>CM039677.1:157035383-157677883 GCA_022496015.1 Hordeum marinum
CTTTACTCCCCCTCCACCAATGAATCACACTCCACGGCGAGCCCAATCCATGGGTACCGTCCATACCAACAACATTCCTGGGGGGAGTTTTGTTTCATTATATTTTGATTTGACTTTTGAGCATGGGATTGGGCATCCCGAATACCAGTCACTTTCTCATGGATGATAGTGAATCAACACATATCGTGAGAATAACACTCCTAGCATGGAAAAATATTGGATACTCCCCATCATTTCATGAGCGGTACGGGCACACAAAAGAGAAAAATAATTTTGAAGATTTAGAGATGGTACATACAAATTTGCTTGGAACGGCATGAAAATACCGCATATAGGTGGGTAGGGTGGACTCATAAGGCAAAACTTGGTTTAAGGATTTTGGATGCACAAGTAGTATTTCTACTTAGTGTTGGGGAACATCGCATGGGAAACAAAAAAATTCTTACGTTCACACAAGACCTATCCATGGTGATGAGCATCTACGAGAGGGAGAGTGGATCTACATACCCTTGTAGATCGCTAAGCGGGAATAATTTAAGAAACGCAGTTGGTGTAGTCGAACATCTTTGCGATCCAAATCACCGAGCATCCCGCGATCCAATCACGATCCGTCCCGATCAAGCACCGAACGGACAGCACCTCCGCATTCAGCACACATATAGCTTGATGACAATCTCCGCCTTCTTGATCCAGAAAGAGGGAGCGGAGAGGTAGACGAGTTCTCCGGCAGCGTGACGGTGCCGCGGTGATGGTAGTGGAGCAATTCCGGCAGGGCTTCGCCTAAGCACTGCAGAAAACTGATCTAGAGGAGAAACTATGCACTAGACGAACGGGTAGCACGTGGCTCAAAATCTAGTGCAAAACCCTAAAACCTGTAGTATATATAAGAGGAAGAGAGGAGGAGGCTTGTCCCAAGGGCCAAGCCATCAATGCTTCAGCCGAACCAAGAGGAGAGGAGGATTCCTCCTCCAATCCTAGTAGGACTAGGACTCCTCCTTATTTTTGTCTTTTTGCCTTTTTCAAACTTTTTCTCTTTGGGCTTTTCTTCCCAGCCACATGGGCCTTGTGTGGGACTTCCACCAGCCCACTAAGGGCTGGTATTCACTCTCCCATAGCCCATGTAGCCTCTTGGGTCGAAATACCCCTCCCGATGGTCTCCCGGTATACTACCGGCACTCCCGGTACACTACCGATGAGCCCGAAACTTTTCTGGCGACCAAAATAGGACTTCCTATATATCAATCTTTACCTCCGGACCATTCCGGAGCTCCTCGTGATGTCCGGGATCTCATCCCGGACTCGAACAACCTTCGGTCACCACCATGCATAACTCTATACTACCAAAACGTCACCAAACCTTAAGTGTGCAGACCCTGCAGGTTCGAGAACTATGTAGACATGACCGAGACACCTCTACGGAAATAACCAATAGCGGGACCTGGATGCCCATATTGGTTCCTACATATTCTACGAAGATCTTTATCGGTCGAACCTCTATGTCAAGGATTCAGTTAATCACGTATGATGTTCCCTTTGTTCTTCGGTATGTTACTTGCCCGAGATTCGATCGTCGGTATCTCCATACCTAGTTCAACCTTGTTACCGTCAAGTCTCTTTACTCGTTGTGTAATACAAGATCCCTGTGGCCAACACTTAGTCACATTGCTTGCAAGGCTTGTTGTGATGTTGTATTACCGAGTGGGCCCTAAGATACCTCTCCGTCACACGGAGTAACAAATCCCAATCTAGATCCATGCCAACCCAACAGACACCCTTGGAGATACTTGTAGAGCCCCTTTATAGTCACCCAGTTATGTTGCAACGTTTGATACACACAAGGCACTCTTCCGATGTCCGTGAGTTACATGATCTCATGGTCATAGAAACATATACTGAACATGCAGAAAAGAGTAGCAACAAACTGACACGATCATATGCTACGTTTGTAGTTTGGGACTTGTCCATCACATCATTCTCCTAATGATGTGATCCCGTTATCAAATGACATCACATGTCAATGGCTAGGAAACCTTGATCATCTTTGACCAACGAGCTAGTTCACTAGAGGCATACTAGGGACAAAGTGTTGTCTATTTACCCACACATGCAATGTGTTTCCAATCAATACAATTATAGCATGGATAATAAACGATTATCATGAACAAGGAAATATAATAATAAGAACTTTATTTATTGCCTCTAGGGCATATTTCCAACAGTCTCCCACTTGCACTAGAGTCAATAATCTAGTTCACATCACTATGTGATTTACATTGTAATGAATCGAACACCCATGCAGTTCTGGTGTTGATCATGTTTAGCCC
Organism: Hordeum marinum; assembly: GCA_022496015.1. NCBI lineage: Eukaryota > Viridiplantae > Streptophyta > Magnoliopsida > Poales > Poaceae > Hordeum > Hordeum marinum. The sequence continues at coordinate 157,037,708 of CM039677.1, forward strand.
TTGGAAGAGGTTTAGTTAACGGATCTACAACATTTAGATCCATGTGCACTTTGCAAATATTTATGTCCTTCTCCTTGATGTAATCGTGAATGGAGTTGAAGCGTCGCTTTATGTGTCTGGTCCTCTTGTGAAACCTTGGTTCCTTAGCCAGAGCAATGGCACCAGTGTTATCACAGAACAGGTTCATTGGATTCAGTACACTGGGCACTACTCCAAGATCTCCCGTGAACTGCTTCATCCAGACACCTTCCTTTGCCGCCTCTGAGGCTGCGATGTACTCCGCTTCGCATGTAGAATCGGCTACCACGCTTTTCTTGGAACTGCACTAGCTTACCGCTCCCCCCATTAAGAATAAATGCGTATCCGGTTTGCGACTTAGAGTCATACAGATCAGTGTCAAAGCTTGCATTGATGTAACCCTTTACGACGAGATCTTCATCACCTCCATAAATGAGAAACATCTCCTTAGTCCTTTTCAGGTACTTAAGGATATTCTTGACCGATGCCCAGTGCTCCATTCTAGGATCACTTTGAAACCTTCTAGCCATACTTATGGCAAGGCTGACATCGGGTCTTGTGCACAACATTGCATACATGATAGAGCTTATGGCTGAAGCATAGGGGATAACACTCATATTTTCTCTATCTTCTGCAGTCAGTGGGCATTGAGTCTTACTCAACTTCACACCTAGTAACACAGGCAAGAACCCCTTCTTGGACTGATCCATTTTGAACTTCTTCAAAACTTTATCAAGGTATGTGCTTTGTGAAAGTGCTATTAAGCGTCTCGATCTATCTCTATAGATCTTAATGCCTAATATGAAAGCAGCTTCTCCTAGGTCCTTCATTGAAAAACTCTTGTTCAAATATTCCTTCACGCTTTCCAGCATTTCTATATTGTTTCCAATCAGCAATATGTCATCCACATATAATATTAGAAACGCTATAGAGCTCCCACTCACTTTCTTGTAAATACAAGCTTCTCCACAAACTTGTATAAACTCAAATGCTTTGATCACCTCATCAAAGCGATTATTCCAACTCCGAGATGCTTGGACCAGCCCATAAATGGATCGCTAGAGTTTGCAAACTTTGTCAGCATTCTCTGGATCGACAAAACCTTCTGGTTGCATCATATACAACTCTTCCTCAAGGAAACCGTTGAGGAACGCTGTTTTGACATCCATCTGCCAAATTTCATAGTCGAAATAAGCAGCTATTGCCAACATGATTCTGACAGACATAAGCATCGCTACGGGTTAGAATGTCTCATCGTAATCAACTCCTTGAACTTGTGAAAAACCCTTTGCCACAAGTCGAGCTTTATAGACGGTGACATTACCGTCCGTGTCTGTCTTCTTCTTAAAGATCCATTTGTTCTGAATGGCCTTTCACCCTTCAGGTAATACTTCCAAAGTCCACACTTTGTTTTCATACATGGATCCCATCTCGGATTTCATGACCTCTAACCATTTCTCGGAATCCGAGCCCATCATCGCTCCTCCATAGCTCGTAGGTTCATTGTTTTCAAACTACATGACCTCTAAGACAGGGTTGTCGTACCACTCAGGAGCAGTACGCGCCCTTGTCTACCTACGAGGTTCAATAGCAGCTTGATCCGAAGCTTCATAATCATCATCATTAACTTCCTCTTCAACCGTCGTAGGTTCCACAGAAACATGTAACATCCCAAAATTCTATTTTGGAATGTTATGAAATGCAGCTATGCATCATCATAACATTGTTTGAATGAAATGAATTGTTGAAGTTTTTCTTCTGGATTTCTAAAAGGTCACTTTCATTTTTTCTATTTACTTGTTTCCCCTACTTTGAAAACCCTTGGAATTATTCATAAAAAGAGAGGAGTAACATGACACTCCACACCAGGGCCATCTTTGTGAAATATTAGAACAATAAAACCAGGGGGTTATTTGAAAATTTATTGCAAAAGAATTTAAAATCAATTTAGGCATTTTCAGAAAATAATTTTTTTTAAATTATTCAATTGGCCGTGGAAAAATGTTCATGTAATAGCATTTATTCCCTTGATCAATTTGATATATATATATCTTCAAATTTTGGAAATGTTTTGAATGCCTTAATGAGATTTTAATTGTTTGGAAAATAGAAAAGGAAACGAATTTAAAAGTTTCAATTAGAAAACCGGCCAGCCCACCAGCCTTTACTCCCGGAGATCGCTCCGGATCGGTCACCGACGCGCTGATGCCGCCCTCTCCGTCACTGACGAGCGGACCCCACCGTCCGACAGCGCCATCACAGCACTCATCTCCTTCCCCGCGTCCCCCGACCTCGCCGGAGATCCCTCCTCCCCGGATCTCGCTCCCCTTCCCCTCTCTCGACCCCGCGTCGCGCCTATATAAAGCCCTGCCCTCGTCACGCTCCATTCCACCTCCGAAACCCCACTCCCCTCGCCAGAACATCGCCCTCGCACCTCGCCGGAGTTCGGCACCCCACCGAAGCTCTCCGAGCTCGACGTCGTCGCCCCTGTCGTCCCCAGCCCCAACCGACACCACCTATCGTCGCCGGAGCTTCGCCGCCGTCGCCTGGACCCTTCGGACGCCGCCCTCGACCACCGCACCATCGCCTCCGACCACCTACAACGTCCGGCCACCATCGACCTCGCCGGAACCCCGACCTCCACCTCTGTAAGCCTCGCCCCCTTTCCGTAGCCGTTAGATCTAGGATCAACAGATCGGATCAGAAAGATTAAAACGGCGAACCATTTTCTTTTATGCTTCGGTCGTCCGCCGCAAACACCACCCGCGTGCTTTTTTTCGACCAATAGGAAGCCGCCACGTCACCCCTGCCCGATAGCTAAATAATTTTTCTTTTTTGTTTCTGTTTTAGAAAACAGAATGTGTTCTGTTTTTATTTTTATTATATCTTTTAAAATATTTAGAGTTTTTGCATGATTATTTTTGCAACATGTCACAAATTTCATGTAGTTTCTATCTGTAGTCTTAGTTTCCAAATTTGAACCTTTAAATTTGAATTTTTCTAAATTTTATCAAATCACTAAAACTTGAATAACTTGAGTTTAAAAACTTATTTTTGAGTGATTCTTTTTGCCACTGTTTTGTATTGGTTAGGTTTATCATCCAACACTATTTGAGAATTTTTAATAAATTTTAGATTAAGCTTTTTAGTAAAAACAGATTCTGTTTAGTTTCTTCTTAGTGTTTAATTGAATTGTTTTCATTTTAGTTTTAGTTGATTTTGTACTAGTTTAACTTTTCATTTTAGTTTATTTAGTTCTGTTGTTAAACATTGGTGAACTATTTTTTTAATAAAAATATTTTATTTTGTTTTGTGCTCTAGTTTAAATAGGTAAACTTTGTTTCACCATGAATATTGTTTAGAAAAAAAATGTTTTGTAGTAACCCTTTTTGCACAAAACTTTTATAATGAAATACTTCCAGTTTTCTAATAAAAAATTTGCATTTACTTTTCTGTTATCTAATGGTTAGTTGCTGAAAACAAATTTTGTTTTGTTATGTCTTAGTAGAAATTTTGACACCAAAATTTTTAGAGTCTTCTACTTTGAGTGATTTTCCTTTTGATTGTGCTATTGTTTGTTGAAGTATTTGTTACCTTGTTGTTGTGTGAATTGTATGTAGTTATGCTTATTGTGTGCTTTATTTGATTCGTTAGATCATCTGGAGTGCGAAGCTTGTTATCTAGAGTCACTTGAGTACGAGGATCGTCAACAAGGCAAGTCACTTTGATCATGTTTACCCATGTTTTATTTGCATTAGTTCTACGATCTCCCCAATTGCATGCAAAGTAGGTAATTTGGAAACTTGGTTACTTGATGTAGTATCATGTGGTAGGCACCCCTCAACCCTTTTGACACTTTGGCCCTGGGAAACATTGTCTTAATTTTGCTATGCTGTAAGTAGACGGGGTTGGTTGTGTGATTCATGAGAGTTGTGAGATAATAATTACAAGACCTACTTGATGAACAAGACTTCAAGGCTCCAAGTTTTCAACATACCTCTGGGTGGATGATGGTTGAACGGCGCCCTAGAGAAGCCAGTGGTTAGCCTAGGTGTTGCTGGAGAAGTGCTAGTATTCACGCGGAAAAGTCCACCCAGGCACAAAGAGATGGATGGATGCTTCAAGACCCAAGGCTTACCTGCACAACCACAAGCCATTATGGGCTCTGGCTTGGTTGGATATCATGGTGACCCTAGACAGGCGATGCTACGAGATGTAGAAGAACGGTAGGAAAGGATGGGCACCGAGAGAGTCTCAGGGAAACCCTTTAGAAGACCATGTTTTGGTCATCTGTTTCTCAAACACCCTGAAGTGCGAGAAATTCAACGGAGGCGATCAATTCTTGTGGGGAACGTGTGCAAAACTCTATAGAGTACCCAAACCTAATCGATTAGCCGTGTCCACGGTCATGGACAGTTTGAGCCAAAGGAACTGAAACTATGTGGAAACTCTCAACACAAAGTATTATAATGATGTGGGTATTAATGACAACTTGGGTATGAGAATTGGTTGGTGGAACCATCTCATTAATCAACCGACCATGTAGTAATAACTTTTGCTTTGCCCTCTCTTGTTGTAGGAAAAATTGGCTTTATGCAAAACTTACTACCCCACCTGCCATACATGCATATAGAAGATATGATTATTTTACCCCTTTTTGTGATATTGCCGGCATATTCAATATGCTGACCTACACGGCTGCAACGTATCATGTTGCAGAGTATTTTTCCGACCAGGAGTGAGGATACGCACTATGCTCGGTGAGATGCCCTTGGAGTCAGATGGACTCAACTACCTTTGAAGCTTCCGCAATACTTTGGTTTAGTTTATCTCATGAGTTGGCCTTCAGCCACTTTATTGTAATCTTTATTGTAATAAAGAACTCGATATGAGATTTTCGATTAATAAAGTTGTGTGATTTCACTTTGATATATACATTGATGTACTGTGTGTGTACCAGCATGATCTTGGGATGGTACGAAAACACCGGAGATTCGACCTCTCAGGTCGGGTCGCTATAGAAACGGTATCAGAGCACACGCTGACCGTAGGACGTAACCTCTAGGATTGGAAAAGCCTTAGGATTTTTTTATTTTGTCTTTAAAAATCTTATATTATCATCTGTTCATTTCTGACTTCCCTCCGATTATTTCAACCTTTCTAGATGGCCACCTTCACCCCAGTTTTGTTCACGGAGTTTTGCCAGCCTGACGCGACGATGCCCTTTGGCAAAGAGATGGTGAAGATCGTCAGGGACGTAAGGATCGCTTTGCCAAGCATCATCGGGACTCCTATCATGTCTTTTCCACAAGACGGTCGCTACAGGATCGAGGTGCACATCCCCAGAAAGACCTTTGGAAATCGTAAAGAACCCATCGACTTCAAGTTTGTGGTACCCAGATGGATTCTTGGGAGGGACATGGCGATACACCGTGCCCTCGGACATATTCAGGAGGAATACAGGGGTGGTCCCATTTCGCCAGGACTCAGCATGGTTTGTCTCAGGGATGCCAATGGAAATATCATAAACACTCCCACTAAAGACTCCACCATTTCCTATATCTAGACTTTGGAGACTCACATCAGGACCTTGGAGCTTCGGGTACGCGCAGACACGAAGACGATCAAGAGGCTGATGAACCACGAGCTTGACCTCGAGGCTGACCTATGGGAAGCCAAGTACGATCATGAGCATGAAGTGAAGGATTTCTTGGAGAGGATCGAGAATCTGAACACTCGCATTGCAACTCTGGAGGAACAGCTGGACATGGGAGAAAATCTTCACCCAGAAGGAGACATGGCTCGCTTGATCAGCAATGATGATGACTATGAGGAGAGCGCCACCGGAGGAGGCCACATTACCATGGAATTTTGAGGAGAACTTTAGTCATGCCCCCATGTACCTTTAAATTTTGTCGTTAAAACGTAGGTCGATGCCTAGTTTATTTGGAGACTTGTATCTCAATGTTTGAAACTTGAGTTGAATAAATGAATGAGTGTTTGGTGTGATATGTATGTTGCATTGCATATGGGTAGTGAAAATTTTCCTTTAGGCCCTTGTTCTATTCTAATTCTCACCCCTCTGAAAACAGCAAGATGCCTCCGCAACGTGAGCCCGACTTCACCTTCCCGCCGGAACTCACACAACTTCTCCAGCAACAGAATGCCCTGATGCAGCTGTTGATCCAGAACCAGACCAACAACCACAACAACCACCCTCCACCTCAGGGCGACAACCTCACCTATTTTCTGAGGCTGAATCCACCAACTTTCTCTAGCAGCACTGGGCCCATTGTGGTAGATGATTGGCTCCGCAAGATGGAGAGGGAACTCATCACTGCTGGATGCACTGAGGCTGAAAAGGTGCGCTTTGCCGCCCATCAACTGGAGGGACCAGCAGCTTCATGGTGGGAGAACTACACCACCACATACCCCATTGCCGGTGTGACTTGGGAGCAGTTCAAGCTAGCTTTCCGCACCGCTCATGTCTCAGCTGGAGCCATGAGTCTGAAGAAGCATGAGTTTCGCAACTTATGCCAGGGGAACCGCTCCGTGGCCCAGTATGTGGATGAATTCAGCATGTTGGCTCATTATGCACCAGGAGATGTGGCCAATGATGCAGCCAAACAGGAGAAGTTCCTGGAAGGACTCAACGATGAGTTGAGCATGCAGCTGATGGTGGCTACTTTCAACAACTACCAGGAGCTGGTAGACAAGGCCCTCATCTTGGAAGGGAAACAGCAGCAAATTGAAAACTGCAAGAGGAAGTATGGACAGGGGAAGTCTAACTCTGGAGCTCAACAGAAGCCCCGCTACTCCCTGTACTCAAGGAATACCAGATCAGGGACCGGTAAGTATGGAGGACACACTCATCACATGCACAACCATGGAGGCCACAACCATGGAAGAAATGGGAATAATCGTCCCAACAATGGCAACTTCAAGAACGGCAATGGAAGGGGGAATGGCAACCAGCATCGTCCCGCTCCAGCTCAGAAGGATCTGAACCATATCACCTGCTTCAAGTGCCAGAAGACAGGGCACTATGCCACTGAATGTCCCCAGAACAAGCAAGGAAATGGAAATGGCAACAACAACGGCAACTCATCAGCTAAGAAGCCAAATCCTTTTCCCCGTGCCCAGGTGAACCACATTGATGTGGAAGAAGTCTATGATCAGCCCGAGATTGTGGTTGGTAAGTTTTTATTGCATTCACGTCCAGTTATGATACTTTTTGATTCTGGTGCAACTCATTCATTCATATCAAGGGTAGTTGTGGAAAAGTATGGTTTACCCACCAGAACCCTTAGTCAGCCCATTAAGGTCAATTCCCTAGGAGGTATGATGATGGCAGGGATAGGATGCCACGCATTGAAACTCCATATAGGAAACCATGTTTTTCTCACTGACCTCATCATCTTAGAATCCTAGGGATTGGATGTAATCCTAGGCATTGATTGGATGACCAAGTATGAAGGAAACCTTGATTGCCCCAGCAAGTCTATTTTTCTCACCACACCAGAGAACAAGAGGATTAAGTATGTATCCCGACGCACATAGATGAGTGCTCCGTTAAATTCCCTCACAGGAGTAGTTCAGGAGGAAGTGCCTGTGGTACAAGACTTTCCAGATGTATTCCCGGAGGAATTACCAGGCATGCCACCAGATAGAGAGATTGAATTTCTGATAGAGTTACTACTAGGAACAACCCCAATTTCCAAGAGACCATATCGGATGCCCGCAAATGATTTCGAAGAAATCAAGAAGTAGATTAAGGAGTTATTGGACAAAGGGTATATTCGCCCAAGTTCTTCACCTTGGGGAGCCCCAGTTCTGGTGGAGAAGAAGGATAAAACCTTGAGGATGGTAGTCGATTATCGTGCATTGAACAAGGTGACTATCAAGAACAAGTACCCTCTGCCGATGATTAATGACTCGATCAACTAGTGGGAGCCAAAGTATTCTCCAAGATCGATCTTCGATCAGGGTATCACCAATTGAAAATTCGTGAACAGGATATACCCAAAACAGCCTTCACCACAAGGTATGGCCTATATGAGTATACAGTCATGTCTTTTGGTTTGACTAATGCTCCTGCCTACTTCATGAATATGATGAACAAAGTGTTTATGGAATATCTAGACAAGTTTGTCGTGGTGTTCATCGATGACATTTTGATATTCTCCAAGAGAGAGGAAGAACACAAGGAACACTTGCGTTTAGTTCTGGAGAAGCTTAGAGAGCATCAGTTATATGCCAAGTTCAGTAAATGTGAATTCTGGCTGACGGAAGTCGGATTCCTTGGACATGTTATTTCTAGAGATGGAATAGCAGTGGACCCCACTAAGGTTGAAGCAGTCACCGAGTGGAAGTCACCCACCTCAGTTAAGGAGATCCGTAGTTTTCTCGGACTTGTCGGATATTACCGGAGGTTCATTGAGAATTTCTCAAAGATTGCCAAACCCATGACGGAATTGTTGAAGAAAGAGTCTAAGTATATTTGGATGAGGAATGTGAGGCCCGTTTCCAGGAGTTGAAGAAACGTTTGGTCACAGCCCCAATGTTGATTTTGCCAAATATTCAGAAGGACTTCCAGGTTTATTGTGATGCTTCGTGTCAAGGACATGGAGGAGTACTCATGCAGGAGCGAAGAGTTGTAGCCTATGCATCTAGACAGTTACGACCTCATGAGTTGAACTATGCCACCCATGATTTGGAACTAGCAGTCGTAGTGCACGCACTCAAGACCTGGAGACATTTCCTTATCGGAAATAGTTGTGATGTTTACACTGATCATAAAAGCCAGAAGTATATCTTCACATAGAAGGAGTTGAACCTCAGACAGAGGAGATGGCTAGAGTTAATCAAGGACTATGACATGAGACTGCATTACCATCCAGCAAAGGCAAATGTTGTAGCAGATGCTTTGAGTCGGAAGAGTTATGTGAACACACTCATAGCAGGAGGATTACCCCAGGAGTTAGCCGATGATCTCAAAGAGCTCCGGCTAGAGATAGTTCCAAAAGGATATGTTGCCACACTAGAGATCCAGTCCACCTTGACCGAAAGAATTTGTGAAGCCCAGAAATCGGACAAGGAGGTAGCTAAGATAAAGCAGAGAATGAAGGATGGAAAAGCTAAAGACTTTCGTGAAGATGAACAAGGTACTTTATGGTTTGAGAACCGAATCTATGTGCCCAATGACCCAGAGCTCAGGAAGTTGATACTTCAAGAAGCCCACGATTCACCCTACTCGATACACCTAGGCAACACCAAGATGTACCTGGATTTGAGGAAAGTTACTGGTGAACAGGTATGGAGAAGGATATTGCCGAACATGTTGCGGTATGTGATGTTTGTCAGTGAGTAAAGGCGGAACATCATAAACCAGCAGGGTTACTCCAACCTTTGCCGATACCCGACTGGAAATGGGATAAGCTTGGTATGGACTTCATCACAGGATTACCCAGGACCCGTTCAGGTTATGATTCCATCTGGGTAGTGGTCGATCGCTTGACCAAGGTGGCTCATTTCATTCCAGTGAAGACCACCTATACGAGTGCTAAGTTAGCCAAGATATATATGACCAGGATCGTATGTCTGCATGGAGTTCCGAGGAGTATCGTGTCAGATAGAGGAACACAATTTACCTCAAAGTTTTGGCATCAGTTACACGAAACTTTGGGTACAAGGCTGGAATTCAGTACAGCTTTTCATCCGCAGACCGACGGACAGACTGAGAGAGTCAACCAGATTCTGGAGGACATGTTGAGAGCTTGTGCGCTAGACTATGGATCTAGTTGGGAGGACAACTTACCTTATGCAGAGTTCTCGTACAACAACAGTTATCAGACGAGTCTGAAGATTGCCGCTTTTGAAGCTTTATACGGAAGGAGGTGCAGAACACCATTGATGTGGGATGGTGTTGGAGACCGAAAGCTTTTTGGTCCCGATCTTATCCGAGATTCTGAAGAAAAGGTCAAACTGATTCGAGACCGACTCAAGATAGCCCAATCTAGGCAGAAGAGCTATGCTAATAGCAAACACAAGGAAGTGACGTATGAAGTGGGAGATCAAGCATACCTTTGTGTGTCCCCACTTCGAGGAATCAAGAGGTTTGGTGTTAAAGGGAAGTTAGCACCCAGATTCATAGGCCCCTACAAAATTCTTGAACGTAGAGGCGAAGTTGCATACAAATTGGAATTGCCGGAAGCATTGTCCGGAGTTCATGATGTTTTCCATGTTTCTTAGCTGAAGAAATACCACGCTGAGATGGCTGATATTCCTTTGAGAGACACAGTGCCCCTAGAGGCCATACAGCTGGACAGTGATCTGACTTACGAGGAGAAGCCTGTCAGAATCCTCGAGACTACCAACAAAGTTACCCGTAGCAAAATCATCAAGTTTTGTAAGGTTTTGTGGAGTCACCACACCGAGGAGGAAGCCACGTGGGAACGTGAAGAAGATCTTCGTCGAGACCACCCTCACCTATTTTCTAGCCGACCCGAATCTCGAGGGCGAGATTCATCTTAAGGTGGGTCGGTTTGTAACATCCCAAAATTCTATTTTGGAATGTTATGAAATACAGTTATGCATCATCATAACATTGTTTGAATGAAATGAATTGTTGAAGTTTTTCTTCTAGATTTCTAAAAGGCCACTTTCATTTTTTCTATTTACTTGTTTCCCCTACTTTGAAAACCCTTGGAATTATTCATAAAAAGAGAGGAGTAACATGACACTCCACACCAGGGGCATCTTTGTGAAATACTAGAACAATAAAACCAGGGGGTTATTTGAAAATTTATTGCAAAAGAATTTAAAATCAATTTAGGCATTTTCTGAAAATAAACTTTTTTAAAACTATTCAATTAGCCGTGGAAAAATGTTCATTTAATAGCATTTATTCCCCTGATCAATTTGATATATATATATATATATATATCTTCAAATTTTGGAAATGTTTTGAATGCCCTAATGAGATTTTAATTCTTTGGAAAATAGAAAAGGAAACGAATTTAAATGTTTTAATTAGAAAACCGGCCGGCCCACCAGCCTTTACTCCCCGAGATCGCTCTGGATCGGTCACCGACGCGCTGACGCCGCCCTCTCCCTCACTAACGAGCGGACCCCGCCGTCCGACAGCGCCATCACAGCGCTCATCTCCCTCCCCACGTCCTCTGACCTTGTCGGAGATCCCTCCTCCCCAGATCTCGCTCCCCTTCCCCTCTCTCGACCCCTAGTCGCGCCTATATAAAGCCCTGCCCTCGCCGCGCTCCATTCCACCTCCGAAACCCCACTCCCCTCGCCAGAACATCGCCCCCACATCTCGCCGGAGTTCGGCAACCACCGTAGCTCTCCGAACTCGACGTCGTCGCCCCTGTCGTCCCCAGCCCCAACCGACGCCACCAATCGTCGCCGAAGCTTTGCCGCCGTCGCCTGGACCCTTCGGACGCCGCCCTTGACCACCGCACCATCGTCTCCGACCGACTCCAACGTCCGGCCGCCGTCAACCTCGCCGGACCCCTGACCTCCACCTCTATAAACCCCGCCCCCTCTCCGTAGCCGTTAGATCTTGGATCAACGGATCGGATTAGAAAGATTAAAATGGCGAACCGTTTTCTTTTACACTTCGGTCGTCCACCGCAAACACCACACATGTGCTATTTTTCGACCAATAGGAAGCCGCCACGTCACCCCTGTCCGATAGCTAAATAATTTTTCTATTCTGTTTCTGTTTTAGAAAACAAAATGTGTTCTGTTTTTATTTTTATTATATCTTTTAATATATTTAGAGTTTTTGCATGATTCTTTTTGCAACATGTCACAAATGTCATGTAGTTTCTGTCTGTAGTCTTAGTTTTCAAATTTGAATTTTGTTAACTTTGATCAAATCACTAAAACTTGAATAACTTGAGCTTAAAAACTTATTTTTTAGTGACTCTTTTTGCCACGGTTTTGTATTGATTAGGTTTAACATCCAGCACTTTTTGAGAATTTTTAGTAAATCTTAGATTAAGGTTTTTAGTAAAAACAGATTATGTTTAGTTTCTTCTTAGTGTTTAATTGAATTGTTTTCATTTTAGTTTTAGTTGATTTTGTTCTAGTTTAACTTTTTATTTTAGTTTAGTTAGTTCTGTTGTTAAACATTAGGTGAACTATTTTTTTAATAAAAATATTTTATTTTGTTTTGTGCTCTAGTTTAAATAGGTAAACTTTGTTTCACCATGAATATTGTTTAGAAAAAAAATGTTTTGTAGTAACCCTTTTTGCACAAAACTTTTATAATGAAATACTTCCTGTTTTCTAATAAAACTTTTGCATTTACTTTTATGTTATCTAATGGTTAGTTGCTGAAAACAAATTTTGTTTTGTTATGTCTTAGTAGAAATTTTGACACCAAAATTTTTAGAGTCTTCTACTTTGAGTGATTTTCCTTTTGATTGTGCTATTGTTTGTTGAAGTATTTTTCACCTTGCTGTTGTGTGAATTGTATGTAGTTATGCTTATTGTGTGCTTTGTTTGATTCGTTAGATCATCCGGAGTGCGAAGCTTGTTATCTAGAGTCACTTGAGTACGAGGATCGTCAGCAAGGCAAGTCACTTTGATCATGTTTACCCATGTTTTATTTGCATTAGTTCTACCATATCCCCAATTGCATGCAAAGTAGGTAATTTGGAAACTTGGTTACTTGATGTAGTTTCATGTGGTAGGCACCCCTCAACCCTTTTGACACTTTGGCCCCGAGAAACATTGTTTAAATTTTGCTATGCTATAAGTAGACGGGGTTGGTTGTGTGATTCATGAGAGTTGTGAGATAATAATTACAAGACCTACTTGATGAACAAGACTTCAAGGCTCCAAGTTTTCAACATACCTCTGGGTGGATGATGGTTGAACGGCGCCCTGGAGAAGCTAGTGGTTAGCCTAGGTGTTGCTGGAGAAGTGCTAGTATTCACGCGGAAAGGTCCACCCAGGCACAAAGAGATGGATGGATGCTTCAAGACCCAAGGCTTACCTGCACAGACACAAGCCATTATGGGCTCTGGCTTGGTTGGATATCATGGTGACCCTAGACAGGCGGAGCTACGAGATGTAGAAGAACGGTAGGAAAGGATGGGCAACGACAGAGTCTTAGGGAAACCCTTTAGAAGACCATGTTTTGGTCATCTGTTTCTCAAACACCCTGAAGTGCGAGAAATCCAACGGAGGCGATCAAATCTTGTCTGGAACATGTGCAAAACTCTGTAGAGTACCCAAACCTAATCGATTAGCCGTGTCCACGGTCATGGACAGTTTGAGCCAAGGGAACTGAAACTATGTGGAAACTCTCAACACAAAGTATTATAATGATGTGGATATTAATGACAACTTGGGTATGAGAATTGGTTGGTGGAACCATCTCATTAATCAACCAACCATGTAGTAATAACTTTTGCTTTGCCCTCTCTTGTTGTAGGAAAAATTGGCTTTATGCAAAACTTACTACCCCACCTGCCATATATGCATATAGAAGATATGATTATTTTACCCCTATTTTGTGACATTGCCGGCATATTCAATATGCTGACCTACACGGCTGCAACGTATCATGTTGTAGAGTATTTTTCCGACCAGGAGTGAGTATACGCTCTACGCTCGGTGAGATGCCCTTGGAGTCAGATGGACTCAACTACCTTTGAAGCTTCCGCAAGACTTTGGTTTAGTTTATCTCATGAGTTGGCCTTCAGCCACTTTATTGTAATCTTTATTGTAATAAAGAACTCGATATGAGATTTTCGATTAATAAAGCTGTGTGATTTCACTTTGATATATACATTGATGTACCGTGTGTGTACCAGCATGATCTTGGGATGGTACGGAAACACCGGAGATTCAACCTCTCAGGTCGGGTCGCTACAAAACATCTTTCTGTGCTGCGCTATTTTCTGGTTGAAGTAAAGGTTCAATAACATCATCAAGCTCTATTTTCCTCCCACTCAATTCTTTCGAGAGAAACTCTTTCTCAAGAAATGTTCCGTTCTGAGCGACAAACACTTTGCCTTCGGACTGAGATAGAAGGTATACCCGACTATCTCTTTCGGGTATCCTATGAAGACGCATTTCTCCGCTTTAGGTTCCAGCTTTTCAGGTTGAAGCTTTTTGATATAACCATGACATCCCCAAACTTTAAGAAACGACAACTTTGGCCTCTTGCCAAACCATAGTTTATATGGCTTTGTCTCAACAGATTTTGATGGTGCCCTATTTTAAGTGAATGCAGTTGTCTCTAATGCATAAGCCCAAAATGATAGTGGAAAATCAGGAAGAGACATCATAGAACGCACCATATCTAATAAGGTTCGATTACGACGGTCGGACACACCATTACGCTGTGGTGTTCCGGGCGGTGTCAACTATGAAACAATTCCACATTGTCTTAAGTGACTGCCAAACTCATAACTCAAATATTCACCTCCTCGATCAGATCGCAGGAATTTAATCTTCTTGTTACGATGATTCTCAACTTCACTCTGAAATTGCTTGAACTTTTCAAACGTTTCAGACTTGTGTTTCATTAAGTAAATATACCCATATCTACTTAAGTCATTAGTGAAGGTGAGAAAATAACGATATCCACCACACGCTGTAACATTCATTGGACCACACACATCAGTATGTATGATTTCCAATAAGTCACTTGCCCATTCCATTGTTCCAGAGAACGGCGTTTTAGTCATCTTGCCCATGAGGCATGGTTCACATGTGTCAAGTGATTCAAAATCAAGTGACTCCAAAAGTCCATCAGCATGGACCTTCCTCATGCGTTTTACACCAATATGACCTAAACGGCAATGCCACAAGAAAGTGGCACTATCATTAACTCTACATCTTTTGGCATCAATGTTATGAACATGTGTATCATCACTATCAAGATTCAATATGAATAAACCCCTCACATTGGGTGCATGACCATAAAAGATATTACTCATATAAATAGAACAACCTTT
Source organism: Hordeum marinum (assembly GCA_022496015.1). NCBI lineage: Eukaryota > Viridiplantae > Streptophyta > Magnoliopsida > Poales > Poaceae > Hordeum > Hordeum marinum. Next base: position 157,052,716 of record CM039677.1, read on the forward strand.
ATTCTCTGATTTAAATGAGTAACCGTCTCGCAATAAACAAGATCCAGATATGATGTTCATGCTTAATGCAGGCACTAAATAAAAATTATTCAGGTTCATCACTAATCCTGCTGGTAATCGAAGAGAGAGCGTGCCAACGGCGATCACATCAACCTTGGAACCATTTCCCACGCGCATCGTCACTTCATCCTTTGCTAGCCTTCGTCTATTCCATAGTTCCTATTTTGAGTTGCAAATGTGAGCAACCGAACCGGTATCAAATACCCAGGCACTACAACGAGAGCTAGTAAGGTACACATCAATAACATGTATATCATATATACCTTGTTTGTCGTTGGCCGCCTTCTTATCAGCTAGGTACTTGGGGCAGTTCTGCTTCCAGTGACCAGTTCCCTGGTAATGAAAGCACTCAGTTTCTGGCTTGGGTCCATGCTTCGGCGTCTTTACAGGAGTAGCAACTGCTTTGCCATCCTTCTTGGTTTTACCCTTCTTGCCCTTGCCGTTGCCATTCTTCTTGAAACTAGTGGTTTTATTGACCATCAACACTTGATGTTCTTTCTGGATTTTAGACTCAGCGACTTTTAGCATCGCAAACAGCTCGGTGGCTGACTTGTTCATCCCATGCATGTTATAGTTCATCACAAAGCTCTTGTAACTAGGTGGCAGTGATTAAAGAACTCTATCAGTGATCGCGTCTGATGGAAGGGAAATTCCCAACTCTGCTAGACGATTCGAATACATAGACATTCTGAGTATGTGCTCACTGATAGACCTGTTCTCCTCCATTTTGCAAGCATAGAACTTATCAGAGGTCTCATACCTCTCGATCCGGGCATTCTTTTGAAAGATAAACTTCAACTCCTGGAACATCTCATATGCTCCATGACGTTCAAAACGTCTTTGAAGTCCCGTTTCTAAGCCATACAATATTGCACACTGAACTATTGAGTAATCTCCAGAACATGCCTCCCAAGCGTTCTTAACGTCTTCGGATGACATGTATTCTGGTTGGTAAGCGGTGCATCAAGGACATATGATTTCTGGGAATCCGTGAGGATAATCCTCAGATTACAGGCCCAGTCAACAAAATTACTTCCATCATCTTTCAACTTAGCTTTCTCTAGGAACGCATTAAAATTCAGGGGAGCTACAGCGCGAGCATTGATCTACAACATAAATATGCAAAGGTTACTTAGACTATTGTTCAAGATAATGAGTTTAGTTAGTCAAATTACTAAAGCTCCCACTCAAATTGACATCCCTCAAGTCATCTGAGTGTCACATGATCCAAATTCACCAACTCAAGTCCGATCATCACGTGAGTTTAGGTGGTTTCAATGGTGAACATCATCATGTTGATCATATCTACTATATGACTCATGTTTGACCTTTCGTTCTCTTGTGTTCTGAGGCCATGTCTGTACATGCTAGGCTTGTCATGTTTAACCCGAGTGTTCTGCATGTGCAACACTGGCTTGCACCCGTTGTATGTGAACATAGTCTATCACACCCGATCATCACGTGGTGTCTCGACACGACGAAGTTTCGCAACGGTGCACACTCGGGGAGAACAAAATTCACCTTGAAATTTAAGTGAGGGATCACCTTATAATGCTATCGTCGTCCTAAGCAAAACAAGGTGCATAAAAGTATTAACATCACATGCAAATCATAAGTGACATGATATGGCCATGAACTTGTGCTTTTCCTCTCCATCTTGAAAGCACCGGCAAGATCTCCATCGTCACCGGCATGACACCATGATCTCCATCATCTTTATCTCCATCAACATGTCGCCATCGAGGTTGTCGCGCCCATCATGCTTGTACTACTATTGCTACCGTTTAGCGATAAAGTAAAGCATTACATAGAGCTTAATGATTGACACGCAGGTCATACAATAATTAAAGACAGCCCTATGGCTCCTGCCGGTTACCGTACTCATCGACATGCAAGTCGTGATATTCTATACAACACATGATCATCTCATACATCGCATATATCACATCATGTAATTGGCCATATCACATCACAACATACCCTGCAAAAACGAGTTAGACATCCTTTAATTGTTGTTGCAAGTTTTACGTGGCTGCTATGGGTATCTAGCAAGAACAATTCTCACCTACGCAAAACCACAACGGTGATACATAAATTGATTTTCAACCTTCTCATGGACCGCCTTTGTCGAATCCGATCCAACTAAAGTAGGAGAAACAGACACCCGCCAGCCATCTTTGTGCAACGAAGTTACACGTTAGTCGATGGAACCGGTCTCTCGTAAGTGTATGAGTAAGGTTGGTCTGGGCCGCTTCATCCCACAATACTGCTGAACCAAAACACGACCAAGGGAGGAAGTAATCTAAGCATCAACGCCCACAAACTCTTTGTGTTCTACTCGAGATCTCATCTACACATAGACCAAGCTCATGATGCCACTGTTGGGGAACATCGCATGGGAAACAAAAAAATTCCTATGTTCACGCAAGACCTATCCACGGTGATGAGCATCTACGAGAGGGAGAGTGGATCTACATACCCTTGTAGATCGCTAAGCGGGAAGAATTTAAGAAATGCAGTTGGTGTAGTCAAACGTCTTCGTGATCCAAATCGCCGAGCGTCCTGTGATCCAATCACAATCCGTCCCGATCAAGCACCGAATGGATGGCACCTCCGCGTTCAGCACACGTACAGCTTGATGATGATCTCCGACTTCTTGATCCAGCAAGAGGGAGCGGAGAGGTAAATGAGTTCTCCGGTAGCATGATGGTGCCGTGGCGATGGTGGTGGAGCAATTCCGGCAGGGCTACGCCTAAGCACTGCAGAAACCGATCTAGAGGAGAAACTATGCACTAGAGGAACGGGTAGCACGTGGCTCAAAATCTAGTGCAAACCCCTAAAACCTCCAGTATATATAAGAGGAAGAGAGGAGGAGGCTTGTCCCAAGGGCCAAGCCATCAAGGCTTCGGCCGAACCAAGAGGAGAGGAGGATTCCTCCTCCAATCCTACTAGGACTAGGACTCCTTATTTTTGCCTTTTGCCTTTTTCCACCTTTTTCTCTTTGGAATTTCTTCCCCAGCCACATGGGCCTTGTGTGGGACTTTGGCCAGCCCACTAAGGACTGGTGTTAGTCCTCCCACAGCCCATGAAGCCTCTTGGGTCGAAATACCTCTCCCGATGGTCCCCCGGTACACTACCAGCACCCCCGGTACACTACCGATGAGCCCGAAACTTTTCCGGCGACCAAAATAGGACTTCCTATATATAAATATTTACCTCCGGACCATTCCGAAGCTCCTCATGATGTCCAAGATCTCATACGGGACTCGGAACAATCTTCGGTCACCACCATGCATAACTCTATACTATTGAAACGTCACCAAACCTTAAGTGTGCAGACCCTGCGGGTTCGAGAACTATGTAGACATGACCGAGACACCTCTATGGTCAATAACCAATAGCGGGACCTGGATGCCAATATTGGTTCCTACATATTCTATGAAGATGTTTATCGGTCGAAACTCTATGTCAAGGATTCAGTTAATCTCGTATGATGTTCCCTTTGTTCTTCGGTATGTTACTTGCCCGAGATTCGATCGTCGGTATCTCCATACCTAGTTCAACCTCGTTACTAGCAGGTCCCTTTACTCGTTCTATAATACAAGATCCCGTGACTAACACTTAGTCACATTGCTTGCAAGGCTTATTGTGATGTTGTATTACCGAGTGGGCCCTGAGATACCTCTCCGTCACACGGAGTAACAAATCCCAGTCTTGATCCATGCCAACCCAACAGACACCCTCGGAGATACCTGTAGAGCACCTTTATAGTCACCCAGTTACGTTGCGACGTTTGATACACACAAGGCACTCTTTCGTTATCCGTGAGTTACATGATCTCATGGTCATAGAAACATATACTAGACATGCAGAAAACAGTAGCAACAAACCGACACGATCATATGCTACGTTTGTAGTTTGGGTCTTCTCCATCACATCATTCTTCTAATGATGTGATCCCGTTATCAAATGACATCACATGTCAATGGCTAGGAAACGACCATCTTTGACCAACGAGCTAGTTCTCTAGAGGCATACTAGGGACAAAGTGTTGTCTATTTACCCACACATGTAATGTGTTTCCAATCAATACAATTATAGCATGGATAATAAATTATTATCATGAACAAGGAAATATAATAATAAACACTTTATTTATTGCAAATAGATTGGGAAGCAACCAAACCGAGGAACGAAAAATCACGTAAGTGAGCATTGAGTCATAACTAACACCGAATAATGCACCACAAGTAGGATGTAACTTCATTGCATAACTATTTACTTTCATGCATGCATAGGGAATCACAAACCTTACACCAATATTCTTACTAAGCATAATTACTCACTAAGATGACTCGCATATTATTATCATCATGTTTCAAAACTATTACAAAGAATCAAGTTTAATTTGTCCCATGATCTTCATGAAAGTTTTTATTATATCCTCCTTGGATATCTATCACTTTGGGACTAGTTTCATGTATTGCCATTGCTTTTTCGACAAGCTCAAACAAATTTAAGTAAAGCACATGAGCAAATGACAAGCTACTCTCAAAGGATATGAGTAGTCAAACAATTAAGGAGCTATGTGAGGAATCTCTCTCCCTCAATAAATATTTTTAGATCTTAAGTACTTTATTCAAACAACAAGCAAAAGCAAATTAGCACTCCAAGAATAGCACGCATCATGTGAACGAATAAAAGTTTAGGCTCAACATAGGCTAACCAATAATTGTTGATGAAGAGAGGTGGGATGCGTAGCATCCCCAAGATTATATGCTTGAGAGTTCTTGAAATATTTGCTTGGGGTTCCTTGGGCATCCCCAAGCTTGAGCTTTTGTATCTCATTCAATCCTCTCATACCATGGTTTCACCTCTTCTCAAAAATGATAGTGTTGGAGACAAAAGAGGGGATGCATTCCGGGGCATCCCCAAGCTTAGGATCTTGAGTCTTCCTTGGATATTACCTTGGGGGTGCCTTGTGCATCCCCAATCTTAGGTTATTGTCACTCCTTATTCTTTTCATATCGGTGTCTCACCCAAAACTTGAAAACTTCAATCATAAAAAACTTAACGAAACTTCATGGGATGGGTTAGTATAATAAAAAAAGATCATACACTTTGGTACTGTCAAGACAAGATTCATAATTGTTACCACATGATACCTACTGTATTATACCATTCCCATAATTTATACCACTGAATATAAGCAATCGGAACACTAAAACAAGCAAACTATGCATGCAAAACAGAATTTGTCAAAAACAGAACAGTCTGTGAAGATCTCTAGTGCAACCATACTTACCTATCTCTAAAAATTATGAAAAAATACGAAAACCTGGGAAATTTGTATATCAATAATTTTTAAAAAATTAAGATCAAAATCACGTTCCAGTGAATTTACAAAATTCCTATACTGAGAGAAAAAGTTTCTGTTTTTGCACAGAATCAAGTCAACTATCATCCACACTATCCCAAAGGCTTTACTTGGCACTTTATTGAAATAAAAGGCACAAAACATGATTACTACAGTATATTAATCATTTTAACACATAAAAATAGAAAGTAAATGTTCTGGGTTCTCTCCCAACAAACGCTCTTTAATGCCTTTCTAGCTAGGCATGATAATTTCAATGATGCTCACATAGGACTAATGATTGAAACATGCAAAAGAGCATCATGAATCTCATGACAAGCACATTTAAGTATAACCCACATCCTATGCATAGGGATTTTGTGAGCAAACAATTTATGGAACAAGAATCATCTAGCATAGGAAGGCAAAACAAGCATAACTTCAAAACTTTGAACACATAGAGAGGAAACTAAATATTATTGCAATTCCTACAAGCATATGTTCCTCCCTCATAATAATTTTCAGTAGCATCATGAATAAATTTCACAATATAACCATCACATAAAGCATTTTTTTCATGATCTACAACCATAGAAAATTTGTCACTCTCCACACAAGAAAATTTCTTCTCATGACTAATAGTGGGAGTATAATATAAAACCCGAATACTAAAAATTGTTTCCACGTTAAAAGAGTAATGTTCAGTAAAAGGATATTCAAAATTATGACAATAATTATCACTACTTTTTATAACATAAGTATCATCACAATAATCATCATAAGTAGCAACTTTGTTCTCATCATAGTCAATTGAAACCTCTTCCGAAATAGTGGAATCATTAATAAATAAAGTCGTGACCTCTCCAAATCCACTCTTATCATTATAATAATATTCAACACCCTCCAAAATAGTGGGATAATTATTATCTAAAGTTGGAACTCTTCCAAACCCACTTCCATAAATATTGCAATCATCATAAATAGGGGTATGCTATCATCATAATAGTTTTGCTCATCAAAACTTGGGGGACTAAAAATATCATCTTCATTAAACATAGCATCCCCAAGCTTGGGACAAACATTAATTGTAGCAAATAAATTCTCAAACATGTCATTCTCATCAAACATAGCATCCCCAAGCTTGTGGCTTTGCATAACATAAGCATAATCACTCTTAATAGTATGAATAACACCAATAGTATAGCAATTATTATCATCATCTTCCACAACTATTTTTGATTCATTCTCATGAGGCCTATTAATAATGGGAGCAACATTATTTGGGAGAACTACCTCTTTACCTTTACTTTTCCTTCTTTTCTTCTTCTTCACCCCATTATGTGCAGGTTTATTTAATTCCTCCAAACTTATTTTTGAAGAGGTTGGTTGAATAAAAAGCTCCTCCTCCTTACCTGATTCATCATAAGAAAAAATAGGAGGATATTCGGAAACCTCTTTCCCTTCATTAGTATTCTCTTCATATTATATTTGTTTTCTTATCTTTAAGTAATTGGTAATATAAGGATAACCTATGCAATTTACCGCACAATACATATAAATTTCCTTTAGATCAAAATCAAGAAATCTCTTAAGATTATATTCTGGGATACCCCTAGTTATACGTTTCATTTCTTCATATCCCAGAAGCAAACTAAGTTCATTTTGATGCGCAAGGGAAATCAAGTTATCACAATTTTTGGACACAATTCGGTCATGAAACAATTTGCATTGGAGATTTAAATGACCACATTCATTATAAAGTTCACAAGGATGGCAAGAAAAATTAAATCTTTCAGCACAAACATCTAGCCTATCTTGCAACCATTTAGTTTCCAAATACTTATGCCTCTTACAAAATCTATATTCCCTTTTTGGCATGTCTTCACAAACTCTATGCACTCCACAAAAAATGACATGCTTATACGAAACATATTTTTCATGACTAGTGCAATCATCGTTAGCATTTTGGATATTCAAAGAATTCATACTAACAACATTGCAATCATGCTCATCACTCAAAGATTTAGTGCCAAACATTTTAATAACTTCCTCTTCTAACACTTGAGCACAATTTTCCTTTCCATCATTTTCACGAAAGACATTAAAAAGATGAAGCATACAAGGCAACCTCAATTCCATTTTTTTGTAGTTTTATTTTATAAAACCAAACTTGTGATAAAACAAGAAACTAAAAGATTCAATTGCAAGATTTAAAGATATACCTTCAAGCACTCACATCCCCGGCAACAGCGCCAGAAAAGAGCTTCGTTGACGGGATGTGAGTGTCACTTACCTAGCCTCCCCGGCAACGGCGACAGAAAAGAGCTTAATGTCTACTAAACAACCTTCTTCTTGTAGACTCGTTTTTGGCCTCCAAGCGTAGAGTTTTGTAGGACAGTGGCAATTTTCCCTCAAGTGGATGACCTAAGGTTTATCAATCTGTGGGAGGCGTAGGATGAATACGGTCTCTCTCAAACAACCCTACAACCAAATAACATAGAGTCTCTTGTGTCCTCAACACACCCAATACAATGGTAAATTGTATAGGTGCACTAGTTCGGCGAAGAGATGGTGATACAAGTGTAATATGGATGGTAGATATAGGTTTTTGTAATATGAAAATATAAAAACAGCAAGGTAACAAATATTAAACAGCGAGTAAAACGTTGTATAAATGCTTGGGAACAAGGCCTAGGGTCCATACTTTCACTAGTGAAATTTCTCTCAACGATAATGACATAGTTGAATCATATGTAAATACCTCTCGTGCGACAAAGAGTCAACTCCATAGTCACAAATAGCGGAGAACAAACTAAGAAATTATTGTAGGGTATGAAACCACCTCAAAGTTATCTTTTCTGATCAATCTTATGAGCTATCCCTATAAGTGTCATGGAGAGCCCTATAGTTCGTACTAAAATAACACCTTAAGATACACATCAACCAAAACCCTAATGTCACCTAGATACTCCAATGTCACCACACGTACCCATGGGCTTGATTATACGATGTGCATCACATAATTTAAGATTCATCATATTCAATCCAACACAAAGAACTTCAAAGAGTGCCCCAAAGTTTCTACCGGAGATTCAAGACAAAAACATGTGTTGAACCCTATGTAGATATTCCCAAGGTCACGGAACCCGCAAGTTGATCACCAAAACATACATCAAGTGGATCAATAGAACATCCCATTGTCACCATGGATATCCCATCGCAAGACATACATCAAGTGTTCTCAAATCCTTAAAGACTCAACCCGATAAGAAAACTTCAAAGGTAAAACTCAATTCATCACAACAAGATAGGGAGGGGAAAACTCCATATGATTCATCTATATCAATAAAGCTCGCGGTACATCAAGATCGTGCCATCTCAAGAACACGAGAGAGAGAGAGAGAGAGAGAGATCAAACACATAGCTACCGGTACATACCCTCAGCCCCGAGAGTGAACTACTCCCTCCTCATCATGGAGACCGCCGGGATATCCGGTGATGGTTTCCCCCTCCGGCAGGGTGCCGGAACAGGCTCCCGATTGGTTTTTCGTGGCTCTAGAGTCTTGGGGCGGTGGAACTCCCGATCTAGGTTTATTTTTAGATGTTTCTGTATTTATAGGAATTTATGGCAGTGGAAACAGTCCTAGGGGGCCATGAGGAAGTCACAAGCCAGGGGCGTGCCCTAGGGGGCACCCGTGTGGCTTGTGATTTCCTCGTGGCTGTTCTGGCCCAACTCCGATGCCCCGTGGGTCTCTTCTGGTCCATAGAAAACCACCGTAAATTTTTATTCTGTTTGGACACTGTTTGATATTCCTTTTTTGTAAAACTCAAAAACAAGGAGAAACAGAAACTGGCACTGGGCTCTAGGTTAATAGGTTAGTCCCAAAAATAATATAAAGTTGTAGTAAAATGATTGTAAAACATCCAAGAATGATAATATAACAGCATGGAACAAGAAAAAATTATAGATACGTTGGAGATGTATCAATGTGCCTCGGGAGTTTCAAACTGTGCCTAGAATAGTCTCTCCTCCACATCCCCATCCCGGACTGCATAGTGCTTCACCGCATCCGCCGCACTCCTCAGGAGGTCCGTAAAGGCGCCTAGGGAACGTTGTAGTGCTACCTCTTGAGCGTGCATTGGTTTTCCCTTGAAGAGGAAAGGGTGATGTAGCAAAGTAGATAAGTATTTCCCTCAGTTGTTGAGAATCAAGGTATCAATTCGGTAGAGGAACAAGCAAGTCACCAATGGATACACCTACACAAACAAACAAACTCTTGCACCCAACACTATAAAGGGGTTGTCAATCCCTTCACGGTTATTTGCAAGGATTAGATCCGATAGAGATAGATGTTAACGAGAATGGAAAGTAAAAGGTAAATAAATTGCAGCAAAGTATTTTTGGTATTTTTGGTTTATAGATCTGAAAGTATATTATGGAAATTAGACTCGGGGGCCATAGGTTACACTAGAGGCTTCTCTCTCGAAGGAAAATATCATGGTGGGTAAACAAATTATTGTCAATAAATTGATAGAAAAGCGAATAATCATGTAGTTATCCAAGGCAACGACCATGCATATAGGCATCATGTCCGTATCAAGTAGACCAAAATGATTCTGCATCTACTACTATTGCTCCACACATCGACCGACTCTTGCCTCCATCTAGAGTATTAAGTTCATGAAGAACAAAGTAACGCATTAAGAAAGATGACATGATGTAGAGGAATAAACTCAAGCAATATGATGAAAACCCCATCTTGTTACCCTTGATGGCAACAATACAATATGTGCCTCGCTACCCCTATTATGTCACTGGGTGAGAACATCGCAAGATTGAACCCAAAACCAAGCACTTCTCCCATTGCAAGAATTACCAATCTAGTTGGCCAAACCAAACCAATAACTCAAAGAGACTTGCAAGGATATGAAATCATGCATATAAGAATTCAGAGGAGATTCAAATAAGATTCATAAATAATCTGAACATAAACTCACAATTCATCGGATCTTGACAAACACACCACAAAAGAGGATTACATCGGATAGATCTCCATGAAGATCATGAAGAAAATGGTATTGAAGATCAAAGAGAGAGAAGAAGCCATCTAGCTACTAGCTATGGACCCGTAGGTCTGTGGTGGACTACTCATGCAACATCGGAGGGGTAATGTAGTTGATGTAGATGCCCTCCGTGATCGAAACCCCCTCCAACAGATTACCGGAAAAGGCTCCAATATTGGATCTCTCGGGAACGGAGGCTTCTAGCGGCGGAAAAGTATTTGTGTGGCTCTTTTTGATGTTGAGGGAATATTTGGGAATTTATAGGCCAAAGATTAGGGTTGGGAGACCTGCCGAGAGATTGCAAGCCTGCTAGGTGCGGCTAGGGGGCACGCCTAGCAGGCTTGTGACTCCTTGGCAGGTTTCCTACCGTGCACTCCAAGCTTGGTTGATTTGTTTCCTTCCAGAAAAATTCCTTCCGAAGGTTTTATTCCGTTTGGACTCCGTTTAATATTCCATATTTGCAAAACTCAAAAACAAGAAAAAAAACAGAAACTGGCACTAGGCTGTAGATTAATAGGTTAGTCCCAAAAATAATATACAATATCATATTAATGCATATAAAACATGCAAAACAGATAATATAATTGCATGCCACCATCAAAAATTAGAGATACATTGGATACGTATCAGCATCCCCAAGCTTAATTCCTGCTCGCCCTCGAGTAGGTAAATGATAAAAACAGAATTTTTGATGTGGAGTGATACCTAACATATTTATCCACGTAATATTCTTTATTATGGCATGAATATTCAGATCCGTAAGACTCAAAACAAAAGCTTAATATTAATACAAAAACAATAACGTTTCAAGCATACTAGCAAAGCAATTGTATCTCTTCAAAATATAATGGCAAAAGAAAGTTATCCCTACAATATCATATGGTCTGGCTATGCTCCATCTTCCCCACACAAAGTATTTATATCATGCGTAACCCCGATGAAAAGTCAAGCAATTGTTTTCACACCTTTATTTTCTCAAACTTTTTCAACTCTCATGCAATACATGAGCGTGAGCCATGGATACAACACTATAGGTGGAATAGAATATGGTGGGGGTTGTCAAGGAAAGGGAGAAGATAGTCTCACATCAACTAGGCGTATCAATGGGGTATGGAGATTCCCATTAATAGAAATCAATGTGAGTGAGTAGGGATTGTCATGCAACGGATGCACTAGAGCTATAAGTGTATGAAAGCTCAAAAGGAAACTAAGTGGACGTGCATCGTGAAGAAAAATTCGACTAGTTATATGAAAGTGGCAAAATAGGAGACTCTCTATCATGAAGATCATGGTGCTACTTTGAAGCACAAGTGTGGAAAAAGATAGTAGCAATGTCCATTATCTCTTTTCTCTCATTTTTTGGTGGACATCTAAGGCCTCTTTATTATATATATTTTTATTTGGGCTTTGTTGGCCTCTTTTATTTTTTCATAAAGTCTGGAATATCATCCCCACTTGTGAGGGAATCATAGCTTCCATCATCCTTTCCTAACATGGGATATGCTATAATAATTATAATCATAACACATTTATTTACTTACAACTCAAAAGAAAATTAGAACTCGATACCTATGACAGAATATGACTCTATGTGCAATATGGAAGTGATGGTGCAAGTCATAAAAGGAAACGGTGGAAGTTGCATGGCTATATATCTTGGAATGGCTATGGAAATGCCATAATAGGTAGGTATGGTGGTTGTTTTGAGGAAAGATATATGGTGGTTGTTTTGAGGAAGGTATATGGTGGCTGTTTTGAGGAAGGTATATATGGTGGCTGTTTTGAGGAAGGTGTTTGTTGTACCGGTGAAACTTGCGCGGTACTAGAGAGGCTAGCAAAGGTGGAAGGGTGAGAGTGCGTATAATCCATGGACTCAACATTAGTCATAAAGAACTCACATACTTATTGCAAAAGTATATTAGTCATTGAAGCAAAGTATTAAACGCATGCTCCTAGGGGAGAGGTTGGTAGGAGTTAACCATCGCGCGCTCCCGACCCTCACACAAAGGTTGACAATATATAAACAAGTCATCCTCCGACTTCCTTACATAACGGTTCACCATACGTGCATGCTACGGGAATCACAAACCTTTACACAAGTATTTTTACCAAATGACAATTACTTCCTAACATGAGTCTTAAAATTACCATCTTTATATGTCAAAACTTTATGCAAGGAATCAAACTTCTCATAAATACTCAATGCACTTAATATGGAAGTTTTTATTATATCCCTGTTGGAAGCCTATCATATTAGGACTAAATTCATAACCTAGACCAATTACCATGTTGTTTAGAGACTCTCAAAATAATATAAGTGAGGTACAAGAGTTCAAGTATTTCTATAAAAAGCAAACACCATCGTGCTCTAAAAGATATAAGTGAAGCACATAGAGCAAAATTTCCTAACTCAAAAGATAAAAGTGAAGCACATAGAGCATTCTATCAAATTCATGATTCAGCGTGTCCTTCTCAAAAAATGTGTGCAGCAAGGATGATTGTGGCAAACTAACAAGCAGAGACTCATATAAGACGCTCCAAGCAAAACCCATATCATGTGGTGAATAAAAATATAGCCTCAAGTAAATTTACCGATGGATTGAAGACGAAAGAGGGGATGCCTTCCGGGGCATCCCCAAGCTTAGGCTCTTCGGCATCCTTGAATATGACGTGGGGGTGCCTTAGGCATCCCCAAGCTTAGGCTCTTACCACTCCTTATTCCATAGTCCATCAAATCTTTACCCAAAACTTGAAAACTTCACAACACAAAACTTGAGAGAAAACTCATGAGGTCCGTTAGTATAAGAAAATAAATCACCACTTTAGGTGTTGGGGGACGTTGCATGGGAAACAAAAAAATTCCTACGCTTCACCAAGATCAATCTAGGAGATGAGTATCTATGAGAGGAGAAATTGGATCTACATACCCTTGTAGATTGCTAAGTGGAAGCATTAAAGAACGTGGTTGATGTAGTCGTACATCTCCACGATCCAAATTGCAAGCCGTCCCATGAACTCCCGATCAAGTGCCGAACGGATGGCACCTCCGCGTTTAGCACACGTGCAGCTCGATGAAAATCTCCACCTTCTTGATCCAACAAGAGGGAGCAGAGAGGTAGATGGGTTCACTGGCAGCACGATGGCATGGCGGCGGTGGTGGTGGAACTGATCCGGCAAAGCTTCGCTAAGCGACGCCGAGCCAATCTACTAGAGGAGAAGCTATCGGGGAGGGAGGGAGGGTTGCGTCGTGGCTTAGGGTGCGTCTGCCCTCCTCCCTCTCATATATATATAGGGAGAGGTGTGGTGCGCCAAACCCCTAGGGTTTCCCCCTTGGGGCAGCGACCAAGGGTGGAGGCGCCCTAGGGTGGCTTGCCACCCAAGCAAGGTGGCGCCAACCCTAGGGTTGGCCCTCCCACCACCCCCCTTGCCGCATGGGCCTTTGTGAGAGGGGAGGCCAGCCCACTAGGGGCTTGTGTTCCCTCTCTCATAGTCCATGTAGGCCTTTGGGGCTTGTGGCCCCTTCCGGTGGACCCCCGGGACCCTCCCGGCACCCCCGGGACGTTACCGGTGACGCCCGAAATTTTCCCGGTAACCAACACGGAACTTACTATATATGAATCTTCACCTCCGGACCATTCCGGAGCTACGTCATGTCTGGGATCTCATCCGGGACTCCGAACAACCTTCGGTCACCAACACACATAACTCATCTATACCGAAACGTCACTAAACCTTAAGTGTGCAGACCCTACGGGTTCGACAACCATGTAGACATGACCGAGACACATCTAAGGTCAATAACCAACAGCGGGACCTGGATGCCCATGTTGGTTCCTACATGTTCTACGAAGATCTTTATCGATCGAACCTCTATGTCAAGGATACAAACAATCCCGTATGTCGTTCCCTTTGTTCTCCGATATATTACTTGCTCGAGATTCGATCGTCGGTATCTCTATACCTAGTTCAATCTCGTTACCAGCAAGTCTCTTTACTCGTTCCATAATACAAGATCCCGTGACTAACACTTAGTCACATTGCTTGCAAGGCTTGTTGTGATGTTGTATTACCGAGTGGGCCCTGAGATACCTCTCCGTCACACGGAGTAACAAATCCCAGTATTGATCCATGCCACCTCAACAGACACCCTCGAAGATACTTATAGAGCACCTTTATAGTCACCCAGTTATGTTGCGATGTTTGATACACACAAGGCACTCCTCCGGTGTCAGTGAGTTGCATGATCTCATGGTCATAGGAACAGATACTTGACATGCAGAAAACAGTAGCAATAAACTGACACGGTCATCTGCTACGTTCATAGTTTGGGTCTTGTCCATCAAATCATTCTCCTATTGATGTGATACCGATATCAAATGACATCTCATGTCCATGGCCAGGAAACCTTAACCATCTTTGATCAATGAGCTAGCCTACTAGAGGCATACTAGGGACACAATGTTTGTCTATATGCACACACATGTATTTAGTTTCCAATCAACACAATTATAGCATAGACAATCAACGATTATTGACGGGGTTTATACCCCTGGGTAGGCCAAAGCAACGGGGTCTTCCCCCTTTTCGCCTCGAAGAAAAACTACGCGGCCGGCTAGCCGTGGCCGGCTGGAGGACGTTCAGCGCAAGCCAGTGCCGGCTGGCGCCCCAGCCGTCTGATCAAGGAGCCGGTTCGATCCTTGGCCGATTGGGTGTGGCCGGCTACCCATGGGCCGGCTCTTCCGTTGACATCGGGACGGACATGCCCTGTCCCGTCCCCCTACTCGTAGGTACGACGACGCGACGTGACCGGCATGACGAGCGGCCCTGTGGCTACAGTGGCCGCTTACGCACCGCAACGCATGGCTACAGTCCAACCGTCCTGGCCGCTGACTTCGGTGAGCGCGACCAGGCAGGGGCACAGTGCCGGCACACCCTTGCCACTTGATTACCTGCCCCGGCGTGGCTACAGTGCCGCCGGCCATACCAGAGACTTCGGTCAGCTGGTGCTAGACAACGCCCCCCGGGCGGCCCATGCCACGGCAGGTGGGCGGGCACCAATCACAGAGCCGGCTGGCGGGCCCCAACGAGATATGGGACCACTCGGCCGGCGGGCCCTGCCCACGACAAGACGGCGCGAGCGGCGGGACCCTCTGTCCAGCCGGAGAGACTGCCAGCCGGGTCCCCCACCATTGTGCTTATGACATATTGTAAGAGTCGGGGTTGGCCTATAAAAAACCCCGAGCCCCCCATGCAACGGGGACGGACGAATGGTCTCGGACACGCACCCACAGAACTCTCATTCCCTCCGCTAGTAGCAGAGGAAGACGAGTCGGCTGCTCCTTCCTCCTCCTCTAGACACGGCCCTAGGAGCAACCTTATACACATACCGATCCATCCAACTAGACCAACCAGGACTAGGGGTGTTACCTCCCCGGAGGGCCCTAAACCTGGGTACATCGTGTGTCACCACCGCTTGTGCCCAATCTCGCACCCGGAGCCCGTCGGCGTCCTCCAGCCCCAACCACTCACAATAAGCCACCCCATGGCATCTGTCATGAGAAAACGACGACAGTTGACGCCCACCGTGGGGCCATATGCGGCACCGGCCGGATTCATGCTCCGGGCGGGACCCCTCGCCATTCCCCGCTATCGCCGCTCGTCCTGGCAAAACTGTGGGGAGCTCGCGAGGCTTGCCTCGGCACGCCCTGTGGGCAACTCCGTCGTCCTCACGACCGACATCGACGCGCTCACCAAGTGGTTTGGCAGGCTCAGCCTTGTCGAGGCTCCGGCCGCTGACGAATACCCCGTAGGGGTGCTCGTCTGTGCTTGCCCGCCCACAGCAGTGGGCGCACTCGTTGCGGCCTAGCCTAGCGGGTCCCATGATCACATGGGGGTGATGGCCATCACTTCCTCCACCACGTCCGGACAGGCGTGGGTCGCGGCTACTGCAGCCGCCGCCTGCGTCGGCACGTCCGACCCGCTCGGTGCGGCCCTCTAGGGCTTGAGCACTCCGATCGCCCCGACGGCAAACCCCGACACCGCCGCGGCCGATCTCAAGGCAGCTCGCTGCATCCTGTTCGAGGATGCCACCGCCCTCGCAGCCACGCGGCGCCGCATGGAGGCGGTGCAGCGGGAGTACGCTTCCGCCTATGGACTCACCCCGGCTGGCACCGAGCCCAGCCGGCATGGGGCTATGCGTGACCGCGGCCGCGTGGTCGCCGAAATCCTCGGCGGCAAAATGCCCGTCTACAACGACCCCACAGCTAACCTGCGGGCTCTCAAGGTGGCCTACGAGGAATTGGCTACCTTGGAGGGTGAAGAGCGTATCACCCACGAGCGCCACATCAAGGAGCTCATCGATGCTACTGACGCACAGTAGCATCTGCTCGCAACGGGCGGCGCCACCACTGAAGGCCCCCGGCCCGAGCGCGACGGCACGGGAGCTGCCGAACGCCAGGCGGCCCAGTACTCCTGCTCCCCTCGCGTTTCCGGCCATCGGGCCGAAGCAAACAACCCCTGGCCCTCTCAGACTTCGGGGAGTGAGCAACCGGCTGTTAGCAGCCGGCGCACCAACGAGCCGCCTTGGAGCGGCCGCCACCACGAAGCGCCGGCATCCGGTAGTCAGCACAGCCAGGGGCGCATGCTGCCTGCGCGGTGCAAGTCGCGGTAGTCGGCGCCACCCACCATCCGCCCCGAGCTCTTGGCTCGGCTCGGACCGCGCGTCCCCCGCAACGAGAACGACGCCCGCAACCGCATCGACAAACTCGTGCAATCCGCCCTTCTCGAGGAGGAGGGCTCGATTGGTCCGGCCTGCTTTGGCCCCCGGATTCGCACAGAGCCGTTCCCAACCGGCTTCACGCTCCCTAGAGACACCCCGAAATACAACGGGGCCGCCAAACCCGAAGACTGGCTGATCGACTACACCACCGCGGTGGGTATCGCCAGGGGGAATAAGCGTGTAGCCGTTCACTATGCCCCCCTTATGCTGATCGGCTCGGCCCACACCTGGCTCAACAGCCTGGCGGCCGGCAGCATCAACACTTGGAAGGACTTCAAAGAGGCCTTCGTCCGCAACTACACTGGCACCTACAAGCGGCCCGGCCGTCCCCCATGAACTCGCCATGTGCGTTCAGGGGCCGGACGAGTCCCTCCACGACTACCTCACCTGGTGGACCGAGCTCCGCAACTCCTGTGAGGGGGTGCACGAGGTCCAAGCCGTGCAGTACTTTATCGAGGGCTGCCGAGACGGCACCCCTCTCAAGCACAAGATCTTGTGCTCCGAGCCGACCATCCTCACAGAGCTCATGACCAAGGCGGACAAATACGCCACAGCCGATTCGGCCATCTGGGTCAAGACGATCCCGCCCACCAAGGCAACAACAACGCCGGCCACGACCCGGCCAGCTGCTGACAACCGGCAGCCACAAAACAACAAGCGCAAGAATGACCAGCCAGATCCCCGCTATGGGAGCCGGCAGGTCAATACCATCGAGGACCAAGAGCCGGCTGCCCAGCCTTCCGGCCAGCGCCAGCGCACCGGCAAGGCTGCCTGGCAGCTGAAGCTCACATTCGAGCAAATGCTCGATCTCCCCTGCAAGAACCACTCAGGAGCCAAGCCCTCTACGCACACGCTCCAGTAGTGCAGGTTCTCACAGCGACTGGCCTGGGGGACAGCCTTCCGGCTCCTCCCGTGCCGCCAGCCCGCACGCCAGCCCCGGCCCAAGCAGCCGCCCCGGCCGGCAACGGCTCCGAACGACGATCGCCTGATCAAATAGTTCCCCAACCAGGACGGTTGCTAAGTCGTCTTCACAAGTGAAGAGACGGGCAAACACGCTCAGCGCCAGCTCCGTCGTGAGGTGAACGCCACCATGCTGGCAACTCCCCAGTTCATGCACTGGTCAGAGAAGCCGGTCACTTGGAGCCAGGTCGATCACCCTGTCGTGATGCCAAATCCCGGCAGTTACGCCTTGGTCCTCGACCCCAGCATCGCCAACAAGGAACGAGCCTACCGCTTCTCCCGGGTGCTGATAGACGGCGGCAGCAGCATCAACATTCTCTACCTCGACACGATGGATAAGCTGGGGCTGAAGATAGAAGACCTGCAGGCGAGCCGGACGGTTTTCCATGGCATCGTGCCTGGGAAGTCTTGCTCCCCTATCAACAAGATCACACTCGACGTCCTCTTCGGCAGACCCGGTCATTTCTGCCGCGAGCCAGTGCTATTCGAGGTCAAGGACCTCGCGACCCCTATCACGCGTCGTTGAGTCGGCCGGCTCTTGTCAGCTTCATGGCGGTCCCCCATTATGCTTACCTCAAGCTCAAGATGCCGGGCCAAAAGGGGATCATCACCATCAAGGGCAACTACAAGATGTCGCTCGAATGCGCTCGAGATGGTAGTCGGCTGGTCGAGGCCCTAGAGATCGCCAAGGGGAAACGGTAGCTCGACCGGCTCGTGGCCCTTGCTGCCAGCCGGCCGGCCGTGCCGGTTCCACCCTCGCAATCCACCGGCGAGGCCTCCTTCCAGCCGTCTAAAGACACCAAGCAGATCCCGCTCGACCGGCCAACCCGGCTCAGTGTGTCACCATCGGCTCTCGCCTCGACAGCAAATAGGAAGGCGAGCTCGTCGACTTCCTCCATGAGAATCGGGACATCTTTGCATGGTCCCCCAAGGACATGCCGGGTGTTCCGAGGAATTTCGCCGAGCACAAACTCCACGTCCAGCCGGATATAAAGCCGGTCAAGCAACCCCTGCGCCACTTCTCCGAGGAGAAGTGGCATGCTATAGGCGAAGAGATCGCCCGGTTGCTCGCAGCCGGGTTCATCATGGAAGTATTCCACCCGGACTGGCTGGCCAACCCAGTCCTGGTATTGAAGAAGAACAAGACCTGGAGCATGTGCATCGACTACACTAGCCTGAACAAGGCATGTCCCAAGGACCCGTTCGCCCTGCCGCGGATCGATCAAGTCATCGACTCCACGACCGGCTGCGACTTGCTGTCCTTCCTGGACGCCTACTCAGGCTACCACCAGATCAAGCTGGATCCTGAAGACCGGCTCAAGGCCTCCTTCATCACGACCTTCGGGGCCTACTGCTACATCACCATGTCCTTCGGCCTGAAGAATGCTGGCGCCACCTTCCAACGATGCATGCAGAAGTGCCTCCTGCCTCAGATAGGCAGGAACGTCCACGTCTACGTCGACGACATTGTCATCAAAACCAAGAAGCACTTCAGCCTCCTCGACGACCTTTGTGAGACCTTTGCGAACCTACGTGAGTACAAGATCAAGCTCAACCCGGAGAAGTGTGTCTTCAGCGTCCCCACCGGACAACTCTTGGGTTTCTTCGTGTCCGCTCGTGGCATCGAAGCTAACCCTGAGAAGATCGGTGCGATCGAGCGCATGCCGAAACCGACCTGACTCCGCGACATCCAGAAGTTCACCGGTTGCCTCGCTTCGCTCAGCCGGTTCATCAGTCGGCTGGGAGAGAAGGCCCTGCCCCTCTATGGGCTCCTCCGCAAGACGGCTCTGATCGAGCCGGGTCAAACCAAGAGGCTGGGCGCCTTCAACTGGCCTAACGAGGCAGACGAGGCCTTCCGCGGCCTCAAGAAGGCTCTCACCCGTGCGCCCATCCTGGCCGCGCCGGCTGAGAAGGAACCCTTGCTTGCTTACATCGCAGCGACCACACGCGTCATTAGCGTCGTCCTGGTGGTCGAGCGACCGGAGGAGGGAAAATCCCTGCCGGTCCAGTGGTACGTCTACTACCTCAGCGAGGTGCTCTCCGCGTCAAAACAGAACTACGCCCACTATCAAAAGATGTGCTACGGCGTATACTTAGCCACCAAGAAGGTCAAGCAATACTTCCAAGAGCACACCATTACCGTGGTGAGCACGGCCCCGCTGGGTGAGATCATGAGCGGCCGGGACTCCACCGGCCGGATCGCCAAGTGGGTCATCACCCTCGCCAACCACGAGATCCGGTACGAGCCAAGAACCGCCATCAAGTCACAGGCGTTGGCGGATTTCCTCGTCGACTGGGCGGAGACGGAGTTCGTCCCGCCTCCCCCAGACTCCATGCATTGGCGCATGCACTTCGACGGCTCGAAAATGAGGACCGGCCTGGGTGCCGGCATAGTCCTCTCTTCCCCGAAAGGTGATCAGCTCAAAAAATCCCAATAGATCCACTTCGCCGCCTCCAACAATGTGGCTGAGTACGAGGCCATCGTCCATGGCCTCCGGCTCGCCAAGGAGATCGGCATCAGGCGCATCCTCTGCTTCGGCGACTCCGACCTCGTGGTGCAGCAAGTCTCTGGCGAATGGGATGCCAGGGACGCCAACATGGCCAGCTACCGCTTCCTCGTACAATAGCTCATCGGCTCCTTCAAGGGCTGTGAGTTTCATCATGTCCCACGGGCGGACAACGAGGCGGCGGATGCGCTGGCAAAGATTGGCTCCACCCGGCAGGCCATCCCAGCCGGCGTCTCCCTCGAACGGCTGCTTAGGCCGTCGATCGAGCCTTCCCCAAAATCGGAGAAATCTTCGTGCCGGCGGGGGTCGTCAGCCCATCAACGGCCCCGGCTGCCTCTTCGGCAACTTCACCGCCAGCTCTCGAACCGTCGGCCGCCCAGTCGGCTTTGATCGTGCCGGCGGTGCCCGAAGCGGCTAGCCCTGGTGGCACGGCCCTCATGGTGATCACCAGCCAGCCGGCCTTGGGGGCCGGCGAGCCAAACCCGGGGCTGGCCAACCAGCCTCGGGAGCTCCCGAGCCAGCCCCGAGAGCTGGCAAACTAGTCCCGAAGACTGATCAACCAGTCACGGGGACTCCTGAGCCGGCCGCCGTCACGGCCCCCTCATGGGCCCAATCCACCTTGGCTTCCTTCTGCGGGGCGAGCTGCCTTCGGACAAGGCTCTGGCTAGGCAAATCCAGCATCGAGCCATGGCCTACGACATCATTAACAACGAGCTCATCCACCGCAACACCACCGGCGTCCTCCAGCGATGCGTCGAGCTAGCAAAGGGTCTGGAGATCCTCCTCAACATTGATCAGAGCGAGTAAGGGCATCATGCCGCCTCGCGAACCCTAGTGGCCAAAGCTTTCCGCCACGGCTTCTTCTGGCCGACGGCTCTTGATGCGGCCAAAAAATTGGTCGACGAGTATGAGGGCTGCCAATGCTTCAGCACGCAAAGCCACCTGCCGGCAATGGCCCTCCAAACCATCCCCCTCTCATGGCCTTTCGCCGTTTGGGGGCTGGACATGGTGGGCCCATTCAATACCGCTCGAGGCGGCATGACACACTTACTGGTGGCCATTGACAAGTTCACCAAGTGGATCGAGGCGTGACCAATCAAGAAGATGGATGGCCCCACGGCCGTCCGGTTCATCGACGACATCATGGTATGCTATGGCGTTCCCCATAGCATCATCACCAACAACAGCACCAACTTCGCCAAGGGCACACTCGCGCGTTTCTGGTCCAAGCAAGGAATCCGGCTCGACTTGGCCTCCGTCGCTCAACCACAGTCCAACGGCCAGGTCGAGAGGGCGAACAGTCATCCTATCCAGCATCAAGCCCCGACTCATGATGTCGTTGGTAAGGTTGGCCGGCTGCTGGATCGACGAGTTGTCGGCCGTCCTTTGGAGTCTCAGGACCAACCCGAACCGGTCAACCGTCTACACTCCCTTCTTCCTCGTGTATGGGTCCGAGGCGATCATCCCCACCGACATCGAGTTTGATTCGCCTTAGGTCACCCTATACATGAAGAATGACGCAAAGGAGGCAAGAGAAGATGGCGTCAATCTACTCGAGGAAGCCCGCGAACTGGCCTTGAGCCGGATGGTGATCTACCAGCAGAAGCTCCGACACTACCACAGCAAGCTGATCCGGCCACTCTCGTTCCATGAGGGGGACCTGGTCCTCAGACGGATCCTGCGAACCGCCGGACAGCACAAGCTATCCTCCCCATGGGAGGGCCCGTTCATCATCAGCAAAGCGCTACACAACAATGTGTACTACCTAATAGACGCCCAGAAGCCGCAGAAGCGCAAAAGAGACGCTTCCGGTGAAGAAAAGGAGCGCCCATGGAACGCAGCGCTCTTGCGCCCGTTTTACTGCTGAGGAAGAATCAATGTATGTATGTATCCCCGTCCTTTTGGGCTTATGAATGCAATGGACACCCCAAGCCGGCTCTTGGGGCGCACCCCATTTCGTTTCTTTCAAAAGTGTTCCTCACTCACCGGCTCCCTGGCCCGGCTCCTAGGCCCGGGGGCTAGCCGGCTGGGCCTAGAAGCGCCTCTCTGAAAAACGGCTAAGTAGCGTGTGTCGGCCAAACTTCCCCACCCTTACCAGCTACAGAACCGGCCCCCGACTGTCCGGCTGACGGGGCCTTGGGGTGGCAAGGTTGGGCTCACACGAAAAGTCGAAACAAAGGGAGACCCCTTCGGGGCCCAGCCGGACCCTCGTTGCGTCTCTACCACTCTACTTATCCCAAAAAAACCTCGTGATTCCTAAGTTTTGAACTGGCTCCCCTGAGGCGAACGCCCCGACCTAGCTACAGACCGGCTCCCGACTGTCGGGCTGGTGGGGCCAAAACCAAGGGGGAAAGGAGTAGAAACGGAAAGAGTCGAGGCAAACGAAAAGGGATAAGGACGAGGCGGCATGATTCACAAGGCATACACAACAAAATATTCATGACATAAACATTAAAGGCAAAAGTGGCCCACGGCCAGCATTCGGTTCATTACACAAACCCCCCCAGTGGGTGGATTCAAGTTTTTACACGCAGGGAAAAGAGAAGATAAAAATGATGCACGGGGGCTTAGGCCACCAGTGCATCGCCAGCTGGCGTGCCCCCAGCTCGCACGTCGCGAGGCGGCTCGGTCCTCGCCTCGGAGGTGGTCGCGGTCTTGGGGTCGGCCTCCTTGGCCTTTGAGGTGGGCTCCTCGGTCTCGGTCGTCTCGCCGCTCGAGTCGGTGCTCTCGTCGGCGACCTCGTCATCCGTCGGGCCGGGAGGGATGCCAAAGGAGTCCTCGGGCAACAGCTCGCCATCCTCGCCAAGGGTCGGCAGGAAATCGTCCGCGTCAACGTATGACGTGAGCTCATTGGCCCGCTGGACAAGGGCCGGCTCGCGGGCCTCCCGCTTTGCGGCCGGCACGTCCCGCATGGTCGCCAGCCGGCCCAGGTCCATGCCATGGTACTAAGACGTCATGAACCAGAGCGCCACCAATGCCCCGACTCGGGCGGCCGATGCCTTCTAGGCCTCGAGGCGGGGGACGGCGTGCTCCAGCCACTGAGCCACGCGATGCGCCGGAGCTCCCCCGCGGCCCAGCCACAGCGCGGCGATGACCTCCTTGCCGGCGGTCTAGAGCCGATCCACGCTCCGCTCGATATGGGTCATCCGCATCTTGACGGTAATCCCAATCTCGTCCATGTCCCACGCAGCGTGCTCCTCGATGGGGCGACCGCACTCCCGAAGGTATTCCCAGTGCTCCTCAACGGCGCGTGCAGCGCGGCGATGGGTTTCCGGGAAACGCCCTAGAAGGAAGGATAAGATAAAGAAAGAAAAAGCAAGATGAAGCACGAAAAACGGCAAAGGGAAGAGCAACCAGCTGGGGAAAGAGAGAGATTGGCACTTACCTTCGATCCCGTCATCCACCCCAATGGCGAAGTGGAGTGCCGCCTCGTGCTCCGACTTCCGGGCCGCCTCCAAGGTGGCGAGGGAACCCCTGACCTCCTCGAGCGTCTTCTCAAGGCGGTCACCTCGCCTTGAAGGGCGGCGGTCCCCAGGGCGGCGTCAGCCGCCTCCTTGACGGCCCCTCCCGGGCCGCCACCTCCTTTGCCACCTCGGCCTTGAGCCGGTCCCGGGCCCCCTCCCCGTCGACCAGCAGTGCGGCCAGACAGTTCATCTCCTGCACGGCCGCCTGGACGTCCCGCGCCAGCCGGTCCCATTCGGCGACAAGCCCGGTCTTCTCCCCTCGGAGGGTGGCCAGCTCACCTACAAGACGCAACCAACATCAGCCGATTCCCGGGGGCTACATGCCGCTCCTACAAAGTGCAACCTACCTTGCACGCGTGCCAGCTCCTCCTCCAGGTGGTAGAAGCCATGTTTGTCGCGGTCGTGGATGGCGACCGCTTTCGCAAACAGCTTATGCCGCAAAGAAGCTCCCTCCTGTCGGAAGAAAGGGGGCAAAGGTCAAGACATGCTCAAAGGAGATCCGGCCCGGCTACCCGGCAGTCGGTTAGTCGGCCCGCATCTTGGGGGCTACACCCAGTGGGTGCGCTCGCGCGCCCCCACTAAAAACTCTAAGGCAAAAGTGTCGGCTTACCTCTGCACGCTAAAGGGCAGCATCCGCCGCCTCCGCAAACCGGGCCAGCTCCTGCCGGCACCAGTCTAGGACACTACCCAAGTCCGCGAAGGATGGGACCGGGCCGCCTACCTGGGGGGCTGGCAGGGTCGGCGTGCTCGCCAGCGCTTCCCAGTCCCGGATGACCTCCTGCATCGACCGCAGGGCCCTCCGAGCCCGACAGCCGCTGCCACCTAGGCTAGCTGCGGCTCCAGCCGCCGGGGGCGGGTTGTTGATGGCAAGGGGCCGGAAGTCGCCTCCCGCCGGCCCCCTGCCCGGTGCCGTAGCCGCCTCCTCTCCCGGCCGCTCTAGCGCGTCGGTCGCGCTGGAAGGTACCTCCACCTCCATGGCCGCCGTCTCCGGCGGCGCTCCGTCTCCGGGACCAGCGGAACCTCCGACATCATGACCCGGGCCGAGTCGGCCACAGGAGGAGTCACCTCCGGCACCTCAGGCCGGGTCGCCTCGGGAGACGGCTCCGTCGTCGCCTCCCTCGCCTAGGACGTTTCTTGCACAGGCGGAGGCGCTGGTGAGTCCATGGCTGCCCCCCGCGGCTCGCTTGACGTAGGCCTCGACATGCGGGTGGACTCTGTAGCCGAGTCCGTCGCCCGTGGGGGGTCCGTCGACCCCCTCCGCCTCTGGCCGCTTAAGGTCCCGGAGTGCACGGCCCCTCCTCGCGTGCCGGTTCGGGAGGCTCGCAGCTCCACGAGCCTCCTCTTTTCCTCCCGCTGGGTGGTCCCGTGCTCGCGGGCCAGCCGGCCGGCGGCATCCGTCGTCTCCCCCGTCGGCTCCTCATCTTGGAGCTCGACGGGGTCACTTCAGCGTCCAAAAACCGGTTGTTAACCGGCTCGCAAGGCGAAAGCAAAAACTCGCACAAAGATGAAGAACTTACGTGATAACAAGGGGCAGGGCCCGCTTTCCGCATGGTGGCGGCTTCCGTGTCGCCACCTTCACCCGCTTCGGGCCGGGGGGCGAGGCCGTCGGCCCCCCGTGAGCCGGCCTCTTCCCCTGGCCGGCCGCTTCGGCCACCGGGCCTCGAGCAGGTCGCTCCTCGCTCCTCCGGTCCTGGCGTGCCGCGGGAGGAGGTCCGTCTAGAATCATCAAATCGTCATCATCATTGTTGTCGTCTGTCCAGTCCCGGATGGAGGGGGCAAGAGGGAACTCACTCGCTCCGCTGGGTTCCCCGGCTGCGCTGGACCCTCCGGCCCTGCCAGGAGCGCCGCCTCGCGGATCCTCTGGCACGTCGCCCCCCTGAGGAGTCCACTCCTTCCTCCAGGGGGCCTCCCGTCTGGAAGTCTCAAGAGTCGGAGTCTACGCGCTCCGCCTCGAAGATCTGCGGGTGCGGGACGTCAGGCGTGTTCTGTCGCACCAGCAGCTGCGGTCAGCACTTCAACATAAGTTCTCCAGCCAGCTGTCGGCTGGGGAATACCAAATGAAAAAGAGCCGCCTCGACAAGAAAACTCACCAGGGGAGGCCGGTTGATGCAGTTGTAAGGCTCCATGCCGAAGGACCACGAGCCGGGCTTCATCTTGAACGTCGTGAGGGCGTTCACCCGCTTCGCCACCTGAGCTGGCGTCAGCTCGACGGTGGACTGCCGGCAGGGGTCGTGCCGGCCGGACCTATCGCAGATCCGGTGCGGCCTCATCTGGAGGGGCAACACCCGGCGCGAGACAAAGGCCGCCACCAGGTCGGTGGCAACCAGCCCCTCGGCACTCTTTAGCTACGAGAGCCGGGCGAGCTCGTCCAAGGCCACGCCGCGTGGGGCAGGTCCATGTCAATTCTGCTGGGAGGACTTTCGGTCCTCGAACGGCGGCGGCCGGATGTAATCCATCCTCGGGTCGACGTTCTTAACGTAGAAGAACGACCAGTGCCACCTCTTGACGGACTCAATCAGAGAGAGAGGGGAAACCGAGCGATGCCGCGGCAGCACACCATCGTGCCCCCGCACGCGTCTCTCTTCCAAGACTTGAGACAGAATAGGGCATTGAAGAACTCGAGGAAGGGGAGGATGCTGAGGTACCCCTTGCACAACGTTACGAAGGAGGAGAGGTACAAGATCGAATTCGGCCCGAGGTTATGCAGCTGGAGGTCGAAAGTGTCAAGAAGAAGACGGAAAAAGAGACTCACCGAGAACCCCGGGAGAAGTGCCAGAGGAACACGACGTGTTCCCCTAGCTGCGGTGCCGGCGCTATCTCGTCGCCCGGCACGCGGGCGGCCACCCGCTCCGCCGACAGCAACATGCGCGCAGCTCGCTGATGTCCGTCTCAACCACAAAGGAACCAGTCCAACTGCCTCCGCGTCCATCAGCCATCGCGGCGGCGGTGCGGTGTGCGGGCGCAGGCGCGGGCTCGGGTGCGACGGCATGTGAAGGAAGGAAAGAAGCGACGATGAAGCAGGGCAGCAAGGAGGCAAGTCGGGCGTGGGTACCTCCGCCTCCTGCCCTTCCTCCCCTTTTATAGGGGAGGCCACGACCGGGGGATGTGGGATCGTCTGTGCCCACTCCTCCCGGAAATTCCACGCGCGTGGGTGGCCCCGGGCCATAACGGCCGCTTCGGGGCACAGAGGATCCTGTCCTGCGCCCCGAGGCCTACGAGGGCTACGCCTGGGTCCTACCGGGCTAGGCTTGGGCGACGTCCCGTCTCCCCGCGTGCGCGGGACCCGCGGAATCATTACTCGCCGCTTGGCGTGCCATGTGGCAGCACGGGACCTGGGGCGGCGCGCCGGAACCAGAGGCGTCGGATCCAATGGCCGACCCAGCTGCCCCTTCGCCTTCGAGCCGGGGGCGGCTGGTGCTGAGGGGAAGCCGCCGGCTCCCCACCGTCCGCCATACGCGGGCTCCCGCCGGCTTCGGGGGCTACTTACGGGGTTTATACCCCTGGGTAGGCCAAATCCATGGTGTCTTCCTCGTTTCCGCTTCGAAGAAAAACTATGCGACCGGATGGCTGTGGCCGGCTGGAGGACGTTCAGCGCAAGGCAGTTTTGGCTGGCGCCCCGGCCGTTTGATCAAGTAGTCGGTTGGGCCCTCGGCCGGTTGGGCATGGCCGGCTGACCACAGGCCGGCTCTTCCGTTGACATCGGGACGAACATGCCTCATGTCGTCCCCCTATGCGCAGGTACGACGACACGACATGACCGGCATGATGGGCGGCCCTATGGCTACAATGGCCGTTTACGCACCGCAGCGCATGGCTACAGTCCAACCGTCCTGGCCGCTGACTTCGGTGAGCACGACCGGGCAGGGGCACAGTGCCGGCACGCCCTCGCCACTTGATTACCTGCCCCGACGTGGCTATAGTGCCGCCGCCTGTACCGAAGACTTCGGTCGGTTGGCGCTAGACAACGCCCCTGAGGCGGCTCGTGCCGCAGCAGGTGGGCGGGGACCAATCACAGAGCCGGCGGGCGGTCCCCAACGGGAGATGGGACCGCTCGGCCGGTGGGCCCCGCCCACAACAAGATGGCGCGAGCGGTGGGACCCTCTAGCCTGCCGGAGAGACTGCCGGCCGGGTCCCCCCACCATTGTACTTATGACATATTGTAAGAGTCGGGGGTTAGCCTATAAAACCCCCCGAGCCCCCCATGCAACGAGAACAGACGAATGGTCTCGGACACGCACCCACAGAACTCTCATTCCCTCCGCTAGTAGCAGAGGAAGACGAGTCAGCTGCTCCTTTCTCCTCCTCTAGACACAGCTCCAGGAGCAACCTTGTACAAATACCCATCCATCCAACTATACCAACCAAGACTAGGGGTGTTACCTCCCATGGAGGACCCTGAACCTGGGTACATCGTGTGTTACCACCGCTTGTGCCCAATCTCGCACCTGGAGCCCGTCGGCGTCCTCCGGCCCCAACCACTCACGATAATCCACCCCATGACATCTGTCATGAGAAAACGACGACAATTCTCATGAACAAGGAAATATAATAATAAACACTTTATTTATTGCGTCTAGGGCATATTTCCAACATTAGGTACTTTTGTGAACTCATTCTTTATTTATATTGGTGTTATACCTACTATATTCTAACTTCTCCATGGTTCATACCCCATGATACAACCCAAAGATTCATCAAAATAGGCAAACAACTCAAAGAAAACAGAATCTGTCAAAAACAGAACAATCTGTAGCAATCTGAAAACTTTGTATACTTATGTAACTCAAAAAATTCTGCCAAATTAGGACAACCTGGGAAATTTAATATCAATCTTGTGTAAAAATTTCAGACTCATTCGACGCTCTAAAAAATTACAAACTTCCTGGATTGAGTGCAAAAGTTTCTGTTTTTCAGCCAGATCAAATCAACAACTACCATAGATCACCCCAAAGGTTTTGCTTGGCTCAAACACTAATTAAAACACCAAAAAACAATTAATACATAATTAATAATGTGGGAAACACTCAAAAACAGAAGCAAAAACAGAACACAAAAATAAAATTGGGTTGCCTCCCAACAAGCGCTATTGTTTAACACCCCTAGCTAGGCAAAACACAAAAGATCTAGGTATTATCATATTTGGTATGCAACTCCTCAATTTCACACTTATAAGCCCTAGGAGGCCCATTGTTCTTATCAATAATAATACTCCTAGGCAAAAAATCAAGAGATTCAATGGTGGCAATTGGTTCCTTAATAATATTGGGAAAGTTAGGTGAATACGTATCATCTTAAGATCTTCATCTCCTTTACTAGAAGATTCACCCTTATTTTTAGGAACATAAACAAACTTGGCAGCCTTAGGAGGTGAAGGAATTGGAGTAGTTTGAACCAAAGCAAAAGCGGATCCCAAGTTGGTAATAATGTCCTCTAGCTTGCCAATTCTAGAGGAATCTTGTTCCAATCTTAAGTAACTATGGGTTCCTTTTCCTTTAGGATTTTTAAGGTAACTCCTACTTTAGATCCATATTGAGTAATGTGATTATGAATCTTTTTATCCAAGTTTTCAATAAGCTCAATCGAGCAACCCTTTTTTCAATAATATCAAGCCTTCGCATTACATGTTACAGAGTCAAGTTTGTTCCATTAACCATGATTGGGGGTGAACCTAACAGATTTATCATAGTGCTATAAGAGTCAAAGGTATGACTTCCCAAGAAATTCCCTCCCATGATGGTATCTAGAACATATCTATTCCAAGGAGTAATACCCACATACAAATTGCGAAGGAGAACGGTAGTAGATTGCTTATAAATAGATCTATTTTGAGCATTGCAAATTTTGTACCAAGCATCTTTTAAGTTTTCTCCTTCCATTTTCTTAAAATTAAGAACCTCATACTCGGGATTATTAGCTAAAGTGGTAAGGCTAGCCATAAGTTCAAGCAATCACATGGGCAAACGAAAGAAGGGCGAACAAAAAGGCAAATCTTTTTGGTATTTTCTGAAAATCGTTTTAGAAGTGGGGGAGAGGAAAACGAGAGCCAAATGGCAAATAATGTAAATGCAAGAGATGAGTTTGTGATGGATACTTGGTAGGGTTGATGTGTATCCTCCCCGGCAATGGCGCCAGAAATCCTTCTTCCTACCTCTTGAGCGTGCGTTGGTTTTCCCTTGAAGAGGAAAGGGTGATGCAGCAAAGTAGATAAGTATTTCCCTTAGTTGTTGAGAACCAACATATCAATCTAGTAGGAGGAACAAGCAAGTCACCAATGGATGCACCTACACAAACAATCAAACTCTTGCACCCAACGCTATAAAGGGGTTGTCAATCCCTTCACGGTTATTTGCAAGGATTAGATCCGATAGAGATAGATGTAAACAAGAACGGAAAGTAAAAGGTAAATAAATTGCAGCAAAGTATTTTTAGTATTTTTGGTTTATTGATCTGAAAGTATATTATGGAAAGTAGACCCGGGGGCCATAGGTTTCACTACAGGCTTCTCTCTCGAAGAAAAATACCATGGTGGGTAAACAAATTGCTGTCAAGCAATTGATAGAAAAGCGAATGGTCATGTAGTTATCGAAGGCAACGATCATGCATATAGGCATCACGTCTGTATCAAGTAGACCGAAACGATTCTGCATCTACTACTCTTACTCCACACATCGACCGACTCCTGCCTGCATCTAGAGTACTAAGTTCATGAAGAATAGAGTAACACATTAAGAAAGATGACATGATGTAGATGGATAAACTCAAGCAATATGATGAAAACCCCATCTTGTTACCCTTGATGGCAACAATACAATACGTGCCTCGCTACCCCTACTATGTCACTGGGTGAGGACACCGCAAGATTGAACCAAAAACCAAGCACTTCTCCCATTGCAAGAATTACCAATCTAGTTGGCCAAACCAAACCAATAACTCGAAGAGACTTGCAAGGATATGAAATCATGCATATAAGAATTCAGAGGAGATTCAAATAAGATTCATAAACAATATGAACATAAACTCACAATTCATCGGATCTTGACAAACACACCACAAAAGAGGATTACATAGGATAGATCTCCATGAAGATCATGAAGAACATGGTATTGAAGATCAAAGGGAGAGAAGAAGCCATCTAGCTACTAGCTATGGACTCGTAGGTCTGTGGTGGACTACTCACACATCATTCGAGGGGCAATGGAGTTGATGTAGATGCCCTCCGTGATCAAAAACCCCTCTGGCAGATTACAGGAAAAGGCTCCAAGATTCGATCTCTCGGGAACGGAAGCTTCTGGCGGTGGAAAAGTATTTGTGTGGCTCTTTTTTTATGTTGGGGGAATATTTGCGAATTTATAGGCCAAAGATTAGGGTTAGGAGACCTGCCGGGAGACGGCAAGCCTACTAGGCGCGGCCAGGGGGCGCGACTAGCAGGCTTGTGACTCCCTGGAAGGTTTCGTGTTGTGCACTCCAAGCCTGGTTGATTTGTTTCCTTCCAGATAAATTATTTCCGAAGGTTTTATTCCGTTTGGAATCCGTTTAATATTCCATATCTACAAAACTCAAAAACAAGGAAAAACATAAACTGGCACTACGCTCTAGATTAATAGGTTAGTCCTAAAAATAATATAAAATAGCATATTAATGCATATAAAACATCCAAAACAGGTATTATAATAGCATGCCATCATCAAAAATTATTGATATGTTGGAGACGTATCACGCAGCCATGTAAGAAAGGCGAACATGTTTCCACCAAAGACACATTGCATTAAATATGGCTTGCCATTCGCAATCACGCGCTCCGGTTTTAGTTGGGAGTTGAGCGCGGTCAGCTGGCTCGCCTGGTCTTTGACCTGCTGCTCCAAGGCCTCTTACTTAGCGCTGGCATCTTGGAGCTCCTGTTGGACCTCGGCTACTCGTGCCTCATGCCTGCCGCTCTCCACCCCGAGCGAGTTTAGCTCGGTAGCTGCCTTATCAGCTGTCGCCTTCTGGTAGGCAGCCTCCTATTTGGCCCTCATGAGCTCGGCATTGAGATTTTTGACCTCTGCGCTTGAATTTGGGGGCATAAACAGACGCGAGATCAAGATAATCCACATTAATGAGAAAAGCAATAGAGTAGGCAACTAGAGCTTAAAACCGACCTTGTACTTCGTCGAACCGTTTGTTCAAACGGCCCAATTCCTCATCGGATCTCTGAAGCTTCTGATTCAGTTCAGCCAGTTAAAGGGCATTGGATGCCCTGGCCGAGGACAAAGCCTGCAAAACATACTTATCCATAAGCAGGAGGCCGAGTTATTCGATGTCGAACTATATGCTTACGTTTCTAGGACCCTCGAGCAAGTTTTTCAAACTCACCCATGACTCAGGGGCTACTACACCCATAAGGAACTCATGACAATGTAAACAAAATTCAACATTATGAACAAGAACATGGCTTACCTTGAAGCCTACTAGTAAACCATTGAAGGTTTCCTTCAGTCCGTTGTCAACGGACTGAATACTTTTTAG
The DNA here is from genome assembly GCA_022496015.1 of Hordeum marinum. Taxonomy (NCBI): domain Eukaryota; kingdom Viridiplantae; phylum Streptophyta; class Magnoliopsida; order Poales; family Poaceae; genus Hordeum; species Hordeum marinum. The sequence continues at coordinate 157,085,410 of CM039677.1, forward strand.
AACCGCACCCATAAGGGTGTGGGGATCTTCAGCAATGGAGGAGTCAGGCAATGCCTCCCCCATCATGGCCGGCCACCCGGCCATGGTCCGCTCGGTCGTGGGCGGCACCGGCGGTGGCACTTATCCTCCCTCTCCTTGGGGAGGCAGGGTCGACAATGTGGGAGGTGTTGAAGCCTCTCAAGTCGACTGTAGAGGGAGCCCAGGCGACTTACGACCCCCTCCTTATCTGCCAGGAGGGGGTTCGACCTCCTGGACCTGAGCGACTGAGGCATAGTCCTTGCCCAACATATCTTCGGTGGCCAAGGTATGTGCCTCGACCATCACCGTCTCACCCCCGGTGTTTGATGTCGGGGGGTCCGACGGGACACCACCTCCGCGGCCTCAACTATGGCCAGGGGGATGTGGTGCGGGACTCCGTCCCGCTCTCTGCTAGTTCGGCCAGTGGAGACTCCCTTGAGAACTGTTCGGTCAGGAGGTCTCGCATCGGACTATATCATTAAATCAATTGAATAGGTCAGTTTGGCGAAACCAATGTGGAGACCGGATGATATCTAGATTTAGTACCTCTGAGCCGGGGGCTTAACCCTAGGGTTCCTTTGGGGGACCATCTCGAAAGCTCCGGAATCCTTGTCAGAATCCGGGTTGTCGTCCGCCAGAATCACCTTGGGCCTGCATGCCCTCTTCGGGGACGGGGGATCCTCGGTGTCCTCGGGCGTGGCCCTCTTCTTTGTCTAGGGAGAGTCGATCTCTCCCTCGTCTTCCTCATGCTCCTCCTCGTGTGCGGAGGAGGCTTGGGTTTCTCCGGATTTGGTATCCAGGGTACCCTTAGAGTGGAGGCCCTCGCAGACCTCCTCCTCCTCCTTCTTCTTATCTTTCTTTTCTGGTGCCGCATATGGCACCACAACCAGCATCGCCATCAGCAGGGGCGACCTAGGGTCTTCGGGCAAGGGGATTGTGCCGTTAATTTGCATGTCCTTCTCCAGCCAGCCCTTCAAGGACAAAGAGAGGAAGGGTTGAATCCTTGCCAAGGATTACAGTTCGGAATGCCATAAGAGATCATGTCATACCTACAATGGTGGAGTGTCGGTGTCCAAGCTGATGTCTTCTTCTTCAGCCGACCACTCCTTCTGGGGCTTGAAGAGCACTTTCCACAACTTCGCGTGATTTGGGTGAAAGAATTTGCTCACGTTGACTGGGTCCCTGAGCTTGTAGGCCCACATCAGGGTTTCCCAGCGCTGGCACGATAGGACGCGGCAGCGGAGCATGACCTGAAACACGTTGGTCAGCTCGATGTTGGCCTCCACCATCTAGGTGATACACTTTTGCAGCGCCTTCACCTCCGAGGCGGATCCCCAGTCAAGGACCTTCTTGATTCACGAGGTTAGCCTCGCGGGGGCTCCGGATCTGAACTCGGCTAGCGCCGACCAACCTGCGTCCTGTGGTTCGGTGATATAGAACCACTCCTTTTGCTAGACCATTACAATGTCGATGAAGGTGACGTCCGACCACCCGACCTGCGGGAGCTTGCTGATTACAGCCCCGCCGTAGTCAGCATGTTGTCCGCTTACCGTCTTCGGCTTCAGATTGAAGACCTTGAGCCACGGGCCGAAGTGAGGCTAGACTCACAGGAAGGCCTCACAGACGGTGATGAAGGCCGAGATGTGCATAAAAGAGTTTGGGGGGTCGTGGAAGTCAAAGCCATAGAACAACATCAGCCCCTAACGAAGGGTTGGAGAGGGACACCCAATCCTCGGAGGGAATGGGGGATGAACACTACGCTCTCGCCCGTCCTCGGTGTTGGCACCACTTGGCCCTCTTCGGGAGGGTGGTGGGGGATCTTGGGCGAGAGGTACCCGGTGACCTTGAGCTCCCGGATGTCCTTGTCGATGAAGCATGAGGCCTCCCACTTGCCTTGCGAGCCCGAGCTAGCCATGGGGAAGCTCGGTAAAGGTGGCTTGGGAGGAAAAGGAAGAAATGGATCTAGGCGCTTGAGGTTGGGGAGCGAGAAGGAGTCGAATCTGGAGGCATAGTGAGACCTTGGGGATTTTCTCCCTTTTATGGGGGCCATAACACCAAGGGTCCACTTTTATTGCCACAAGCTATGGCACTTCCCGAAGCAATCGTGCCATTATGCGGGTGCCGGGTTACCCATATCATTACTCGTATCCCGCGAAATGCGCGGCACAATCTTCGTATTAATGGGGGGTGCCGCTGGAAAAGCGGCCTCGAATCGCGAATCGACTTTTCATAGCTGGCTCTTGTGGCTTTTCGTCAGAAAGATTGTCAGGTTGGGTTACTATTTACACCCAGGCATTTGGCCTTCAGGATAAACAAAGCATATTTCAGAAGACGGAGCATATTCAAGGGCCGAGTTGAGATCTGTCGAACATATAGGGAACTTGCTGTTGGAATTATGCCCTAGAGGCAATATGAAATTGGTTATTATCATATTTCCTTGTTCATGATAATCGTTTATTATCCATGCTATAATTGTATTGATCGGAAACTCGGATACATGCGTGGATACATAGACAAGACCATGTCCCTAGTATGCCTCTAATAGACTAGCTCGTTGATCAAAGATGGCTATGGTTTCCTAGTCATGGACATGATATGCCATTTGATAACGGGATCACATCATTAGGAAAATGATGTGATGGACAAGACCCAAACTACAAACGTAGCATATGATCGTGTCAGTTTATTGCTACTGTTTTCTGCATGTCAAGTATCTGTTCCTATGACCATGAGATCATGCAACTCACTAACACCGGAGGAGTGCCTTGTGTGTATCAAACATCGCAACATAACTGGGTGACTATAAAGGTGCTCTATAAGTATCTTCGAGGGTGTCTGTTGAGTTGGCACGGATCAATACTGGGATTTGTTACTCCGTGTGACGGAGAGGTATCTCAGGGCCCACTCGGTAATACAACATCACAACAAGCCTTGCAAGCAATGTGACTAAGTGTTAGTCGCGGGATCTTGTATTATGGAACGAGTAAAGAGACTTGCTAGTAACGAGATTGAACTAGGTATAGAGATACCAACGATCGAATCTCGAGCAAGTAATATACCGGAGAACAAAGGGAACGACATACGGGATTGTCTGTATCCTTGACACAGAGGTTCGACTGATAAAGATCTTTGTAGAATATGTAGGAACCAATATGTACGCATGTGAGAGAGGTCTTTTAGTCAACGGATCTATGACATTCAGATCCGTGTGTACTTTGCAAATCTCTATGTTAAACTATAAACGCTGCTACCACACTCCACTTGGAGCTATTCCAAATGGCTGCTCCACTATACGTATCCGGATTGCTACTAAGAGTCATCCGGATTGGTATTAAAGCTTGCATCGACGTAACTCTTTACGATGAACTCTTTATCACCTCCATAATCGAGAAACATTCCCTTAGTCTTTTAGTTACTAAGGATAATCTTGACCACTATCCAGTGATCCACTCCTGGATCACTCTTGTACCCCTTGACGGACTCATGGCAAGGCACACACAGGTGCGGTACACGGCATGGCATAATATATAGAGCATATGGATAACGCATAGGGGACGACCTTTGTCCTTTCTCTTTCTTCTGCCGTGGTCGAGCTTTGAGTCTTTCTCAACTTCACACCTTACAAATCAGGCAAGAAGTATTTCTCTGACTGATCCATTTTGAACTCTTTCAAAATCTTGTCAAGGTATTTACTCCTTGAAAGTCTCATCAAGCATCTTGATCTATCTCTATAGATCTTGATGCTTAACAATTAGGTAGCTTTATCCAATTCTTCCTTTGAAAAACTCTTTTCAAACAACCATTTATGCTTTCTAGAAATTCTACATCATTTTTGATCAATAATATGTCAACCTGATATGCTTATCAAAAATTCTATAGTGCTCCAACTCACTTTATTGTAAATACAAGTTTCTCATAAACTTTGTATAGACTAAAAAACTTTGATCACCTCATCAAAGCGTATATTCCAACTTCGAGATGCTTGCTCCAGCCCATAGAAGGATTGCTGGAGCTCGCACACCTTTTAGCATCCTTAGGACTGACAAAACCTTCTGGTTGTATCACATACAACCTTTCCTCAAGTAAACCGTTAAGGAAACGATGTTTTGACATCCATCTGCCAGATTTCATATTTGAAAAATGCAGCAACTTCTAACATAATTCTAATAGACTTTAGCATTGCTACAAGTGAGAAAGCCTCATCGCAGTCAACTCCTTGAACTTGTTGGAAACTTCTTTGCGACAAGTCGAGCTTTATAAATGGTGACATTTACCATCAGCGTCCGTCTTCATCTTAAAGGTCCATTTGTACTCGACGAACTAAAGTCTATACTTGGTTTTCATACATGGATCCATTCTCGGATTTCATGGCCTCTAACCATTAGTCGGAATCCGGGCCCATCATCACTTCTCCATAGCTCGTAGGTTCATCATTGTCCAACAACATGACCTCTAAGACAGGGTTGTCGTACCACTCAGGAGAAGTACACGTCCTTGTCGACCTACGAGATTCGATAGTAACTTGATCTGAAGCTTCATGATCATCATCATTAACTTCCTCTTCAACTAACATAGGCTTCACAGAAACATCTTCCTCCGCTGCGCTACTCTCTCATTGAAACAAAGGTTCAATAACCTCATCAAGTTCTATATTCCTCCCACTCAATTCTTTCGAGAGAAACTTTTTCTTGAGAAAGGACCCAGTTTTAGCAACAAACATTTTATGCTTGGATCTGAGATAGAAGGTTCACCCAACTATTCTTAGGGTATTCTATGAAGATGCATTTGTCTGCTTTGGGTTCGAGCTCATCACGTGAAAACATTTTCCACACAAGCCTCGCAGCCCCAAATATTAAGAAATGACAGCTTAGGTTTCTATCAAACCATAATTCACACGGTGTCATCTCAACGGATTTAGATGGTGCCCTATTAAAGTGAATGTAGTTGTCTCTAATGCATAACCCCAAAATTATAGTAGCAAAACGATAAGAGACATCATAGCACGCACCATATCCAATAGAGTACGACTATGACGTTCGGACACAGCATCACTCTATGGTGTTCCAGATGGCGTGAGTTGTGAAACCACTTTCACATTGTCTAAAGTTGTATGCCAAACTCGTAACTCAGATATTCACCTCCACGATCATATCACAGACATTTTTATCTTCTTGTCACAATGATCTTAAACTTCACTCTGAATTTGCTTGAACCTTTCAAACGATTCAGACGTGTGTTTCATTAAGTAAATATACACTATATCTACTCAAATCATCACTGGAGGTAAGAAAATAACGATATCCACCGCATGCTACAAGACTCATTGGATTGCATACATCAACATGTATCATTTCCAATAAATCACTTGCTCGCTCCATCAATCCAGAAAACGGGGTTCTTAGTCATCTTCCCCAAGAGGCATGGTTCGCATGTCTCAACCGATTCGAAATCGAATGAGTCCAAAGACATCAGTATGGAGTTTCTTCATGCGCTTTATACCAATATGACATTTAGCGGCAGTGCCACAAGCATGTGGTACTATCATTATTAACTTTGTATCTTTTGGCATCAATGTTATGAACATGTGTATTTACAATCAAGATTCAACAAACCATTCTCATTGGGTGCATGACCATTGAAGGTATTATTCATGTAAATAGAATAACCATTATTCTCTAACTTAAATGAATAACCGTGTTGCAATAAACACGATCTAATCACGTTCATGCTCAACGCAAAACACCAAATAACATTTATTTAGGTTCATCACTAATCCTAAAGGTAGAGAGAGCGTGCGATGTTGATCACATCAACCTTGGAAACATTTCCAACACACATCGTCACCTCACCCTTAGCTAGTTCTTTGTTTATTCCGTAGCTTTTATTTTGAGTTACTAACATTTAGCAACCGAATCGGTATCCAATCCCCAGGTGCTACTTGGAGTACTCGCAAGGTACACATCAATAACACGTATATCAAATATACTTTTGTCGACGTTGCCAGCCTTCTTATCTACCAAGTATCTAGGTTGTTCCGCTTCAGCGACTGATCTCCTCATAATCGAAGCACTTAGTCTTGGGTTTGGGTTCAACTTTGGGTTGCTTCACTGGAGCAGCAATTGACTTGCCATCCATGAAGTTTCCCTCCTTGCCCTTGCCCTTCTCGAAACTAGTGGTTTTACTAACCATCAACACTTGACGATGCTTCTTGATTTCTACCTTCGTGGTGTCAAACATCGTGAACAGCTCAGGGATCATTATTTCTATCCCTGGCATATTACAGTTCATCACCAAGTTCTAGTACCTTAGTGACACTAACTTGGAGAACTATATCAATCGCTATCTTATGTGGAAGATCAACTCCCACTCGATTCAAGTGATTGTAGCACCCAGACAATCTGAGCACATGCTCAATGATTGAGCTATTCTCTTTCATCTTGTAGGCAAAGAATCTTGTTGGAGATCTCACATCTCGCAACACGGGCACGAGCCTGAGATCCTAATTTCAGCTCTTAGAACATCTCATCTGTCCCGTGACGTTCAAAAAGTTTTGGAGCCTCAATTTAAACCGTAATGGATGACGCACTAAACTATCAAGTAGTCATTAGAACGTGCCTGTCAGATGTCCACAACATCTACAAATGACGCTAGAGGGGTTGGCGCACCGAGCGGTGCATTAAGGACATAAGCCTTCTGTGCAACAATGAGGACAATCCTCAGATAATGGACCCAGTTCGCAATATTGCTACGATCATCTTTCAACTCTATTTCTCTAGGAACATATAAAAATTCAAGGGAGCTACAGCACGAGCTAGTAATCTACAACATAATTTGCAAAGACACTACTGCCTATGTTCATGATAATGAGTTCAATTAATCAAGTTATTTAAGAACTCCCACTCAAATTGACACCCCTTCGGTCATTCGACTGATACATGATCCAAATTCACCAACTCAAGTCCGATCATCACGTGAGTTGAGGTGGTCTCAATGTTGAACATCATCATGTTGATCATATCTACTATATGACTCATGTTCGACCTTTCGGTCTCTTGTGTTTTGAGGCCATGTCTATACATGCTAGGCTCGTCAAGTTTAACCCGAGTGTTCTGCATGTGCAACACTGTCTTGCACCCGTTGTATGTGAACGTAGAGTCTATCACACCCGATCATCACGTGGTGTCTCGACACAACGAACTTTCGCAACGGTGCACACTTGGGGAGAACGCAATTGATCTTGAAATTTAAGTGAGGGATCACCTTATAAAGCTACCGTCATCCTAAGCAAAACAAGGTGCATAAAAGGATTAACATCACATGCAAATCTTAAGTGACATGATATGGCCATGAACTTGTGCTTTTGATCTCCATCTTGAAAGCACCGGCATGATCTCCATCGTCACCGGCACAACATCATGATCTCCATCATTGTGTCACCATCAGGGTTGTCGCGCCCACCATGCTCATACTACTATGGCTATTGTTTAGCGATAAAGTAAAGCATTACATAGCGCTTAATGATTGACACACAGGTCATACAATAATTAAAGACAACCCTATGGCTCCTGCCGGTTGCCGTACTCATTGACATGCAAGTTGTGATATTCTATACATCACATGATCATCTCATACATCAACATATATCTCATCATGTAATTGTCCATATCACATCACAACATACCCTGCAAAAACAAGTTAGAAGTCCTCCAATTGTTGTTGCATGTTTTACGTGGCTGCTACAGGTATCTAGCAAGAACAATTCTCACCTACGCAAAAACCAAAACGGTGATACACAAATTTCTATTCAACCTTCTCAAGGACCGCCTTTGTCGAATCCGATCCAACTAGAGTAGGAGAAACAGACACCCGTCAGCCATCTTTGTGCAACAAGGTTACAGTTAGTCGATGGAACCGGTCTCTCGTAAGCGTACGAGTAAGGTTGGTCTGGGCCGCTTCATCCCACAATACCGCTGAATCAAAACACGAAAAAGGGAGGAAGCAATCTAAGCATTAATGCCCACAAACTCTCTGTGTTCTACTCGAGATCTCATCTACACATAGACCTAGCTCAGATGCCACTGTTGGGGAACGTTGCATGGGAAACAAAAAAATTCCTACGCACACGCAAGATCTATTCATGGTGATGAGCATCTACGAGATAGAGACTGGATATACATACCCTTGTAGATCGCTAAGCGGGGAGCGTTAAGAAACGCGGTTGATGTAGTCGAACGTCTTTGCGATCCAAATCACCGAGCATCTCGTGATCCCATCACGATCCGTCCCGCGATCCATTCACGATCAGTCCCGCGATCCAATCACGAATCGTCTCGCGATCTTGATCACAGTCCTTCGATCTAGCGCTGAATGGACGGCACCTCCACGTTTAGCACACGTACAGCTCGATGACGATCTCCGCCTTCTTGATCCAGTAAGAGGGAGCGGAGAGGTTGACGAGTTATCCGGCAGCGCGACAGCGTTGCGGCGATGGTGGTGGAGAAATTCCAGCAGGGCTTCGCCTAAGCACCGCTGAAGCTGATCTAGAGGAGAAACTACGAACTAGAGGAGAGGCAGCACGTGGCTTAGGGTTTCTTGATGTGTCCCAAGTTCTAGCCTCGCCCCTCTATTTATATGCTAAGCCTTGGGGTCGAAACTTGGAGAAAAATCCTCCTCAAGGTCGGTTTGCCCGCAAGGCAAGAGTCCTTCTCGGACTCCAGGACCAGACGCCAAGTTCCTCGGCGTCTAGCCCCAAACGCCAGGGTCCCTGGCATCTAGCCCCTGCCCTCCGCAAAACAGCTTTTGCACCTTCCTAAAGCCTCATGGGCTTTACCCCTTGGCCCAAATAAAGTGTTCCCGTACCCCGAACATTTTGGGAAACATCCGAAACTATTTCCGGTGAATTCCGGAAACCTTTCGGAGACCAAACACTATTATACCATATATCAATCATTACCTCCAGACAATTCCGAAGCTCCTCGTGACGTCCGGGATCTCATTCAGGACTCCGAACAACCTTCGGTCACCACCATAGATAACTCTATACTACCGAAACATCACTGAACCTTAAGTGTGCAGACCCTGCGGGTTTGAGAACAATGTAGACATGACCGAGACACCTCTATGGTCAATAACCAATTGCGGGACCTGGATGCCCATATTGGTTCCTACATATTCTACGAAGATCTTTATCGGTCGAACCTCTATGTCAAGGATTCAGTCAATCCCGTATAACGTTCCCTTTGTTCTTTGGTATGTTACTTGCCCGAGATTCGATCGTCGGTATCTCCATACCTAGTTCAACCTCGTTACCGGCAAGTCTCTTTACTCGTTCCGTAATACAAGATCCCGTGGCCAACACTTAGTCACATTGCTTGCAAGGCTTGTTGTGATGTTGTATTACCGAGTGGGCCCTAAGATACCTCTCTGTCACACGGAGTAACAAATCCCAGTCTTGATCCATGCCAACCCAACAGACACCCTCGGAGATATCTATAGAGCACCTTTATAGTCACCTAGTTACGTTGCGGTGTTTGATACACACAAGGCACTCCTCCGGTGTTAGTGAGTTGCATGATCTCATGGTCATAGGAACATATACTTGACATGCAGAAAACAGTAGCAATAAACTGACACGATCATATGCTACGTTTATAGTTTGGGTCTTGTCCATCACATCATTCTCCTAATGATGTGATCCCGTTATCAAATGACATCTCATGCCCATGGCTAGGAAACCTTAACCATCTTTGATCCACGAGCTAGTCTATTAGAGGCATACTAGGGACATGGTGTTGTCTATGTATCCACACATGTATCTGAGTTTCCGATCAATACAATTATAGCATGCATAATAGATGATTATCATGACCAAGGAAATATGATAATAACTAATTTATTATTGCCTCTAGGGCATATTTCTAACAATTGCCACGCGCTGCCCTCTTCTTCCTCTAGATCTATTTCTCCTCTAGATTAGTTCTATGGTGCTTAGGCGAAGCCCTGCAGGATTAGTTCACCACCACCGCCACCATGCCGTTGTGCTACCAGAGAACTCATCTACCTCTCTGCTCCCTCTTGCTGGATCAAGAAGGCGGAGATCGTCATCGAGCTGTACGTGTGCTGAACGCGGAGGTGACGTCCGTTCGGCGCTAGATCGTAAGGACCGTGATCAAGATCGCGAGACGATTCGTGATTGGATCGCGGGACGGATCGTGATGGGATTGTGGGACGGATCGTGATTGGATTGCTAGATGGATCATGATGGGATCGCGGGACACTCGGCGATTTGGATCGTGAAGAAGTCCGACTACATCAACCGCGTTTCTTACCGCTTCCCACTTAGCAACCTACAAGGGTATGTAGATCCACTCTCCCTCTCGTAGATGCTCATCACCATAGATAGATCTTGCGTGTGCGTAGGAAATTTTTTGTTTCCCGTGCAACGTTCCCCAACAGTGGCATCATGAGCTTGGTCTATGTGTAGATGAGATCTCGAGTAGAACACAAAGAGTTTGTGGGCGTTGATGCTTAGATTGCTTCCTCCCTTGGTCGTGTTTTGGTTCAGCAGTATTGTGGGATGAAGCAGCCCGGACCAACCTTACTCGTACGCTTACGAGAGACCGGTTCCATCGACTAACGTGTAACTTCGTTGCACAAAGATGGCTGGCGGGTGTCTGTTTCTCCTACTTTAGTTGGATCGGATTCGACAAAGGCGGTCCATGAGAAGGTTGAAAATCAATTTATGTATCACTATTGTGGTTTTGCGTAGGTGAGAATTGTTCTTGCTAGATACCCATAGCAGCCACGTAAAACTTGCAACAACAATTAAAGGATGTCTAACTTGTTTTTGCAGGGTATGTTGTGATGTGATATGGCCAATTACATGATGAGATATATGTGATGTATGCGATGATCATGTATTGTATAGAATATCACGACTTGCATGTAGATGAGTACGGCAATCGGCAGGAGCCATAGGGTTGTCTTTAATTATTGTATGACCTGCGTGTTAATCATTAGGCGTTATGTAATGATTTACTTTATCACTAAGCAGTAGCAATAGTAGTAGAAGCATGGTGGGCGCGACAACCCCGATGGAGACACGTTGATGGAGACCATGGTGTTATGCCGGTGACGATGGAGATCATGTCGGTGCTTTAAGGATGGAGATCAAAAGCACAAGTTCATGGCCATATCATGTCACTTATGAGTTGCATGTGATGTCAATCCTTTTATGCACCTTGTTTTGCTTAGGATGACGGTAGCATTATAAGGTGATCCCTCACTAAAATTTCAAGATCAATTGTGTTCTCCCCAAGTGTGCACCGTTGCGAAAGTTCATCGTGTCGAGACACCACGTGATGATTGGGTGTGATAGACTCTACGTTCACATACAACGGGTGCAAGCCAGTGTTGCACATGCAGAACACTCGGGTTAAACTTGATGAGCCTAGCATGTATAGACATGGCCTCGGAACATAAGAGACCGAAAGGTCGAACATGAGTCATATAGTAGATATGATCAACATGATGATGTTCACCATTGAAAACACCTCAACTCACGTGATGATCGGACTTGAGTTGGTGAATTTGGATCATGTATCACTCGAATGACCGGAGGGATGTCAATTTGAGTGGGAGTTATTAAGTAATATGATTAATTAAACTCATTATCATTAACATAGTCAGTAGTGTCTTTGCAAATTATGTTGTAGATGACTAGCTCACGCTGTAGCTCCCTTGAATTTTCATATGTTCCTAGAGAAATAGAGTTGAAAGATGATGGTGGCAATATTGCGGATTGGGTCCGTGATCTGAGGATTGTCCTCATTGCTGCACAGAAGGCTTATGTCCTTAATGCACCGCTCGGTGTGCCACCCCCTCTAGCGTCGTTTCTAGATGTTGTGGACACCTGACAGGCACGTTCTGATGACTACTTGATAGTTTAGTGCGTCATCCATTACGGCTTAAATTGAGGCTCCAAAACTTTTTGAACGTCATGGAACATATGAGATGTTCTAAGAGCTGAAATTGGGATCTCAGGCTCGTGCCCGTGTTGTGAGATATGAGATCTCCAACAAGATTCTTTACCTGCAAGATGAAGAAGAATAGCTCAATCGTTGAGCATGTGCTCAAATTGTTTGGTTTCTACAATCGCTTGAATCGAGTGGGAGTTGATCTTCCAGATAAGAAAGTGATTGATATAGTTTTCCAAGTCACTGCCACTAAACTACTAGAGCTTCATGATGAACTATAAAATGCAAGGGATGGAAATAATGATCCCTGAGCTGTTTGCGATATTTGATGCCACGAAGGTAGAAATCAAGAAGGAGCGTCAAGTGTTGATGGTTAGTAAAACCACTAGTTTCAAGAAGGGCAAGGGCAAGGAGGGAAACTTCATGGATGGCAAGTCAGTTGCTACTCCAGTGAAGCAACCCAAAGTTGAACCCAAACCCAGGACTAAGTGCTTCTATTATGAGGAGAGCGGTCGCTGAAGCGGAACAACCCTAGATACTTGGTAGATAAGAAGGCTGGCAACATCGACAGAAGTATATTTTGATATACGTGTTATTCATGTGTACCTTTCTAGTACTCCTAGTAGCACCTGGGTATAGGATACTGGTTCGGTTGCTAAATGTTAGTAATTCAAAATAAAAGCTACGGAATAAACAGAACCTAACTAAGTGTGAGGTGACGATGTATGTTGGAAATGTTCCAAGGTTGATGTGATCAACATCGCACGCTCTCTCTACCTTCGGGATTAGTGACAAACCTAATTAAATGTTATTTGGTGCTTGCGTTAAGCATGAACATGATTGGATCATGTTTATTGCAACAAGGTTATTCATTTAAGTTAGAGAATAATGGTTATTCCGTTTACATGAATAATACCTTCAATGGTCATGCACCCAGTGAGAACGGTTTGTTGAATCTTGATCGTAGTAATACACATGTTCATAAAATTGATGCCAAAAGATACAAAGTTAAATAATGATAGTAGCACATACTTGTGGCACTGCCGCTAAATGTCATATTGTTATAAATCGCACGAAGAAACTCCATGTTGATGGATCTTTGGACTCATTCGGTTTCGAATCGGTTGAGACATGCGTGTTGGGAACGTTGCATGGGAAACAAAAAATTTCCTACGCACACGCAAGATCTATCCATGGTGATGAGAATCTACGAGAGGGAGAGTGGATCTACATACCCTTGTAGATCGCTAAGCGGGAAGCGTTAAGAAACGCGGTTGGTGTAGTCGAACATCTTCGCGATCCAAATCGCCGAGCGTCCCGCGATCGCATCACGATCCGTCCCGCGATCCAATCACAATCCGTCCCGCGAACTCATCACGATCCGTCCCACGATCTCATCACGATCTGTCCCGCGATCTCATCATGATCCGTCCCGTGAATTCATCACGAACCGTCTCGCGATCTTGTTCACGGTCCTTCCGATCTAGAGGAGAAACTATGCACTAGAGGAACGGGTAGCACGTGGCTGAAAATTCTGTGCCAAAACCCTAAAATCCTCTAGTATATATAGGAGGATAGGAGGAGGAGTCTTGGCTTCCAAAAAGCCAGCCCTTGGGTCGACCAAGTGGGGAGGAGAGGAGGACTCCTCCTCCAATCCTAGTAGGACTAGGATTCCTCCCTTTTTTGGCCTTTTTCCACCTTTTTCCCTTTGGGATTTTTCTCCCAGCCGCATGGGCCTTGTGTGGGACTTCCATCAGCCGAAAAAAGGTTGGTATTTACTCTCCCACAGCCCATGAAGCCTCTTGGGTCGAAATACCCCTCCCGGTGGTCTCCCGGTACACTACCAGCACTCCCGGTACATTACCGATTAGCCCGAAACTTTTCCGGCGACCAAAATGGGACTTCCTATATATCAATCTTTACCTCCGGACCATTCCGGATCTCCTCGTGACGTACGGGATCTCATCCGGGACTCCGAACAAACTTCTGTCACCACCATTCATAACTCTATACTACCGAAACGTCACCAAACCTTAAGTGTGCAGACCCTGCGGGTTCGAGAACTATGTAGACATGACCAAGACACCTCTACGGTCAATAACCAATGGCGGGACCTGGATTTCCACATTGTTTCCTAAATATTCTACGAAGATCTTTATCGTTCGAACCTCTATGTCAAGAATTCAGTTAATCCCGTATGATGTTCCCTTTGTTCTTCGGTATGTTACTTGCCCGAGATTTGATCGTCGGTATCTCCATACCTAGTTCAACCTCGTTACCGGCAAGTCTCTTTACTCGTTCCGTAATACAAGATCCCGCAACTAACAATTAGTCACATTGCTTGCAAGGCTTATTGTGATGTTGTATTACCGAGTGGGCCCCGAGATACCTCTCTGTCACATGGAGTAACAAATCCCAGTCTTGATCTATGCCAACTCAACAGACACCCTCGAAGATACCTGTAGAGCACCTTTATAGTCACCCAGTTACGTTGCGACGTTTGATACACACAAGACACTCCTCCGATGCCCGTGAGTTGCATGATCTCATGGTCATAGGAACATATACTTGACATGCAGAAAACAGTAGCAATAAACTGACACGATCATATGCTACATTTGTAGTTTGGGTCTTGTCCATCATATCATTCTCCTAATGATGTGATCCCGTTATCAAATGACATCTCATGTCCATGGCTAGGAAACCTTAACCATCTTTGATCAACGAGCTAGTCCATTAGAGGCATACTAGGGACATGGTTTTGTCTATGTATCCACACATGCATATAAGTCTCCGATCAATACAATTATAGCATGGATAATAAAAGATTATCTTGAACAAGGAAATATGATAATAACTAATTTATTATTGCCTTTAGGGCATATTTCCAAAAGTCTCCCACTTGCACTAGAGTCAATAATCTAGTTCACATCACCATGTGATTCGCATTGTTATGAATCTAACACCCAATGAGTTCTGGGGCTCGATCATGCTTTGCATGTGGGAGAGGTCTTATAGTCAATGGGTCTGCGACATTCAGATCCGTGTGTACTTTTGCAAATCTCTATGTCAAACCGTAAACACTGCTACCACACTTCACTTGGTACTATTCCAAATGGCTGCTCCACTATATGTATCCAGATTGCTACTACGGGTCATCTGGAGTGGTGTTAAAGCTTGCATCGACGTGACTCTTTACGACGAACTCTTTATCACCTCCATAATCGAGAAACATCTCCTTAGTACTTTTAGTTACTAAGGATAATCTTGACCGCTGTCCAGTGATCCACTCCTGGATCACTCTTGTACCCCTTGACGGACTCATGGCAAGGCACACACAGGTGCGCTACACAGCATGGCATACTATACAGAGCCTATGGCTAAAGCATGGGGGACGACATTCGTCCTTTTTCTTTCTTCTGCCGTGGTCGAGCTTTGAGTCTCACTCGACTTCACACCTTACAAAGCAGGCGAGAACAATTCTCTCTGACTAATCCATTTTGAACTCTTTAAAAATCTTCTCAAGGTATGTACTCATTGAAAGTCTTATCAAACATCTTGATCTATCTTTATAGATCTTGATGCTCAACAATTAGGTAGCTTTATCTAGGTTTTCCTTTGAAAAACTCTTTTCAAACAATTGTTTATGCTCTCTAGAAATTCTACATCATTTCTGAATAGCAATATGTCATCCACATATACTTATCGGAAACTCTATAGTGCTCCCACTCACTTTATTGCAAATACAAGTTTCTCGTAAACTTTGTATAGACTCAAAAACTTTGATCACCTCATCAAAGTGTATATTCCAACTCCGAGATGCTTGCTTCAGTTCATAGAAGAATCACTGAAGCTCACACCCCTTTTAGCATCCTTAGGACTGACAAAACCTTCTCGTTGTATCTCATACAACCTTTCCTTAAGGAAGGAAACAATGTTTTGGCATCCATCTGCCAGATTTCATAATTGAAAAATGCAGCAACTGCTAACATAATTCCTACAGACTTTAGCGTCGCTACGAGTGAGAAAGTCTCATCGCAGTCAACTCTTTTGAACTTGTCGTAAACTACTTTGCAACAAGTCGAGATTTACAAATGGTAACATTTACCATCAGCGTCTATCTTCATTTTAAAGATCCATTTGTACTTAACGACCTGCCGTCCAACGAGCAAGTCCACCAAAGTCTATACTTGGTTTTCATACATGGATCCTTTCTCGGATTTCATGGCCTCTAACCATTTGTTGGTTTCCGGGCCCATCATTGCTTCTCCATAGTTCGTAGGTTCATCGTTGTCCAACAACATGACCTCCAAGACAGGGTTGTCGTACCGCTCAGTAGCAGTACACATCCTTGTCGACCTACGAAGTTCGATAGTAACTTGATCCGAAGCTTCATGATCATCATCATTAACTTCCTCTTCAACTGACGTAGGCTTCACAGAAACATCTTTCTACGCTGCGCTACTTTCTGGTTGAAGTAGAGGTTCAATAACCACATCAAGTTCTATCCTCCTCCCACTCAATTCTTTCAAGATAAACCTTTTCTCGAGAAAGGACCCAGTTTTAGCAATAAACATTTTATGCTTGGATCTGAGATATAAGGTTCACCCAACTGTTTTTAGGGTAGTCTATGAAGATGCATTTTTCCGCTTTGGGTTCGAGCTCATTAGGTGAAAACATTTTCCACACAAGCGTCGTAGCCCCAAGCATTAAGAAATGACAGCTTAGGTTTCTATCAAACCAAAATTCACACGGTGTCATCTCAACGGATTTAGATGGTGCCCTATTTAAAGTGAATGTAGTTGTCTCTAATGCATAACCCCAAAATTAGTAACAAAACGATAAGAGACATCATAGCATGCACCATATCCCATAGACCACGACTATGACATTCAGACACACCATCACACTATGGTGTTCCAGGTGGCGTGAGTTGTGAAAACAATTCTCACATTGTCTAAAGTTGTATGCCAAACTCGTAACTCAGATATGCACCTCCACGATCATATCGCAAACATTTTTATCTTCTTGTCACGATGATCTTAAAACTTCACTCTGAATTTGCTTGAAACTTTCAAACGATTCAGACTTGTGTTTCATTAAGTAAATATACACTATATCAACTCAAATCATCAGTGAAGGTAAGAAAATAACGATATTCACCGCACGCTACAAGACTCATTGGATTGCATACATCAACATGTATCATTTCCAATAAATCACTTGCCCGCTTCATCAAAACAGAAAATGGGGTCCTTAGTCATCTTGACCAAGAGGCATGGTTTGCATGTCTCAACCGATTCGAAATCGAATGAGTCCAAAGATCCATCAGCATGGAGTTTCTTCATGCGCTTTATACCAATATGACATTTAGCGGCAATGCCACAAGCATGTGGTACTATCATTATTAACTTTGTATCTTTTTTGGCATCAATGTTATGAACATGTGTATTACTACGATCAAGTTTCAACAAACCATTCTTACTGGGTGCATGACCATTGAAGGTATTATTCACGTAAATAGAATAACCATTATTCTCTAACTTAAATGAATAACCGTCTTGCAATGAACATGATCTAATCACGTTCATGCTCAACGCAAAAACACCAAATAACATTTATTTAGGTTCGTCACTAATCTCGAAGGTAGAGAGAGCGTGCGATGTTGATCACATCAACCTTGGAAACATTTCCAACACACATCGTCACCTCACACTTAGCTAGTATTTGTTTATTCCGTAGCTTTTACTTCGAGTTACTAACATTTAGCAACCGAACCGGTATCCAATACCCAGGTGCTACTAGGAGTACTAGCAAGGTACACATCAATAACACGTATATCAAATATACTTTTGTCGACTTCGCCAACCTTCTTATCTACCAAGTATCTAGGGTTGTTCCGCTTTAGTGACCGTTCTCCTCATAATCGAAGCACTTAGTCTCGGGTTTGGGTTAGACTTTGGGTTGCTTCACTGGAGCTGCAACTGACTTGCTATCCATGAAGTTTCCCTCCTTGCTCTTGCCCTTCTCGAAACTAGTGGTTTTGACTAACCATCAACAGTTTGACGCTCCTTCTCGAATTCTACCTTCGCGGTGTCAAACATCGCGAACAGCTCAGGGATCATTAATTCTATCCCTGGCATTTTATAGTTCATCACCAAGTTCTAGTAGCTTAGTGAAAGTGACTTGGAGAACTATATCAATCACTATCTTATCTGGAAGATGAACTCCCACTCGATTCAAGCGATTGTAGCACCCAGACAATCTGAGCACATGCTCAACGATTGAGCTATTCTCGTTCATCTTGCAGGCAAAGAATCTTGTTGGAGATCTCATATCTCGCAACACGGGCACGAGCCTGAGATCCTAATTTCAGCTCTTAGAACATCTCATATGTTCCGTGACGTCCAAAAGGTTTCGAAGCCTCAATTCTAAGTCGTAATGCATGACGCACTAAACTATCAAGTAGTCATCAGCACGTACGTGTCAGATGTTCACAACATCTACAGACGACGCTAGAGGGGTTGGCGCACCGAGCGGTGCATTAAGGACATAAGCCTTCTATGTAGCAACGAGGACAATCCTCCGATCACGGATCCAATCCGCAATATTGCTACCATCATCTTTCAACTCTATTTCTCTAGGAACATATAAAAATTAAGGGAGCTACAGCGCGAGCTAGTAATCTACAACATAATTTGCAAAGACACTATTGACTATGTTCATGCTAATGAGTTCAATTAATCATATTACTTAAGAACTCCCACTGAAATTGACATCCCTCCGGTCATCCGAGTGATACATGATCCAAATTCACCAAAACAAGTCCGATCATCACGTGAGTTGAGGTGGTTACAATGGTGAACATCATCATGTTGATCATATCTACTATATGACTCATGTTCGACCTTTCGGTCTCTTGTGTTCCGAGCCATGTCTGTACATGCTAGGCCCGTCAAGTTTAACCCGAGTGTCCTGCGCGTGCAACACTGGCTTGCACCCATTGTATGTGAACGTAGAGTCTATCACACCTGATCATCACGTGGTGTCTCAACACGACGAACTTTCTCAACGGTGCACACTTGGGGAGAACACAGTTTATCTTGAAATTTAAGTGAGGGATCACCTTATAATGCTACCGTCGTACTAAGAAAAACAAGGTGCATAAAAGGATTAACATCACATGCAATTCATAAGTGACATGATATGGCCATGAACTTGTGCTTTAGATCTCCATCTTGAAAGCACCGGCATGATCTCCATCGTCACCGGCACGACACCATGATCTCCATCATCTTGATCTCCATCAACGTGTTGCCATCGGGGTTGTCACGCCCTGCATGCTTCTACTACTATTGCTATTGTTCAGTGATAAAGTAAAGCATTACATAGCGCTTAATGATTGACACGCAGGTCATACAATAATTAAAGACAACCCTATGGCTCCTGCTGGTTGCCGTACTCATCGACATGCAAGTCGTGAAATTCTATACATCACATGATCATCTGATACATCACATATATCACATCATGTAATTGGCCACATCACATCACAACATACCCTGCAAAAACAAGTTAGACGTCCTCTAATTGTTGTTGCATGTTTTACGTGGCTGCTACGGGTTTCTAGCAAGAACGATTCTCACCTACGCATAAACCACAACGGTGATACATAATTTGCTTTTCAACCTTCTCAAGGACCGCCTTTTTCGAATCCGATCCAACTAAAGTGAGAGAAACTGCCACCCGCAAGGCATCTAGGCAACAAGTTGCGTCGAGGGAACCGGTCTCTCGTAAGCGTACGAGTAATGTTGGTCCGGGCCGCTTCATCTCACAATACCGTTGAACCAAAATCCGACCAAGGGAGGAAGCAATCTAAGCATCAACGCCCACAAACCTTTTGTGTTCTACTCGAGATCTCATCTACACATAGACCTAGCTCTGATACCACTGTTGGGAACGTTGCATGGGAAACAAAAAAATTCCTACGCACACGCAAGATTTATCCATGGTGATGAGCATCTACAAGAGGTAGAGTGGATCTACATACCCTTGTAGATCGCTAAGCGAGAAGCGTTAAGAAACGCGGTTGGTGTAGTCGAACATCTTTGTGATCCAAATCGCCGAGCGTCCCGCGATCCAATCACGATCCGTCCCGCAAACTCATCACGATCCGTCCCGTGATCTCATCACGATCCATCCCGCGATCTCATCATGATCCGTCCCGTGAATTCATCACGAACCGTCTCGCGATCTTGTTCACGGTCCTTCCGATCTAGAGGAGAAACTATGCACTAGAGGAATGGGTAGCACGTGGCTGAAAAATCTGTGCCAAAACCCTAAAATTCTCTAGTATATATAGGAGGAGAGGAGGAGGAGTCTTGGCTGCCAAAAAGACAGCCCTTGGGTCGACCAAGTGGGGAGGAGAGGACTCCTCCTCCAATCCTAGTAGGACTAGGATTCCTCCCTTTTTTGGCCTTTTTCCACCTTTTTCCCTTTGGGCTTTTTCTCCCAGCTGCATGGGCCTTGTGTGGGACTTCCATCAGCCGAAAAAAGGTTGGTATTTACTCTCCCACAGCCCATGAAGCCTCTTGGCTCGAAATACCCCTCCCGGTGGTCTCCCGGTACACTACCGGCACTCCCGGTACATTACCGATTAGCCCGAAACTTTTCTGGCGACCAAAACGGGACTTCCTATATATCAATCTTTACCTCCGGACCATTCCGGAGCTCCTCGTGATGTCCGGGATCTCATCCGGGACTCCGAACAAACTTCGGTCACCACCATTCATAACTCTATATTATCGAAACGTCACCAAACCTTAAGTGTGCAGACCCTGCGGGTTCGAGAACTATGTAGACATGACCGAGACACCTCTATGGTCAATAACCAATGGCGAGACCTGGATTTCCACATTGGTTCCTACATATTCTATGAAGATCTTTATCGGTCGAACCTTTATGTCAAGGATTCAGTTAATCCCGTATGATGTTCCCTTTGTTCTTCGGTATGTTACTTGCCCGAGTCTTGATCCATGCCAACCCAACAGACACCCTCGGAGATACCTGTAGAGCACCTTTATAGTCACCCAGTTACGTTGTGACGTTTGATACACACAAGGCACTCCTCCGATGTCCGTGAGTTGCATGATCTCATGGTCATAGGAACATATACTTGACATGCAGAAAACAATAGCAATAAACTGACACGATCATATGCTACGTTTGTAGTTTGGGTCTTGTCCATCACATCATTCTCCTAATGATGTGATCCTGTTATCAAATGACATCTCATGTCCATGGCTAGGAAACCTTAATCATCTTTGATCAACGAGCTAGTCCATTAGAGGCATACTAGGGACATGGTTTTGTCTATGTATCCACACATGCATCTAAGTCTCCGATCAATACAATTATAGCATGGATAATAAGCGATTATCATGAACAAGGAAATATGATAATAACTAATTTATTATTGCCTCTAGGGAATATTTCCAACAATGCGGACAATGCCTCTTGGGCAAGATGGCTACAGACCCCGTTTTCAGTATGATGCAACGGGCTAGTAACTTATTGTAAATAATACATGTTGATGTATGCGACCCAATGAGTGTTGTAGCGTGCAGTGGATATCGTTATTTTTCTTACCTTCACTGATGATTTGAGTATATATGAGTATATTTTCTTAATGAAACGCAAGTCTGAAACGTTTGAAAAGTTCGACCAAATTCAGAGTGAAGTTTAAGATCATTGTGACAACAAGATAAAAATATCTATGATATGATCGTGGAGGTGAATATCTGAGTTACGAGTTTGGCATACAACTTTAGACAATGTGAAAGTTGTTTCACAACTCACGCCACCTGGAATACCATAGTGTGATGGTGTGTCCGAACGTCATAGTCGTGCTATATTGGATATGGTGCGTACCATGACGTCTCTTATCGTTTTGCCACTATCATTTTGGGGTTATGCATTATTGACAACTAAATTCACTTTAAATAGGGTACCATCTAAATCCGTTGAGATGACACCATATGAATCATGGTTTGATAGAAACCTAAGCTGTCATTTCTTAATGTTTGGGGCTGCGACGCTTATGTGAAAAAGGTTTTCACCTAATGAGCTCGAACCCAAAGCGGACAAATGCATCTTCATGGAATACCCTAAGAACAGTTGGGTATACCTTCTATCTCAGATCTGAGTGCAAAGTTTTTGTCGCTATAAATGGGTCCTTCCTCAAGAAAGAGTTTCTCTCGAAAGAATTGAGTGGGAGGAAGATAGAACTTGATGAGGTTGTTGAACCTTTGTTTCAACTAGAGAGTAGCACAGCGCAGAAAGTTGTTTCTGTGGAGCCTACATTAGTTGAAGAGGAAGTTAATGATGATGATCATGAAGCTTCGGATCAAGTTACTATCGAACCTTGTAGGTCGACAAGGACGCATACTGCTCCTGAGTGGTACAACAACACTATCTTAGAGGTCATGTTGTTGGACAACGATGAGCCTACAAGCTATGGAGAAGCGATGATGGGCCCGGATTCCGACAAATGGCTAGGAGCCATGAAATCTGAGAAAGTATCCATGTATCAAAACCAAGTATGGACTTTGGTAGACTTGCCCGTTGAACGGCAGGTCGTTGAGTACAAATGGACCTTTAAGATGAAGACAAACGCTGATGGTGAATGTCACTATTTGTAAAGCTCGACTTGTCGCAAAGAAGTTCCCGCCTAGTTCAAGGAGTTGATTATGATGAGGCCTTCTCACCCGTAGCGATGCTAAAAGTCTGTTGGAATTATGTTAGCAGTTACTGCATTTTTCAATTATGAAATCTGGCAGATGGATGTCAAAACATCGTTTCCTTCCTTGAGGAAAGGTTGTATGAGATACAACCAGAAGGTTTTATCAGTCCTAAGGATGCTAAAAGGTGTGCAAGCTCCAGTGATCCTTCTATGGACTTGAGCAAGCATCTCGGAGTTGGAATATACACTTTGATGAGGGGACCAAAGTTTTTGAGTCTATACAAAGTTTATGAGAAACTTGTATTTACAATAAAGTGAGTGGGAGCACTATAGAATTTTTGATAAGCATATGTGGTTGACATATTATTGATCGAAACTGATGTAGAATTTCTGGAAAGCATAAACGGCTGTTTGAAAAGAGTTTTTCAAAAGAAGACCTGGATAAAGCTACCTAATTGTTGAGCATCAAGATCTATAGAGATAGATCAAGATGCTTGATGGGACTTTCAATGAGTACATACCTTGACAAGATTTTGAAAGAGTTCAAAATAGATCAGTCAGAGAAAGACTTCTTGCCTGATTTGTAAGGTGTCAAGTTGAGTAAGACTCAAAGCTCAACCACGGCAGAAGAAAGAGAAAGGACGAAGGCCATCCCCTATGCTTTATCCATAGGCTCTATATATTATGCCATGTTGTGTACCCCACCTGTGTGTGCCTTGCCATGAGTCCGTCAAGGGGTACAAGAGTGATCCAGGAGTGGATCACTGGATAGCAGTGAAGATTATCCTTAGTAACTAAAAGACTAAGGAAATGTTTCTCGATTATGGAGGTGATAAAGAGTTTGTCGTAAAGAGTTACGTCGATGCAAGCTTTAACACCAATTCGGATGACTCTTAGTAGCAATCCAGATACGTATAGTGGAGCAGCCATTTGGAATAGCTACAAGTGGAGTGTGGTAGCAGTGTCTACAATATGACATAGAGATTTGCAAAGTACACACGGATCTAAATGTCGCAGACCCATTGACTAAAAGACCTCTCTCACATGCAAAGCATTATCAAGCCTCATAACTCATTGGGTGTTAGATTCATAACAATGTGAATCACATGGTGATGTGAACTAGATTATTGACTCTAGTGCAAGTGGGAGACTATTGGAAATATGCCCTAGAGGCAATAATAAATTGGTTATTATCATATTTCATTGTTCATGATAATCGTTTATTATCCATGCTATAATTGTATTGATCGGAAACTCAGATACATGTGTGGATACATAGACAACACCATGTCCCTAGTATGCCTCCAATAGACTAGTTCGTTGATCAAAGATGGCTATGGTTTCCTAGTCATGGACATGAGATGTCATTTGATAACGGGATCACATCAGTAGGAGAATGATGTGATGGACAAGACCCAAACTACAAACGTAGCATATGATCGTGTCAGTTTATTGCTACTGTTTTTTGCATGTCATGTATCTGTTTCTATGACCATGAGATCATGCAACTCACTGACACCGGAGGAGTACCTTGTGTGTATCAAACATCACAACGTAACTGGGTGACTATAAAGGTGCTCTACAGGTATCTCCGAGGGTGTCTGTTGGGTTGGCATGGATCAAGACTGGGATTTGTTACTCCGTGTTATGGAGAGGTATCTCAGGGCCCACTCGGTGATACAACATCACAATAAGCCTTGCAAGCAATGTGACTAAGTGTTAGCCACGGGATCTTGTATTACGGAACGAGTAAAGAGACTTGCCGGTAACGAGGTTGAACTAGGTATGGAGATGCTGACAATCGAATCTCGGGCAAGTAACATACCGAAGAACAAAGGGAACAACATACATGATTAACTGAATCCTTGGCATAGAAGTTCGACCGATAAAGATCTTTGTAGAATATGTAGGAACCAATATGGGCATCCAGGTCCCGCTATTGGTTATTGACTGTAGAGGTGTCTCGGTCATGTCTACATAGTTCTCGAACCCGCAGGGTCTACACACTTAAGGTTCAGTGATGTTTCGGTAGTATAGAGTTATGTATGGTGGTGACCGAAGGTTGTTCGGAGTCCCGTATGAGATCTGGATGTCACGAGGATCTCCGGAATGGTCCGGAGGTAAAGATTGATATACAGGAAGTCCAGTTTTGGTCACCGGAAAAGTTCCGGGCTCATCAGTAGTGTACCGGGAATGCCGGGAGGGTGCCGGGGGACCATCGGGAGGAGTGTCTTGACCCAAAGGACCTCATAGGCTATGGGAGGAGTAAAACCAGCCCCTGGTGGGCTGGTCTAAGCCCCCACTAAGGCCCATGCGGCTAGGGGTGGGAAAACCCAAAAGGTGGAGAGGTGGAAAGAGTTTCCAAGTGGAAAGGAGGAATCCTACTCCTAATAGGATTGCAGTAGTACTCATCCACCTCCAATTTCGACCAAACCTTGAGGGTTTGAGGCTGCCTCCTCCCCTCCCTCCCTCCTATATATACTAGAGTATTTAGAGGGGAAAGCCAACCCTAATTGCCACGTGTTTCCCTTTTCTTCCTCTAGATCTGTTTCTCCTTTAGATTAGTTCTACGGTGCTTAGGCAAAGCCCTGCAGGATTAGTTCACCACCACCACCACCATGCCATTGTGCTTCCTGAGAACTCATCTACCTCTCCGCTCCCTCTTCCTGGATCAAGAAGGCGGAGATCGTCATCGATCTATACGTGTGCTGAACATGGAGGTGCCGTTCGTTCGGCGCTAGATCGGAAGGACCGTGATCAAGATCGCGAGACAATTCTTGATTGGATCGCGGGACGGATCGTGATTGGATCGCGAGATGAATCATGATGGGATCGTGGAATGCTCGGCGATTTGGATCGTGAAGACGTTCGACTACATCAACCGAGTATGTAGATCCACTCTCCCTCTCATAGATGCTCATCACCATGGATAGATCTTGCGTGTGCATAGGAAATTTTTTGTTTCCCATGCAACGTTCCCCAACACTCGCCTCTCAAGCCGAATACCATGGACGCGTGAAGCTGCCGAAGACTACATTCCTCGTCATTGAACGCTAGTTCGGGGGCTACTGAGGGTGTCCGGGACTAAGGTGTCCTCGGGCCATCGGCTCATTCCTCGTGGGCTGACCTGTTGGGCTGATTTGCTGAAGACCAAATTGTGAATGATCTTGTATCTAAGAAGGAAGGCTCTACAGAATGGCGTGGCCTCCAAGTTCCGAAGATAGGACCTTCATATCTATCCATTGTAAAAGGTCGGTTGTGTGTAACCCTAGGGACCCCCGATGTCTATATAAACCGGAGGACCCCCATTCATAGATGATAGGTGAAATCATCTAGGGTTTAGCTTAGATGATCTCGAGGTAGATCAACTCTGTAATCTCCATACACATGAATACAATCAGGAAGGACGTAGGGTTTACCTGTTGGAAATATGCCCTAGAGGCAATAATAAATTAGTTATTATCATATTTCCTTGTTCATGATAATCGTTTATTATCCATGCTATAATTGTATTGATCGGAGACTTCAATGCATGTGTGGATACATAGACAAAACCATGTCTCTAGTATGCCTCTAATGGACTAGCTCATTGATCAAAGGATGGTTAAGGTTTCCTAGCCATGGACATGAGATGTCATTTGATAACGGGATCACATCATTAGGAGAATGATGTGATGGATAAGACCCAAACTACAAACATAGCATATGATCGTGTCAGTTTATGGCTACTGTTTTCTACATGTCAAGTATATGTTCCTATGACCATGAGATCATGCAACTCACGGATATCGGAGGAGTGCCTTGTGTGTATCAAACATCGCAACGTAACTGGGTGACTATAAAGGTGCTCTACAGGTATCTCCGATGGTGTCTGTTGAGTTGGCATGGATCAAGACTGGGATTTGTTACTCTGTGTGACGGAGAGGTATCTCAGGGCCCACTCGGTAATACAACATCACAACAAGCCTTGCAAGCAATGTGGCTAAGGGTTAGTCATGGGATCTTGTGTTACGGAACGAGTAAAGAGACTTGCCAGTAACGAGGTTGAACTAGGTATGGAGATACCGACGATCGAATCTCGGGCAAGTAACATACCGAAGAACAAAGGGAACGTTATACGGGATTAACTGAATCCTTGACATAGAGGTTCGACCGATAAAGATCTTCGTAGAATATGTAGGAACCAATGTGGACGTCCAGGTCACGCCATTGGTTATTGACTGTAGAGGTGTCTCGGTCATGTCTACATAGTTCTCGAACCCGGAGGGTCTGCACACTTAAGGTTCGGTGACGTTTCGGTAGTGTAGAGTTATGTATGGTGGTGACCGAAGGTTGTTCGGAGTCCCGGATGAGATCCCGGACGTCACGAGGAGCTCCGGAATGGTCCGGAGGTAAAGATTCATATATAGGAAGTCCCAGTTTGGTTTCCGAAAAAGTTTCGGGCTCATCGGTAGTGTACCGGGAGTGCCGGTAGTGTACCGGGGGACCTCCGGGAGGGGTATTTCGACCCCAAGAGGTCCATGGGCTGTGGGAGAATAATAACCAGCCCTTAGTGGGCTGGGAAAACAGCCACAAAGGCCCATGGCGCAGGAGAGAAAGTCCTAAAGCAAAAAGTGGAAAATCAGCCAATAGGAGGCAATCCTACTCCAACTAGGATTGGAGGTGAAGTAGGATTGCTCCCACCTCCTATTTCGGCCGACCCAAAGGCCTTGGCTGCCTCTCCTCTCCTCTCCTCCTATATATACTAGTGGATTGGGTGGTTTTTGGATAGAATTTCCGGCCACGTGCTACCCGTTTCACCGGTGCACAGTTTCTCCTCTAGATCGGTTTTCTGCAGCGCTTAGGCGAAGCCGTGCCGGAATCACTCCACCACCATCACCGGAGCGCCGTCACGCTGCCGGTGAACTCTCTCTCCTCTCCACCTCCTCTTGCTGTATCAAGACGGTGGAGACCATCATCAAGCTGCACGTGTGCTGAACGCGGAGGTGCCGTCCGTTCGGTGCTAGATCGGAAGGACCGTGATCGAGATCGCGAGACGGTTCGTGATGAGATCGCGGAACGGATCGTGATGAGTTCGCGGGACAGATCGTGATCAAGATCGTGAGATGGATCGTGATGAGATCGCGGGACGGATCGTGATGGGATCGCGGGACGGATCGTGATGATATCGCGGGACGCTCGGCGATTTGGATCGCGAAGATGTTCGACTACACCAACCGCGTTTCTTAACGCTTCCCGCTTAGCGATCTACAAGGGTATGTAGATCCACTCTCCCTCTCGTAGATGCTCATCACCATGGATAGGTTTGCGTGTGCGTAGGAAAATTTTGTTTCCCATGCGACGTTCCTTAACAGTGGCATCATGAGCTAGGTTGATGGTTCGATGAGATCTCGAGTAGAACACAAAAGGTTTGTGGGCGTTGATGCTTAGATTGCTTCCTCCCTTGGTCGGATTTTGGTTCAGCAGGATTGTGAGATGAAGCGGCCCGGACCAACATTACTCGTACGCTTACGAGAGACCGGTTCCCTCGATGCAACTTGTTGCTTAGATGGCTTGCGGGTGACAGTTTCTCTCACTTTAGTTGGATCGGATCCGACAAAGGAGGTCCTTGAGAAGGTTGAAAAGCAATCTATGTATCACCGTTGTGGTTTATGCATAGGTGAGAATCATTCTTGCTAGATACCCGTAGCAGCCACGTAAAACTTGCAACAACAATTAGAGGACGTCTAACTTGTTTTTGCAGGGTATGTTGTGATATGATATGGCCAATTACATGATGTGATATATGTGATGTATGAGATGATCATGTGATGTATAGATTATCACGACTTGCATGTCGATGAGTACGGCAACCGGCAGGAGCCATAGGGTTGTCTTTAATTATTGTATGACATGCGTGTCAATCATTAAGCGCTATGTAATGCTTTACTTTATCGCTACGGTAGCAATAGTAGTAGAAGCATGCAGGGCGTGACAACCCCGATGGCGACACGTTGATGGAGATCATGGTGTCATGCCGGTGACGATGGAGATCATGCCGGTGCTTTCTAGATGGAGATCAAAAGCACAAGTTCATGGCCATATCATGTCACTTATGATTTGCATGTGATGTTAATCCTTTTTATGCACCTTGTTTTGCTTAGGACGACGGTAGCATTATAAGGTGATCCCTCACTTAATTTCAAGATAAATTGTGTTCTCCCCGAGTGTGCACCGTTGCGAAAGTTCGTCGTGTTGAGACACCACGTGATGATCGGGTGTGATAGACTCTACGTTCACATACAACGGGTGCAAGCCAGATTTGCACGCGCAGAACACTCGAGTTAAACTTGACAAGCCTAGCATGTACAGACATGGCCTCGGAACACAAGAGACCGAAAGGTCGAGCATGAGTCATATAGTGGATATGATCAACATAATGATGTTCACCATTGAAGCCACCTTAACTCACGTGATGATTGGACTTGAGTTGGTGAATTTGGATCATGTATCACTCGAATGACCCGAGGGATGTCAATTTGAGTGGGAGTTCTTAAGTAATATCATTAATTGAACT
This sequence comes from Hordeum marinum, assembly GCA_022496015.1. Lineage (NCBI taxonomy): Eukaryota > Viridiplantae > Streptophyta > Magnoliopsida > Poales > Poaceae > Hordeum > Hordeum marinum. The sequence continues at coordinate 157,114,700 of CM039677.1, forward strand.
CATTATCATGAACATAGTCAAAGTGTCTTTGCAAATTATGTTGTAGATCACTAGCTCGCGCTGTAGCTCCCTTGTATTTTTATATGTTCCTAGAGAAATAGAGTTGAAAGATGTTGGTAGCAATATTGCGGACTGGGTCCGTGATCTGAGGATTGTCCTCATTGCTGCACAGAAGGCTTATGTCCTTAATGCACCGCTCGGTGCGCCACCCCCTCTAGTGTCGTCTATTGATGTTGTGAACATCTAACAGGCACGTTTCGATGACTACTTGATAGTTTAGTGCGTCATGCATTACAGCTTAGAAATTGAGGCTCTGAAACGTTTTGAACGTCACGGAACATATGAGATGTTCTAGGAGCAGAGATTGTGATCTCAGGCTCGTGCCTGTGTTGCGAGATATGAGATCTCCAACAAGATTCTTTGCCTGTAAGATGAAGGAGAATAGCTCAATCGTTGAGCATGTACTTAGATTGTCTGGGTACTTCAATCGCTTGAATCAAGTGGGAGTTTATCTTCCAGATAAGATAGTGATTGATATAGTTCTCCAAGTCACTATCACTAAAGCTACTAGAACTTAGTGATGAACTATAATACACCAGGGATAGAAGTATTGATCCCTGAGCTGTTCGCGATGTTTGACACCGCGAAGGTAGAAATCAAGAAGGAGCGTCAAGTGTTGATGGTTAATCAAACCACTAGTTTCGAAAAGGGCAAGAGCAAGGAGGGAAACTTCATGGATAGCAAGTCAGTTGCTGCTCCAGTGAAGCAACCCAAAGTTGAACTCAAACCCGAGACTAAGTGCTTCTATTATGAGGTGAGAGGTCGCTGAAGCGGAACAACCCTAGATACTTGGTAGATAAGAAGGCTGGCAACATCGACAGAAGTATATTTGATATACGAGTTATTGATGTGTACCTTGCTAGTACTCTTAGTAGCACCTGGGTATTGGATACCGGTTCGGTTGCTAAATGTTAGTAACTCGAAATAAAAGCTACGGAATAAACGGAGAACTAGCTAAGGGTGAGGTGACGATATGTGTTGGAAGTGTTTCCAAGGTTGATATGATCAACATCGCACGCTCTCTGTACCTTCAGGATTAGTGACGAACCTAAATAAATGTTATTTGGTGTTTTGTGTTGAGCATGAACATGATTAGATCATGTTTATTGCAATACGGTTATTCATTTAAGTTAGAGAATAATGGTTATTCTGTTTACATGAATAATACCTTCAATGGTCATGTACCCAATGAGAATGGTTTGTTGAAATCTTGATCGTAGTAATACACATGTTCATAACATTGATGTCAAAAGATACAAAGTTAATAATGATAGTACCACATACTTGTGGCACTGCCGCTAAATGTCATATTGGTATAAAGCGCATGAAGAAACTCCATGCTGATGGATATTTGGACTCATTCGATTTTGAATCGGTTGAGACGTGCGAACCATGCCTCTTGGGCAAGATGACTAAAGGACCCCGTTGGATGGAGCGGGCAAGTGATTCATTGGAAATGATACATGTTGATGTATGCATACTAGTGAGTCTTGTAGCGTGCAGTGGATATCGTTATTTTCTTACCTTCACTGATGATTTGAGTAGATATAGTGTATATTTACTTAATGAAACACAAGTCTGAATCGTTTGAAAGGTTCAAGCAAATTCAAGAGTGAAGTTTAAAGATCATCGTGACAAGAAGATAAAAGTGACCGCGATATGATCGTGGAGGTGAATATCTGAGTTACGAGTTTGGCATACAACTTAAGACAATGTGAAATTTGTTTCACAACTAACGCCACCTGGAACACCATAGTGTGATGGTGTGTCCGAACATCATAGTCATGCTCTATTGATATAGTGCATACTGTGATGTCTCTTATCGTTTTACTACTATAATTTTGGGGTTATGCATTAGAGACAACTACATTCACTTTAAATAGGGCACCATCTAAATCCGTTGAGATGACACCATGTGAATTATGGTTTGATAGAAACCTAAGCTATCATTTCTTAATATTTTGGGATGTGACACTTGTGTGGAAAATGTTTTCACCTAATGAGGTCGAACCCAAGGCGGACAAATTGCATCTTCATAGAATACCCTAAGATCAGTTGGGTGAACCTTCAATCTCAGATCCTAGTGCAAAATGTTTGTTGCTTAAACGGATCCTTTCTCGAGGAAATGTTTCTCTCGAAAGAATTGAGTGGGAGGAAGATAGAACTTGATGAGGTTGTTAAACCTTTGTTCAACCAGAGAGTAGCGCAGCGCAGAAAGATGTTTCTGTGAAGCCTACGTTAGTTGAAGAGGAAGTTAATGATGATGATCATGAAACTTCAGGATCAAGTTACTATCGAACTTCGTAGGTCGACAAGGATGTGTACTGCTCCTAAGCGGTACGACAACTCTGTCTTGGAGGTCATGTTGTTGGACAACGATGAACCTATGAGCTATGGAGAAGCGATGATGGGCCCGGATTCCGACAAATGGTTGGAGGCCATGAAATCCGAGATAGGATCCATGTATGAAAACCAAGTATAGACTTTGGTAGACTTGCTCGTTGGACAGCAGGTCGTTGAGTACAAATGGATCTTTAAAATGAAGACAGACGCTGATGGTAATTGTCACCATTTGTAAAGCTCGACTTGTTGCAAAGATGTTTGTGACAAGTTCAAGGGGTTGACTGCGATGAGACTTTCTCACTCGTAGCGATGCTAGAGTCTGTTGGAATTATGATAGCAGTTGCTGCGTTTTCAATTATGAAATCTGGCAGATGGATGTCAAAACATCGTTTCCTTAACGGTTTACTTGAGGAAAGGTTGTATGTGATACAACCAGAAGGTTTTGTCAGTCCTAAGGATGCTAAAAGGTGTGCAAGCTTCGGTGATCCTTCCATGGACTGAAGCAAGCATCTCGGAGTTGGAATATACGCTTTGATGAGTTGATCAAAGTTTTTGAGTTTATACAAAGTTTACGAGAAACTTGTATTTGCAATAAAGTGAGTGGGAGCACTGTAGAGTTTCTGATAAGTATATGTGGTTGACATATTGTTGATCGGAAATAATGTAGAATTTCTGGAAGGCATAAAAGGTTGTTTGAAAAGTGTTTTTCAAAGGAAGACCTGGATAAAGCTACCTAATTGTTGAGCATCAAAATCTATAGAGATAGATCAAGATGCTTGATGAGACTTTCAATGAGTGCATACCTTGACAAGATTTTGAAAGAGTTCAAAATGGATCAGCCAGAGAAATAGTTCTCGTCTGATTTGTAAGGTGTGAAGTTGAGTAAGACTCAAAGCTCGACAACGGCAGAAGAAAGAGAAAGGACGAATGTCGTCCCCTATGCCTTAGCCATAGGCTCTATATTATGCCATGCTGTGTACCGCACCTGTGTGTGCCTTGCCATGAGTCTGTCAAGGGGTACAAGTGTGGTCCAGGAGTGGATCACTGGACAGCGATCGGAATTATCCTTAGTAACCAGAGGACTAAGGAAATGTTTCTTGATTATGGAGGTGATAAAGAGTTCGTCGTAAAGAGTTACGTCGATGCAAGCTTTAACACCAATCCGGATGACTCGTAGTAGCAATCTGGATACGTATAGTGGAGCAGCCATTTGGAATAGTACCAAGTGGAGTGTGGTAGCAGTGTTTTCTGTTTGACATAGAAATTTGCAAAGTACACACGGATCTGAATATCGTAGACCCGTTGACTATAAGACCTCTCTCACATGCAAAGCATGATCGAGCCCCAAAACTCATTGGGTGTTAGATTCATACAATGCGAATCACATGGTGATGTGAACTAGATTATTGACTCTAGTGCAAGTGGGAGACTGTTGGAAATATGCCCTAGAGGCAATAATAAATTAGTTATTATCATATTTCCTTGTTCATGATAATCGTTTATTATCCATGCTATAATTGTATTGATCGGAGACTTAAATGCATGTGTGGATACATAGACAAAACCATGTCCCTGGTATGCCTCTAATGGACTAGCTCGTTGATCAAAGGATGGTTAAGGTTTCCTAGCCATGGACATGAGATGTCATTTGATAACGGGATCACATCATTAGGAGAATGATGTGATGGATAAGACCCAAACTACAAACATAGCATATGATCGTGTCAGTTTATTGCTACTGTTTTCTGCATGTCAAGTATATGTTCCTATGACCATGAGATCATGCAACTCACGGATATCGGAGGAGTGCCTTGTGTGTATCAAACGTCGCAACGTAACTGGGTGACTATAAAGGTGCTCTAGAGGTATCTCCGATGGTGTCTGTTGAGTTGGCATGGATCAAGACTGGGATTTGTTACTCCGTGTGACGGAGAGGTATCTCAGGGCCCACTCGGTAATACAACATCACAACAAGCCTTGCAAGCAATGTGGCTAAGGGTTAGTCATGGGATCTTGTGTTACGGAACGAGTAAAGAGACTTGCCAGTAACGAGGTTGAACTAGGTATGGAGATACCGACGATCGAATCTCGGGCAAGTAACATACCGAAGAACAAAGGGAACGTTATACGGGATTAACTGAATCCTTGACATAGAGGTTCGACCGATAAAGATCTTCGTAGAATATGTAGGAACCAATGTGGACGTCCAGGTCCCGCCATTGGTTATTGACTGTAGAGGTGTCTCGGTCATGTCTACATAGTTCTCGAACCCGCAGGGTCTGCACACTTAAGGTTCGGTGACGTTTTGGTAGTGTAGAGTTATGTATGGTGGTGACCGAAGGTTGTTCGGAGTCCCGGATGAGATCCCGGACGTCACGAGGAGCTCCGTAATGGTCCGGAGGTAAAGATTCATATATAGGAAGTCCCAGTTTGGTTTCCGAAAAAGTTTCGGGCTCATCGGTAGTGTACCGGGAGTGCCGGTAGTGTACCGGGGGACCTCCGGGAGGGGTATTTCGACCCCAAGAGGTCCATGGGCTGTGGGAGAATAATAACCAGCCCTTAGTGGGCTGGGAAAACAGCCACAAAGGCCCATGGCGCAGGAGAGAAAGTCCTAAAGCAAAAAGTGGAAAATCAGCCAATAGGAGGCAATCCTACTCCAACTAGGATTGGAGGTGAAGTAGGATTGCTCCCACCTCCTATTTCGGCCGACCCAAAGGCCTTGGCTGCCTCTCCTCTCCTCTCCTCCTATATATACTAGTGGATTGGGTGGTTTTTGGACAGAATTTCCGGCCACGTGCTACCCGTTTCACCGGTGCACAGTTTCTCCTCTAGATCGGTTTTCTGCAGCGCTTAGGCGAAGCCCTGCCGGAATCACTCCACCACCATCACCGGAGCGCCGTCACGCTGCCGGTGAACTCTCTCTCCTCTCCACCTCCTCTTGCTGGATCAAGACGGTGGAGACCGTCATCAAGCTGCACGTGTGCTGAACGCGGAGGTGCCGTCCGTTCGGTGCTAGATCGGAAGGACCGTGATCGAGATCGCGAGACGGTTCGTGATGAGATCGCGGAACGGATCGTGATGAGTTCGCAGGACAGATCGTGATCAAGATCGTGAGATGGATCGTGATGAGATCGCGGGACGGATCGTGATGGGATCGCGGGACGGATCGTGATGAGATCGCGGGACGCTCGGCGATTTGGATCGCGAAGATGTTCGACTACACCAACCGCGTTTCTTAACGCTTCCCGCTTAGCGATCTACAAGGGTATGTAGATCCACTCTCCCTCTCGTAGATGCTCATCACCATGGATAGGTTTGCGTGTGCGTAGGAAAATTTTGTTTCCCATGCGACGTTCCCCAACATTACCTCCCCACGAGGGCCCGAACCTGGGTAAACATTGTCCCTTCGTTCCCTATTATCCATCGATCTAAGGCTCACAGATCGGGACCCTCTACCCGAGATCTGTCGGTTTTACACCGACATCAACCGCAATTGTAAGCCAAAATATCTTCATGTGGAGCAAAAGTGAATAACTTCGAAAATGAATTACAAGTTACACGAGGGGAGATACATGAGAGGCAGGTGAGGGTACAAGGGATACAGGAGAGGCAGGTGAGGTTACACGAGGTTGATTCGCTTCCATTTTTTAAAGTTGCGTTGAAAATAAAGTCAATCGCAATTGTAAGCAAAAAAATCTTCATGTGGAGCAAAATTGAATAACTTCGAAAATTAATTACAAGTTACACGAGGGGGGATACATGAGAGGCATGTGAGGGTACAAGGGATAAAAGAGAGGCAGGTGAGGTTACACGAGGTTGCTTGCGCTTCCATTTTTTTTAAGTTGCATTAAAAATAAAGTCAATCGCAATTGTAAGCAAAATATCTTCATATGGAGCAAAACTTAATAACTTCGAAGATGAATTACAAGTTACACGAGGAGAGATACAAGAGAGGCAAGTGAGGGTACATGGATACATGAGAGGCACTCGTCGATGTTGGATGGCAGCACCACAATGAGCTGGCAAGTAGACGACTCAGGCGAGGCATGTTGTATGGCACTAGAGGAAGTTAAGCTATGTAATTCTCACACATTGTATTGATCTGCCTCGAGGACTTTAACTACAAGTTACACGAGGAGAGATACATGAGAGGCACGTGACGGTACATGAGATACATGAGAGGTAGGTGAGGATACACGAGGTTGCTTGCGTTTCCAATTTTTTAAGTTGCACGTAAAATAAGTCAACCGCAATTGTAAGCAAAATATCTTCATATGGAGCAAAATTGAATAATTTTGAAAATGAATTACAAGTTACACGAGGGGAGATACATGAGAGGCAGGTGAGGGTACAGGGGATACCGGAGAGGCAGGTGAGGGTACACGAGGTTGCTTGCGCTTCCAATTTTTTTATGTTGCACGTAAAATAAGTCAACCGCAATTGTAAGCAAAATATCTTCATTTGGAGAAAAAATGAATAACTTTGAAAATGAATTACAAGTTACACGAGGAGAGATACATGAGAGTCAGGTGAGGGTACAGGGGATACCAGAGAGGCACGTGAGGTTACGCGAGGTTGCTTGCGCTTCCATTTTCTTAAAGTTGCACTAAAAATAAAGTCAACTGCAATTGTAAGCAGAATATCTTTATATGGAGCAAAAGTGAATAACTTCGAAAATGAATTACATGTTACACGAGGATATATACAAGAGAGGCAGGTAATGGTACATGGGATACAAGAGAGGCACGTGCGATTACACGTGGTTGCTTGTGCTTCCATTTTTATTAAAGTTGCACTAAAAATGAAGTCAACCATAATTTTAATAACAATATTTTCATATGGAGCAAAATTGAATAACTTCGAAATATTGTTTCCGAAGGAAGCAAATTACTCTTCTGTTTTAAGATGTTTTGAATATTTTAATGTGGACTACATGTAGGCTAGAACGAGTGAACAAAAGTATTAAACATGTCTGTACTTGATTCGTAATAATAATTAAAAATGTACTCCCTCCATTCCTAAATACTTACTCCGTTCTAAAATAAGTGTCTTAAACTTAGTACAATTTTATACTAGAGATAGTATAAAGTTGAGACAGTTATTTTGGGACGGAAGGAATATAAGACTTTTTAGAGATTTCACTATTAACTACATACGGATGTATGTAGTCATATTTTCAAGTATAGATTCACTCATTTTGTTCCGTATGTAGTCTATAATGAAATCTTTTAAATATCGTATTAGAAACGGAGGGAGTATTATCTTCATCCTAAATTAGTTGTCTTAATATTTATTTAGATATAGATGATCTAATATTAAAATATGTCTAGATACATATATTCTCCGAGTCAACTAATTCGGTACTGTATATGGCATGGAACACATTTTGCTGGTGCCTAAAATTACCCCCTCCGTCTGGAAATACTTGTCCTCAAAATGAATAAAATGAATGTATTTATAACTAAAATAAGTCTAGATCATCTATTTTTAAGATAAGTATTTTCGGACGGGAGTAGTTACATTGGCCAGTAAGTTAATAGCAAATCGCACGTACTAGTAATTGGCGTCGACCATTTTCAGTGCTTGAAAACTGCCCACCAGAGAGGCGCACACGGGCCACCTTGCTCGTCCAACGAGGCAACGACCGCCACGCGTCTTGGCACCGGCTAGGTGGGTACGAGTCGCTGTCGTCGGGTCTTCCACCACCACCATCCGATGCCATCCAACGGCCCATGCTCGCGCCCCTCCGCCGGCTTCTATATAACCCCGAGCCCATCCTGGCCCGATCCACCTACGCCGTGCTGCGCTCGAGTGTCAACGTCATCGCCTCGCCTCGCGCCGCCGCCGCCGCCGCCGCCTCCGCCAGAAGCGAACAAGGTGAGGTGCCCCTCCTCCCGCCATTCTTCTTCTTCTTCATTTTTCTTACGCTCGTTCCGATCTAGTAGGCGGCTTCATTTTGCTTTCGTCTCCATCGTGCGTTCCGATCTGGTACGCCTTTGTTGTGCCTGTCGCTTAGGGCTTTAGAAACGGCCCTCCTCTTGATCCGCCGCCCCGGTACTTCCCGTTGAAATTTGCGCTTAATTTCTTGTGAACTTGTCGTCTAGAGGTAGCGTCGCCCAGGTTCGCCGTGACCAGCTGGATCCTCGTGATTGGGGATTTCACCACCTTTTTGTCTCTCTGAAATCCTTCGGAGAGTGGGTGTGCTGCGTCCATTATTCATCCTTTGAACTAGTAGTGATGCGTATGTGCTTATTGTGTACGCGGATAGGTATATTACCGGTCCTTTTATCTGGGATTTAGCGCTGAGCAATTCGATTGCGAGTAATACTTTGGTCAAGTGCAATTTGATAGGTGCCTTATGCTGCCAAATAGTGGCTGGGATTTAGTTGCTGAACAGTGGACGAACAGTTTGGTCACAGTGCAACTGGATAGGCACCTTGTGCTGCGAATAATAGTGATTTATGTTGTTCTTAGAACCTTATCCTGGGAAGAATAGAATTTATACTGCTGTGTCCCGAGATGCTGATTCGCAGGTTACAGCCCTGCGGAGTTGAGAGCAATGGGTCATTCTTTTATTCGTGGAATCTTGTCCTGTTTGTGCAACTTGATTATTGTAGGCTGCTTTGGTTAGGGTCTTGTATGTGTATTTCTTGTCCCTACCCTGCCAACTTTTTACAATAGTGAGGAGAATGACTTGGTGCATATTCACGCAACTGCTAACACTCATGAGCAGTTCACTAGATGACGGTCATGATTGTAATGAGTTTAAGAAAGTAAAATAGTTTGGATGTATGTCAAATCTGGTAATTTAAATCCAAGTTTCTAACCTCCAGAGTGTTTCCTTTTTTGTAATTATGGCACTCTTTATGTTCTGAGATACCAATCACGTTTTGTGTAGTCCAAGGAAGATGGCTGAAGTTGAAACCTTCCTCTTCACATCCGAGTCTGTCAATGAGGGGCACCCTGACAAGCTCTGCGACCAGATATCTGATGCTGTGCTAGATGCATGCCTGGCTGAAGACCCTGACAGCAAGGTTGCTTGTGAGACATGCACCAAGACCAACATGGTAATGGTTTTCGGAGAGATCACTACCAAGGCCAATGTTGACTATGAGAAGATTGTCAGGGATACTTGCCGTGGCATCGGTTTTGTGTCCAATGATGTAGGGCTTGATGCTGACCACTGCAAGGTCCTTGTCAACATTGAGCAGCAGTCCCCTGACATTGCGCAGGGTGTCCATGGCCACTTTACCAAGCGGCCTGAGGAGATTGGCGCTGGTGACCAGGGCCATATGTTTGGATATGCAACTGATGAGACTCCTGAGTTCATGCCCCTCAGCCATGTTCTTGCTACCAAGCTTGGTGCTCGTCTCACCGAGGTTCGCAAGAATGCGACTTGCCCGTGGTTGAGGCCTGATGGCAAGACCCAGGTGACTGTGGAGTATCACAATGACAACGGTGCTATGGTCCCTGTACGTGTCCACACTGTGCTCATCTCCACCCAGCATGATGAGACAGTGACCAATGATGAGATTGCTGCTGATCTGAAGGAGCATGTGATTAAGCCTGTCATCCCAGAGCAGTACCTTGATGAGAATACCATCTTCCATCTCAACCCATCTGGCCGCTTTGTCATTGGTGGACCTCACGGCGATGCTGGTCTCACTGGCAGGAAGATCATCATTGACACCTATGGTGGCTGGGGAGCTCATGGTGGAGGCGCTTTCTCTGGCAAGGACCCGACCAAGGTTGACCGCAGTGGTGCATATGTTGCAAGGCAGGCGGCGAAGAGCATTGTCGCCAGTGGCATTGCCCGCCGCTGCATCGTCCAGGTGTCTTATGCTATTGGCGTGCCTGAACCGCTCTCGGTGTTTGTCGACACATATGGCACGGGCAAGATCCCTGACAAGGAGATCCTTGAGATTGTCAAGGAGAACTTTGACTTCAGGCCAGGCATGATCATCATCAACCTCGACCTCAAGAGGGGCGGGAGCGGGCGCTACCTCAAGACGGCGGCATACGGGCACTTCGGCAGGGATGGCGCGGACTTCACCTGGGAGGTGGTGAAGCCCCTCAAGTGGGAGAAGCCTTCGGCCTGAGCAAACACTTGGCGAAGCCTCTGAATAAATTTAGTTTTACCCATCGCAGCAAGTAATATCTCTATTCACTGCTCCAGTGCTGCAAACGAAGTTTTTTTTTTCAGTGTCTGTGTTTAGAGGTGCTTGTATTGTGGGTGTGCTACTTGTGTTCTTATCTGCTCATGTCATGGTAATGGTGGCGACAAGATAGAAACTATCCAAGAAATATAGCTCTCCACTCTTTGATAATCATCTGTGTTGGAACAGCTCTGTTCAGCATGATTGCGATTTCTTTTCCTTCTGCAGTAGAGAGCATCAGCATTAAACATCTTTTATATTCTCTAGTCGCTTAGCGGTACCTATTAGCTCCAAAGAGCGTGCCAGTACTTCCACTTATGTGTAGGTGCTAAGGAGCGTGATAGTACTTCCACTTATATGTGTTTTATTTAGCTTTCCCGTCGCAGTGGGTGCTGCGTTTTTCTTAACTAAACATGTTTAAATTCTGGTGTCAGATTTTTATCCTCTTAAAGTCTGGTGTCAGGCCTTGTTCAGTTAGGCAGGGATTAAAAAGGTTTGACAGGGATTGAAGGGGATTAAATCCCTCGCAAGTCAAAATTCCCTCAAACCTCTCCAATCCCGTTTAATCCCTGGTGAGGGGATTAATCGAACATGGCCTCAGGCATGTTGAATCCCCCGCACGAATTGAGAGCTGGTGGTACTAATGGTTCGGTAATGATGATAATATGAGTGAAAACAGTTTTTGTTTTTCGAGCATGATGATTTCCATATTATTTTTCGTTGACTTCCTTTGGCCAGCATGACAATTTTCAATATGGTAAGTTTTACCTTATAATATGACATTTCTTATACAATAATTTTATCTGTTTTTTGCATTGTAATTCTAGAGCGTTAGTTGGGAGTGGTTTTTTGAGCAAACGGACACGTTCATTTCTGTCTACCCGGCCGAGGGAATGTTTGTTCGCTCTTGTTATCCCCCCAAGGAACGTCAGATATATATTGACGTTTTTATTTTTTCAAATTCTAGAAAGTGCAGCTGCACTTTTTGATTGAATCAAACGCATGTTCGCAGAAGGATTTGGGACACACCCATCCATGCTATATGTGGAAAAATTCTTCAACTATAGTACATTGATTTTTTTCACCTATTCCGATAAAAAAAACATGCATTAATTTCAGTACAAGAAAATTCAAAAAACTATAAATTTCAAACTGTGTATGAGAAACTTGTATTTGCAAGAAAGTGAGTGGGAGCACTATAGAATTTCTTATAAGAATATGTAGTTGACATATTATTGATCGGAAATGATGTAGAATTTCTGGAAGAGCATGAAGGGTTGTTTGAAAAGAGTTTTTTTTTTCAAAGGAAGACCCAGATAAAGCTACTATTTTATTGAGCATCAAGATCTATAGGGATAGATCAATTCGCTTGATAAGTTTTTTCGACGAAGACATACCTTGACAAGTTTTTGAAGGAGTTCAAAATAGATGGGTCAAAGAAGGAGTTCTTGACTGTATTGTAAGGTGTGAAATTGAGTAAGACTCAATACCCGACCACGGCAGAAGATAAAGAAAAGATGAGTGTCATCTCCTATGCTTTAGCCATAGGCTCTATATAGTATGCCATGCTGTGTACCGCACCTGTGTGTGCCTTGCCATGAGTCTGTCAAGGGGTACAAGAGTAATCCAAGAGTGGATCACTGGACAATGGTCAAAGTTATCCTTAGTAACTTGAGAACTAAGGAAATATTTCTCGATTATGGAGGTGATAAAGAGTTCATCGTAAAGGGTTACGATGATGCAAGCTTTAACTCCAATCCGGATGACTCTTAGTAAAAATCTGGCTACGTATAGTGGAGCAGCCATTTGGAATAGCTCCAAGTGGAGCGTGGGAGCAGTATCTACAAATATGACATGGAAAGTTTGCAAGGTACACACGGATCTGAATGTCGCAGACCCGTTGACTAAAACCTCTTTCACGAGCAGAACATGAACGAACCCCAGAACTTATTGGGTGTTAATCACATGATGATATGATCATATGGTGATGTAAGTGTTAATCACATGGTGATGTGAACTAGATTATTGACTCTAGTGCAAGTGGGAGACTGTTGGAAATATGCCCTAGAGGCAATAATAAAATGGTTATTATTGTATTTCCTTGTTCATTATAATTGTCTATTGTTCATGCTATAATTGTGTTAACCGGAAACCATAATACATGTGTGAATACACAGACCACAACATGTCCCTAGTGAGCCTCTAGTTGACTAGCTCGTTGATCAATAGATGGTCACGGTTTCATGGCCATGGACATTGGATGTCGTTGATAACGGGATCACATCATTAGGAGAATGATGTGATGGACAAGACCCAATCCTAAGCATAGCACAAGATCGTGTAGTTCGTTTGCTAAAGCTTTTCAATGTCAAGTATCGTTTCCTTAGACCATGAGATTGTGCAACTCCCGGATACCGTAGGAATGCTTTGGGTGTGCCAAACGTCACAACGTAACTGGGTGGCTATAAAGGTGCACTACGGGTATCTCTGAAAGTATCTGTTGGGTTGGCACGAATCGAGACTGGGATTTGTCACTCCGTGTGACGGAGAGGTATCTCTGGGCCCACTCGGTAAGACATCATCATAATGAGCTCAATGTGACTAAGGAGTTAGCCACGGGATGATGTATTACGGAACGAGTAAAGAGACTTGCCAGTAACGAGATTGAACAAGGTATGGGGATACCGACGATCGAATCTCGGGCAAGTACCATACCGATAGACAAAGGGAATTGTATACGGGATTGATTGAATCCCCGACATCGTGGTTCATCCGATGAGATCATCGTGGAGTACGTGGGAGCCAACATGGGTATCCAGATCCCGCTGTTGGTTATTGGCCGGAGAGGTGTCTCGGTCATGTCTACGTGTCTCCCGAACCCGTAGGGTCTACACACTTAAGGTTCGATGACGCTAGGGTTATAGGGAAATGGTATACGTGATTACCGAAGGTTGTTCGGAGTCCCGGATGAGATCCCGGACGTCACGAGGAGCTCCGAAATGGTCCGGAGGTAAAGATTGATATATAGGAAGTCCAGTTTTGGTCACCGGAAAGTTTTCGGGCTCATCGGTAGTGTACCGGGAGTGCCGGGAGGGTGCCGGAGGACCCCCGAGAGGGGTGTGACGACCAAAGGACCTCATGGGCCCTTAGAGGAGGTGTGCCAGCCCATATTGGGTCGGCCAAGACCATCTATGTGGGCCCATGTGGCTGGAGATAAGGAGATAAGGCAAAAGGGATTTAAAAGGAGGAGATCCACCTCCCTTGTGGGAGGTGGACTCTCCCTTTAATTCGGCCGGCCCTCTCCTCTTTGGAGTAGAGGCCAAGCCAGCCCTCCATGTCCCTCCTCCTATATATACTTGAGGTTTTGGATGTTTTGAGACAGGATTTGATCTCTCTCTCTCTCACGGCAAAGCCCTACCTCTCTTCTTCCTCCTCCGCAGCGCTTAGGCGAAGCCCTGTCGGAATACCTTGCTACTCCACCACCACCACGCCGTCGTGCTGCTGTTGGAGCCCTTCCCCAACCTCTCCTTCCTCCTTGCTGGATCAAGGTGTTGGAGACGTCACCGGGCTGCACGTGTGTTGAACGCGGAGGTGCCGTCCGTTCGGCACTTGATCGGATCTACCGCGATCTGAATCGCTGCGAGTACGACTCCATCAACCGCGTTCTTGTAACGCTTCCGCTTAGCGATCTTGAAAGGTATGAAGATCCACTCTCCCCTTGCTCGTTGCTGGTTTCTCCATAGATGGATCTTGGTGAACGCGTAGGAAATTTTTTGATTTACTACTACGTCTCCCAACAGTGGCATCATGAGCTAGGTCTATGCGTAGAATCTATGCATGAGTAGAACACAAAGCAGTTGTGGGCGTCGATTTTGTTAATATGCTTGCCTTTACTAGTCTTATCTTGATTCGACGGTATTGTGGGATGAAGCGGCCCGGACCAACCTTACACGTACGCTTACGTGAGACCGGTTCCACCGCCTGACATGCACTAGTTGCATAAGGTGGCTAGCGGGTGTCTGTCTCTCCCACCTTAGTCGGATTGGATTCGATGAAAAGGGTCCTTATGAAGGGTAAATAGCAATTGGCATATCACGTTGTGGTTTTGACGTAGGTAAGAAACGTTCTTGATAGAAACCTATAGCAACCACGTAAAAACTTGCAACTACAAATTAGAGGATGTCTAACTTGTTTTTGCAGCATATGCCGTGTGATGTGATATGGCCAAAAGGATGTGATGTGATGCATTGTGATGTATGAGATTGATCATGTTCTTGTAATAGGGTTCACGACTTGCATGTCGATGACTATGACAACCGGCAGGAGCCATAGGAGTTGTCTTATTTATTGTATGACCTGCGAGTCAATCATAAACGCCATGTAATTACTTTACTTTATTGCTAAACGTTAGCTGTAGTAGTAGAAGTAATATTTGGCGAGACAACTTCATGAAGACACAATGATGGAGATCATGATGATGGAGATCATGATGATGGAGATCATGGTGTCGTGCCGGTGACAGTGATGATCATGGTGCCCCGAAGATGGAGATCAAAGGAGCAAGATGATATTGGCCATATCATGTCACTATATTGATTACATGTGATGTTTATCATGTTTACATCTTATTTGCATAGAACGACGGTAGTAAATAAGATGATCTCTCAATAAAATTTCAAGAAAGGTGTTCACCCTAACTGTGCACCGTTGCTAAGGATCGTCGTTCCGAAGCACCACGTGATGATCGGGTGTGATAGGTTCTAACGTTCGCATACAACGGGTGTAAGCCAGATTTACACATGCGAAACACTTAGGTTGACTTGACGAGCCTAGCATGTACAGACATGGCCTCGGAACACGGAGGACCGAAAGGTCGAACATGAGTCGTATAGAAGATACGATCAACATAGAGATGTTCACCATGGATGACTAGTCCGTCTCACGTGATGATCGGACACGGGCTAGTTGACATGGATCATGTATCACTTGGAAGACTAGAGAGATGTCTATCTAAGTGGGAGTTCATTAATAATTTGATTAAATGAACTTAATTATCATGAACTTAGTCTAAAAATGTCCTTGCAAATTATGTCGTAGATAGCTCACGCTGTAGCTCCCCAGTTTTATTGATACAATCCTAGAGAAAAGTAAGTTGAAAGTTGATGGTAGCAATAATGCGGACTGGGTCCGTGATCTGAGGATTGTCCTCATTGTTGCACAGAAAGCTTATGTTTTTTATGTACCGCTAACTGCATCACTCCCTCAAGCGTTGTCTGTAGATGTTGTGAACATATGACAGGCACTTTTTGGTGACTACGTGATAGTTCAATGCGTCATGCATTACGGCTTAGAATTGAGGCTCCAAAATGTTTTGAACGTCACGGAACATATGAGATGTTCTAGGAGCTGAGATTGTGATCTCAGGCTCGTGCCTATGTTGAGAGGTATGAGACCTCCAACAAGATTCTTTGTCTGCAAGATAAAGGGAATAGCTCAATCGCTGAGCGTGTGCTCAGATTGTCTGGGTGCTACAATCACTTGAATCAAGTGGGAGTTAATCTTCCAGATGAGATAGTGATTAATGCAGTTCTCCAAGTCACTGCCACCAAGCTACTAGAGCTTCGTGATGAACTATAACATGCCAGGGATGGATAAGATGATCCCTGAGTTGTTCGTGATGTTTGACACCACGAAGGTAGAAATCAAGAAGGAGCATCAAGTGTTGATGGTTAAGTGAAACCACTAGTTTCAAAAGGGGCAAGGGCAAGAACGGAAAACTTCAGGAATGGCAAGCCAGTTGTTGCTCTAGTGAAGAAACCCAAGGTTGAGCCCGAACCCGAGACTAAGTGCTTCTGTTATGAGGAGAATGTTCGCTGAAGCGGAAAACCCCTAGATGCTTGGTAGATAAGAAGGCTGGTAATGTCAATGGAAGTATATTTGATATACGTGTTGGTGATGTGTACCTTGCTGGTACTCCTAGTAGCACCTGGGTATTGGATACCGGTTCGGTTGCTAAGTGTTAGCAACTCGAAATAAAAGCTACGGAATAAACGGAGACTAGCTAGGTGAAAGGTGACGATGTGTGTTGGAAGTATTTCCAAGATTGACGTGATCACCATCGCACGCTCTCTCTACCTTCGGGATTTGTGATAAACCTAAATAAATGTTATTTGGTGTTTGCGTTGAGCATGAACGTGATTAGATCATGATTAGTGCAATACTGTTATTCATATAAGTTAGAGAATAATGGTTATTCTATTTGCATGGATAATGCCTTCAATGGTCATGCACCCACTCGGAATGGTTTATCGACTCATGATCGTAGTAGTACACATGTTCATAACGTTGGTACCAAAAATATATAAATAATGATAGTACCACATACTTGTGGCACTGCCGCTAAATGTCATATTGGTATAAATCGCATGAAGAAACTCCATGATGATGGATTTTTTTTTTGACTCACTCGATTTCGAATCGGTTGAGACATGCGAGCCATGCCTCTTGGGCAAGATGACTGTGACCCCGTCATCCAATATGATGGAGTGGGCAAGTGGCTTATTGGAATTAATACATGTTGATGTATGTGGTCCAATGAGTGTTGAAACACACAGTGGATATCGTTGTTTTTCTTTACCTTCACTGATGATTTGAGTAAATATGGGGATATTTACTTAATGAAACACGAGTCTGAAATGTTTGAAAGGTTCAAGGAGTTTTAGAGTGAAGTTAAAGATCATCGTGACCAGAAGATAAATGTCTATGATATGATCATGGAGGTGAATATCTAAGTTACGAGTTTGGTATGCAATTTTAGACAATGTGGAAATTGTTTCACAACTCACGCCTCCTGGAACACCATAGTGTGATGGTGTGCTCGAACGTCGTAGTCGTGCTCTATTGGATATAGTGAGTACTATGATGTCTCTTATCGTTTTACCACTATCGTTATGGGGTTATGCATTAAAGACAAATCCATTCACTTTAACAGGGCACCATCTAAGTCTGTTGAGATGACACCGTGAGAATTATGGTTTGACAGAAGCCTAAGCTGTCATTTCTTAATGTCTGGGGCTGCGACGCTTATGTAAAAATGGGTTTTTCACCTAGCGAGCTCGAACCCAAAGCAGACAAATGCATCTTCATAGAATACCCTAATGAGACATTGGGTATACCTTCTATCTCAGATCCAAGCGCAAAAGGTGTTTGTTGCTAAGAACGGGTCCTTTCTTGAGAAAGAGTTTCTCTCGAAAGAATTGAGTGGGAGGAAGATAGAACTTGATAAGGTTGTTGAACCTTTGTTTCAACCAGAGAATAGCGCAACACAGAAAGATGTTTCTGTAGAGCCTACTCAGTTGAAAAGGAAGTTAATGATGATGATCATGAAGCTTCGCATCAAGTCACTATCGAACCTCGTAGGTCGACAAGGACGCGTACTGCTCCTGAGTAGTACGACAACCCTGTCTTGGAAATCATGTCGTTGGACAACGATGAACCTACGAACTATGGAGAAGCGATGGTGGGCCCGGATTCCAACAAATGGCTAGGAGCCATGAAATCCGAGAAAGGATCCATGTATGAAAACCAAGTATGGACTTTGGTAGACTTGCCTGTTGAATGGCGGGTCATTGAGTACAAATGGACCTTTGAGATAAACATAGACGCTAATGGTGAAATGTCACCGTTTATAAAGCTCGACTTGTCGCAAAGAAGTTTCCGCCAAGTTCAAAGAGTTGACTGCGATGAGATTGTCTCATCTGTAGCGATGCTAAAAGTCTATTAAAATTTTGTTAGCAGTTGCTGCATTTTTCGATTAGGAAATCTGGCAGATGGATGACAAAACAAGGTTTCCGTAATGGTTTCTGTGAGGAAGAGTTGTATGTGATACAACCAGAAGGTTTTGTCAATCCTAAGGATGCTAATAATATGCAAACTCCAGCGATCCTTCTATGGACTGGAGCAAGAATCTCGGAGTTGGAATATATGCTTTGATGAGGTGATCAAAGTGTTTAAGTTTATACAAAGTTTATGAGAAACTTGTATTTGCAAGAAAGTGAGTGGGAGCACTATAGAATTTCTTATAAGAATATGTAGTTGACATATTATTGATCGGAAATGATGTAGAATTTCTGGAAGAGCATGA
This sequence comes from Hordeum marinum, assembly GCA_022496015.1. Lineage (NCBI taxonomy): Eukaryota > Viridiplantae > Streptophyta > Magnoliopsida > Poales > Poaceae > Hordeum > Hordeum marinum. Next base: position 157,133,402 of record CM039677.1, read on the forward strand.
AGGGTTGTTTGAAAAGAGTTTTTTTTTCAAAGGAAGACCCAGATAAAGCTACTATTTTATTGAGCATCAAGATCTATAGGGATAGATCAATTCGCTTGATAAGTTTTTTCGACGAAGACATACCTTGACAAGTTTTTGAAGGAGTTCAAAATAGATGGGTCAAAGAAGGAGTTCTTGACTGTATTGTAAGGTGTGAAATTGAGTAAGACTCAATACCCGACCACGGCAGAAGATAAAGAAAAGATGAGTGTCATCTCCTATGCTTTAGCCATAGGCTCTATATAGTATGCCATGCTGTGTACCGCACCTGTGTGTGCCTTGCCATGAGTCTGTCAAGGGGTACAAGAGTAATCCAAGAGTGGATCACTGGACAATGGTCAAAGTTATCCTTAGTAACTTGAGAACTAAGGAAATATTTCTCGATTATGGAGGTGATAAAGAGTTCATCGTAAAGGGTTACGATGATGCAAGCTTTAACTCCAATCCGGATGACTCTTAGTAAAAATCTGGCTACGTATAGTGGAGCAGCCATTTGGAATAGCTCCAAGTGGAGCGTGGGAGCAGTATCTACAAATATGACATGGAAAGTTTGCAAGGTACACACGGATCTGAATGTCGCAGACCCGTTGACTAAAACCTCTTTCACGAGCAGAACATGAACGAACCCCAGAACTTATTGGGTGTTAATCACATGATGATATGATCATATGGTGATGTAAGTGTTAATCACATGGTGATGTGAACTAGATTATTGACTCTAGTGCAAGTGGGAGACTGTTGGAAATATGCCCTAGAGGCAATAATAAAATGGTTATTATTGTATTTCCTTGTTCATTATAATTGTCTATTGTTCATGCTATAATTGTGTTAACCGGAAACCATAATACATGTGTGAATACACAGACCACAACATGTCCCTAGTGAGCCTCTAGTTGACTAGCTCGTTGATCAATAGATGGTCACGGTTTCATGGCCATGGACATTGGATGTCGTTGATAACGGGATCACATCATTAGGAGAATGATGTGATGGACAAGACCCAATCCTAAGCATAGCACAAGATCGTGTAGTTCGTTTGCTAAAGCTTTTCAATGTCAAGTATCGTTTCCTTAGACCATGAGATTGTGCAACTCCCGGATACCGTAGGAATGCTTTGGGTGTGCCAAACGTCACAACGTAACTGGGTGGCTATAAAGGTGCACTACGGGTATCTCTGAAAGTATCTGTTGGGTTGGCACGAATCGAGACTGGGATTTGTCACTCCGTGTGACGGAGAGGTATCTCTGGGCCCACTCGGTAAGACATCATCATAATGAGCTCAATGTGACTAAGGAGTTAGCCACGGGATGATGTATTACGGAACGAGTAAAGAGACTTGCCAGTAACGAGATTGAACAAGGTATGGGGATACCGACGATCGAATCTCGGGCAAGTACCATACCGATAGACAAAGGGAATTGTATACGGGATTGATTGAATCCCCGACATCGTGGTTCATCCGATGAGATCATCGTGGAGTACGTGGGAGCCAACATGGGTATCCAGATCCCGCTGTTGGTTATTGGCCGGAGAGGTGTCTCGGTCATGTCTACGTGTCTCCCGAACCCGTAGGGTCTACACACTTAAGGTTCGATGACGCTAGGGTTATAGGGAAATGGTATACGTGATTACCGAAGGTTGTTCGGAGTCCCGGATGAGATCCCGGACGTCACGAGGAGCTCCGGAATGGTCCGGAGGTAAAGATTGATATATAGGAAGTCCAGTTTTGGTCACCGGAAAGTTTTCGGGCTCATCGGTAGTGTACCGGGAGTGCCGGGAGGGTGCCGGAGGACCCCCGAGAGGGGTGTGACGACCAAAGGACCTCATGGGCCCTTAGAGGAGGTGTGCCAGCCCATATTGGGTCGGCCAAGACCATCTATGTGGGCCCATGTGGCTGGAGATAAGGAGATAAGGCAAAAGGGATTTAAAAGGAGGAGATCCACCTCCCTTGTGGGAGGTGGACTCTCCCTTTAATTCGGCCGGCCCTCTCCTCTTTGGAGTAGAGGCCAAGCCAGCCCTCCATGTCCCTCCTCCTATATATACTTGAGGTTTTGGATGTTTTGAGACAGGATTTGATCTCTCTCTCTCTCACGGCAAAGCCCTACCTCTCTTCTTCCTCCTCCGCAGCGCTTAGGCGAAGCCCTGTCGGAATACCTTGCTACTCCACCACCACCACGCCGTCGTGCTGCTGTTGGAGCCCTTCCCCAACCTCTCCTTCCTCCTTGCTGGATCAAGGTGTTGGAGACGTCACCGGGCTGCACGTGTGTTGAACGCGGAGGTGCCGTCCGTTCGGCACTTGATCGGATCTACCGCGATCTGAATCGCTGCGAGTACGACTCCATCAACCGCGTTCTTGTAACGCTTCCGCTTAGCGATCTTCAAAGGTATGAAGATCCACTCTCCCCTTGCTCGTTGCTGGTTTCTCCATAGATGGATCTTGGTGAACGCGTAGGAAAATTTTTGATTTACTACTACGTCTCCCAACACTTACCTGTAGCACTAATGTTGCCTCCATCGCACCCAAAGTTGCCTAAAAAAGGTTCGTCGAAACCTACCAATATGGGATCTAGTTTTGAAGAACTCGTCGTCAGAAGCCCAGTAGTAAAAACGAAACTGGATTTCGACGCTTGAATCAAAAGTTATGTTTTTTTAACTTTTTGAACCCCAAATAAATGCACGCGTGGGCATGATTTAGGCTCATCACATTTCCGGATCACATGGGGTCGTGGCAGGGGACTAAAGTGCTTCCTCTTTTGAAAGTGTATGCAAAGGAACCAATTGGACTTTCTCTAAAGGAAAGGAGCGCTTGATGCTACGAACAGGCGCTGAGGCGCTCGCTAGCCTTGTCCTTTTATTTTAACCCAAATGATAAGTGTCACACATGTGGCATGAAGTAATATCATCCTGATGTTTTTATAACTAAAATTGTCATAATTTTTTTTTTAAAACATGAAATTTGTTATCCAAACAGAAAGTTGTCATGCTTTACATCTAAAGTTGCCATCCTCAGATAATTAAAGTTGCCATAAAAATGTCAGAACGGAATTATCGGGTAAGATACTGTCTCACCTGTGTAATATAAGGCTTATAGGGTCACATAGGTTATAATATCGTTATGTACATGTTATCACGCCCACGAAGTCCAGCACAACTTATTGTCCCCGATTCTTGTCATGTCCTTTTTGGGTAATAAAACATTAATTTAGATAATAAAAGGTGTTCAATGGTCAACATAACCATCCGCGTGACTAAGAACCTACTATTTTTCGTCTTGAGCATCGAAGCACATCAGCCGCTACCATCACTCGGGGATCCGAGGTGTCCAAGCCTCACAAAATCTTTCGTATGTCCTGTCAAACAAATGACAGCAACCGCTAACATAGATTCTAACATTGCGTTCACCATCGAGCAAGCACGAACCGAGCTCCATTGTGACATTTGTTATTGAGAATCGCTCGTTTCAAACATACCCACCTCAACTGGGTCAAGCAGTCATCAATGAATGCTTAAGCCATCGATCATATATTTGAATTTCTATTGATGAGTGTAAGGAAAGAACCGCTAGAAAGCGTGCTAAGCGTGAATGGCTTGAAAAGGTGTGTTCTCATGATAATAATGATGAATATCTTAAAGTGATTGATGTGACTCCTATTGAATATTTGTTTTCTAATGTGAATCTTGATAAATATGGGACTGGAGATGAGTCAACTTTAGTTAAAATACGCCCCAATGATTCGGAGTTTATAGATCGTAATGCTAAGATTGATAAAATTGGGATTGAAGAGGTCAAAACTTTAAATATCAATGAACCCACTCTTTTGGATTTCAAGGACTTCAATTATGATAGTTTTTCTTTGATTGATTGTATTTCCTTGTTGCAATCCGTGCTAAATTCTTCGTATGCTTATAATCAAAATAAGGCTTTTACAAAACATATCGTTGATGCTATGATGAAATATTTTGAAGAAAAACTTGAGATGGAAGTTTCTATATCTAGAAAGATTTATGATGAGTGGTAACCTACTATTAAGATTAAAATTAAAGATTATGAGTGCCATGCTTTGTGTGATTTGGGTGCTAGTGTTTCCACGATTTCGAAAACTTTATGTGATGTGCTAGGTTTCCATGAACTTGATGATTGCTCTTTGAATTTGCATCTAGCGGATTCCACTATTAAGAAACCTATGGGAAGGATTAATGATGTTCTTATTGTTGTAAATAGGAATTATGTGCCTGTAGATTTCATTGTTCTTGATATAGATTGAAATCCTACATGTCCTACTATTCTTGGTAGACCTTTCTTTAGAACGATTGGTGCAATTATTGATATGAAAGAAGGAAACATTAGATTCTAATTTCCATTAAGGAAAGACATGGAACACTTTCCTAGAAAGGTAATAAGATTGCCTTATGAATCTATTATGAGAGCTACTTTTGGATTGCATAGCACAGATGACAATACCTAGATCTATTACGTTATGCCTAGCTAGGGGCGTTAAACAATAGCGCTTGTTGCGAGGCAACCCAATTTTATTTTTATGTTCTGTTTTATTTTCTGTTTTGAGTGGTTCACACATTATTACCTCTATATTAATTGTATTTTTATGTTTTAATTAGTATTTGAGCCAAGTAAGACCTTTGGGATGGTCTATGGTGATTGTTGATTTGATCTTGCTGAAAAACAGAAACTTTTGCGCCCAGTACAGGAATTTTATAAATTTATCAGAGCGTCGAATGAGTCTGAAATTTTTACACAATATTTATATAAAAAATTCTCATGTTTTCATATTTTTTCAGAATTTTTGGAGTTACATAATTATAGGAAGTTTCCAGATTGCTACAGACTGTTCTGTTTTTGACAGATTCTGTTTTTTTTGTATTGTTTACCTGTTTTGATGTATCTATGGGTCGCATCGGGGGGTATGAACCATGGAGAAGTTGGAATAAAGTAGATATTACACCAATATAAATAAATAATGAGTCCACAACAGTACTAAGGTGGTGATTTATTTTCTTATACTAACGGATCTCACGAGTTTTCTATTAAGTTTTGTGTTGTGAAGTTTTCAAGTTTTGGGTAAAGATTTGATGGACTATGGAATAAGGAGTGGAAAGAGCCTAATATTAGGGATGACCAAGTAACCCAAGTAATTGAGGATACCAAAATTCCTAAGCTTGGGGATGCCCCAGAAGGCATCCCCTCTTTCGTCTTCAATCCATCGGTTAATTTACTTGAGGCTATATTTTTATTCATAACATGATATGCGTTTTGTTTGGAGCGTCTTGTATGATATGAGTCTTTGCTTTTAGGTTTGCCACAATGATCCTTGCTGAACACATATTTTGAGAGAGACACGCATGAATCGTGAATTTATTAGAATATTCTATGTGCTTCACTTCTATCTTTTGAGCTAGGCAATTTTGCTCGAGTGCTTCACTTATATCTTTTTAGAGCACGATGGTGTTTTGTTTTATAGAAATAATTGAACTCTCGTACCTCACTTATACTATTTTGAGAGTCTTTAAAAAGCTTGTTAATTGGTTTAGGTTATGAATTTAGTCCTAATATAATGGGCATCCAAGAGGCATATAATATCAACTTTCATATAAAGTGCATTGAATATTATGAGAAGTTTGATTCCTTGCATCAATTTTTGAGATATAAAGATGGTGATATTAGAGTCATGTTAGGAAGTAATTGTGGATTGGAAGAAATACTTGCGTAAAGGTTTGTGATTCTCGTATGGTGAATCGTTATGTAAGGAAGTCGGAGCATGATTTGTTTATTGATTGTCAACCTTTGTGTGAGGGTCACGAGCGCGCGATGGTTTACTCCTACCAACCTATCTCCTAGCAGCATGCGTCTAATACTTTGCTTTGATGACTAATAGACTTTTGCAATAAGTATGTGAGTTATTTATGACTAATGTGAGACCATGGATTATACACACTCTCACCCTTCCACTTTTGCTAGCCTCTCTAGTACCACGCAACTTTCGCCGGTGCATTAAACCCACCATATATCCTTCCTCAAAACAGCCACCATACCTACCTATTATGGCATTTCTATAGCCATTCCGAGATATATTTCCATGCAACTTCCACCGTTCCGTTTATTATGACACGCACCATCATTTTTCATATTGCTTTGCATGATCGTAAGATAGCTAGCATGACGTTTTCATGGCTTGTCCGTTTTTTGATGAAGATGGAGCATAACCAGACTATATGATTTTGTAGGGATAACTTTCTTTTGCCATTATATTTGGAGAGAAAAAATTGCTTTGTTAGCATGCTTGAAATATTATTGTTTTTATGTCAACATTAAGCTTTTGTTTCGAGTCTTATGGATCTGAACATTCATGCCACAATAAAGGATATTACATGGATATATATGATAGGTAGCATTCCATATCAAAAATTCTATTTTTATCATTTACCAACTCGAGGACGAGCAGGAATTAAGCTTGGGGATGCTGATACGTCTCCAACGTATCTATAATTTTTTATCATTCCATGCTATTATATTATCTGTTTTGGATGTTTTACATGCATTAATATGCTATTTTGTATTATTTTTGGGACTAACCTATTAACTTAGAGCCTAGTGCCAGTTTCTGTTTCCCCTTGTTTTTGAGTATTGTAGATAAGGAATATTAAACAAAGTCCAAACGGAATAAAATATTCGCGATGATTTTTCTTGGACCAGAAGACATCTACGAGACTTGGAGAGGAAGGCAGGAGACCTACCAGGAGGTCACAAGCCACCCTGGCACGGCCAGGGGGGCGCGCCCCTTGGCTTGTGCCCCCCTAGCAGGTCCTTTAACCCTAATCTACAGCCTATATATGTCCAAATATTCCCCCAATACCAAAAAGAGCAACGATAATACTTTTCGCCGCCAGAAGCCTCCGTTCCTGAGAGATCCAATCTTGTAGCCTTTTCCAGTAATCTGTCGAAGGGGGATTCGATCATGGAGGGCATCTACATCAACTCCATTGCCCCTCCGATGATGCGTGAGTAGTCCACCATAGACCTACGGGTCCATAGCTAGTAGCTAGATGGATTCTTCTCTCTCTTTGTGCTTCAATACCATGTTCTCCATGATCTTCATGGTGATCTATCCGATGTAATACTCTTTTGCGGTGTGTTTGTCAAGATCCGATGGATTGTGGGTTTATGATCAGCTTATCTATGAATATTATTTGGTTCTTCTCTAAATTCTTATATGCATGATTTCATATCTTTGCTAGTCTCTTCGAGTTATTGGTTTGGTTTGGCCAACTAGATTGGTAATTCTTGCAATGGGAGAAGTGCTTAGTTTTGGGTTCAATCTTGCGGTGTCCTCACCCAGTGACAAAATAGGTAGTGAGGCACGTATTGTATTGTAGCCATCAAGGGTAAAAAGATGGGGTTTTCATTATATTGCTTGAGTTTATCCCTCTACATCATGTCATCTTACTTAATGCGTTACTCTATTCTTCATGAACTTAATACTCTAGATGCAGGCAGGAGGTGATCGATGTGTGGAGTAATAGTAGTAGATGCAGAATCGTTTTGGTCTACTTGACACGGACGTGATGCCTATATGCATAATCATTGCCTTGGATATCGTCATAACTATGCACTTTTCTATCAATTGCTCGATAATAATTTGTTCACCCACCGTGTTATTTTCCTTCAAGAGAGAAGCCTCTAGTGAAACCTATGGCCCTCGGGTTTATTTTCCATATTATATTTTTAGATCTATATACCAAAAATACCTTGCTGCAATTTATTTACCTTTTACTTCTTGCAATCTTTCCTATCTATCTCTATCAGATCTAATCCTTGCAAGTAATCGTGAAGGGATTGACAACCCCTTTATAGCGTTGGGTGCAAGTGTTTGATTGTTTGTGTAGATGCATCTATTGGTGACTTGCTTGTTCCTCCTACTGGATTGATACCTTGGTTCTCAACAACTAAGAGAAATACTTATCTACTTTGCTACATCACGCTTTCCTCTTCAAGGAAAAACCAACGCAATCTCAAGAAGTAGCAGTGGCCGTTGGAGGCGCTCCAATTGCTCGCGCTCCGCTAGAGTGGCCTGGCGCATGGCCTCTAGAGCCATTTCCTCTGGGGAAGTACCTGAAATAGGCGTGAGGAGTACTTCGTCGTTCTTGTGCCTGATCTCCTCCCTGTGGTCCCGAGTGTGAGGTCGGGGGATGTAACCGTCGGAGGTAGCCTTGCCGCGGTCAATGTCACGTCCGCGAGTATGGTGCGTAGAGTACCCGGGTGGAGGATCCTCCCGAGATGTTCTGACAATCAAGACTTTGGCGATATCCCCACTGCCCTCGCAGTCGGCCGCATTAAAGGAATCGTCGTCTAACATTGGAAAAAGGCAGTGTACGGACTCATCAGAGCCGCATGCCGGAGTCTTCTTAGCTGCGATCTGAGCCGCCACGGCATGCTTGATCCAACATTGCAGCCACGAGCGCCCAGAGCACCGGCAACAGGCCGCAATGCGAGTCGGCGATGTAGGCCAATATGGAGTCGACAACTGCCGGAGCAGGACTCCGTACGCCATCACAGTGAAATGCACTATGCCCCGAGCGGGCAATGCATCGATATCTAGGGGGCTTCCTACAGCCACCCTGAGTCGTCGACGATGAAGCTGAGGGATCCGAAGAAGATCTCGCTACCAGGAGTCATCATCATGACAAAGAAAATGGAAATTCCACATGCGCCGGAATTCGCTAGAAGCACAACCCCATGGTGGGCGTCAACTGTCGTGTTAATAAGTCTGACAGTACTACCAGGGGTACGAAAGGAGGGATGAAGTCTAGCTACGGCTTAGGTGTGTCACTCGGATGTTTACGAGTTCAGGCCCCACTCGGGAGTGGTAAAGACCCTACGTCTCGATCCCAGAGGCTAGTTTGCTTTGCTTATGGTGGAATAGAGGAATACAAGTGTCCGAACCTGTTTACAGCGCCTAGAGGTGGCTTATATAGAATGTGCCACCGGTCGAGCATTGTAATAATGACAATTAAGGCAGCGTTACTGAAACTACTGCTCTAATTGTGTCGTTACTAATAACACATGATGACTGTAGAAACGAACGTATCTTCGGGTTCCTTCAATGCTATGCCTTCAAGGCTATTGATCTCCTTCCACCGAATGTATGATAGAACCATCCGAGTGACCATGTGGGAACGCCCGAGTGCTTCTGGAGACATGCCCGAGTGCTTCTAGAGACATGTCCGAGTGCACTTTCTCTTCTTGAACTTCAATGTCAATGAGGGTCCATAGGTGGGCCCACGGGTCAGGCCCGTGACACTGCCCATAGTAGACGACCTCATCAGGGGGGTGAATAGGCGTTTTTTATGAAAAGCTTCGAAACAGTGAATGTAGTCGAGCGACGCGGAAGGGAACATGATTAGGTAGGGATAGTAATCAAGGATCTAAGCAAGGCATGCATTATAGTGAAGACATACAAGCTAGTTAAGCACTATCATCATGCATACTAATATGAGTCGAAGACAAACTTAGAAAGTATGAAGATAAACAATAGATATAAATGTCTTCACAATAAGTCTTCAAACTGGAAATGTAAGAGAGTGAAAGATAGAACCAGTTTCTTGACAAAGACACATGATTTGTTGGACCAGTTCCAGTTGTTGTGACAATTGTACGTCTGGTTAGGGAGGCTCAGATTGAACTCAAAAAACCTCGTCTTCACCTTATTCCCCTTGAGCTGAAGTCACTTAGTCAACGGCCAATCACTCAGGTAAGTCTTTAGGGGAGATTTCTGAAACCCGTGCAAACTTGGTCACCCGGTAGTCCACAATGACTCCTGGACGCTCTAGACCCAGACACCTAACCGTCTGGAAGATCGCAATCTTCAAGTGTAATAAGTCTCTAGTTCTCTCTGAACAGAAAGTCTTCGGCGATGCTCAAACATGCTAGCTCTAGGTGTTTAGGTGTATCCTCGCAGGATGTTTCTCTCCCAATGTATTCGAGGTGGGTTGCTCCAAAACGACAACAACCATATCTCTCTTTGAGCAGTAACCTTCTAATGGTGGAGGGGGTGGGCAATTTATAGCCAACAGGCAACCCGACCTGATATGACCGAAATGACCCTGGGTCAATGGCCGACCGACATGTGTCACAACGGTCAGATTTTGAATGCACGCGACAACTTTACTTGGGCTACAAGTAAAGCTGACTCAACCAACTCTGGAAGAGTTTTCCTCTCATCGCCTTCACTCGATGACATAGGTATGGGTTGATCATCACGTCAGCATCTGACTTCGATCACTTTGACCCCACTTAACAGTACGGTGGTTCCTATGACTCAGGAAAGAAGAAACAAAACAACCAAAAGACTTTGTCTTCGCGTTTCATTATCTTCGGAAGAATGTCTTCGCATCCCACCAATGGCTTCAGCCGTAATCAATGTCTTCGATGGCTAAACCGAAACTCTAGGGTCTTCTATCTGTGTTAACCTGTGAACTCTCACAAACACATTAGTCCCTCAACCAAGTTTGTCATCAATACTCCAAAACAAACAAAGGGTGGCACTAGATGCACTTACAATCTCCCCCTTTTTGGTGATTAATGAAAAACTAGTTGAAGTTTTCAACGGGGATAAATATATGTGAAGATAAGGTTTTTGAAGATTACGACTACAATATATAGAGAGCTCCCCCTAAAGATGTGCATATGAAGATTTTTCTTGGAATGCAAGTGCACATGGCAGGTTGTAGTTTGTGGAGATTGCCCCTATATCTTGTAATCCAATCACTATGCATTAACTAATATGTCAAAGATAATGAAATGCATAATGAAAAATGGGCGTCTGAAAATGACTTCAGGCACATAAAATAACTTGAAGGAGCACCAAGGAGTAAGGTAAACATAAAGTGCAGACATCCATCAGGACTTCAGTTTTACAACCCAAAACAACAAATGTTCAGAAACGAGAGTTGTGAACTAAGCAAAAAGCAACACCCAACCCTTATTAGTAGACCCGTTTGAAGACTATCATCCAATGCTTCTCCCCCTTTATCATCAAATGACCAAAAAGGGATGAAGACATTGAAAACTACACGTCCCCAGCAGGAGTTGATGAAGAAGGTGTAGTGGAGTCATGGGGTGCTGGTGCAGTTGAGCTTGGTGCAGTGTCACGACACCGAGTTGATGGAGGCAGAGAGGTTGCATCATCAACTTCATTTGCAAGTCTGACAGTGGTAGAGGGAGTTGAAGAAGGGAAATCACTATCTTCGAGCGATGGAGTCTTGCGCCACTTCTCCATGCTGGGAGGTGGTGCACCAAATCTATAGCTTGGATGATGGTCATCTTCTCGAAGCTTGTCCTCAGGTGCCATCATTGTCAAAGTCCTCCATGAGTGACGACTGGTTTCATAGGCCACAAATGCATTCTTGGTGGCGAGGTTGCAAACACAATTGATATCTTGCATCACTGAATGCATCTAGAGGCGAGTCCATTCACGATGTCTATCTTGCTTCTAGATCAGAGAGACGAGAAGTTCACGATCAGTGAGTGCATGCTTTCTTCTTGGAAGGCGTTGATGAGGCAGGGTGCTAGCGGTGGCTTCAGTATTGGTGGCACTGGGTCTTGGTTGACGAATTGCACCAATTAGTCTTGCTCTTGAAGGATCGGATGGAAGGTGAAGACCTTCAACATCAGCAGTGCCACTTGTGCCTTCAACTATGGGGTTCTTGATTTTGGATGGATAAAGATCTGCTTGCACAACTTCAATATCTGGAAGATAAATGCCATGGTTGCGAGCAGATGGAAGAAACCTGGTGTTGGTTCTGCATTTGATGAAGCTCATAATCTAGGGAGCATATATGTTCGGCTCGTGGACATTGATGCCATTTGATGCAAGGTTGCGAAGGAACAAATCTTGAAGATTGAACCTGATGCCATAAACAGTGTTGTAGAGCAATGTCTTTAGAGTCCCTTCAATCTCTCGAGTTGAGTTGTGCCCTTTGATTGCCCAAATTATGTGCCGAAGAATAAGATAGATAGTCTTGGGTAGATACCGAAGATCATCAATGAAGAAAGAAGTGGGCAAATCTGCATCTTGAGCCAAAGGCTTCATCAATGTGAGCATCTCAAACATATTGGGTTCTCGCATGTGGAAGATACTTCGAGTGGCAGCCGCATAGGCTTCAGAGCGAGGATCCAATTCTTCACCAGAGGAGGCAAGTGGTGTAGCGGGGAAGAAATCCATCAGGGAGGCAGTGATGTGTTCATCCCTGATCATAAATTCCATCTTCCATGTGTTCAAGTCTCGACCAAAGCTAGAGATGTTAAGAGTTGCATAGAACTGGAGGATGAGTTCCTCATTCCAGTCTTCATGACCTGTGCAGAATGGCAACAAACCAACATCGCAAAGACAATCATGTGATTGATCAAAACAGGGAAGACCTTTCATAGCTTCGAAGCTAAGATGTCTGTGGGGAAAGATCTTGTTCTGACCATAGAGCACACACATGTAGTACTGACATTGTGGAGCACTCCAAAATATGTCAGACTATATCCTTGAACGATAGTATGGATTGCGATCGGAGTCAGAGAAGGTGTTGTTCAGCCTGAACCTTTCGAGCTCGAAGACAGTAGGTCTAGCAGGGACTGACTGTTGAAGACATGGAAGACAAGGCATGGGATTCATAACATTGGGGCGTCGATCAACGTTGAATTCATACTGAGGCCCCATCCGTGGTGGAGCAACGAGCTGAGGCCATCCGGTGGGAACCATTTCTCCTTCCCTATTATGAGCCAGGACAGGAGGACCATCAGGGGCATTCACATGTCCCAGAGTGGTGTTTTCTGCAATGTCTTCAGCAGAGTGGCAGCCAACTCAGGTTGATCTCAAGGAATGTCTTCAATCATAGCACTTCATCAACTGGTGCAGTTGGTGATACATGAGCTTCATCTTCAGGGATGATATGCATTAAAGACATAGCAGGTCTTGGTCCACGATGAAGCCTTTTGAGAGGTGATGCACGAGGAGTGGTGTCTGTCTCCATGGCAGCAAATGGTGATTCTGGTGATCATGGAGCAGGTGGAACGAACGATGGAGAAGGAGTTCCATGTTCAGCTTCAGGAATCTCAGGACTGATAGGCATTACGATGTCCACGAACTCGCTTTCTTGCTGGGGCGATGATACCATGGGTGCATCAACTTGAGGCACCTCATTCTGTTCAACATTTTCTTCAGCAGTAATGTCTTCAGTTGCATTGGTTTCGGCAGGTGGAATGTCTTCAGTGTGCGAAGTCTCTGTGGTAACAGTCTCATGAAGAATGGCATGCCTCTTAGTGTTTGCATAGGTAGGTGGAGCAACTGAGATGGGTGACACACGGAGTGGCTCCTCTTGAGCAGGAGGAGTTTGTTGAGGTTGGAGGTCTGTGCGAAGACTTAACTTTCTTAGTCTTCGAAGGAGAGGTGGGTGGAGCTTCAGAAGGAGTTGCACGCTTGCGCTTCTTAGCTTCGGCTTCGGCTTGCCTGGTCTTCTTTCTTGATGTAGCAATGGAAGAGGGACGCGTCCTTGGGATGGTGAACCTAGCGGGGAAGACAATGTCACGGTGCTCAGACCTTGCGAGAGGTGGCTGATCCGAAGACATAGAATCTTGCTTGGAGCGTTCAATGATCATAGGAGCAAGAGCAGGCTGACCAAGAGCCTTTCATTTCAACATGTCGTTGTGGGCTTGAACCATGATTGAAGTATTTCTATTGAGGCACGCTAGGCGCCTTTAATAGCTTCACACTTCCTTTCAAACTCAGCTTTAAGATCTGTCATCATCAGTTGATATCCCTAAATCTGAGGGGTAGAGAGTCTATGCACGTTCTGCTTGAACAGTTCCTTTTCATGCCTGATCTTGGCCTTCATCCGCTTGGCTTTCTGAGACACGGTCAGTTCCTCATTCACCAACCCTTGGAATGTGACACTCAGTCCAATTGGAAGTTGGAGGGCATCAATTGTGAGGGAGGGATCAACGAACCATTCATCAATGAAATGTTCAAAGATGGCAGGGTCGAATAGAGGTAAGTCTTCGATACGCTTGGCTTCCTCTTCTTTCTGCTGGATGAGCTGAGCTAAAACTTTGTCGTCAAACTCATCGTTAGATAGTTCAATCATGTTGGCTGCATCCATCAAAGAAACTATGGGTCCGGGTCATCTAGCAGCAACATACTTCCTTTTCATTCGCGTATGAAGGCGATCTTCTTCCTTAGGCTCTTCTGGATCAACAGAGGGGGAATGTGAAGCTTGAGGTGTAGAGTTAGGATGCTTGGGTGCTTTTGAAGCTTTCGGCTTCGAAGCCTTTGACTTCTTAAAAGGCTTCGGATCAGGAGCTAGAGGATTCTCTTCATCCTCTTCCTTAGAGTCAGACTGAGTATGTTCTGGGCAGCCAAGAATGCTTGATGGATGAGGATTGCTAGGCATTGGGAGCCTACCATGCACAGAAAGAACCCGATCTTTCTGGCTTCTACCTCAGTTTTCTGATGAAGATTCCTGTAGATGATATCTGTCAAGGGTGCCTTCTCAGCATTTTTCTCAGCATACTGACCCGTGAAAATTTGATACCTGGACCACTTGTCCACCCAATATCTTCAGATCCATTGGATTCAAATCTTGCATTGTGCATAAGTTTCCTCATCACCAGACTTGTACTGCTCATAAAGCTCAGTGGGGAGATCTTTGGCAGTATTCTTGCGCTTCTTCCGGCCGCCCTTCTTGGATGGTTTATCATTTGCCATTGGCTTTGACAAAGGCTTCACAGGGATGCACAAATATGAGCATGCACCGGGCGATTCTAGATGTATCTACAAATAGTCACGATGAAGAACACGAAGAACAGCTCGATGAGGCGGGGAGGCCGAGAGGTTCAATCTGCCTCACCCTACCTTGGTGGAGGCAGACATCTACTGTGGTGGCGAGATGGAGATGTTCGCTGCCAGAGTGAGTATGTCATCGGAGAAGTTGCAGCAGCTAAGCACTTCGTCTCCGGTGGCGATGAAATCCAGCGACAGGCTAGGGCTTTGAGCACGAGTGTGGCGGAGGGAGAGGAAAGTAATAATTGAATGGAGACACTTGTATTTATAGGGATGGAAACATCTGAACCATTTGGACGGATATGCCCCGGACTCCTCGGTTTAAGTGGGACACATGGCAAACATGTAACACATCTAACAACCCCACTACCATAATTGAAGCGACGGCGTGGGAGTTGTTGCTAAAAACACAGAGACAACTGAGATTGAGAATTAATTATGTGGTTGATTTGTCTTCGACTGACAAGGATGCAATGGAGACAGTCAACACGTGTCAATATAGAATACATATGACTGGATTGTAACAGACTTAGACGAGGTTAGAACAGATGAGAATGTCGGGCCCGATCAGATTTGCCTAGGAAAAAGTTGAACACAAAGCTATAGGACAAATCTTGTGTAGGAAAAATCTCCAATCCAAATATAGATATGCAAATAGTATTCAACAAGAAACACACGTGCAAACAATAAAGTTTTGTTCAAAAGATAAACTCAGTTATCAAAGACATGTGAAGTAGATAAGATAAGGGCAATGTCGAGGTTGGTTGGTGGCGTTACCCACCGTATAAGAATATTTGACCCAGACATGGCATGCAATTGTCGTGGCGCTCTGAAGTCAATTCTTCGTTAATGTATTCACACTTAGTTTGTAAGTCTTCATGAGTTGAAGACATACATTACTTCGTGTGTTCTGCATCAAAGTCATCAGCATGCATAAGCATTAGGATGTATTCACATTCAAAGGACATTTGACTATTCTAAGATATTTAGCTCACACCGCAACTTGCAAAACCTCTTCTCATCCAAAGGCTTCGTGAAGATATCTGCCAATTGATCCTTAGTGTCAGCATGCTTGATGTTGATGTCGCCCTTCATCACGTGATCCCGAAGAAAATGATGTCGTATCTGAATATGCTTTGTGTTTGAATGTTGTACTGGGTTGTAGGAGATCTTGATTGCACTCTCATTGTCGCACTAGAGAGGTACATGCTTCAGGTTGATGCCGTAGTCCTTGAGGGTCTGCTTCATCCAAAGAAGCTGAGTGCAGCATGCGCCGGCAACAATGTATTCGACTTCGGCAGTAGAGAGTGAAACACAGTTCTGCTTCTTCGAAGAGCAACACACAAGAGAACATCCCAGAAAGTGACATGTGCCTGATGTAGCCTTGCGATCAACTCTGTCGCTAGCAAAGTCAGAATCTAAATAGCCAATGAGATCATACTTCTAACCCTTTGGATACCATAATCCCAGAGTTGGGGTGTGAGCAAGATATCTAAGTATTAGCTTCACCTCGAGGTGGTGCGACTCCTTTGGGGACACTTGAAATCGGGCGCACATGCAAACGCTAAGCACTATATATCCTAGATGCACATAGGTACAATAAAGACCCAATCATGGAGCGATATACCTTCTGATCGAAATATTTACCATTTTCGTTAGTGCAGAGGTGACCATTGGTAGGCATTGGCGTCTTGTAACCTTTGGCTTCATTCAGGCCAAATTTCTTGAGGCAGTCCTTGAGGTACTTCTCCTGCGATATGAAGATGACATTTGGTTGTTGTCGAATTTGAAGCCCTAGGAAGAATTTTAGTTCTTCCATCATCGACATTTGGTACTTCTCTTGCATCATAAAGGCAAACTCATCACTGTATTTTTGTTAGTACAACTGAAGATAATGTCATCCACATATATTTGACATACAAATAGTTCACCATCATAGGATTTAGTAAATAGAGTGGGATCGAGTGAACCAAGTTCGAAGCCTTTCTTCTTGAGGAATTCCTTGAGTGTATCATACCAAGCTCTTGGTGCTTGCTTGAGGTGATAGAGTGCCTTGGTGAGCTTGAAGACTTTGTCATGATGCTTTTGATCTTCAGACCATGGTGGTTGAGCAACATATACTTATTCCTCAATCTTACCATTGAGGAATGCACTTTTGACATCCATTGGATATACGCATATGTCATGATGGTTAGCTTAAGCAAGCAGTATGTGAATGGCTTCGAGTCTAGCTATAGGTGCAAAGGTTTCACCAAAGTCAATACACTCGACCTGTGTGTAACCTTGGGCCATGAGCCGAGACTTTTTTCTGACGACTTGTCCAAACTCATCTTGCTTGTTGCGAAAGATCCACTTGGTACCAATGATGTTGTGCTTCCTTAGATCAGGGTGCTTCATGAGCTCCCATACGTTTTTTAGCTCGAACTGGTGAAGATCTTCTTGCATGTGTAGGATCAAAAGTAGGTCTAGAGGGGGGTGATTAGACTACTTGACCAAATAAAAATATGCTTTTTCCCAATTATAATTCTTGGAAAGTTTTAGCATTCATAGTATGTCAAGTACACCCTACACATGCATGTCTAAGAGTATAGCAGCGGAAAGTAAAGACATTGCACATGTAAGTAAGAGAGGTTAAGGAAAGCAAACACAATTGGTGACATGATGATTTTCCCCGTGGTTCCGATAGGTGGTGCTATCATACATCCACGTTCATGGAGTCTTCAACCCACGGAGGGTAATGGTCGCGAGAGTCCACGGAGGGCTCTACCCACGGAGGGTTCCACAAAGAAGCAACCTTGACTATACCATGATGGCCTACGTCCACGGAGGACTAGCCTTACTCGGGGTAGATCTTAACGAAGTAGGCGATCTCCTTGCCCTTACAAACTTCTTGGTTCACTCCACAACATGAAGTAGGAGGCTCCCAAGCAACACCTAACCAATCTAGGAGGCACCACCCTCCAAAAGGTAATAGGCTCTGTAATGACGATGAACTCCTTGCTCTTGTGCTTCAAGATGATAGACTCCTCAACACACAATCACTCTCTCAGAGATTTGGCTTGGTAGAAGAGAAGGGATTGGTGGAAAGCAACTTGGGAGGCTAGAAATCAACACCCATATGGTTGGAGTGGAAGATCTTGATCTCAACACAAGGGTAGGTGGTTCTCTCTCAAAAAATCTGATAGGGTAGGTATGGAATAGTTCTGAGTGCTTCTCTTTCGAGTGGGTGGTGGTGGAGGGGTATATATAGGCATCCCCAAAAATCCAACCGTTAAACACAATAAGTAAGACTCGGTGACACCGATGTGTTAATCTCGATGGTACCGAAGTGATCAAAAGGTGGCAACTTTTGAATCTCGGAGGGACCGATATACGAATCTTAGTTACATCGATAAGGTGACCAACGGCCAGATTTCCAATCTCGGTGACGCCGACTCAACAATCTCAGTGGGACCGAAAATGTGAGTTTGCGTAATAGAAAGTTGGCAACCTAAACTCGGTGGCACCGGTATGGAATCGTTTGCACCGAAGTGGCTAGGGTTTGGCTGAGTATGTCTAGGTTCTAGAATCGGTGGCACCGGGATAGGAATGTTGGTTGCACCGATTTTGAATGTTTGGCTATAGACAAGCTTTGGTGGGAGAGCTTGTGGATGTTTTTGGTGACTATCACTTGTGCACGTATGAGCATTTTGTTCACCAACAAAACCTTACCCCCTTTTAATAGTATTGGCTTTCCTATGGACTCAAAGTGATTTCTCACAAATGTAAAATGTAGAGTCCTCTTGCTTGAAGCTTAGCCAACCTATTTCCTTGCATCTCGGGGTAATCCCACAATCTCCAAAATCCTTTTGCCATCCCTATCATAGAACTTTTCCTAAAATATACTTGGTGGAAGCATTAGTTCAATGACTTATATGTTGTTATTAATTACCAAAACCACCAAGGGAGCAAACATGCTTTCAATCTCCCCCTTTTTGGTAATTGATGACACCATATAGATCAAAGCTTCGACAAAGATATAATCAATGAATATAATCGTCGCTTTGAGAAGTATGTGATAAGCAAGAGCTCCCCCTAAATTTGTGCATTATTAAATTTGCGTTTGTATGCAAATGCACAATCGGTTAGGTACATGGGTCACTTCTTACATGTCACATACCACTTGGTGGTGTGCTAGAATAATTAGAATGAACATCGTAGCACAACACAATCAAGCAAAGATGAATGATCATCACATAAGCATTAAAATGATAGGAAATAGTAGCATCACACATTAAAGCGTATGATCAAACATCATCAAATGTGTATAACAAGCAACCAAAAGCAATTGTTTTTCAAAAAGAAATAAACACCAAACGCTCTCTCACTTGAAGCCTAAAGATCTATATACACTTCTCCCCCTTTGGCAACAAGTTACCACAAAGTTCAAAGGCATATATCTAAGCGTTCTTGGGCTGATCTCCTTCAGTTGTTGATGAAGGAGTCGAGAGAACAGCATCGGCGAAGATCTCTGCAGATGTCATGGATGGAGCTGGAGTGGATACTGGAGGAACTGGAGCTGATGGAGCAGGAGCTGTGCTGACAGTAGCAGGAGCTGATGAAGAGGGCCTCAAGTCTGGAGTAGGCACTGTGTCTGATCTAGCCTGAGTAGTGAACTGTGTGCTCAGCCTGAGAGGTGATCCATCCTCCTCATCATCATCACCACCATCAGAAGAAGTAGAAGAAACCCAAGGGATGTGCACCGAGTTAACTTCCTTCTGAAGCTCTATGACTATGTTAGTCACCTTGTCCACCTTATCATTTAGAGTCTTGATCATTGTTTCAAAGATCCTCACAAGATAGTTCTGGTTGTCCAGAATCCCCTTAATGTCCTTCTACATGCTCTGAACTGATGAGATCAACAGATCCATTTGCACATTTCTGGATCTAGGGACTTGAGCACTAGTGGCTCGAACTGCCTCTGCCTCTGCCTGAGCTGTAGTTGAAGTGGGATGATCTGGGTCCATCACCACGATGTTATCCTCAAGCTCTGGCTCTAGGGGCAAATGGGGACGATCTAGAGCAAAAATGTGCTTCTCCAACTGAGAGTTGATAAGCATATGGATATAGGGTGCATAGCAGCAAGAGCGCTTCTGACCAGCAACAACCCTCTTAACTTTCTCAACAATCAAGTCCATGACTCTGATCGTGGTGTGTCTGTCAAGGTGGATCAGCATGTTGATGGATTAGCCTCGGATCATCTTGTCATCTCTTGACTTGGGCATCAAGGTGTGCCTCAGAATGGTGTTCATGGTACGGAGGCCAGCTTGAAGATAGTAGATGGATCCTAGCTTGTGAGATTGCACTTTGTCTGCAGGGATGGGAGTATACATATCCTTCATGGCATTGTGGCTCGCCTTGGATTCTGTGTATACATCCAAGTCTCCATCCTGAACCTCTGGGACTCCTATAAGTGCAGCCCACTCATCAACAGTGGATTCATATCTTGCTCCTTCAGTCATCCATACAATCCTACCATCTCCATAGAAATGTGCAGTGGAGTAGAATTGCATGATCATCCCATTGTTCCATGCAGTAAGCTCTTTGCCAATGAGCTCATCCAGACCAATGCAGTGGAAATTATCTTGGACACTTGGAAAGTAGTCCTCATTCTCCTTAATGAATTTCCAATCAACATATCTCATGTCACTAACTGCTGGGCTCTTGTCTAGCAACACTGTCTCATAAAAGTCATGTTGCTCTCTGATGTAGAATCTGTAGTCCACATCTGTCTTCATCTTTTGGGCATATGGATCTATAGCTCTCCATGCCCTCAAACCTGAGTTTTTCCTCTTCTTCATATCTTCAGCAACTAGGGGGCTGACATCATGTACTGGAAGATGTGGTCTGAGTTTCATTAAGGTTGTCAAGTCATCATCATCTTCAACTCTGGAAGTAGTTCCCTTGTTCTTTTCAGAAGCTGGAATCTGCCTAGATGTCCTCTTAGGCTTTTCAGCAGCAGCCTTCTTGGATGCAGATTTAGTGCCCTTGGATGTGCCAGTCTTTAGCATAGCATCAGACATAAGCTTCTTGGTCTTCTTCTTGGGAGGAGCCTTTGCATCTAGCTCATCCTCCTCTTCCTCAGTAGCAGCTTCCTCCTCTGGATCTTCATACATGGATGTAGGCCTGCCAATCACATGAATAATCCTCTTTCTGGCTTTCTTCTCCCTACCTTCGTAGGCATAGATTTCCTTGGGGGATCAACAGTCATTGTAGCCCTAACACTCTCATGTGCTTTGATAGTTTCAGAGCTAGCATAGACTTTGCTAACAACTCTCCTGGAAGAAGTGGCTTTAGTAGCAGACTTCTTAGCAGCTTTTTCTTGCTTCTTGGCAAGAATTTCCCCAGGGATAAAGTTTGAATCCTCCTCATCTGAATTCAGCTTCCTCCTGGCCCTAGTAGCAGCCTTGGGCAACCCATGGGAGCTGGGGGTGCCTAGATATGAAGATGTACTAGGATCAGGGCTAGTGCCTGAACTCATGTCAACACCCTGCTCTGGAGGATTCTAACTGTCCTCATCATCTGACATACTAACCCTATGAATAGAGTATAGAGGAGTAGAAGAAGATGAGTCATCACAAAATGAGGCTGGTTTTTGAAAGTTTGAACAATAGATTTTCAAAGTTTTGCATTCTATCAAATGAATATCGGTACAACCGAAGCAAAATTATCTGAGCTACCGAGACAGACTTCCTCCTTAGCCGAAACTTGGCACCCCTTTCGGTGAGACCGAAAGGTGCACTCGGTTTCACCAAGAAAGTTCTTAGTACCCCAGATGTCCAAATCGGTGACACCGATTTGCCTGCTTCGGTTCCACCGAGATTCATCGGGCGGACGACAAAACCCTAAAATTCCACGGTTCTCTAATCTACGGGATTCCTTTTGTGGATAGAAGGCTTTCAAACAATGGCAAGATATCATAGAAATCCTAATGCGCATGATTTAGAGGTTGGAGCGCAAATGCGCATGATTTAGAGGTTGGAGCGCAAGAGGGGCCAAATCCGTACCCTAACTCGGCGACGGATTCGCTACGACGATGATGATGGGGACAATTTCATCGACGACGGCGATTCCTAGCGGTGGAGGAGTGCAGGAGGACAAGGGCGATGACCAGGGGTCTCGAAAACAGCAGCTTAGGGTTCTAAGGCACGACGGTTTGAGGATGATTTCAAAGCGTCGGGGTCCACAGTATATATACCCACCACTGTCGGTGACACCAATTCTAAATTTTCGGTGTCACCGAGTTCCTCAACTGTCAGTTGACAGGGAAACTCGGTGTAACCAAGAATAAGGAATCGATAATATCGAGATAGAAAACCAGATCAACCCTAAGTAGTCGGTGAGACCGAGATTTTGGTGTTGGTTGCACCGAGATGCACTTGGGAGGTTTTATTGGTTAGTCCTTGTCGATACGGAACTCCGAGTGCTCCACACATAGAGGGATTGAAAAGCACTTGTTCAAATTTTGTGATGCAGCATGAATAGAGTATGAGGTGAGAAAGCACAGATAGCTAAAGAGTGGTCCAAGGCATTCTTGTCCATCCAATTGGGAAAAGATAAATCAAAGACCAAATAGCAACAATTGGATGTCCTCGAATGAGAAAATAAATGCAGACCAACATGCTCACACAATAAGATGTCAAATGAAATCATGTCAAACATGCACATACACTCTAGCATCTAACAAGCACTTGGGCGATGACGAAGTCATCTATATATGGGTATTTGACTTAGGAGCCAAGTAATAATACTTGATCATAGGTCATACTCATCGTTTAAGCACAAGTGGGGTTACCACTTTTACATAAAGCATTTAATTTTTCTTGAAGCGTAGCTTCTCATGAGTTCTTACAAGCTCTCTATGATCTTCAAGAGTAGATTCATGGGCTAACTTAAGAGTGTTAAGTTCTTTAGTTAGTTCTTATATTTTCATCTTATCATCGTCAATCGACCTATCTTGACTAGCATGATAAATATCAAGTTCGTTTTGATCAACATCACTAGTTTTGTCACATAGCAAGTCATCATCATAAAGCAAATCATCCTCGTCACTATCGAAATCAAGATATTCGGGGTGTGATACCTTGGGGCCTTTAGCCATGAAGCAACTTCCACTCCCTTCATTTGGTGAATCAAATAGATCATAGGAGTTGGTAGTCACTAGTGCAATTCTGGCAACACCTTCATCTTGATTATAGTCGGAGTTGGAGTGATAGCTTCTCTCGGAGTGGTCGTCGGAGTCGGAGCTGGAAACCCATTCACTAACATGAGCTTGATGTTTCCTTCTTGAGTAGCTCTTGGTGTACTTGTCCTTCTTCTCTGAGTCCCTACTTCTCCTTGAGGTTCTTCGTTCATAACGATCATCTCTACTCCTTCTCTCTCTCTTCGAGGTGATTCATTTCTTGAGCTTCGTCTTCTTGGTGACTCTTCTCTTTGTTTGTAGGGAGCCGTGCACTCATTGGAGTAGTGTCCGGGCTTCCCACAATTGTAGTAGTTTTGGTCACGACTTGACGAACGCTTCTCTTCATATCTTGAGTTGGAGCTATGATCTTTGCTTCTATTCTTGTAGAACTTGTTGAATTTCTTGACCATGAGGCTTATCTCTTCATTTGTGACAAAGGTTGTCGCTTGAGGTAGCGGGAGCATCGCTTGTGGCTTTGTAAGCACCGCTAGACTTGTGGTGAAGCAATTCCTTGTCTTTGAGTGTCATCTCATGAGCAACAATTCTACCAATTACTTCTGTTGGCTTGAGATCTTTGTAGTTTGGCATCATTTGGATCAATGTGCAAACAGTGTCATATCGATCATCCAAAGCTCGAAGTATCTTCTTGATGATGAATTTGTCAGTCATTTCTTCGCTTCCTAAGCCGGCAATCTCATTGGTGATGAGAGCTAGCCTAGAGTACATCTCAGCAACTCCTTCACCATCCTTCATCTTGAACTTGTCAAGCTGACCTTGAAGAATATCTAACTTGGATTCTCTCACAGACTTAGTTCCTTCATGCATATCAACCAAAGTATCCCAAATCTCTTTTGCGTGCTCAAGACGGCTGCTATTGTTGAATTCTTTGGGGCATAGACAGTTGAAGAGAATGTCGCATGCTTGAGCATTGAGTTGCAACATCTTTAACTCATTCGTGGATGCTTCACGACCGGGTTCCTTTCCTTCTACAAAGAATTCACCTTGCATGCCAACACGAACAACAACCCAAATGGCAGGATTATGACCAAGCAAATGCATTTTCATTTTGTGCTTCCAACTAGCAAAATTAGTGCCATCAAAGTACGGACCTCTATGGTGATAGTTTCCCTCACTAGATGCCACACTTCTCCTAGGTTGTGAAACCAATGCAACGGAGACCAAAGCTTTGATACCACTTGTAGGATCGAAAGTAGGTCTAGAGGGGGGTGATTAGACTACTTGACCAAATAAAAATATGCTTTTTCCCAAATTTAATTCTTGGAAAGTTTTAGCATTCATAGTATGTCAAGTACACCCTACACATGCATGTCTAAGAGTATAGCAGCGGAAAGTAAAGACATTGCACATGTAAGTAAGAGAGGGTAAGGAAAGCAAACACAATTGGTGACATGATGATTTTTCCCATGGTTCCGATAGGTGGCGCTATCTTACATCCACATTCATGGAGTCTTCAACCCACGGAGGGTAATGGTCGCGAGAGTCCATGGAGAGATCTACCCACAGAGGGTTCCACAAAGAAGCAACCTTGACTATACCATGACGGCCTACGCCCACGGAGGACTAGCCTTACTCGGGGTAGATCTTCACGAAGTAGGCGATCTGCTTGCCCTTCAAACTTCTTGGTTCACTCCACAACATGAAGTAGGAGTCTCCCAAGCGACACCTAACCAATCTAGGAGGCACCACCCTCCAAAAGGTAATAGGCTCGGTAATGACGATGAACTCCTCACTCTTGTGCTTCAAGATGATAGACTCCTCAACACACAATCACTCTCACACAGATTTGGCTTGGTAAAAGAGATGGGATTGGTGGAAAGCGACTTGGGAGGCTAGAAATCAATATCCATATGGTTGGAGTGGGACATATTGATCTCAACACAAGGGTAGGTGGTTCTCTCTCAGAAAATCTGATAGGATAGGTATGGAATGGTTGTGAGTGCTTCTCTTTCGAGTAGGTGGTGGTGGAGGGGTATATATAGGCATACCTAAAATCCAACTGTTACACACAATAAGTCAGGCTCGGTGACACCGATGTGTTAATCTTGGTGGTACCGAAGTGACCAAAAGGTGGCCACTTTTGAATCTCGGAGGGACCGATATACGAATCTCGGTTGCACCGATAAGGTGACCAACGGTCAGATTTTCAATCTCGGTGACGTCGACTCAACAATCTTGGTGGGACCGAAAATGTGAGTTTGTGTAACAGAAAGTTGGCAACCTAAACTCGGTGGCACCGGTATGGAATCAGTTGCACCGAAGTGGCTAGGGTTTGGCTGAGTCTGCCTAGGTTCTGGAATCGGTAGCACCGGGATAGGAATGTTGGTTGTACAGATTTTGAATGTTTGGCTATAGAAATGCTTTGGCGGGAGAGCTTGTGGATGTTTTTGGCGACTATCACTTGTGCACGTATGAGCATTTTGTTCACCAACAAAACCTTACCCCCATTTTAATAGTATTGGTTTTCCTATGGACTCAAAGTGATTTCTCACAAATGTAAAATGTAGAGTCCTCTTTCTTGAAGCTTAGCCAACATATTTCCTTGCATCCTCGGGTAATCCCACAATCTCCACAATCATTTTGCCATCCCTATCATTGAACTTTTCCTGAAACATACTTGGCGGAAACATTAGTTCAATGACTTATATGTTGTTATTAATTACCAAAACCACCAAGGGAGCAAATGTTCTTTCAGCATGGCTTGAATCCATTCTGATTCATTGAAAGCTTCATCAACTTTGGTGGGCTCTATGATAGATACAAAAGCAAAGTGCCCACAAAAGTTAGCCTATTGGGTAGCCCTTGAGCGAATAAGTGGGCCTGGTGCATTTATGTTGTCTAGAATTCTCTCAATTTGGAATTCATTAGCCATGCGTGGATGAGCAGGGCAAAGACTTTGTTTTGGCTGCTGAGCATTGTCTTCGTCAGCAGCATTGTCTTCAGGTTCAGCAGTGTGTTTGCGCCGAGTGGATGGAGGAATAATGACTTCTTCAACATCTGGTTCCTTAGGCACAATTTCTCATGTGCCCATTAGTCTGATAGCTTCATTAGATGTTAGTTCATCTAATGCAGGAGGTAGGTGCTCTCTTTGCGAGCCATTAGTTTCATTGAAATGCACATCTACAATTTCAACAACTTTGTTGTGGAAAGTGTTGAAGACTCTATAGGTGTGCGCATTCTTTCTGTAACCGAGCATGAAACCCTCATGTGCTTTCGGTGCAAATTTTGAAGTGTGATGTGAACCCCTTATCTAGCATCTAGCACCGAAGACTTTTAAATAACTTACATTGGGTTTCTTACCACTGAGAAGCTCATATGATGTTTTCTTGAAGAACTTGTGAAGATATACTCTGTTGATGATATGACATGCAGTATCAATGGCTTCGGGCCATAGCTTTCGAGGTGTCTTGTACTCATCAAGCATGGTGCAGGCCATCTCTATAAGAGTTCTATTCTTGTGCTCCACGACGCCATTATGCTAAGGAGTGTGTGGAGAAGAGAACTCATGAGTGATGCCAAGAGTATCAAGATAGGTGTCCAATCTTGTGTTCTTGAATTCAATGCCATTGTCACTCCTGATGTGCTCGATCTTGATGTTGTAGTTGTTCATGCACCTATTTGCGAAGCGCCCGAAAATATCCTGCACTTCTGTTTTGTAAAGAATGATATGAACCCAAGTGAATCGAGAATAGTCATCAAAAATTACGAAGCCATATAGATTTGCAGTGGTAGAGAAGGTAGAATAGTGAGTAGGGCCAAATAAGTCCATGTGTAGCAGCTCGAAGGGACGTGAGGTCGTCATGATTGTCTTCGAGGGATGTTTGGCCCGGGTCATCTTCCCGGCTTCACAGGCACCACAGAGGTGGTCCTTCTTGAACTTGACACCTTCAACGCCAATGATAAGCTTCTTCTTGGCGAGTGTATGTAGGTTCCTCATCCCAGCATGTCCTAGCCTTCTGCGCCATAGCCAACATTCTGAAGCTTTGCTAGAAGACATGATGCTACATGTGGTCCTGCAGAGAAGTCTACCATGTACAAATCACCCCTTCAAAAACCTTCGAAGACTTTGGTTTTGTCAGAGGACATTAGTACAACACATCAAAATTTTACAAATATGACAAGCATATCTAAGTCATAGAGCATTGAGACAGACATCAAGTTGTAACCAAGGGATTTGACAAGCATGACATTTTCCATGTGCCAATCCCTTGAAATAGCAACTCTACCTAGCCCCAATAATTTTATGATGCTCTTGTCAGCAAAGATGATGTGGTATTTTGTTGGAGGTCGAAGAGTTTTCTCCATCAATAGGCTTCGATCACTAGTAATGTGACTGGTGCATCCACTATCCATAATCCATTCAGTAGCATTGGATTTGTTTTCCTACATTGAGAAACAATATAGCTCACCAAGGTATGCAAATGTAACATGCATTGATGAAGATATTTGAAAGCATGAATTAATGAAGACATTTTGGACGATACGAATGATAACATTGCATTAATTATCTTGCGTCTAGACAAGATTGTTTTCGGGTCTCCAGAGATAATCTTCAGGATAGGCTTCTTCCTGTCTAGAGACCCGATGCTGCATAGAAGATATTAGTTCTTCTTAACCACCCACATGTGAAGGGGTGGCTTAGAAGCAATGACACGTAAAGCAGCATCAGAGAATTTAGGCAAAGATGCATTAATAGCATGTTTCACATGAGGGTTAGTGTACTCAAACGAATCGGCAGAGAAATTCTTGGTTGGATGAACATAGTGGTTCATGCCATAGTGCACATATTCACGAGTCATCTGAGTCTTTTCCTACAGAACAGAATGGTTAGAGCAATCATATGAAGACTTATGTCTTCTCCAAGACATTGATCTAGAGTTTTTCTTCTTCTTGGGAGATGTCGTCAAGACATTCACGCGAAGCATCTCAAGAAGACTTTTGGGAACCCAAATCTTCTTTATGGAAGAACCATTCCTGCAGTTAGTACCAATAACGGCAAACACTTCACCATTTTGGCACTTGAATACTTTATAGTTGAATCAAAGGATTCATCGATAATGAGAGGATTCGCATAGTTAAAGCATGATAATGTTGAAGGATCAAGTGAAGGACCTTTTGCAGGAATCCATGTATTTTTGCGGTATTGCTCAGGTGTCCAGTAGAATCCATCAACATTGAGGTTTCTTTCGAAACCCATACCCTCTTTCCTAGGGTTTTAGTTTAGTATAGTCTTCCTTAGGACATCAAAAATAATCGGATGTCCTTTCATACTCTTGTACATGCCAGTTTCAAGCAATGTCTTCAACCTGTCATTGTCATCAGTGATAGCAGTGGCTTCCTCAGATGAGGGGTTAGGTGTCATAGATACAGTTGAAGATAAAGAATTCTCAGAAGCATTGGAACATTCAGCAGTTGAGTCATTAGCTTCTCGTGCAAGACATCATAAGCATGGAGCATCAAATTCATCCTGAGCGGTACTGATATGGTCGGCTAGGAGTGAGTCGTTTTCCTTTCGTAGTTCATCATGAGCTTCCCTCAACTTATCAAGATCAATCTTTTTCTGAAGATATTCCAAAGGAAGTTCCTCATGATCAGTTGAAAGGGCATCATAACGACTTTGGAGATCCTAAATCTTTGAACGAAGACTACGCATGTATTCTGCCATAGTTTCCTTCAGACTCATTTCTTTGCGTAGTAGGTCATCGATTTTATCTAGAGTAGTTTGCATTTTCTCCATGGCACTTTGTTGCTTGGTGGCAATTTTTACAAGTTTAGCATAGCTTGGTTTCATGTCATTATCAGATTCAGCTTCAGATTCAGAGTCATGACATGAGGACTTTGAGGATACCTTGGAGGCTTTCGCCATGAAGCAGTAAGCAGGAATAGCATCATCATCACTGGCTTCGGTGTGGAAGAAGGAGCCATTGTCTTCGAATTCGAAGACAGACGTGGAGAGATATGCCGAAGCCATTGCCAGTCTAGCTACTTCAGCAACAGTTTCCTCCCCAGATGCTTCCTCAGCCTCAGAGCCAGATTCAGAATATGAATCCATCTCCTTTCCGATGAAGGCATGTGCTTTGCCAGATGAGCTCTTCTTATGCGACGAAGACTTTGCATACTTCTTCTTGTTGTTGTCATCCGAGTCATAGTTCTTGCTCTTCTTCTTGGATTTCTTTTCACATCAAGGACAATCAACAATGAAGTGACCATCTTTCTTGCACTTGTGACATGTTTGTTCTACTTATTGAGCTTGCGTTGGTTTTCCCTTAAAGAGGAAAGGCTGATGCAGCAAATTAGATAAGTATTTCCCTCAGTTGTTGAGAACCAAGGTATCAATCCAGTAGGAGATACAAGCAAGTCCCCAATCTTCACACCTGCACAAACAATCAAACACTTGCACCCAACGCTATAAAGGGAGTGAAAAAGATACTGCGAGCATGATCTTTTTCAATAAAATCATCGCGCTATAAATCAACAAAACCTAAAGTCATTTCACGTTCCCCTGTCAATCCCTTCACGGTTATTTGCAAGGATGAGATCTGATAGAGATAGATATAGAAGATTACTAAAACGAAAAGTAAGAAGATTGCAGCAAAGTATTTTTTGGTATTTTTGGTTTATAGATCTGAAAATGTAATATGGAAAATAGACCGGGGGCCATAGGTTTCACTAGAGGCTTCTCTCATGAAGGAAAATAATACGGTGGATGAACAAATTACTATCGAGCAATTGATAAAAAGGTGAATAATTATGAAGATATCCAAGGCAATGATTATGCATATAGGCATCACGTCCGTGTCAACTAGACCGAAACGATTCTCCATCTACTACTATTACTCCACACATCGACCAACTCCTACTTGCATCTAGAGTATTAAGTTCATGAAGAAAAGAGTAACGCATTAGGTAATATGACATGATGTAGAGGGATAAACTCAAGCAATATAATGAAAACCCCATCTTTTAATCCTTGATGGCAACAATACAATACGTGCCTTGCTACCCCTACTATGTCACTGGGTGAGGACACCGCAAGATTGAACCCAAAACTAAGCACTTCTCCCATTGCAAGAATTACCAATCTAGTTGGCCAAACCAAACCAATAATTCAAAGAGACTTGCAAAGATATGAAATCATGCATATATGAATTCAGAAAAGACTCAAATAATATTCATGGATAATCTGAACATAAACCACAATTCATCGGATCTCGACAAACACAGCACAAAAGAGTATTACATCGGATAGATCTCCATGAAGATCATGAAGAACATGGTATTGAAGCACAAAGAGAGAGAAGAAGCCATCTAGCTACTATCTATGGACCCGAATGTCTGTGGTGAACTACTCATGCATCATCGGAGGGGCATTAGAGTTGATGTAAATGCTCTCCGTGATCGAATCCCCCTCCGACAGATTACCGGAAAAGGCTCCAAGATTGGATCTCTCGGGAACGGAGGCTTCCGGCGGCGGAAAAGTATTTTTGTGGCTCCCTTTGGTATTGGGGGAACATTTGGGAATTTATAGGCCGAAGAATAGGGTTAGGAGACCTGCTGGGGGCCACAAGCCTGCCAGGCGCGACAAGGGTGGTGGTCGCGCCCCCTTGGCTTGTGACCTCCAAGAAGGTCTCTTGCCTTCCCCTGCAAGTCTGGTAGATGTCTTCTGGTCTAAGAAAAATCATCACGGAGATTTTATTATGTTTGGACTCCGTTTAATATTCCTTATCTGCAATACTCAAAAACAAGGAAAAACAGAAACTGACACTAGGCTCTAGATTAATAGGTTATTCCCAAAACAATATAAAATAGCATATTAATGCATATAAAACATCTAAAACAGATAATATAATAGCATGGAACAATCAAAAATTATAGATACGTTGGAGACGTATCAAGCATCCGCAAGCTTAATTCCCGGTCGTCCTTTAGTAGGTAAATGATAAAAACAGAATTTTTGATGTGGAATGCTACCTAAAATATTTATCTATGTAATATTATTTATTGTGGCATGAATATTCAGATCCGTAAGATTCAAAACAAAAGTTTAATGTTGACATAAAAATAGTAGTACTTCAAGCATACTAACAAGGCAATTGTGTCCTTTCAAAATAACATGGCATCTGAAAGTCATCCCTACAAAACCATATGGTCTGGCTATGTTCCATCTTCGCCACACATAGTATTTAAATCATGCACAACCTCGATGACAGGTCAAGCAATTGTTTCACACTTTTTATGTTCTCAAACCTTTTCAACTCTCACGCAATACATGAGTGTGAGCCATGGATATAGCACTATAGGTGGAATTGAATATGGTGGAGGTTGTGAGGAAAAGGAAAAGATAGTCTCACATCAACTAGGCGTATTAACGGGCTATGGAGATGCCCATCAATGGATATTGATGTGAGTGAGTAGGGATTTCCATGCAACGGATGCACTAGAGCTATAAGTGTATGAAAGCTCAAAAAGAAACTAAGTGGACATGCATCATGATGAAAAATTCCACTAGTTATATGAAAGTGACAAAATAGGAGACCCTATATCATAATGGTCATGGTGCTACTTTGAAGCACAAGTGTGGAAAAAGATAGTAGCATTGTCCCTTCTCTCTTTCTCTCATTTTTTTCTTTTTTTGGTGGGCATCTATGGCCTCTTTTTTGGGGGGGCTTCGCTGGCCTGTTTTATTATTTGTAAAGTCCGGAGACTCATCCCAACTTGTGAGGGAATCATAGCTTCCATCATCCTTTTCCCTCACAGGACAAAGCTCTAATAATGATGATCATCAAACTTTTATTTACTTACAACTCAAAAATTACAACTCGATACCTAGAACAAAATATGACTCTATATGAATGCAATATGAAAGTGATGGTGCGTGTCATGAAAAATGGAACGGTGGAAGTTGCATGGCAATATATCTCGAAATGGCTATGGAAATACCATAATAGGTAGGTATGGTGGTTATTTTGTAGAAAGGTATATGGTGGCTGTTTTGAGGAAGGTGGGTTTATCGCACCGGCGAAAGTTGCGCGGTACTAGAGAGGCTAGCAAAGGTGGAAGGGTGAGCGTGCGTAAAATCCATGGACTCAACATTAGTCATAAAGAACTCACATACTTATTGCAAAAGTCTATTAGTTATCGAAGCAAAGTTTTAGACGCATGCTCCTAGGGGAGAGGTTGGTAGGAGTTAACCATCGCGCGCTCCTGACCCTCACACAAAGGATGGCAATCATTAAACAAATCATGCTCCGACTTCATTACATAACGGTTCACCATACGTGCATGCTATGGGAATCACAAACTTTAACACAAGTATTTCTACCAATCCACAATTACTCACTAGAATGACACAAATATCACCATTTTTATATCTCAAAACTATATGCAAGGAATCAAACTTCTCATAGTATTCGATGCACTTTATATGAATGTTCTTATTATATCCTTCTTGGATGCCCATTATATTAGGACTAAATTCATAACCTAAACCAATTACGATGATGTTTAAAGACTCTCAAAATAATATAAGTGAGGTATGAGAGTTCAATTATTTCTATTAAAAAAACACCACCGTACTTTAAAAAGATATAAGTGAAGCACTAGAGCAATATTGCCTAGCTCAAAAGATATAAGTGAAGCACAAAGAGTATTCTAATAAATTCACGATTAACACATGTCTCTATCAAAATATGTGTGCAGAAAGTATGATTGTGGCAAACTAAAAATCAAATACTCATATCATACAAGACGCTCCAAGCAAAACACATATCATGTGGTGAATAAAAATATAGCCTCAAGTAAATTTACCGATGGATTGAAGACAAAAGAGGGGATGCCTTTCGGGGCATCCCCAAGCTTAGGCTATTTGGTATCCTTGAATATGGATTGGGATGCCTTGGGCCTCCCCAAGCTTAGGCTCTTGCCACTCCTTATTCCATAGTCCATCAAATCTTTACCCAAAACTTGAAAATTTCACAAACAAAACTCAACAGAAAACTCGTGAGATCCGTTAGTATAAGAAAAATAAATCACCACTTTAGGTACTGTTTTGAACTCATTATTTATTTATATTGGTGTAATATCTACTGTATTCCAACTTCTCCATGGTTCATAACCCCCGATACAACCCATAGATACATCAAAATAAGCAAACAACACAAAGAAAACAGAATCTGTCAAAAACAGAACATTCTGTAGCAATCTGTAAACTTTGAATACTTATGTAATTCCAAAAATTATGAAAATTTAGGAAAATTAGAGAAATTTATATATCAATCTTTTCTAAAAATTACAGACTCATTCTACGCTCTAATAAATTTATAAAATTCCTGGACTCGGCGCAAAAGTTTCTGTTTGTCAGCAAGATCAAATCAACAATTACCATAGACCATCCCAAAGATCTTACTTGGCTCAAACACTAACTAAAACACCAAAACACAATTATTATAGAGGTAATAATATGTAAAACACTCAAAAACAGAAACGTAAAAATAAAATTGGGTTTCCTCCCAACAAGTGTTGTTGTTTAATGCCCCTAGCTAAGAATAACGCAATAGATCTAGGTATTGTCATCTTTGGTATGCAATCCGTTCTCAACCCTATCTTCCAAAACACTTTCTAGCAAATCCTTTCTTTATTTTACCTCCTTTATAATAGGAAAACTTAGTTCATGAAAAGGAGTTTGATTACTAACCTTGACATTCATAAACTCATAATCTGGATCATCACCATAAATATTATCATATAAAATGCGTATCTCATTTTTAAAGGCCTCCCTGAATTTTTCTTCTAACCAATCATCGTTGAATCCTATATAAATGCCCCTAGTGATCAAATCAAATTCATCATAGGTTTTAAGGCAAATGGTTTGGATAACTTCAGAATAGGGAACTCTTCTTCTAAGATTATCATGGTAAGATTGATAATCCCTAGACTCAAAGCTACGCAAGGTTTCTTTATCGTGTAGGATTTCTTCAATCGGAGGGTGTTCAAGATCCTTTTTATAGAAATCAAAAATTTCCCTAGCTTCTTGTATGATAAAATCAAATTCACGCATAAGGATGATAGTGGCGATCTTTTTAGCCTTAGGATGATTAATTTTGGGAAGCTCATAAAACACCTCTTGCAAAGCAGGGTGAATGTGCAAAAATTTTCTTTCCAAATTTTTGACGAGCAAGGCAATAGAATTGGCATAACAGTTTGTGCTAAGAAGAATAGATCTCTTTTTCATAGGCATTACTCTCGTACAATCAAAGAACTCTTGAATAGCACTCTTCCCGATAATATTACAGTCTCCCACTTGAAAAGTTTTAACTTTATAATTAGGGGAGATTTAGGTTCATGATTTAGAGAGAAAGATCCAGAAAAATTCCCAAGATTTGTACTAGTAATACCCTCAAAAATTTCAATGATAACCTTCCCATATTCAGACATGGTGGCAACGAATCGATCTAGCACACAAGTAAACAAAAAGCAAACGAAAAGACGAATGGAAGAAGGGCGAATAAAAAGGAAAATCTTTTTGGTATTTTCTGAAAATCATTTTAGAAGTGGGGGAGAGGAAAACGAGAGGCAAATGGAAAATAATGTATATGCAAGAGATGAGTTTGTGATGGGTACTTGGTAGGCTTGATGTAGATCTCCCCGGCAACGGCGCCAGAAATCCTTGTTGCTACTTCTTGAGCTTGCGTTGGTTTTCCATTGAACAGGAAAGGATGATGCAGCAAAGTAGATAAGTATTTTCCTCAGTTGTTGAGAACCAAGGTATCAATCCAGTAGGAGATACAAGCAAGTCCCCAATCTTCACACCTAAACAAATAATCAAACACTTGCACCCAATGCTGTAAAGGTGTTGTCAATCCCTTCATGGTTATTTGTAAGGATGAGATCCGATAGAGATAGATATAGAAGATTACTAAAATGAAAAGTAAAAAGATTGCAGCAAAGTATTTTTGGTTTATAGATCTAAAATTATAATATGGAAAATAGACCCGAGGGCCATAGGTTTCACTAAGGCTTCTCTCATGAAGGAAAATAATACGGTGGGTGAACAAATTACTGCCGAGCAATTGATAGAAAAGCGAATAATTATGAAGATATCCAAGGCAATGATTATGCATATAGGAATCACATTCATATCAAGTAGACCGAAACGATTCTGCATCTACTACTATTACTCCACACATCGACCGACTCCTACCTGCATCTAGAGTATTAAGTTCATGAAGAACAGAGTAACGCATTAGGTAAGATGACATGATGTAGAGGGATAAATTCAAGCAATATGATGAAAACCCCATATTTTTATCCTTGATGGCAGCAATACAATACGTGCCTCGCTACCCCTACTATGTCACTGGGTGAGGACACCGCAAGATTGAACCCAAAACTAAGCACTTCTCCCATTGCAAGAATTACCAATCTAGTTGGCCAAACCAAACCAATAACTCAAAGAGACTTGCAAAGATATGAAATCATGCATATATCAATTCAGAAAAGACTCAAATAATATTCATGGATAATCTGAACGTAAACCCACAATTCATCGGATCTCGACAAACACACTGCAAAAGAGTATTACATCAGATAGATCTCCATGAAGATCATGAAGAACATTGTATTGAAGCATAGAGAGAGAAGAAGCCATCTAGCTACTAGCTATGGACCTGAATGTCTCTGGTGAACTACTCACGCATCATCGGAGGGGCAATGGAGTTGATGTAGATGCCCTCCGTGATCGAATCCCCCTCCGACAGATTATCGGAAAAGGCTCCAAGATTGGATCTCTTAGGAAAGGAGGCTTACGGCGGCGGAAAAGTATTTTTGTGGCTCCCTTTGGTATTGGGGGGATATTTGGGAATTTATAGACTGAAGAATAGGGTTAGGAGACCCGCTGGGGGGCCACAAGCCTGCCAAGCGCGGCCAGGGGTGGTGGCCACGCCCCCTGGCTTGTGACCTCCTGGCAAGTCTCTTGCCTTCCCTCCAAGTCTGGTAGATGTCTTCTGGTCCAAGAAAATCATCGCGGAGATTTTATTCCATTTGGAGTCCGTTTAATATTCCTTATCTGCAATACTCAAAAACAAGGAAAAAACAAAAAACTGGCACTAGGCTCTAGATTAATAGGTTAGTCCCAAAAATAATATAAAATAGCATATTAATGCATATACAACACCCAAAATAGATAATATAATAGCATGGAACAATTAAAAAGTATAGATACATTGGAGACATATTAGTTTGCTTCTTGTTGTCCTTCAAAGACATTTCACCAGACTTCTTGGAATCACGCCTTGAAGATTTTGCATAGCGCTTTGACTTGGCAAATTTCCGGAATTTCCTGACAAGCAGAGCTAGTTCTTATCCAAAGTCTTTAGCACCATCAGAATTGCAGTCAGAGTTGTGTTCAGATGGGGACACAACCTTGGCCTTCAATGCATGGGAGCGACTCTAGGTGGGTCCTTAGATATCTCTCTTCTCAGCTTGTTGGAATTCATGGGTGTTCAACCTCTCGAGAATGTCAGCGGGATCCAAACTCTTGAAGTGTGGGTGCTCTTGGATCATGATTGCAAGAGTACCAAAGGAACTGTCAAGTGATCTGAGTAGCTTCTTCACGACTTCATGTTTGGTGATATCAGTGGCGCCAAGTGCATTCAGCTCATTTGAGATGTCGGTGAGACGATCAAAGGTGAGCTGAACATTTTCGTTGTCGAGTCTCTTGAAGCGGTTGAACAGGTTGCGAAGCACATCAATGCGAGAGTCTCTTTGAGATGAGACACCTTCGTTCACTTTGGACAGCCATTCCCAGATATGCTTAGCGGTGTTGAGTGCACTCACAAGGCCATATTGTCCCTTGGTCAGATGACCATAGATAATGTTCTTGGCGGTGGAGTCCAGTTGTGCGAACCTCTTCACATCATCATCAGTAACACCTTCGCCAACTTTGGGGATCCCCGCCATGATGACATACCATAGGTCGTTGTCAATGGCTTCGAGATGCATGTGCATCTTGTTCTTCTAGTAGGGGTAGTCGGTGCCATCGAAGATAGGGCACACAATGGAGACCTTGACTATCCCTGCAGTCGACATAGCTAAAATTCTAGGTGGTTAAACCGAAACACAGAACAATGGAGTATCTTGCTCTAATACCAATTGAAAGTGCTAGTTATCGACTAGATGGGGGTGAATAGGCGATTTTTATGAAAATCTTCAAAACAGTGAATGTATTCGAGTGATGCGGAAGCAGAACAGGATTAGGTAGGGATAGTAATCAAGGATCTAAGCAAGGCATGCATTACAGTGAAGACATACAAGCTAGTTAAGCATTATCATCATGCATACTAAGATGAGTCGAAGACAAACTTAGACAGTATGAAGATAAACAGTAGATATGAATGTCTTCAGGATAAGTCTCCAAACTAAAAACTAAGAGAGTGAAAGATAGAACCAGTTTCTTTATAGAGACACAAGATTTGTTGGACTAGTTCCAGTTGTTGTGACAATTGTACGTCTGGTTAGGGAGGCTGAGATTGAACTTAGAAGACCTCGTCTTCACCTTATTCCCCTTGAGCCGAAGTCACTTAGACAACGCCCGATCACTCAGGTAAGTCTTCATGGGATACTTCCGAAACCTGTATAAACTTGGTCACCCGGCAGTCCATAATGACTCTTGGACGCTCTAGACCCAGACGCCTAACCATTTGGAAGATCACAATCTTCAAGTGTAATAAGTCTTCAGTTCTCTCAGAACAGAAAGTCTTCGGTGATGCTGAAACACACCGGCTCTAGGTGTTTAGGTGTATCCGTGCAGGATGTTTCTCTCTCAATGTATTCGAGGTGGGTTTCTCCAAAACGACAACAACCGTATGTCTCTCTAAGCAGCCACCTTCTCATGGTGGAGGGGGTGGGTTATTTATAGCCATCAGGCAACCCAACCTGATATGACAGAAATGACCCTTTTTCAATGGCCAACCGACATGTGTCACAATGGTCGGATTTTGAAGGCACGCGGCAACTTTACTTGGGCTACAAGTAAAGCTGACTCAAC
This sequence comes from Hordeum marinum, assembly GCA_022496015.1. Classification (NCBI taxonomy): domain Eukaryota; kingdom Viridiplantae; phylum Streptophyta; class Magnoliopsida; order Poales; family Poaceae; genus Hordeum; species Hordeum marinum. The sequence goes on from CM039677.1 coordinate 157,171,563, forward strand.
CAACTCTAGAAGAATTTTCCTCTCATTGCCTTCACTCGAAGACATAGGTATGGGTTGAGCATCATGTCAGCATCTGACTTCGATCAATTCGACCCCACTTAACAATATGGTGGTTCCTATGACTTGGGAAAGAAGAAACAAAACAACCTAAGGACTTCATCTTTGTGTTTCATTATCTTCGGACGAATGTCTTCACATCCCACCAATGGCTTCAGCCGTCATCAATGTCTTTTGACATTTTTGGGGGTCGCCTTCGACGGCTAAACCAAAACTTCAGGGACTTCTATCTGTGTTAACCTGTGAACTCTCACAAACACATTAGTCTCTCAACCATGTTTGTCATCAATACTCCAAAACAAAAAAAGGGTGGCACTAGATGCTTGCAGGGGTTCTTCTATGAAAGGATCTTCTACAACGGTTGGTGCGTGCAAATGTTTGAGGTGAACATCACTCGACACGAGACATTGAGTGGAGCCAATCTTGGCTAAATCGTCAGCTGCTTGATTCTTGACTCGAGGTATGTGATGAAGTTCCAAACCTTCGGAATTTTTCTCAAGCTTCCGTACTACATTACAGTAACCCGACATCGAGGGGCTCCTGACATCTCTCTCCTTCATAACTTGGTTCACAACAAGGTCCGAGTCACCATATATCATCAGGCAGCGGACGTCGAGTGAAATGGCCATGCAGAGCCCGTACAAGAGGGCTTATTACTCGACTTCATTGTTGGAAGAGTCAAAGTGAATCTAAAGAACGTACCTTAGCCGATCTCCCCTGGGGGAAACCAAGACTACTCCACCCCTAAGCCATGAAGCATCTTGGATCCATCGAAGAACATAGTCCAGTGCTCAGGGAGACTTGGGGTTGGTTGCTCATGTTCAATCCACTCGGCTAGGAAGTTCACTAAGGCTTGAGACTTGATCGCTTTCTTGGCTTCGAACTTGATTTCAATGGGAGGATCTCTATATCCCACTTTGCCATTGGGCCTGTGGTGTCTCGATTATTCAGAATATCAGATAATGGAGCATCGCTGATCACTATGACCGAGTGGTCTTGGAAGTAATGGATAACTTTATTCACCGTTAAGTAAATGTTTCAAACTAACTTCTGGTAATGAGGATATCTCTGTTTCGAAGGGGTCGAGATTTATGAAATGTAATATACGGGTCATTGAGTCTTGAACGCCTTTCCTGGCTCCTCATGCTCCACAGTGAGAATGGTGCGAACCACCTGGCTTGTGGCCGCAATGTACAAGAGCAAAGGCTCTCGACTGACCGGAGTAGCTAACACGGGTTGGGTGGAAAGCAAGGTCTTGAGTTCCTAGAACACGGCTTGTGCCTCATCTGTTCACCCGAATTTGTTGGATTTCTTCATCAGTTGGTAAAGAGGCAGGGCTTTCTCCCCGAGTCTTGATATGAACCGACTCAGGGCTGCTAGGCAGCCTGTGAGCTTTTGGACAACGTGCAGGCATCCGGGATGCTTCATTCGGATTATGGCACCAATCTTGTCGGGGTTGGCATCGATCCCACATTCAGAAATGAGGAATCCGAGTAACTTACCAACAGGAACCCCAAATGTGCACTTAGCTGGATTGAGCTTAATTCCAAAGCGCTGAAGATTTGCGAACGTTTCGACTAAGTCACCCAGGAGGTCAGAACCTTTCCTGGACTTTAACACTATACCATCCATGTATTCTTCTATATACCGACCGATCTGCTACTGCAAGCATTTATGGATCATACATTGGAATGTGGCTCCGGCGCTTTTAAGGCTGAATGGCATGGTGATATAGTAGAAACACCTGAATGGGGGTGATGAAGGCTGTTTTTATTTCACCGGGACCATACAATCAGATCTGGTGGTACCTAGAGTATGCATTCAGAGATGACATGCACTCACATCCGGCAGTAGAGTCTACTATCTGATCTATACGGGGAAGAGGGAAATGGTCCTTCGGGCAGGCCCAATTCAGATGCTTGAAGTCAATACACATTCGGAGTGATTTGTCCTTCTTCGACACCGGGACGGGGTTGGCGAGCCACTCAGAGTGGTATACCTTGCGTATGAATTCGACTGCTAGGAGCCGAGCAAGCTATTCACCGATTGGCTTGCGTTTCACTATGGAAGAGCGACACATATGTTCTTTGACAGGCTTGCCTTGGGATCAACACGGAGTCGATGCTTAGCCAGTTCCCTGGGAACACCCGACATGTCATACGGCTTCCATGCGAAGATGTCCCAGTTCTCACAGAGGAACTAGATGAGCTCGCCTTCCTATTTGTCACCGAGTGACAACGAAATATTCATCGCAGCAACACTTAGATTTGTCTGGTGGATGTGAGCTTGCTTCGTTTCACCAGCTGACTAAAAAGCAGACTCCGTCACTGGCTTCTTTGACTTCAGAAGATCCACCGCATCCACCGTCTTCTTGATTTCATCGAACTCGACGGCTCCTATCTATTCGTCAGCTATCTTAGAGCCCTTCTGAAGGCACTCCTTTGCCACCTTCCGATCGCCCATGACCGTGATCACACCATTCTTCCCTGGCATCTTAAGTTTAAGATACACGTCGCATGGATGGGCCATGAAACGTGCATAGGTTTGCCTACCCAGGATGGTTTGATAGGCGCTGCGGAAGTAAACCACCTCGAAAGTCAGCCGCTCCTTTCGGAAATTTTTCGTGTCACCGAAAACGACGGCGAGTGCAATTTGTCTGAGTGATTCTGCCCATTTTCCAGGGATGACCCCATGGAAGTGCATGTTACTCTTGCTCAATCGGGACATCGGGATGCCCACCGCCTTGAATGTGTCGACGTATATGATGTTGAGTCCACTGTCCCTGTCCATGAGAACCTTGTGCAGTCGGACTCCGTTCATAGCGGGATCGACCATCGACGCCTACCGCTTGGGGGTCAGTATGTGAGCTGGGTGATCCGACTGATCAGAAGTAATGGGCATCTTGGCCCAGTTGAGATACTTTGTGGCAGTCGAAACTACCATGTTGACCTCCCGATTGTTGACCTTCAATCAGCTTTTGTGTCTACGTCAGAAAAAATCATGAGGACCTTATCGACATTGGGGTACCCTGAGGTGTTGTCTTCCCCGATGTTGTCATCATTCTTGCCCTCGAAGGGCTCGCCACCCATCTACTTCTTTAGCAAGTGACACTCCGGAGTGGTGTACTTCGGATAAACGATGTTGTCTTCTTTAGCTTTCTTGGTATGAATCTGGCTGAGCTGATCTAGAATGCCAGACTTGAATTCAGACTTCTTCTTAGAGGTCCACTCTTTATTCTTTTTGTTCGGCTTTCCCTTGCTCTAGCCGGGCACCGCCGCCGCCTCCTCTTTGCCGAGTGCTTCGGCTTTCGCTTCTGCTTTTTGCCAGCATTGCCTCCCGACTGAGGAGCTTCGCTAGTTCAACCCTTGCCGCTATGGAGGGGTCTTATTCTTTGTCGTTGGCACACTTGTTGGCTATTTCCATGGCCCAACCGAACTTCAAAATGAGTTCCCAATACCGAGTGCTTGCCTTGAAAGCGCAGACAACCTGGTGCTCGGAATCGTTCTCCACGGTATTGTGCAGAGTGGTCCAATGATGAATATACTCCCGGAGCTTTTCATGGCTCTTTTGGACGCAATGTTGCAACTTCGTCAAACCACATGGGCGCTTGTATGTTCCCTCGAATGTTTTGACAAACACTCGGGCCAAGTCCTCCCAGCACTAGATCCCTCCAGCATGAGTGGAAGGTGCTTCATCGCGACAAAATTGTCACCGCCACCGATCTAGACAACCACTCGGTAATCCTCGAGCCAAGTTTCCGACTTTATTCGTCGTTGAACTTCCCAATTCCCGTTGCCAACCTATAGTTGGAAGGGATTTCGGCCTCTCGGATGTACCTACTAAAACAGTCGAGGCCAGATGTTCCCTAGCCGCTTGCTCGGTCCCTGTTGTGGCTGTTCCTGTCAACCAAATTTTGGGTTATGATGGACCTGGCGTTGATCTGAGGATGACACCGGTCGTCTTCTTCATAGCCCCTGTGTCGCATGGGACTCCACTTGCGACCCTCCACATGGGGTCAGCTACCATCATATGGCCGCTGACCATACGAACCACCTCTCGGAGGAGGTGTCCGACTAACATCGTGATCATCACATCAGTGTCCTCTGCGCAGGCCTATCGGAGGAGGAGGAGATCGCTGGTTCTCTCTTGGCACGAGTGTACTATGTGTAGACTGCACCATTTCCATTGGAGCGGACTTTATGTGTATATGCTGAATCGACTATGACACCGCCAAATTCTGCTGCATGGCGGTCTTCAGCAGAGTCTGGATCTGCCGAATGCCTTATGTCGGTGTCAAAACCGGCAGATCTTGGGTAGGGGGTCCCGAGTTGTGAGTCTAGGATCAATGGTAACAGGGGACGAAGGAGATGATGTTTACCCAGGTTTGGGCCCTCCTATGGAGGTAAAACCCTACATCTTGCTTGATTATATTGATATGTATGAAGGTTACAGAGTTGATCTACCTCGAGATCGAATAGTTAAAACCCTAGATGAGTTTCTCCGTCTCACAATCTAAAACCCTCCCGGTTTATATAGACATAGGGGGGTACCTAGGGTTTACACATTATAAGTCTCTTGAAAGGGATGGAGATGGTGATTTCCTCACCTTGACTTGGAGTGGACGACGCGCCTTCGAGACTTCCTTCTAGAACATGGGGTCATAGCGTATCCGTCCCTTCCTTCGATAGTCAGAGAGCGGCCCACCTAGCCAGCCTATTTGGAGATAGGCTAGAAGCCCGGGGACCCCTTAGTCCAGGACTCCCTTAGTAGCCCCCGAACCAGCCCCTAACGCCAAGGGTCACAACACTGGCAGCTTCACGCGATCAGAGTCTTCGGTTTGTGGGGTGAGTTCTTCTTCCCATTAATGATCGGCTGAGACTAGTCCGGCTTCCGATGACACGTAATTTTTTCGATCATACGATCATTCGGATACCATGAGTTGCTTAGCCCCGAAGGCCAAACGTCAAAGAGTAAATAGTGTTTTCTTACAACCTTTTTGACGAAGGGTCGTGGCCTATCACGACCACTAAACCAGTTACGAAAAATTGATTTGCAGTTCAAGGCCATTTTTACATTGGCACGACTCATCAGTGTATAGATCGTGCTCCATTTCACATGGGATATGATTAACGCCCTAGGTGCTTCATGCGTGCATAACGGCACGCACGTCTTGGGAAGCAGAGACACTTGCCTCATAAAAGGGAAAAACTGAGGCCTATTCACGCTTCCCATTCGCATCCCTCGCTTCCTCAATCTTCCCCAAACTCCAAAAGTTCAGATCTAGTTCTTCCTCAATCTCTCCCCTGAGTTCAGTCATGGCAGGTTTAGGCTCCATTGGCAAGTGGGAGGCCTCCATGGTCACCGACAAGGACATCCGGGAGTTAAAGCTCGCCGACTACCTCCCTGCCAACGTCTTCCACCGCGCTCCAGAGGCAAACCAGGTGGGCCCTACACCTAAGCCGGGTGAGAGGGTGGTGTTCGTCCCCCATTTCATTCGGGGACTAGGCTTTCCGCTCCACCCCTTCGTCAAGGCCTTATGTTCTTCTACGGGTTGGATTTCCACGATCTTCCCCCGAACTCCTTCGTGCATATTTCGGCATTCATCCTTGTCTATGAAGCCTTCATGCGTGTCGAGCCACACTTCGGCCTATGGCTCAAGGTATTCAATGTCAAGCCGAAGACAGTCACGGGCGAGCATGCAGACTATGGAGGGGCGGTAATCAGTAAGCTTCCCCGTGCCGAGTGGCTGACCCGTACCTTCATCGACACAATCAAGATCTAGTAGAAGGAATGGTTCTATATCACCGAACAGAAGGACGAGGGCTAGGTGGCACCTGCCGAGTTCAGATCTAGACCCCTTGCGAGATTAACCTCGTGGCTCAGGAAGGGCCTCGACTGGGGGTCGGGCGTAGAGGTGAAATCGCTGCAAAAGCGCATTTCCTCGACGGTCAAGGCCAAGATCGAGCTGGTTAATGTGGTCTAGGTCATGCTCCACCACCGTGTTATTCCCTACTAGCATCAGGCCTCCCCAATGTGGTCCTATCAGCTTGAGGAGGAGCCTACAGTGCAAGGATTCTTCCGCACTAACCACCATAAGTCGTGGAAGGCAATATTCAAGCCCCGAAAGAGCTGGCCAGCCAAGGAGGAGGACTCAGGCCTAAGCATCGATAACCCTCCTACCTAGGTGCAATATTATTTTGATACTTGGCTCTATTGTCTCACAAAGAGATGAACAACCTCCCTCTTATCTTTATAGAAGTGGCTAAGCAAGGCCATCAAAATGGATTGTCCGGCCCCTCAAACCGGAGGCCTTGGGTCGGACATGTTGACGGCGATGCTCGTCATGGCGCCATACATGGGGCCAGATAAGAAGGAGGAGAAGAAGAAGGCCAGAGAAGGCCTCCGCATAAGGGACCTGCCGGACACTATGTCCAAGGAAACCCATTCCTCCTCTACTCATGAGTAAGAGCATGCAGACAGGGGGATGCGATTCCCCCTCACAAGAAAGAGGGCGGCGTCACCGGACGCCGCGTAGGATCTACCTGGTCCAACCCCGAAGAGGGCGTGTCGGCCAAGGTTAATCTTGGTCGACGATAGCTAGGACTCTGACGCTGAGTCCGAGAACTTGGAGAGGGTTCCCCGAAGGAATCTAAGGGTCAATCCCCTGATGTCTACTACGCAACCTTCTTCTTGTAGACTCGTGTTGGCCCTCCAAACGTAGAGTTTTGTAGGACAGTAGCAAATTTACCTCAAGTGGATGACCTAAGGTTTATCAATCCGTGGGAGGCATAGGATGAAGATGGCCTCTCTCGAAAAACCCTGCAACCAAATAACAAAGAGTCTCTTGTGTCCCCAACACACCCAATACAATGGCAAATTGTATAGGTGCACTAGTTCAGCAAAGAGATGGTGATACAAGTGTAATATGGAAGGTAGATATAGGTTTTTGTAATCTAAAAATATAAAAACAGCAATGTAACTAATGATAAAAGTTAGCACACACGATATTGAAAGGCTTAGAAACAAGGCCTAGGGTTCATATTTTCACTAGTGCAAGTTATCTCAACAATAATAACATAGTTGAATCATATGTAAATCCCTCACATGCGACAAAGAGTTCACTCCAAAGTCACAAATAGCGGAGAACAAAAGAAGAAATTATTGTAGGGTATGAAACCACCTCAAAGTTATCTTTTCCGATCAATTGTATGAGCTATCCCTATAAGTGTCACGAACAGCCCTAGAGTTCGTACTAAAATAACACCTTAAGATACACATGAACCAAAACCCTAATGTCACCACGAGTACGCATGGGCTTGATTATCCAATATGCATCACACAATTTCAGATTCATCATGTTCAATCTAACACAAAGAACTTCAAAGAGTGGCCCAAAGTTTCCACCAGAGATTCAAGATGAAAACATGTGCCAACCCCTATGCATAGATTTCCAAGGTCACGGAACCCGCAAGTTGATCACCAAAGCATACATCAAGTGGATCAATAGAATGTCCCATTGTCACCATGGATATCCCATCGCAAGACATACATTAAGTGTTCTCAAATCCTTAAATACTCAATCCGATAAGAAAACTTCAAAGGGAAAACTCAATTCATCACAGGAAGATAGAGAGGGGAAAACTCCATATGATTCATCTATATTATTAAAGCTCGTGGTACATCAAGATCGTGTCATCTCAAGAACATGAGAGAGAGAGAGATCAAACACATAGCTACTAGTACATACCCTCAGCCTCGAGGGTGAACTACTCTCTCCCCGTCATGGAGACCACCGGGGTGATGAAGATGGCCTCCAATGATGGTTTCCCCCTCTGGCAGGGTGCCGGAACGGGATCCCGATTGGTTTTTCATGGCTACAGAGGCTTGCGGCAGCGGAACAACTGATCTAGGTTCTTTCTGGGGGTTACTGGATTTATTGGAGTACTTAGCGTTGGAATCATGTCAAGGGGACTCCCGAGGGGCCCACAAGCTAGGGGCGCGCCTTGGTGGCTTGTGGCTTCCTCAGGACTCCTCTCCGGTATATTTTTTCTCTAGTATTTTTTATATTTTCCAAAATATTCTCCGTAAATTTTCATCCCATTCCGAGAACTTTTATTTCTGCACAAAATACGACACCATGGTAGTTCTGCTGAAAACAGCGTCAGTCCGGGTTAGTTCTAATAAATTCATATAGAATTATTGTAAACATGGCATGGATACTTCATAAATTATAGATACATTGGAGACATATCAGCATCCCCAATCTTAATTCCTGCTCGTCCTCGAGTAGGTAAATGATAAAAGAAATAATTTATGAAGTGTGAATGCTACCTAACATATTTATCAATGCAATCTTCTTTATTGTGGCAAAAATGTTCAGATCCATAGGATTCAAAACAAGAGTTTAATATTGATATAAAAACAATAATACTTCAAGCATGTTAATAAAGCAATCATGTCTTCTCAAAATAACATGGCCAAAGAAAGTTATCCCTACAAAATCATATAGTCTGGCTGTGCTCCATCTTCATCACACAAAGTATTAAATCATGCACAACCCCGGTTTTAGCCAAGAAATTGTTTCATACTTTAGTGTTCTCAAACTTTTTCAACTTTCACACAATACATGAGCATGAGCCATGGACATAGCACTATAGGTGGAATAGAATATGGTGGTTGTGGAGAAGACAAAAAGAAGGAGATAGTCTCACACCAACTAGGCATATCAACGGGCTATGGATCAACAGATATTAATGTGAGTGAGTAGGGATTGCCATGCAATGGATGCACTAGAGCTATAAGTGTATGAAAGCTCAAAAAGAAACTAAGTGTGTGTGCACCTAACTCGCTTGCTCACGAAGACCTAGGGCAATTTGAGGAAGCCCATCATTAGAATATACAAGCCAAGTTCTATAATGAAAACTCCCCACTAGTATATGAAATTGACAATATAGGGGACTCTCTATATGAAAAACATGGTGCTACTTTGAAGCACAAGTGTGGTAAAGGATAGTAGCATTGGCCCTTCTCTCTTTTCTCTCATTTTTTATCTCTTTTATTTCTTTTTTTCTCTTTTTTGGTGGTCATCTTTGGCCTCTCTCTTTTATTTGGGCTTATCTGGACTCTTTTATTTTTTGTAAAGTCTGGAGACTCATCCCAACTTGTGAGGGAATCATAGCTTCCATCATCCTTTCCTCACATGGGACAATGCTCTAATAATGATGATCATCACACTTTTATTTACTTACAACTCCAGAATTACAACTCGATACTTAGAACAAAATATGACTCTATATGAATGCCTTCAGTGGTGTACCGGGATGTGCAATGAGTAAAGAGTGACATGTATAAAAAATATGAACGATGGCTTTGCCACAAATACGATGTCAACTACATGATCATGAAAAGCAATATGACAATGATGATGCGTGTCATAAATAGAACGATGGAAGTTGCATGGAAATATGTCTTGGAATGGCTATGGAAATGCCATAATAAGTAGGTATGGTGTCTGTTTTGGGGAAGGTATATGGTGGGTTTAATGTACTGGCGAAAGTTGCACGGTACTAGAGAGGCTAGCGAAGGTGGAAGGGTGAGAGTGCGTATAATCCATGGACTCAACATTAGTCATAAAGAACTCACATACTTATTGCAAAAGTTTATTAGTCATCAAAACATAGTACTAGACGTATGCCCCTAGGGGAAGGGTTGGTAGGAGTTTACCATCGCGCGATCCCGACCTCCACACAAAGGAAGTCAATCAATAAATAAATCATGTTCCAACTTCATCACATAACGGTTCACCATATGTGCATGCTACAGGAATCACAAACTTTAACACAAGTATTTCTACCAATCCACAATTACTCACTAGCATGTCTCTAATATTACCATCTTTATATCTCAAAACAATCATAAGGAATCAAACTTCTCATAGTATTCAATGCACTTTATATGAAAGTTGTTATTATATCCCTCTTGGATGCCCATTATATTAGGACTATTCATAACCTAAGCAAATTACCATGATGTTTAGAGACTCTCAAAATAATATAAGTGAATAAGGAGAGTTCATCAATTTCTATAAAATTAAACCACTGTCGTGCTCTAGAAAGATACAAGTGAAGCACTAGAGCAAATTGACAAACTACTCCAAATAGATATAAGGGAAGATCAATGAGTAGGTAAACAATCAAGTAGCTATGTGAGGGCTCTATCTCTCAATAAATATTTTTAGATCTGAGTATTTTATTCAAAAGCAATAAAAATAAAAATATCACTCCAAGAATAGCACACATCATGTGAACGAATTAAAATTTAGGCTCAACATAGGCTAACCGATAATTGTGGAAGAAGAAAGGTGGGATGCCAACCGGGGCATCCCCAAGATTAGATGCTTGAGAGTCCTTGAAATATTAATTAGGGATGCCTTGTTCATCCCCAAGCTTGAGCTCTTGTGTCTCCTTAATTCCTCTCATATCATGGTTTCCCTACTTCTTATAAACTTCATCCACACAAAACTCAACAAGAACTCGTGAGATAGGTTAGTACACATAAGAATAAATAAACACTTCATGTACTTCCAAGATAAGTTTCACAATAATTTTCAAACATCATATATTTTTGAATATAATTTCCACAATTTATATCTACCAATATAGGCTATGGAAACTATAGGATAAGTAGATAACAAATCTATGACAGCAATCTGTCCAAACAGAACAGTCTGTAGAAATTTATGAAAACAGTGTACTTCTGTAACTCAAAAATTATGAAAAATTATGACATGCTAAATAATTTATATTACAATACTGTGTAAAAATTTAAGAAACTTTCCACGTTCCACTAAAATATGAAAATTCAAACACTACAACAGAAGTTTCTGTTTTTACACAGCACACATCAAACATGCAATTCAAGCATCCTAAAGGCAATTCTTGGAAATTTTTATTGAAAAAAACAAGATTATAAATAACAGCTAACGGAGGATAACAAAATAAAATGACGCTCCAAGAAAAACTCATATTATGTGATGAATAAAAATATAGCTCCAAGTAAGATATATCGATAATATTGAAGACGAAAGAGGGGATGCCTTCCGGGGCATCCCCAAGCTTAGGCGCTTGTTTATTCCAAGGATATTACCTTGGGGTTCCTTGGGAATCCCCAATATTAGGTTCTTGTCACTCCTTGTTCTCCTCATATCGGTATCTCACCCAAAACTTGAAAACTTCAATCACACAAAACTTAACGGGACTTCGTGAGAAGGGTTAGTGTAATAAATAAAGATCATTCACTTAGGTACTGTCAAAAAAGATTCATAATTTTTATCACATAATACCTACTGTATTATATAATTCCCATAATTTATATCATTGAATATAAGCTATGGGAACACTAAAACAAGCAAACTATGCATGCAAAACAGAATCTGTCAAAAACAGAATAGTGTGTGAAGATCTGTAGTATAACCATATTTCCTTGTCTCTAAAAATTCTGAAAAATTAGGACAACCTTAAGAATTTGTATATCGTAAAAATTTCAAAGCATTATCATGCTCCAGTAAAAAATGAAAATTCTTGTACTGGAGTCAAAAGTTTTTGTTTTGGTTCGGTATCAATTCTACTCATCTTGTGAGTCATCCCAAAGGCTTTACTTGGCACTTTATTGAAATAAAAGACACAAAACATGATTACTACAGTAGCTTAATCATGTGAACACACAAAAACATAAAGTAAAAGTGTTGGGTTGTCTCCCAACTGGCGTTTTTCTTTAAAGCCTTTTAGCTAGGTATGATGATTTCAATGATGCTCACATAGGAATAATAGTTGAAACATGCAAAAGAGAATCATGAATCTCATGACAACCATATTTAAGTCTAACCCACTTCCTATGCATACGGATTTTGTCAGGAAATAATTTATGGGAGCAAGAATCAACAATAATAGGAAGGCAAAACAAGCATAACTTCCAAACTTTGAACACATAGAGAGGAAACTTGGTATTATTACAATTCCTACAAGCATATGTTCCTCCCTCATAATAATTTTTAGTAGAATCATGAAGGAATTCCACAATATAACTATAAAATAAAGAATTAATTTCATGATCCACAAGCATAGAAATTTTCTCACTCTCCACATAAGCAATTTTCTTTTCATTCATAATAGTGGGAGCAAACTCAACAAAATAACTATCATGAGATACTTGATTGACATAACCACATTGAATATTAAAATCATGATGACAAGTTTCATGGTTACTATCACTATTTATAGCATACATGTCATCATCATAATCATCATAGTAGGCATGCCATCATCATAATAGTTTTGCTCATCAAAACTTGGGGAACTAAAAATATCATCTTCATAAAACATAGCATCCCCAAGCTTGTGGATTTGCATATCATTAGCATCATGGATATTCAGAGAATTAACACTAGCAATATTTCAATCATGCTCATCAAGGAATTCTCATTAAGTATTTTCATAAATTCTTCCTCTACCAATTGAGCACAATTTTCCAAACCATCATTTTCACAAAAGACATTATAAAGATGAAGTATATGAGGCAACCTCAATTCCATTTTTTTGTAGTTTTCTTTTATAAAACCAAACAAGTGAATAAACAAGAAACTAAAATATTCAATTGCAAGATCTAAAGATATAACTTCAAGCACTCACCTCCCCGGCAACGGCGCCAGAAAAGAGCTTGATGTCTACTACACAACCTTCTTCTTGTAGACTCGTGTTGGGCCTCCAAGCGCAGAGTTTTGTAGGACAGTAGCAAATTTCCCTCAAGTGGATGACCTAAGGTTTATCAATCCGTGGGAGGCATAGGATGAAGATGCTCTCTCTCGAACAAACCTTCAACCAAATAACAAAGAGTCTCTTGTTTCCCCAACACACCCAATACAATGGTAAATTGTATGGGTGCACTAGTTCAGTGAAGAGGTGGTGATACAAGTGTACTATGGATGGTAGATATAGGTTTTTGTAATCTGGAAATATAAAAACAGCAGGGTAACTAATGATAAAAATGAGTACAAATGTTATTGCAATGCTTAGAAACAAGGCCTAGGGTTCATACTTTCACTAGTGGAAGTTCTCTCAACAATACTAACATAGTTGAATCATATGTAAATCCCTCACGTGCGACAAAGAGTTCACTCCAAAGTCACAAATAGCGGAGAACAAACGAAGAAATTATTGTAGGGTATGAAACCACCTCAAAGTTATCTTTTCTGATCAATCGTATGAGCTATCCCTATAAGTGTCACGAACAACCTAGAGTTCGTACTAAAATAACACCTTAAGATACACATCAACCAAATCCCTAATGTCACCTAGATACTCCAGTCTCACCACAAGTACCCATGGGCTTGATTATACGATATGCATCACACAACTTCAGATTCATCATGTTCAATCCAACACAAAGAACTTCAAAGAGTGCCCCAAAGTTTCTACCGGAGAGTCAATACAAAAACATGTGCCAACCCCTATGCATAGATTCCCAAGGTCACAGAACCCGCAAGTTGATCACCAAAACATACATCAAGTGGATCAATAGAACATCCCATTGTCACCACGAATATCTCGTCACAAGACATACATCAAGTGTTCTCAAATCCTTAAAGACTCAATCCGATAAGAGAACTTCGAAGGGAAAACTCAATTCATCACAAGAAGATAGAGAGGGGAAAACTCCATATGATTCATCTATATTAATAAAGCTCGCGGTACATCAAGATTGTGTCATCTCAAGAACACGAGAGAGAGAGAGAGATCAAACACATAGCTACCGGTACATACCCTTAGCCCCGAGGGTGAACTACTCCCTCCTCGTCATGGGGACCGCCGGGATGATGAAGATGGCCTCCGATGATGGTTTCCCCCTTCGGCAGGGTACCGGAATGGGCTCTCGATTGGTTTTTCGTGCCTATAGAGGCTTGCAGCGGCAGAACTCCCGATCTTGGTTTCTTTTGGGGGGTTACTGGATTTATAGGAGTACTTGGCATTGGAATCACGTCAAGGGGACTCCCGAGGGGCCCACAAGCCAGGGGTCACGCCCTGGTGGCTTGTGGTTGCCTCGGGACTCCTCTCCGCTATCTTTTTGCTCCAGTATTTTTTATATTTTCCAAAAATATTCTCCGTAAATTTTCGGCCCATTCCGAGAACTTCTATTTCTACACAAAAAATGACACCATGGTAGCTCTACTGAAAACAACGTCAGTCCGGGTTAGTTCTAATAAAATCATACCAAAATCATATAGAATTATTGTAAACATGGCATGAATACTTTGTAAATTATAGATACGTTGGAGACGTATGAGCCCCCAACTCGAAGGTACGAATCTGAAGACCCCCTGAGTCATTTATGTGAAGTTTTTAATGTTTAAATGGAAGAATGCCTTTTAATCTGCAGCCCACCACGCGTTCTCCCTACCGACCAAATATCGGATGAGGAGTCTCCACCGGCCGAGCTGGCGGAGAGCGGGACTGTGTCACACCCCACACCTCGAGGGGCTTCGAAAGAGGCCATGGAGGTATCATCGCGCTAGACTCCTTTAGAGCCAAACACAGGCGGTGGGCACGATGATGTCGTGGACTAGGTTAATGCCTCGACCGTCGAAGACTAGGGGGAGGAATTGTCGGTGTAAAAAACCAATGGATCTCGGGTAGGGGGTACCGAGCTGTGAGACTAGGATCGATGGTGATAGGAGATGAAGGAGACGATTTTACCCAGGTTCGGGACATCCTATGGAGGTAAAACCCTACGTCCTGCTTGATTTTATTGATGATTGTAGGTTACAGAGTTGATCTACCTCGAGATCGAATAGCTAAAACCCTAGATCAGTTATTCTCTGTCCTACAGCCTAAAACCCTTCGGCTTATATAGATGCTGAGGGTGCCTAGGGTTTACACATGGTTAGTTACACATCGAAGGAAAAAACATGCCTATCTACTGTCGAAAACATGGAGGATACGCCATGGCTCCTTGAAGCTTCCACCCTGGCAACGGGGCCTTTGATCATCCAATGCTCATCCAGCGGCCCACATGGTCCGACCCATGAGAAACAGGTCGGCTGTCCGAGGACCCCTTAAACCAGGACTCCCTCAATAACTCTGGGACTAGTCTCTAACGCTGAGGTATTCCCGGACAATCTTCATGTGTCAAAGTCTTCGGCTTGCGAGGCGAGTCCCTCTATCTCTTCTCATTCGGCAACCAACCAGTCATCGGCAAAATCCCAAGCGTCACGAGCTTTCCAGGTCCATTGTAACAACCTTCAGCGTTTCTCGATTTTCGCGCCTCATGGGGAGATGAGAGGTTCAACGGCCTTTTACAAGACTACCCCTCCGCAATGGAGGCACCACCCATTTAAACAAACTGAATGATGGTATAGGCCACATCCTCTTCTTCCTCCCCATCGGAAAAATTTCCAATGAAAGTTCACCACAAATACACGGCGAGCGCCCCCAGCTCTTCTTTGCGCCCTTACGGCTCCTGGCCTGGGGATTGGACAAGCTGTTCTGTCTCCGTTCTTTGACTACGCAACCTCGAGACCCGAGGGTACCTTCCCTCCTGGGATCTGGTGGTTGTCTGTGCTGGCTTATCTTCATTCAACGGCAAAGCCTTCCCAAACAAATTCCTCAATCCACAAAAGGGTTAGCGTGTATGTTTCGTACCCTTCCTTTTGCGGGGTCTCGGGTTCCTCATTCATCCATTCTTGAGGGGGTTATTGGAGTTCTATGGGATCCAACTTCATCACCTCACCCCGGGGTCTATCCTGCACATCTCGGGCTTCGTCGCCCTTTGCGAGATGTTCCTAGGCTGCGAGGCACATTTTGAACTGTGGAGGAAGTACTCATGCCTCGTCCCTCGTACTCGGGACAAGACAATCTTGGAGGTCGGAGGAGCCAAAATATGTCGCATAGCGGGGACGGGGTATCCAATGGGAACACCGAAGGAGTTCGAAGAATGGTCTTCGGAATGGTTTTATATTGAGGACGTCCCCCTATTTGACCCAGCTCGGAGAGCTTTGCCCGAATACTCCAATGCCCCCTTGAAAAAGTGGTACAACTGGCGACCAAAGAGCTCATCCCAAGAAGACAGCGTCGAAGTGCAAGGCCTGGCAGCCCACGTGAGGGTACTAGCCCATCACAAGTTGACCATGATAGACGTCATGGCTCCCGCCATCACCCGGTGCGTCCAACCCCTTCAGCAGAGAATATACCCTTTGTGGTGTTACAACGAAACAAGCGACACCACTCGCTCCTGACAACTAGGCCCTGCCGACCAAACAACATTAGCCTCCGCACTTGTCGACCTATACAAAGGGGAGCAAGAAGATTTTGTTCGGCTGCCAACCAAGGAGGGCTATTCCAGTCATAATCCCATCGAATGGGTGAGACTTTCAATTTAGTGACTACAATTGAGGGTTTTAATTTTATCCCTTCCTGGCCGAGGCCTTTAACTTATGTGAACAGGAATGGAGGAGCTTCATCAAGACAGTTAACTGTCCGCCCCCAACCTGAGGACTATTCCCGTGATGACGATCCGGGCTTTCATGATGACCCGAATCTGACAATTGAGCTTGAAGACGGGGTTTTCTACCAGGAGAGCCTCGATCGCTCCAAGGTGGCTATTATAATAGATTATCCCGGATCATTCCCTTCCCCTGCAATAAGCAAGAATAAGAAAAACTCATCCCGCAAAAGACAGGTATGTTGCACCAATCCAAACATACCAGCTCCTCCTTCCAAGCGTCGTTGGCCTGCGAGACATGCATCGGCTATGGCGGCAACGCCCGAGCCAGAGGGTAACAGGGATCCGTCGAACGAGTTGGCCATGGGGACAAGCCCGTCCATCCGCTCAACTCAAAGGTACTATGTTCGGCTGTTTTATTTTATTATCAGGACTAATAGAGCCTCACAAGAGGCCCTATGTCGAAACACCTAGGCAAAGAGTTCAGCCTTCTTCTGCCAAGGAGGTTGCCAGGGTGTCCGGCGGCGCTCAAAATTCTAGAGCTTTAGATCATGCCGAATCCGTTGTGGAGGTCCCTACGGTTAATCCGGCCCTTGAAGACTCTGGGGAGGCGATGCCAGTTACCAAGTCCGAGGTAGAGAGCGCTATGAATCATCGACGGTGACGAGCAGCCCTACACCACCCAGCGCTCTCCGAACAAGAGTTTAATGCTCTACGCTCGGCGGACACACACATCGGAGCTGCCCGAGCTGGGTTCAGGGAGGCAATGAAACTGATATCGTCCAGCTTTTATGTGAGTAATCGGCTATAAGAGTCTGATCACTCATCTAAACCCAGTAGCCCCCGAACCTTAAATTGGCCGGAAAGACCGAATTAAGGGTCATCATAATGTATTATTGCTAACGCAGGCCTCGAGGTAGCAGAGCGAACAACTGGACAAGGAATTGGAAACAAGCCAAACACAGGTGGAAACCATGAAGGCCGAATTGGAGCAAGTGAAGAGCTTTACCCGGGAGGCACATGGTGAGTATGCTTGTTCTGCTGTCCTTAGTACATATTCCCATGCTGACACAGGGGTACTTTGTAGCAGCTGAATCAATAGGGCAATTGGAAAGAGATTCAGCAGCAGCTCAAGAATCTTAACGGTACGCCGAATATCAGCATGAGGCCGGCTGCCACATTTTGCAATGAAATATTGAGGATAAGAACTGCCTTTAGGCGGAAAACAGACAGCAGGCCGAAGAAATTGAGAGCTTAAAGACTCAATTGGCCCAGGCCCAAGAAGAGAACCAGAAATTATAGAGGGACATGTTTGGTAAGTGTGATTCTAACACTAGTTAGTACTTCTTATGTATGAAGTATAATGATCATGCCTTGACTCATGTATAGGTCTCCTGTTCGGGCGACCCGAAGAAGAGATCGAATCTTACCGCGGAAACCTTCTGAAGTAGTTGTCCGCCCTTCATCAGCGGGCCCAGAAGACCCTGAAGAGCATGGTAAAAGTGTTGTGGCCTACCGAGCAATCTCCGGAGGATATGGCCGAACTGGTTGATCGATTTAAGGGAGCCCGCAGTAGGTTCGAGCTATGGAAGACATCGGCTTGCCGAGAGGGAGCACGAGAGGTGTTGGTGATGATCAAGACCCGTTATACCGGCCTTAACCTCGAGCATATGGACCGGGTTGGGCCGGTAGGATCGGATGGGTAGGAAGTGCCTCTTCACTTGGTATACAACCAGGTGATGCCCACCGCTCATCTCTCCCAAGAAGATTTTGTAACTATGTACCAATAACCGAGGAATTTCTCCATCTGTGTTGTAAACTTTGTCTTAACCAGCCATTGGCTTTGACCTCCCGCACTAAGAGCTTGGGAGTGTTCCTTATAAAATATCACTCGAGAGGAGCGAATTATGTTCGGGGAACAAGGCAATCCGATCATTTGGTGCGAATGGGCAGTAAGCACACACAGAGATATGTTATATTACAACTTAGCGTAAGAAACATATTCCAAAGAAAATAGTATGTCTATCGATACCTTTCTTCAGGGTACTACGTAAATCGTATTTAGTAAGGTCATATACTGCTAGTATGCGACTAATGGCTCTTTGTGAGAAAAGAAACCCGAGTCAAGGTGCTAACGACCATAGTCTTATTAGTTGCTTCCATCGCAGCCGATCAATTGTCTGGTGAAGATAGCTAGGTTTTGGCTTCACCCGTCTGAGGTACGTATCCGGATAACCCGATCGTAACAATCGCAGAGGTGCTCCCTTTACCCTCTAGCCTAACAATCGGGAACGTAGAGGGTAAGCACATGAGCGAGGCAACCCAGCTTGGCAAAGTCTTAGTTTGAATTGATGCATATGATGGCTTAAACATGATAAGTGAAACATGCGTACACAATAAATGTAAATAAATACTTATAATATAAAAGCATTGGCTTCAGAAAGAAGCCCCTAGGTCTGTGTTCGGATTTGACACTTAAGGGTGTAAGCCGAAAATCTTAGTACAAGATCGGTTGAACCGAACATAGATTTGAGAAGAAAAGGGAAAAAATCTACCCAACAGCAAGGTGGGAGGGGGAGGAAAAAAGTAAAGAAAAAGGAGGTAAAGGGTAAAGAATGTGATGACACCGGTTTATCCGTATAAGCGCCGAAGACGAGTTGTGTTCCATGGGTTTGGTTCAAGGCGGTTGTCGGATGGGTTCCGAAGACGGTAAGCCCCTCCTGTGAGTACTTCGTCGATTTTGTAGGGGCCCTCCCATTTGGGCTTGAGTTTATGCTTCTGCTTCTTTGGGAGCCATAAGACGAGTTCACCCACATTATACACTTTTGCCCTGACCTCCCTACTCAGGTAATGTCGGGCCTGCTGTTGATAAAAAGTAGAGCGAGCCCGAGCTATGTCGCGCTCTCCTTCTAAGGCGTCCAGGTCGTCCTGTCGATCAAACTTGGCTTCCTTTTCCTCGTACATGCGCACCCTTGGTGCATAGTGAATAATATCACAAGGGAGGACTGCTTCTGCCCCATAGACCATGAAGAATGGTGTGTATCCCGTTGATCTGTTTGGGGTGGTGCGCAAGCCTCATAGAACGGAGTCGAGCTCCTCCACTGAATGACAGTCGGACTCATGAAGAGATCGGACCAAACGTGGCTTAATGCCGCTCATGATGAGGCCGTTTTCTTGTTACTTGTCCATTGGTCTGTGGATGATACACTGATGCGTAATCAAGCTTGATGCCCATTTTTGCACACCAGTCTTTCACCTCTTGGGCCGTGAAGTTGGATCCGTTGTCCATTATTATACTGTGTGGGACGCCATAACGGTGTACCATGCCGGATATAAAGTCGATTATTGGTCTGGACTTGGCTATTTGACAGGTTTTGCCTCTATCCATTTGGTGAACTTGTCAACCATGACCAGTACGTATTTATTCTTCTTGGTCCCCCCTTTAAGTGGTCTGACCATACCCAACCCCCAAACCGTGAAAGTCCAGGTGATCGATATAGTCCGAAGAGATATTGGGGGCATGTGGCTTTGATTTGCAAAAATTTGACACCCCACGCAGTGTTTGACAAGTGACTGGGCGTCCGCCCGAGCAGTGGGCCAAAAGAAGCCAGCTCGGAAGGCCTTGCTAACTAAGGCTCTTGTTGCAGCGTGGTGGCAACCCATCCGTGTGTGGACTTCAGCTAAGAGTTGTTGTCCTTCTTCCTCATATATGCACCACTGTAATATTCTGGTGGTGCTTTTCTTGTATAACTCACCCTCATGTACTTTTAGGCTTTGGATCACCGAATTATGCGTCGCGCCTTTGTCTGATCGTCGAGGAGTTCTTTGCAAAGAAGGTAGGCGAGGAAGGGCTCGGTCCATGGTGCGATTACTGCCATGACCTCATGAGTCAAAGGCATTTCATCCATTACGGAGCCGCCGATGATTTGGTCATCTAGTTCATTTATAGGGGGAACAACCTCTTCCATAGTATTTAGACCGGCGCCCTTATGATCGTCCTACCAAACCACAGATGGCTTAAAGAGCCGTTCCAGGAAAGTGTTTTTTGGGACAGGGTCACGTTTAGCCCCCATGCAGGCCAGTACGTCGGCGACTTGGTTGTTGTCTCGAGCGACATGGTGAAATTTCAGCCCCTCGAACCATGTGGATATCTTGAGGACAATGTTTCTGTATGCTTCCATCTTTGGGTTTTTGGCATTGAATTCACCATTGATATGTGAGATGGCCAAGTTGGAGTCTCCCCATACCTCCAGCCGTCTTATGCCCATTGATACTGCCGTCCGAAGACCGTGCAAGAGTGCTTCATATCCGACTGCATTGTTGGAATCGACATACATGATCTGCAACACGTACGGAACGTTGTCGCCTGTGGGGGATGTGAGGATAACTCCAGACCCCAGTCCGGCCAAAGTTTTAGATCCATCGAAGTACATCGTCCAATGGGACTATGTACTATATTCCTTGGGGAGCTCGGCCTCTGTCCACTCGGCAAGCAAATCTGTCAGTACCTGAGATTTTATAGCTCGTCGTGGCTTGTAGGAAATTTCAAAGGGAAGGAGCTCAATAGCCCACTTGGTTATGTGGCCAGTGGCATCACTGTTGTTGATTATATCGTTCAGGGGTACTTTGGATGCCACCGTAACCGAACACTCTTGGAAGTAGTGTCTGAGTTTCTGTGATGCCATAAATACTATATAGGCTATATTCTGGTAGTGCGGGTATCTGGACTTGCACTGCGTTAGTACTTCTGACACGTAATAGACCGGGTTTTGTGTCCAAAATTTGTGTCCCTCCTCCTCTCCTTCGACGACGAGCACTGCGCTAATGACTTGGTTGGTAGCCAATATGTATAATAACATGCGTTCACCAGCACCTGGTGTTCTGAGTATGGGATTGCATGCTAGTAGTGTTTTAATTTCTTCTAATGTAGCCGCTGCTTCGTCGGTCCACTCAAAATTGTTGGTCTGTTTTAGTAGTCTATAGAGCGATAAAGCCTTTTCCCCGAGGCGGGAGATAAAGCGGTTTAGCACCGCTACGCAACCAGCCAACCTCTGGATATGCTTTAGCTCTGTGGGTATTGCAAGTTATGATAGAGTGCGGATCTTAGCTGGATTCGCTTCTATTCCTCTATGGGAGACGATGAATCCGAGCAGTATACCAGTGGGAACTCCGAATACACACTTCTCTGGATTGAGTCGTATGTCATACTCGCGTAGGCTAGCAAAGGTTTGTCGTAGGTCATCGATCGACTGGCTAGCGTGTTTGGTTTTGATTACCACGTCGTCCACGTATGCCTCGACTATTTTACCGACTTGTTTTGTGAGGCAAGTCTGGATCATGCGCTGGTATGTAGCCCTAGCGTTTTTTAGCCCGACGGGCATCGTGTTGAATCAAAATGGCCCGTAGGGGGTGATGAATGCGGTTGCAGCTTGGTCAGATTCCTTCATTTTAATCTGATGATATCCAGAATAGGCATCGAGGAAACACAACGAGTCGTGTCTGACTGTGGTGTCAATAATCTGGTCTATGCACGCTAAGGGGAAAGGGTCCTTAGGGCAGGCCTTGTTGATGTCTTCAAATTCGACGCACAGTCGCCAGGATTTGTCTTTCTTTGGTACCATCACCAGGTTTGCCAACCATTCGGGGTGCTTAATCTCCCGAATAAATCCGGCCTCTAGCAGTTTGGCTAGCTCTTCACCCATAAGTTGTCATTTGGGCTTTGAAAAGCGACGCAGAGTCTGCTTAATGGGCTTGAAGCCTACAATGATGTTTAGACTATGTTCTGCTAAACGCTGTGGGATTCCGGGCATATCGGAGGGATGCCAAGCGAAGATGTCCTAGTTTTCCCGTAAAAATGTCCGTAGTGCCTCGTTCACTGTGGGATTGAGCTGAGCTCCGATGGATGCTGTCATGTTGGGGTTCGTCGGGTGCACCTCAAATTTAACTATTTCCTCTGTAGGTTTAAAGGATCTGGGTTTGGGCCTTTTGCTAAGGATCACATCGTCCTTGTCAACTGTTGACCAAAGTGCGGTCAGTTCTTCTCCAGCGAAGGTCTCAGCTAGTGCCTCGAGGGCGAGCGCTGCTATTTTTTCGGCCTGAAGGGCTATGTTCGGATCACTGGCGATTGTGATTACCCAATTTGGTCTTGGCATCTTGAGTTTCATATACCCGTAGTGTGGTATAGCCTGGAATTTTGCGAAGGCATCATGTCCCAATAGGGCGTGGTAGCCGCTAGGGAAGGGCATGATATGCAAGAGGAGTTCTTTGGATCGGTAGTTTTCGGGCATGCCAAACACTACGTCCAAGACGATACGTTCTGAACAATGTGCCTCTTTCCCTAGAATGATTCCCCGGAAAGTCGTGTTGCTATGCTTGATACGAGATCGGTCGAACTGCATTTTTCCAGGGTATCTTCGTAGATCAGGTTTAAACCACTGTCGCCGTCCATTAGCACCTTGTGTAACCTGAAGCCATCAATGATGGGGTTCAGGACTAGTGCGGCCGGTGAGTGACCGGGAAGAATGGCTGGTCGTTCAGTATCTCCGAAGGTAATGGGTATGTCTACCCATGCACTTGTTGCTGCCACATGATAGACCTGTTCGAGTTCTTTGAGAGATCTTTTCCTCCTGTTCCTTGAGGGGAACGTTTCATAGATCATCAGGACTTCGGCATTGTATTCGGGTGGCGATGTGGCATGCCTATTCGGTGGTAGCGCCTCAAGAATGGCTTCACTACTTTTTGCGACCTGCCTGGCGACCCAGCAAGCTCTAAGGCTGTGAGTCGGGCTTGTGTTCAGCAATACGAAATGTATAGGGCATGGTTTGTCCAATAGCTCGTCAAGGATAGTACTGACCCCTGTAAGGGGCCTATTTCTCTTTTCGGTGGGTTTGAGTCTGGAAGGCCCTTTGGAGGTATCCTCTTCTTCCGATCTCCTCTAGGGTACTCGGTGAAGGTTGGTTCCAAAAATAGTCGTTCGGCTTGCCAAGCGCTTTCCATGGCACAATATTTTTGTACCAAGTTTGACAGCTCGGTAAAGTCACGAATGTGCCGACGAGCCAGGGAGTTGAGAATTCCTTTGTTATGGCAGTTGCGATTGAAGGTTGCCATTATCTCCTGATCACTAAGGCCTCGTACTTTGTTTCTAGTGAGGAGGAGTCTAGCCCAATAATGATGAACCAACTCTCCTGGTAACTGCTTAACGTCCCATAAGTGTGAAGACTTGGGCTCTGCTACGATGCTTGAGTGATCGGTTTGGGTGGTGGGTGGGAAATTTTTTGACTCCACTCCACGGTGTGAGTTCGGAATCTCAGGCTCCGAAATGTGTGCTAGATCAAGGACCGATATCGGTCTGTCTCTGGAGCGAACTCCGGTGTCTAGGTTCCAATCGACGTCTCGGTGATTGGAGACCGGGATGTAAACCATTTTTAATATCGATCGCTGGGAGGACGAGCCGGTCAGATTTAAGCCTGAGTCGGTCATAGACCGGAACCTGGTCATCATACATACGGATGGTCTCAATCCGATCGAATAGCTCGTTTAAAAACGAGGCGATGGTAGGATGTGTGTCGCTGAAGCTAGTGTAGTCGATATGTGGCGTCGTAGTTCCAGAGTCGCACGAAAGCGAATTCGGGTCCTGTTTAGCCGTGGTGGATCCGGTCACAACGACTGGATTGGGCGTTCTAGACAGCCCGGGGGTGACGGCTTCATCAGAAGCAGGGCCCGATGTCTTCGGCGTCGAGGCTTCGGGATCTGGCGGGCTCCTCCACAGGAGTCGAGGGTTCTATCAAGACAAGTTCTCCCTGTGAATCAGCGACGAACTCTAGGGTTCCGAACCTAATTCCTTGATCGGGGGAAAGTTTCCGATCTGGCCAAGGTGGCCGATCGGGTCAGCGTGCGACAAGGTGTCGCCGCTTGTAAGGAACTGATCAGGGATGAGAATACCGTGGCTGCAGATCTCGTTGCTTGTGACAAGGCGAGCCATCGATTCCTTTGGCGATCACAGTGGAACTCTCAATGAAAGCACCAATGTCGGTGTCAAAACCGGAAGATGTCGGGTAGGGGGCCGTCAATGCTGCCGAGCTTGCCGAGCTAAATTGGAAGCTCAAGTGCTCCGAAGAGGAGCTTGATCACCTGAACAAGAGGTTCGATGAGGTTCAAGGTAAGCCGAATTGTAATATCTGGACTCTCTATCATTAGTGATCCACATTGGTAACCCAGTGTAATTATTTATTTATTTCTTCCACAACTTCGGCTAAGGAGGTCAAGAACCTCAATGCCGAGCTCAAAAAGGTGAAGCAGGAGGTCGCGGATGAGAAGGCGACAGCCGAACAAGCGGCAACCACACTATCCACATTAAAAACTGCGAGCGATAAGCATGAGGCCCGGGTGGAGGAGGTGCAATAGGAGCTCAAGGATGCCAGCATGAAGTGCGAGGCCCTTAAGCAGAAAGGCAAAGAGCAGGCCACCGAGCTATCCATGCTGAAATCCGAGGTCCAAAAGGAGCAGGTGGACAGGCAGTTCTTTGAAGAAAAATCCGCCAAGTTAAGGCTGTCACAGATGGTAAGTCATATTTACTATAGTGTGCCTTTGGTGGTAGCAGGTTTGTGTTGCTCACCAAGGTGTGGCGTTCCTTAGGCGCCTGTATGGACCTCCAAAAAGAGTGCAATGGACGCGAACAAGTTCTATGCTTCGTGAGATGAATACGATGAGGCTCAGCTATTCTGGGCAAAGTTTGAAGCCCCCAAGCGCTCTCCTCTTCTGATCGAGAAAATGAAGCAACTGATGGAGCTACACAGGATGGCGGAGCCGGCCATGAAGGATCTCTGCATCCAACTATGTCCTGAAGAGCCGTTGCCGAGTAGCTACTTCGGCTTGGTGTGGAAGTTCTGCGATGTTGCGCCTCAGATTGACGCGCTAAAGCATTCTACATGCATCGAGGGAGAGTGGATGGCCTTTGCAAGAACCATGGTGCACTGGCCAAAACTCAAGCCGACCGAGATGGCCACCGCACCTCCGCCCCCCCTAGAAAGGAGTATAGGCGCCCTGAGCGATACTTCTCCACAATGATGAAGGGTGCTTGGGCGATAGAGGCCCAATGCTCTAAGGATGTTTTTTCTGAGTGATCGTGTTGTAATATGTTCAAGGACTGTTAACGCTTTACAATGAGGCTGCATGGTTTATCATGTCTTTTGAGTTTTGTATTTATTGTGACTCCCATGTGTCCGTTTTATCAAAAAATTGCGAGTCGTCGGCTTCAGCCCCCACGTAGATACTACACGAGGTGTTTCTGCCTCCACACCATTACCCTTAGCCGAGGTATCGATGCCCAAAGGCGGTTGTGCGAGGGGAACAAGGAAATCATACTATGATGCTTTATCACTTTCACTTAGCCGTAGGAGCATAAAAACTATGGGGGCTGATGACTAGCCCCGAGTGTTCTGCGATGTTCGGATGTAGCATGGCTGAAGCCAGCACCACATGGTTTGTACAAGCATGAAACCCATTGTATGACACGGAATAATCTCTATCGATTTTTTAGTATGACACTTATGCTCGGATTTGCAGACCGTTTCTCGCTTACTATGATAGTTAGTATTTGGCTTTCTCCCCTGAGGTGTTTGACCAGGCGAGCTGGAAGCACAATCGCAGTGGTTATACCTTTGCCCTTTTAGTCGAACGAGCAGAATGTAAGAGGTCAAACACAGGAGTCGGGCAACCCAACTATTGACCCAAGACATAGTTCAGATCCAATGCATATAAAGCAAAATCCAAGATGCCAAACACACGATCAGTTGTGTCGGGGTGATGTTTAGGGTGATATTTTAAATTCAATCCCCTGGTCTATTAGCCGGTTGCATCGTGATGTATACCGAACAATTTCACAAGAAGCGTTGATGAGGGAAGAACAGAGTATGTAGCATGAAATACACCAAAGAGGCCATGTATAATGCTGTTTTGTTTGCTCAATAATTCTTATAACTCAAATTTCCGAAGTAATTGTTTATAGGTATTTGAAGATGAAACATAAATCTTACATAGGAGAGGTTGTACTAGGGGTCTTCGATGGGTGGCTTGACGTTCTCGATGTGCCATGTCGCCTGTCCGCTCCTGTGCCTCCTAGGGAGTTGCATTCCTTTAAGGGTGATTGATGTTGGCGAGCAGACCATGGGAAGATCTTGAGAAGTTGCCAAAGTATGGATGAGCTTTACGCTTTAACAAGTCTTTGATGGTACCGAAGGTTTGTTCGAGGACATGTACTGGCAGTAGTTCGGTCAAGCGGAACACTTTCCCTTTGATAGTTGTTCCCCATTGCTGCCCATGGAATCTTGAGTGCAAAGTTGTGCCGTCTTGGCAAATGTTTGACGCACGCTAGGGCTGTGCAGTGAGGAGCATGT
Organism: Hordeum marinum; assembly: GCA_022496015.1. Lineage (NCBI taxonomy): Eukaryota > Viridiplantae > Streptophyta > Magnoliopsida > Poales > Poaceae > Hordeum > Hordeum marinum. The sequence goes on from CM039677.1 coordinate 157,198,505, forward strand.
CCCTATTTCTAGGGAGAAGAAGGTTCGAGGAGTTCGGACTTAGACCGAGCTTGTTTGTCAACCTTACGTGCCTTTATGGCAGATTTCGGTGTTGGCCGATTGTCATCGTAATGGAATTCGGGCGCCAAGGCGAATGCATGTTCCTCAGTTCAGAGGGAATGCTCTGTGTTGCCGTTGACAGTAATGACCCCCTTGGGCCCGGGCATCTTAAGATTGAGGTGTGTGTAGTGTGGGATGGCGTTAAAGCAAGCGAACGTTGTGCGGCCTAGGAGGGCGTGATAACCGACGTAGAAAGGGACAATGTTGAAGATCAAGTCCTCGTTGCGGAAGTTGTTGGGCAAACCGAACACTACTTCCAGGCTCACAAAGCCCATTTACCGGGCTTCGACGCTTGGCATCACTCTTTAAGGTAGTGTTGCTACGTTTGATCCTTGATGGATCTATACCCATCTTTTTGACCATGTCTGAGTAAATTAGATTGAGGCTACTTCCTCCAACTGTGATACCAATCGATAATGGGGTCTAGGATGAGGGCCGCCGAACCTCCATGACGAATACTGGTCGGATGGTCTCATCGATTAAAGGTAATCGGGTACGCCGACCATGGGTTATACTTCGGGGCTACAGGCTCTATGGCGTAGACCTCTAGAGGGGCGCGCTTCCTCTCCTTTTTGGGTATGTGAGTGGGGTATATCATGTTCGCAGTTTTTACCTCTGGGGGAACTGCTTTTGTCCTCCATTGTTCGGACCATGGGGCTCGTCATCATGCTTGCTTCATGGTCCCTTGCCTTGCTCTTCGGCTGCGAGTTTGCCAGCTTGTTTGAACACCCAACAGTTACGGTTGGTGTGGGTGGTGGGCTTGTCTTGGGTGCCATGGATTTGGCAAGGCCTCTCCATGATTTTGTCCAATGGGGTAGGTCCGTCACGATTTCCTTTAGAAGGCTTCTTCCACTTCCCGGACCGAGGGTTGCGGAAACCGGCGTTAACAGTTGTGTCGTCGGCATCACCATTGTTGTGTCGGCGTTTACTTTTGTTGCATCGTGGTTTCCTGTTTCCATCCCAAACTTCGGAGGTGTCGGGGTCTTCAGGGCTGTGGCTTTGCCTAGCTAGCCAGTTATCCTCGCCCGCGCAAAAGCGGGTCATGAGTTTTGTAAGGGTGGACATGGTCCTAGGCATGTCCTGACCGAGCTGCCGAGCTAGCCATTCGTCCAGAATATTGTGCCTGAAAGAGGCTATTGCCTCGGCATCTGGGCAATCGACGATCTGGTTTTTCTTGGTCAAGAACTGATTCCAGAATTGTCGAGCTGACTCTCCTACCTTTTGAACGATGTTTCTTAGGTCGGAGAAGTCCGGCGGTCATACATAGGTGCCCTGGAAGTTAGATCGGAATGTGTCCTCGAGATCCTCCCAGCTCCTGATAGAATTTTCGGGGAGGCTGTTTAACCAGTGTCGAGCTGGCCCCTTAAGTTTTACAGGTAGATACTTGATGGCATGGAGGTCATCTCCTCATGCCATATGAATGTGGAGGAGGAAGTCCTCGATCCACACTGTGGGGTCAGTTGTTTCGTCGTATTGCTCTATGTTCACGGGTTTAAACCCTTCCTGGAACTAGTGCTGCATCACCTCATCGGTGAAGCACAGTGGATGGATAGCGCCTCTGGCCCGGTCTATGTCACGCCGGTAGTCGGCGCCTGATCTGGCCTAGTTTTGTTCCCGTCCTCTGTTGTTGCGGTCGAGCCAAGGATGGTATCCGTCTCGTCTATCGGGGGAGTACCCTCTAGATCCGTAGATGGATCTCGTGTGGCCTATTCTACAATCCAGGTCATGCCACAGGGCGTACCTGTCCTCGGGCTCTATTGGCTCTTTTCCCCTTCTGCGGGGTATCGCCGACCTATAACCGGCGTCGCCAACCGTCCTATTTCATCCTCGGGGAGGGCGGTCCGGCTAGTTGTATGGAGTGTGCTTGGGAGACGATGTATTAGGGACCTCGTCGTCGAACTATGGCAGCAGCCATTGGTGTGGATAGCTCTTGGGTTGGTCCAATAGACTAGTACTGTACCCTTCCACGGCTGATAGGACCCTCATCCATCTATCATTGAGGGTATCTTGTTCGGCCTTAATTTGCCGTTCTTTTGCCTTCAGGCTTCAGGCAGTAGCGATAAGCTGTTACCTAAACCATTCCTGATCCTCAAGGTTTTCAGGGACGCCGAAGTCTTCGGCTTCCAGGATATCCTCCTCCTCTACAGTGGGGAGGTAGTTGTCATCCTCGGAATCATTTGGATCCTCAAGGTCGCACTGATCTTCCGGCCTCTCCTGGTCCTCTAGCGGCTGCTCGGGGATATCGGGATCGCCGAGGTCTTCCGGGGTATCGTTTCCCCCGATGCCAGCAATGGCTTCCCTTCCCTTTTTTCCTTTGATTGTTTGCGTAGTTTCCGGTGCCTTGACGGTGCTTCACCCGAATTATCGCCATTGTTTTCGGGTGTGTGCTCGCGCTTATCAGCTGGAGTATCCACCATGTAGACGTTGTAGGTGGAGGTGGCAGTCCATCGCCCGGTGTTGATGGGGGTGGGAGCACAATCCTCTTCATGCATGTCTTCTACCTCCTCGAAGGTGTAGTCCAACATATCGGTTAAGTCTTCAACAATGGCTACTAAGTGGGTTGTGGGTGGGATGAAAAATTCCTCTTGACCCGCCTTCAGACCGATCTGAAAAATTCCACCTTCAGACCAATCTGAAAAATTCCTCTTGACCCGCCTTTAGACCGATCGGGGTTGGGTCATCAGTGATTTTCATCGATAGGATCCGATCTAGAGCCTCGTTGAGTGTCGAGAGCTTGATCGGGTCAGTCCGCCCAGAGCTTTCGGAGTTAACATTCGATGTGTCCACACAAGGAGTGTGTTTGGCAGGAGCTGACCCCCGACCATCTGGTACTATAACCGGATCCGGACTAAAAGCCAGATCATCATCGGGGTTGATCCCGTAGGTGGGTTCGAAAGCGAAATCCGAAGTCAAGGCCTCGTAGTCCTCGGGCGAGTCAAACGAGATTGCGAGCCCGGTGAGAGAAAGATCACCCCGAGAGTCTACAGAGAACTCTAGGTTCCCGAATCTGACCTCTTGATCACAGGCGAAAGTCCTGACCCGGCCAAGACAGTCGGTCAGGTTGGCGTGCAGCACGATGCTGCCGAAAGCGAAGAGCTGTCCAGGGACAAAGGAGTCAATGTTGCGGACTTCCTCGCTAATGACTAAGCGAGCCATTGATTCCGTTGGCGATCACAACGGTACTCTCAATGAATGCACCAATGTCGGTGTCAAAACCGTAGGATCTCGAGTAGGGTGTCCCGAGCTGTGAGTCTAGGATCGATGGTAACAGGGGACGAAGGACGATGTTTATGTTGGAAATATGCCCTAAAGGCAATAAATAAAGTGTTTATTATTGTATTTCCTTGTTCATGATAATCGTTTATTATCCATGCTATAATTGTATTAATTGGAAACATGGATACATGTGTGGATACATAGACAAACACAATGTCCCTAGTATGCCTCTAGTGAACTAGCTCGTTGATTGAAAGATGGTTAAGGTTTCCTAGCCATGGACATGAGATGTCATTTGATAACGGGATCACATCATTAGGAGAATGATGTGATGGACAAGACCCAAACTACAAACGTAGCTTATGATCGTGTCAGTTTATTGCTACTGTTTTCTGCATATCAAGTATATGTTCCTATGACCATGAGATCATGCAACTCACAGGTATCGGAGGAGTACCTTGTGTGTATCAAACATCGCAACGTAACTGGGTGACTATAAAGGTGCTCTATAGGTGTCTCCGAGGGTGTCCGTTGAGTTGGCATGGATTGAGACTGGGATTTGTTACTCCGTGTGACGGAGAAGTATCTCAGGGCCCACTCGGTAATACAACATCACAATGAGCCTTGCAAGCAATGTGACTAATTGTTAGTTGCAGGATATTGTATTACGGAACGAGTAAAGAGACTTGCTGATAACGAGATTGAACTAGGTATGGAGATACCGACGATCGAATCTCGGGCAAGTAACATACCGAAGAACAAAGGGAACATCATATGGGATTAACTGAATCCTTGACATAGAGGTTCGACCGATAAAGATCTTTGTAGAATATGTAGGAACCAATGTGTACATCCAAGACCCGCCATTGGTTATTGACCGTAGAGGTGTCTCGGTCATGTCTACATAGTTCTCGAACCCGCATGGTCTGCACACTTAAGGTTTGGTGACGTTTCGGTAGTATAGAGTTATGTATGGTGGTGACCGAAGTTTGTTTGGAGTCCTGGATGAGATCCTGGACGTCACGAGGAGCTCCGGAATGGTCCGGAGGTAAAGATTCATATATAGGAAGTCCTGTTTTGGTCGCCGGAAAAGTTCCGGGCTTATCGGTAGTGTACCGGGAGTGCCGGTAGTGTATCGGGAGACCACCGGGAGGGGTATTTCGACCCAAGAGGCTTCATGGGCTGTGGGCGAGTAAATACCAGTCTTTTGTGGGCTGGTGGAAGTCCCACACAAGGCCCATGCGGCTGGGAGAAAAAGCCCAAAGGGAAAAAGGTGGGAAAAGGCCAAAAAAAGGAGGAATCCTAGTCCTACTAGGATTGGAGGAGGAGTCCTCCTCTCCTCCCCACTTTGGTCGACCCAAGGGCTGGCTTTTTGGCAGACAAGACTCCTCCTCCTCTCCTCCTATATATACTGGTGGTATTGAGGGTTTTTGCACTAGATTTTCAGCCACGTGCTACCCGTTCCTCCAGTGCATATTTCTCCTCTAGATCGGTTTTCTGCAGTGCTTAGGCAAAGCCCTATCGGAATTGCTCCACCACCATCGCCGGAGCGCCGTTAGGCTGCCGGAGAACTCTTCTTCCTCTCCATTCCTTCTTGCTGGATCAAGACGGTGGAGATCGTCATCAAGCTGTACGTGTGCTGAACGCGGAGGTGTCGTCCGTTCGGTGCTAGATTGGAAGGACCGTGATCAAGTTCGTGGGACGGATCGTGATCGGATCGCGGGATGGATCGTGATTGGATCGCGGGACGGATCGTGATTGGATCGCGGGACGCACGGTGATTTGGATCGCGAAGACGTTCAACTACACCAACCGCGTTTCTTAATGCTTCCCGCTTAGCGATCTACAAGGGTATGTAGATCCACTCTCCCTCTCGTAGATGCTCATCACCATGGATAGATCTTCGTGTGCGTAGGAAAATTTTTGTTTCCCATGCAACGTTTCCTAACAGTGGCATCATGAGCTAGGTTGATGGTTCGATGAGATCGCGAGTAAAACACAAAAGGTTTGTGGGCGTTGATGCTTAGATTGCTTCCTTCCTTGGTCGGATTTTTGTTCAGCGGTATTGTGAGACGAAGCGGCCCGGACCAACATTACTCGTACACTTACGAGAGACCGGTTCCCTCGACGCAACTTGTTACCTAGATGGCTTGCGGATGGCAGTTTCTCTCACTTTAGTTGGATCGGATTCGACAAAGGCGGTCCTTGAGAAGGTTGAAAAGCAAATTATGTATCACCGTTGTGGTTTATGCGTAGGTGAGAATCGTTCTTGCTAGAAACCCGTAGCAGCCACGTAAAACATGCAACAACAATTAGAGGACGTCTAACTTGTTTTTGTAGGGTATGTTGTGATGTGATATGGCCAATTACATGATGTGATATATGTGATGTATGAGATGATCATGTGATGTATAGAATTTCACGACTTGCATGTCGATGAGTACGACAACCGGCAGGAGCCATAGGGTTGTCTTTAATTATGTCAATCATTAAGCGCTATGTAATGCTTTACTTTATCTCTAAATGGTAGCAATAGTAGTAGAAGCATGCTGGGCGTGACAACCTCGATGGCGACACGTTGATGGAGATCAAGATGATGGAGATCATGGTGTCGTGCCGGTGACGATGAAGATCATGCCGGTGCTTTCAAGATGGAGATCTAAAGCACGAGTTCATGGCCATATCATGTCACTTATGAATTGCATGTGATGTTAATCCTTTTATGCACCTTGTTATGCTTAGTACGACGGTAGCATTATAAGGTGATTCCTCTCTTAAATTTCAAGATAAAATTGTGTTCTCCGCGAGTGTGCACCGTTGCGAAAGTTCGTCGTGTTGAGACACCACGTGATGATCGGGTGTGATAGACTCTACGTTCACATACAACGGGTGCAAGCCAGTGTTGCACACGCAGAACACTCGGGTTAAACTTGACGAGCCTAGCATGTATAGACATGGCCTCGAAACACAAGAGACCGAAAGGTCGAACATGAGTCATATAATAGATATGATCAACATAATGATGTTCACCATTGAAGCCACCTCAACTCACGTGATGATCGGACTTGAGTTGGTGGACTTGGATCATGTGACACTCAGATGACATGAGGGATGTCAATTTGAGTGGGAGCTTTAGTGATTTGATTAACTAAACTCATTATCTTGAACAATAGTCTAAGTGAACTTTGCATATTTATGTTGTAGATCAATGGCTCGCATAGTAGCACCCCTGAATTTTAATGCATTCCTAGAGAAAGATAAACTGAAAGATGATGGAAGTAACTTTGTTGAATGGGCCCATAATCTGAGGATTATCCTCACGGCTTCCTAGAAATCATATGTCCTTGATGCACCGCCTGGTGACCAACCAGAAGACATGACCTCCGAAGACGTTAAGAACGCTTGTGAGGCACGTACTGGAGATTACTCAATAGTTCAGTGTGCAATATTGTATGGATTAGAACCGGGACTTCAAAGACGTTTTGAACGTCATGGAGCATATGAGATGTTCCAGGAGTTGAAGTTTATCTTTCAGAAGAACGCCCGGATCGAGAGGTATGAAACCTCCGATAAGTTCTATGCTTGGAAGATGGAGGAGAACGGGTCTATCAGTGAACATATACTCAGAATGTCTGGGTATTCAACTCGTCTAGCAGAGTTGGGAATTGCCCTTCCGCCAGAGGCAATCACTGCCACCTAGTTACAAGAGCTTTGTGATGAACTATAACATGCACGGGATGAACAAGTCAGTCGCCGATCTGTTTGTGATGCTAAAAGTCGCTAAGTCTGAAATCCAGAAAGAACATCAAGTGTTGATGGTCAATAAAACCACTAGTTTCAAGAAAAAAGGCAAAGTCAAGGGCAAGGGCAAGAAGGGTAAAACCAAGAAGGATGGCAAAGCAGTTGCTACTCCTGCAAAGAAGCCCAAGCATGGACCCAAGCCAGAAACTGAGTGCTTTCATTGCAAAGGAACTGGTCACTGGAAGCGGAACCGCCCCAAGTACCTGGCTGACAAGAAGGTGGCCAACGACAAACAAAGTATATATGATATACATGTTATTCATGTGTACCTTACTAGCTCTCGTAGTAGTGCCTGGGTATTTGATACTGGTTCGGTTGCTCACATTTGCAACTCAAAGCAGGAACTACAGAATAAACGAAGGCTGGCAAAGGACGAAGTGACGATGCGCGTGGGAAATGGTTCCAAGGTTGATGTGATCGCCGTCGGCACGCTCTCTCTTCGATTACCATCGGGATTAGTGATGAACCCGAATAATTGTTATTTAGTGCATGTGTTAAGCATGAACATTATATCTGGATCTTATTTATTGCGAGACGGTTACTCATTTAAATCAGAGAATAAAGGTTGTTCTATTTATATGAGTAATATCTTTTATGGTCATGCACCCAATGTTAGGGGTTTATTCATATTGAATCTTGATAGTGATGACACACATGTTCATAACATTGATGCCAAAAGATGTAGAATTGATAATGATAGTACCACTTTCTTGTGGTACTGCCGTTTAGGTCATATTGGTGTAAAACGCATGAGGAAGCTCCATGCTGATGGACTTTTGGAGTCACTTGACCGAAGTTTGTTCGGAGTCCCGGATGAGATCCTGGACGTCACGAGGAGCTCCGGAATGGTCCGGAGGTAAAGATTCATATATAGGAAGTCCTGTTTTGGTCGCCGGAAAAGTTCCGGGCTTATCGGTAGTGTACCGGGAGTGCCGGTAGTGTACCGTGAGACCACCGGGAGGGGTATTTCGACCCAAGAGGCTTCATGGGCTGTGGGAGAGTAAATACCAGCCTTTTGTGTGCTGGTGGAAGTCCCACACAAGGCCCATGCGGCTGGGAGAAAAAGCCCAAAGGGAAAAAGGTGGAAAAAGGTGAAAAAAGTACGGAAAAGTTTCTGGACTTACCGGTTTTGTGACGGGAGTGCCAGAAGTGTTCCGGGGGTCCATCGGGAGGGTCCACCTGCCCCAGAGGGCCCCATGGGATGTGAGAGGGGGCACACCAGCCCCTGGTGGGCTGGCCGCCCCTCCCACCTAAGGCCCATGCGACTGGGAGGGCTAGGGCAGGCCCAAGAGGGGGCGCCTCACTTGCCTTGGGGGCCAAGTTGCCCCCCTTGGCCGCCGCCCCACCCTAGGGGAAACCCTAGGGCGCCCCCTCCTCCTCTACCTCCTATATATATGTGAGGGGAGGGAGGGAGGCAGCACCCTAAGCCACGGCGCAACCTCTCCCTCCCCCTCTAGATCCGTTTCTCCTCTAGATTGTCGCCATAGCGCTTGGCGAAGCCCTGTCGGGACAGCTCCACCACCACTGCCACCACGTCGTTGTGTTGGCGGAGAACTCATCTACCTCTCCCCCCTCGCTTGCTAGATCAAGGAGGTGGAGATCGTCATCGAGCTAAATGTGTGCTAAACGCGGAGGTGCCGTCCGTTCAGCACTAGATCGGAAGGACCATGATGGGATTCGGGACGGATCGTGATTGGATCGTGAAGACGTTCAACTACATCAACCACGTTTCTTAATGCTTCCGCTTAGAGATCTACAAGGGTAAGTAGATCCCATCTCTCCTCTCATAGATGCTCATCTCCTAGATTGATCTTGGTGAAGCGTAGGAATTTTTTGTTTCCCATGCAACATTCCCTAATAGGTTTCACTAGAGGCTTCTCTCTTTAAGGCAAATATCATGGCGGGTAAACAATTATTGTCAAGCAATTGATAGAAAAGCGAATAATCATGTAGTTATCCAAGGCAATGACCATGCATATAGGCATCACGTCCATATCAAGTAGACCGAAATGATTCTGCATCTACTACTATTACTCCACATATCGACCGACTCCTGCCTGCATCTAGAGTATTAAGTTCATGAAGAACAGAGTAACACATTAAGAAAGATGACATGATGTGGAGGGATAAACTCAAGCAATATGATGAAAACCCCATCTTGTTACCCTTTATGGAAACAATACAATACGTGCCTTGCTACCCCTACTATGTCAGTGGGTGAGGACACCGCAAGATTGAACCCAAAACCAATCACTTCTCCCATTGCAAGAATTACCAATCTAGTTGGCCAAACCAAACCAATAACTCGAAGAGACTTGTAAGGATATGAAACCATGCATATAAGAAATCAGAGGAGATTCAAATAAGATTCATGGATAATCTGAACATAAACTCACAATTCATCGGATCTTGACAAACACACCACAGAAGAGGATTACATCGGATAGATCTCCATGAAGATCATGAAGAACATGGTATTGAAGATCAAAGAGAAAGAAGAAGCCATCTAGCTACTAGCTATGGACCTATAGGTCTATGGTGGACTACTCATGCAACATCGGAGGGGTAATGGAGTTGATGTAGATGCCCTCCGTGATCGAAACCCCCTCCGGCAGATTACGGAAAAGGCTCCAAGATGATATCTCTCGGGAACGGAGGCTTCCGGCGGAGGAAAAGTATTTGCATTGCTCTTTCTGGTGTTGGGGGAATATTTGGGAATTTATAGGCCAAGAATTAGGGTTAGGAGACCTGCCAGGAGGTGACAAGCCTGCTAGGCGCGGCTAGGGGGGCCCTGCGCCTAGCAGGCTTGTGCCGCCCTGGCACCTCCCCTGACGTGCACTCCAAGCTTGGATGACTTGTTTCCTTCGAGAAAAATTCCTTCCGAAGGTTTTATTCCGTTTGGACTCTGTTTAATATTCCATATCTACAAAACTCAAAAACAAGGAAAAAACAGAAACTGGCACTTGGCTCTAGATTAATAGGTTAGTCCCAAAAATAATATAAAATAGCATATTAATGCATATAAAACATCCAAAACAGATAATATAATATCATGCCATCATAAAAAATTATAGATACGTTAGAGACATATCAACATCCCCAAGCTTAATTCCTGCTCGTCCTCGAGTAGGTAAATGATTAAAACAGAATTTTTGATGTGGAGCGCTACCTAACATATTTATCCAAGTAATATTCTTTATTGTGGCATGAATATTTAGATCCATAAGACTCAAAACAAAAGCTTAATATTGATATAGAAACAATAACATTTCAAGAATACTAGCAAAGCAATTGTATCTCTTCAAATATAATGGCAAAAGAAAGTTATCCCTACAATATCATATGGTCTGTCTATGCTCCATATTCCCCATACAAGGTACTTATATCATGCACAACCCTGATGAAAAGTCAAGCAATTGTTTTCACACCTTTATTTTCTCAAACTTTTTCAGCTCTCACGCAATACATGAGCGCGAGCCATGGATATAGCATTATAGGTGGAATAGAATATGGTGGAGGTTGTCAAGGAAAGGGAGAAGATAGTCTCACATCAACTAGGCATATCAACGAGCTATGGATATGCCCATCAATAGATATCAATGTGAGTGAGTAGGGATTGCCATGCGACGAATGCACTAGAGCTATAAGCGTATGAAAGCTCAAAAGGAAACTAAGTGGACATGCATCGTGAAGAAAAATTCCACTAGCTATATGAAAGTGACAAAATAGGATACTCTCTATCATGAAGATCATGGTGATACTTTGAAGCACAAATGTGGAAAAAGGTAGTAGCAATGTCCCTTCTCTCTTTTCTCTCATTTTTTGGTGGGCATCTAAGGCCTCTTTTATTCATTTTTATTCACTTGTGAGGGAATCATAGCTTCCATCATTCTTTCCTCACATGGGACATGATCTAATGAAAATCATCACACTTTTATTTACTTACAACTCAAAAGAAAATTACAACTCGATACCTATGACAAAATATGACTCTATATGCAATATGGAAGTGATGGTGCATGTCATAAAAGGAAACGCTGGAAGTTGCATGGCAATATATCTCGAAATGGCTATGGAAATGCCATAATAGGTAGGTATGGTGGCTGTTTGGAGAAAAGATATATGGTGGGCGTTTTAAGGAAGGTATATGGTGGCTGTTTTGAGGAAAGTGTTTGTTGCACCGGCGAAAGTTGCGCGGTACTAGAAAGGCTAGCAAGAGTGGAAGGGTGAGAATGTGTATAATCCATGGACTCAACATTAGTCATAAAGAACTCACATACTTATTGCAAAATTCTATTAGTTATTGAAGCAAAGCATTAAACGCATGCTCCTAGGGGGGAGGTTGGTAGGAGTTAACCATCACGCACCCCAACCCTCACACAAAGGTCGACAATCTATAAACAAGTCATGCTCCAACTTCCTTACATAGCGGTTCACCGTACGTGCATGCTACGGGAATCACAAACCTTTACACAAGTATTTTTACCAAATCACAATTTACTTCCTAACATGTCTCTTAACATTACCATCTTTATATCTCAAAACTTTATGCAAGGAATCAAACTTCTCATAAATACTCAATGCACTTAATATGATTTTTTATTATATCCCTTTTGGATGCCTATCATATTAGGACTAAATTCATACCCTAGACCAATTACCATGTTGTTTTAGAAACTCTCAAAATAATATAAGTGAGGTATGAGAGTTCAAGTATTTCTATAAAAACGCAAACACCACCGTGCTCTAAAAGATATAAGTGAAGCATATAGAGCAAAATTGCCCAACTCGAAAGATATAAGTGGAGCATAAAGAGTATTCTAATAAATTCACGAATCAGCGTGTGTCTCTCAAAAGATGTGTGTAACAAAGATGATTGTGGAAAACTAACAAGGAAAGACTCATATCATACAAGACGCTCTAAGCAAAACACATATCATGTGGTGCATAAAAAAATAGCCTCAAGTAAATTTACCGATGGATTGAAGACGAAAGAGGGGATGCCTTCCGGGGCATCCCCAAGCTTAGGATATTTGGCATCCTTGAATATGACTTGGGGTTCCTTGGTAATCCCCAAGTTTATGCTCTTGCCACTCCTTATTCCATAGTCCTTCCAATCTTTACCCAAAACTTGAAAACTTCACAACACAAAACTTAACAGAAAACTCGTGAGATTCGTTAGTATAGGAAAATAAATCACCACTTTAGGTACTGTTGTGAACTAATTCTTTATTTATATTGTTGTTATACCTACTGTAATCCAACTTCTCCATGGCTTATACCACATGATACAACCCATAGATTCATCAAAATAGGCAAACTACTCAAAGAAAACAGCATTTGTCAAAGACAGAACAGTATGTAGCAATCTGAAAACTTTGTATAGTTATATAACTGAAAAAATTCTAAAAAATTAGTTAAACCTGGGAAATTTATATATTAATCTTGTGTAAAAATTTCATATCAATTAGACACTCTGAAAAAATTAGAAACTTCCTGTACTTGGCACAAAAGTTTCTGTTTTTCAACAAGATCAAATCAACAACTACCATAGATCACGCCAAAGGGTTTACTTGGATAAAACACTAATTAAAACACCAAAACACAATTACTATAGAATTAATAATGTGGGTAACACTCAAAAACAGAAGCAAAAAATAGAACACAAAAAATAAAATTGGGTTGCCTCCCAACAAGCGCTATTGTTTAACGCCCCTAGCTAGGCAAAATGCAATAGATCTGGGTATTGTCATCTTTGGTATGCAACTCCTCAATTGCACACTTAGAAGCCCTAGGAGGCCTGTTGTTCTCATCAAAGATAATACTCCTAGGTAAAAAATCAATAGATTCAATGGTGGCAACTGGTTCCTTAATAATATTGAGAAAGTTGGGGTGAATATTTATTGTCTTAAGATCTTCATCTTTACTAGAAGATTCACCCTTATTTTTAGGAACATAAACAAACTTGGCAGCCTTAGGAGGCGAAGGAGTTGGAGTGGTTTGTACTAAAGCAAAAGTGGATCCCAAGTTGGTAATAATGTCCTCTAGCTTGCCAATTCTAGAGGAATCTCGTTCCAATTTTTCATTAACTATGGGTTCTTTTTCCTTGAGATTTTTGAAGGTAACTCCTACTTTAGATCCATATTGAGTAATGTGATTATGAATCTTTTTATCCAAGTTTTCAATAAGCACAACCGTAGCAATAGTTTTTTCAATAATATCAAGCCTTCGCATCACATGTTCCAGAGTTAAAATTGTTCCATTAACCATGATTGGGGGTGATCCTAAATTTGTTATCATAGCACTATAAGAGTCAAAGGTACGACTTCCCAATTTTTTTCCTCCCATGATGGTATCTAGAACATATCTATTCCAAGGAGTGATACCCACATAAAAATTGCAAAGGAGAACGGTAGTAGATTGCTTACAAATAGATCTATTTTGAGAATTGCAAATTCTATACCAAGCATCTTTTAAGTTTTATCCTTCCCTTTGCTTAAAATTAAGAACCTCATACTCGGGGGTATTAGTTATAGTAGTAAGGCTAGCCATGAGTTCAAGCAAACGAAAGGAAAGCGAAAGAAGGGCGAATAAAAAGGGAAATCTTTTTGGTATTTTCTGAAAATCATTTTAGAAGTGGGGGAGATGAGTTTGTGATGGGTACTTGGTAGGCTCGATGTGTATCCTCCCCGACAACGGCGCCAGAAATCCTTCTTGCTACCTCTTGAGCATGCTTTGGTTTCCCCTTGAACAAGAAAGGGCGATGCAGCGAAGTAGGTAAGTATTTCCCTCGGTTGTTGAGAACCAAGGTATCAATCCAGTAGGAGGAACAAGCAAGTCACCAATGGATGCACCTACACGAATAATCAAACTCTCGCACCCAACGCTATAAAGGGGTTGTCAATCCCTTCACGGTTATTTGCAAGGATTAGATCTGATAGAGATAGATGTAAAGAATGTGGAAAGTAAAAGATACATAAATTGCAGCAAGTATAGATCTGAAAATATATGATGGAAAATAGACCCCGGGGCCATAGGTTTCACTAGAGGCTTCTCTCTTGAAGGCAAATATCATGGTTGGTAAACAAATTACTGTCAAGCAATTGATAGAAAAGCAAATAATCATGTAGTTATCTAAGACAATGATCATGCATATAGGCATCATGCCTGTATCAAGTAGACCGAAACGATTCTGCATCTACTACTATTACTCCACACATCGACTGACTCGTGCCTGCATCAAGAGTATTAAGTTCATGAACAACAGAGTAACGCATTAAGAAATATGACATGATGTAGAGGGATAAACTCAAGCAATATGATGAAAACCCCATCTTGTTACCCTTGATGGCAACAATACAGTACGAGCCTTGCTACCCCTACTATGTCACTGGGTGAGGACACCGCAAGATTGAACCCAAAACCAAGCTCTTCTCCCATTGCAAGAATTACCAATCTAGTTAGCCAAATCAAACCAATAACTTGAAGAGACTTGCAAGGATATGAAATCATGCATATAAGTAATCAGAGGAGATTCAAATAAGATTCATGGATAATCTCAACATAAACTCACAATTCATCGGATCTTGACAAACACACCACAAAATAGGATTACATCGGATAGATCTCCATGAAGATCATGAAGAACATGGTATTGAAGATCAAAGAGAGAGAAGAAGCCATCTAGCTACTAGCTATGGACCCATAGGTCTGCGGTGGACTACTCACGCATCATCGGAGGGGAAATGGAGTTGATGTATATACCCTTCGTGATCGAAAGCCCCTCCGACAGATTAACGGAAAAGGCTCCAAGATTGGATCTCGCGGGAATGGAGGTTTCCGGTGGTGGAAAAGTATTTGTGTGGATCTTTCTAGCGTTGCGGGGATATTTGGGAATTTATAGGCCAAGAATTAGGGTTAGGAGACCTGCCAGGAGGTGACAAGCCTGCTAGGCGTGGCCATGGGGGGCCTCGCGCCTAGCAGACTTGTGGCGCCCTGCCACCTCCCCTGACGTGCACTCCAAGCTTGGATGACTTGTTTCCTTCGAGAAAAATTCCTTCTGAAGGTTTTATTGTGTTTGGACTCCGTTTAATATTCCATATCTGCAAAACTCAAAAACAAGGAAAAACAGAAATTGACACTTGGCTCTAGATTAATAGGTTAGTCCCGAAAATAATATAAAATAGCATATTAATGCATATAAAACATCAAAACAGATAATATAATAGCATGCCATCATAAAAAATTATAGATACGTTGGAGACATATTAGTACCATCGGTAGTTTGTATAGTGCCCTTGTGAGTAGGAGCATGCTTATGGTAGATTCAAAAACACATGAACTACCCGCAACATTTCGAGATTCTAAGCCACTTTTTTTTCACGGAATGATGACCCCAGAGTTGGACTGCATGAGGATTGTAGCAAGCTTCTCGAAAGCCTCAGGCAGAGCATTTGGTTCAGCCATCGTTTGGCGGGATAATCAGCAACAACAACCCTCATGACTACACACTTCAGCTACTCAATAGCAGCAACAACTCTCAGCCTCAACAAGTCTTCTTTCCCAAGCACCGCCACCAACACAGCACCAAACACACAACAACTCAACAAGAAAAAGATGCTCTGTAAAGCACACAACAACAACTCAAAGCCCCTCACGAGCAAACCACAGAGTCAACAACTCTTGGAGAGTAGGAGTAGTAGCCGTAGCACCCTCCAGTAGTTCAGCATGGGCTCTTCCTACTACAGATCGAGCACTCTAGTGGGCTGCAGCTATTTCTTCCTCTACCACGGTAGCAAGAAGCAACCACACAAGCAGCTACTGCAATGCCTCCTCTGTTCAACAGCACAAATAGCAGCAACTACCTGCAACCAAAATCCACCACCGCCTTCTTCCTCCTCCTCTTCTACCCCCGCGTCATGTCTCCTTGATCCCAACCGTGCCTCCGCTGCGCGAGCACAAGCAGCCTCCTCTCTCGCCTGACCCCATCGGGCCCTGCCACCATTGTCGTCGTCCTTGTCATTGCCTGGCTCGATACCATGTTGAGATCGAGAATGGAATTGAGAAGAAAAGTAGTACCTTGCATGAGTTGGTCTCCCATGTGTGTGTGTGGGGCGGCTAAGCAGGGAACGGGAGGACTAGGTGACTCCTTCTAGGTCAGCCCTCTACATGGGCTTGGGCCCTAAGGGATAAGAGGATGGGCTGGGCCCATACCAATTCAACATAAGATAATCACTGTTGCTTTAATAATAACTAGCAAACAGGTATGTGCATTGCAATGGGAAAAATTAAATCATGGTCATCAAATCAAGTTCCAAATATTCACACTCTATGTATATATACGTATTTGACTATTTGTGCATCAACCGACGTGTGTGCGGACGTAATACACGTGCATTCTAACATGCTCACAATGAATTCATGTTTGACTTGATCCTTGATGCATGTTTTTAAATGTATCCTTGATGCGTGCATGAGAAGGAAAAATGGTGAGTCTCATGATGGATGAAAAACTAAAGGACTCTATGAAGTACAAATAATTTGGAGGAACACACATTTTTTTTACTTTTACGAGTGATGAGATGGGTAATTTATTTCATATTTAGGGGTTGTTTTGATGGCTGTCAAAAAAATTAGAGGAAGAATTAATGAAGATTTTTTTTCACTTATGGGTGATGGGGTGGGCAATTTACTTCAAACTTAGGGACAATTTCAATAACAGGCGAAAAAATCAGAAAAGCAATTAATGAAGAGTTTTATTCACTTACGGATGGCATGGTGAGTAATTACATGGATAGCTTAGGGTAGGTGGAAAGACTGAAATCAGAAAAGCACACCATCCTTTAACATCAGTTATAGAAGAATGCTACTAGAAAAAGGGCTTTACAGACATCTCTGCCTGCAATTTTGTTTGAAAACAGTACAAACACAGATGTTCATGCGCTCACTCTTATTAATGCATGCACGCACATCCTACCTCTATGAGAACCTCCAAGAGTATGAGCCTGGACATCAGCTTGAGATTGACAAGTCACCACAGACGTCTTCATAGTCCACGGGAACATTTATTCCCACTGAACGCACATCACTGGAAGGCTTGAAATAAATCTAGAAAGATGCGAGCGTCCGTATCAATATTAGGGCTTCAACTCTAGTGGACCGGGATACTGTTAGTTTTGGTAGAACATCAACCATTGGGTTTGTGTTATATAGACGGGGTGTACCTCCCATGCATACAGAAGAGATTGATCATTACAGAGAAGGCTCAAGGATCAAGGAAAGATTACTAAGTTAATCGATGCTAACAAACTACAGATATCCTAGGCTAACAAGATAACTAGCCGCAACCTAGAGTCCTAGAGATATACATGTTAACACCCTTCCTTAATCAAAACTTAAATAAATTGAGATTACGCTTGAACGCCTCAAAGATTTTGGTGGGTAATGCCTTGGTGAAACCATCTACAATCTGATCCCTTGAATGTACAAACCTTATTCAAGTTGTTTATTGGCAACTCTCTTTCTCTCTGATGAAGTGGAAGTCTGTAGTGTGTTTAGTTCTTGGATGAAATACTAAATTGGCAGAAAGGTATGTGGCATCAAGATTGTCACACCATAAACATGGGACGTGTGTATTGCTTACTTCAAGTTCTCTGAGCATAGACAATCCAAATAATTTTTGTTGTAGCATTTGCCAAAACTTCACATTTCGCCTCTGTTTTGGATCTTGAAACTATAGCCTATTTTTTGCATACCATGAAGTTAGATTTGGTCCATGCAATATTGCAAATCCTCAAGTGGATCTTCTGTCATCTAAACAACCTTCCCAATGAGAGTAAAAAACACTAACAAGAATGGTCGATGACTTACATAAATTCAAACCAATGTCACGAGCACTTTCAACATGTCTTAATATATGCTTGGCAGATGTCCAATGTCCTATAGTGGGTGCATGAAGAAATCGATAAATTGTATTCACATCAAATGAAATATTAGGTTGAGTGGGAGTCAAGTACTTAAGTGCACCTACTATACTCCTGTATCTGGTACTGTCCTCTTGATTCCAAGGATCACCTTATGCAAGAGATAATTTTCTATACTAGATAAGGGTGTTGATCATGATTTACAAACTTGCATGCCAACTATGATAAGAAGATCAATTGCATATTTTTCTTGAGAGAGATGAAGACCCTCCCTAGTTTTATTTACTTCAATGCCAAGTAAGAACTCCAAGTCTTCTAGGTCCTTGAGAGACAACTCTGATCTCAAGTCTTCCAGGAATCCTGTCACTGTCTCACTTGATGAGCTTGTAAATGGTATCATCAACATATATAAGCACAAATATAGAAGTATTTGACTTATTGTAAATGAACATTGATGTGTCAGACTTTGAAGGAGCGAAACCATGTGTTTGCAATTTTGAGCTCAGACGAGAATACCATGCCCTGGGAGATTGTTTTAGACCATACAAAGCTTTATCAAGCTTGCACACATGAAAGGGTGCATTTTTATCTACAAGCCAAGGTGATCGCTTCATGCACACTTCCTCTTCTAGAACACAGTGAAGAAACACACAATGAAGAGAGACATTCTACATCTAGTTGTCTGAGACTCCATCCTATGGATACAACAATAGGCAAGAAAGGCGAATAGTGGCAAGTTTAACAATTAGGCTAAAGGTGTGACATACCTCTACTTCAAGCCTTTTGCAACAAATCTAGCGTTAGTGATATATGGTTCCATCATACTTCCTTTTAATTCTGTAAACCCACTTACAATCAATCAAATTTGTACCTCTCTATGATGGAACCAAGTGCCAAGTACTATTTTTTTGAAGTGCAAGATACTCTTCGTCCATGGCCTTCATCCAACATTCATCACCAAGAGCTTCATAAAAATTATTTAGCTCTCATGTTGAACATGCTAAGCTATATTTGGTAATATGCTTGTAATTAAGATGTTTGATTACTCCCTTTTGTAGTCATGTACGGGCGGGAGCAGGAGCTGCAGTAGAATGGTATGGGCATAAGATCGAGGTGCATGGACCAGATATCACATGCCTTGTCGCATCTAATCCAAAGTAGACACATCACATCCAACATGGTGATGTGGATCTTCTATGGTGGCGCATCATTTGCATGCGGGTGAGGCGGTGCAGAAGATCCCACCACGCCATCATGTGTCAATGATTGTGCAACTGACTATGCATGCAATTTGTTGGGCATGCCAAAATCAGCCCCGAGCCTTGTGCTATGGCCTCATGTGAGCAAAATAAGTGGATACATGATGTCTACTACGCAACCTTCTTCTTGTAGACTCGTGTTGGGCCTCCAAGCACAGAGTTTGTAGGACAGTAGCAAATTTCCCTGAAGTGGATGACCTAAGGTTTATCAATCTGTGGGAGGCGTAGGATGAATATGGTCTCTCTCAAACAACCCTGCAACCAAATAACAAAGAGTCTCTTGTGTCCCCAACACACCCAATACAATGGTAAATTGTATAGGTGCACTAGTTCGGCGAAGAGATGGTGATACAAGTGTAATATGGATGGTAGATATAGGTTTTTGTAATCTGAAAATATAAAAACAGTAAGGTAACTAATGATAAAAGTGAGCACAAACGGTATTGCAATGCTTGGAAACAAGGCCTAGGGTTCATACTTTCACCAGTGCAAGTTCTCTCAACAATACTAACATAGTTGAATCATATGTAAATCCCTCACGCGCGACAAAGATTTCACTCCAAAGTCACAAATAGAGGAGAAAAAACAAAAAAAATATTGTAGGGTATGAAACCACCTCAAAGTTATCTTTTCCGATCAATCTTATGATCTATCCCTATAAGTGTCACAAACAGCCCTAGAGTTCGTACTAAAATAGCACCTTAAGATACACATCAACCAAAACCCTAATGTCACCCGGATACTCCAATGTCACCACAAGTACCCATGGGCTTGATTATACGATATGCATCACATAATTTCAGATTCATCATGTTCAATCCAACACAACAAACTTCAAAGAGTGCCCCAAAGTTTCTACGGGAACGTCAAGATAAGAACGTGTGCCAACCCCTATGCATAGATTCCCAAGGTCATGGAACCCACAAGTTCATCACCAAAACATACACCAAGTGGATCAACAGAACATCCCATTGTCACCACGGATATCCCATCGCAAGACATACATCAAGTGTTCTCGAATCCTTAAAGACTCAATCCGATAAGAAAACTTCAAAGGGAAAACTCAATTCACCACAAGAAGATAGAGAGGCAAAAACTCCATATGATTCAATCTATATCAATAAAGCTCGTGGTACATCAAGATCGTGCCATCTCAAGAACACGAGAGAGAGAGAGATCAAACACATAGATACTAGTATGTACCCTTAGCCCCTAGGGTGAACTACTCCCTCCTCGTCATGGAGAGCGTCGGGATGATGAATATGGCCTCCGATGATGGTTCCCCCCTCCGGTAGGATGCCGGAACGGGCTCCTGATTGATTTTCGTGGCTCTGGAGGTTTGCGGCAGTGGAACTCCCGATCTAGGTTTATTTTCGGAGGTTTCTGTATTTATAGGAATTTATGGCGGTGGAAACAAGTCCTAGGGGGCCACGAGGAAGTCACAAGCCAGGGGGCGCGCCCTAGGGGGGCTCCCCTGTGGCTTGTGATCTCCTCGTGGCTCTTTTGGCCCAACTCCGATGCCCCATGGGTCTTTTCTGGTCCATAAAAAATCACCGTAAAGTTTTATTCTGTTTGGACTTCGTTTGATATTCCTTTTCTGTAAAACTCAAAAACAAGGAAAAAAGAGAAACTGGCACTGCGCTCTAGGTTAATAGTTTAGTACCGAAAATAATATAAAGTTGTAGTAAAATGATTGTAAAACATCCAAGAATGATAGTATAACAGCATGGAACAAGCAAAAAATTTAGATACGCTGGAGACTTATCTGGATCCCCAAGCTTTATTCATGCTCGTTGTCGAGTAGGTAAATGATAATTTTTTTGATGTGGAATGTTTCCTAACATGCTCATCATATTATTTTCTCTTTGTATAGCATGGACATTTGGACATGTAAATGGTTCAAAGCAATAGTCTAGTTTTAGCATAATGACTTCAATACTCAAGCATGTCAACAAGCAACCATGTCTTTCAAAATATCAATACTAAAGAAAGTTATCTCTATCCCATCATGCTCAATCATTGATCCATTCATGAAACACACTCAATTATTAGCTATGCCCAATGCTCAAGTACGATCATAGTGCCCCCTAGTTGGTGCTTATAAGATAAGATGGAGACTCAAAGCAAAAATAAAAATTTCATAAAGTAAATAGATAGGCCCTTCGCAGAGGGAAGTAGGGATTTGTAGAGGTGCCAGAGCTCAAGGTTTAAATTGAGAGAGAAAAATATTTTGAGTGGCATGCTTTTCCTGTCAACGAAAACGACGAAGTAGCTCACAATACTTTCCATGCTAGATACACTATAGGCGGTTCCCAAACAAAATAGTAAAGTCTCTACTCCCCCTCCACCAATCAATCATACTCCACGGTGAGCCGAATGCACGAGTACCATCCATACCAACAACATTCCTGGGGGGGAGTTTTGTTTCATTATATTTTGATTTGATTTTTGAGCATGGGACTGGGCATCCCGAATACCAGCCACTTTCTCATGAATGATAGTGAATCAACACATATCCTGAGAATAACACACCCAGGATGGAAAATATTGGATACTCCTCACCGTTTCATGAGAGGTACGGGCACACAAAAGAGAAAATTTATTTTGAAGATTTAGAGATGGCACATAGAAATTTTGTTGGAACGGCATGGAAATACCGCATATAGGTAGGTATGGTGGACTCAAAAGGCAAAACTTGGTTTAAGGATTTTGGATGCACAAGTAGTATTTCTACTTAGTACAAATGAAGGCTAGCAAATAGATTGGGAAGCAACCAAACCGAGGAACAAAAAATCACATAAGTGAGCATTGAGTCATAACTAACACCGAATAATGCACCACAAGTAGGATATAACTTCATTGCATAACTATTGACTTTCGTGCATGCATAGGGAATCACAAACCTTAACACCAATATTCTTACTAAGCATAATTACTCACTAACATGACTCACATATTACTATCATCATGTTTCAAAACTATTACAAAGAATCAAGGTTAATTTGTCTCATGATCTTCATGAAAGTTTTTATTATATCCTCCTTGGATATCTATCACTTTGGGACTAGTTTCATGTATTGCCATTGCTTTTTCGACAAGCCCAAACAAATTTAAGTAAAGCACATGAGCAAATGACAAGCTACTCTCAAAGGATATGAGTAGTCAAACAATTAAGGAGCTATGTGAGGACTCTCTATACCTCAATAAATATTTTCAGATCTTAAGTAATTTATTTAAACATCAATCAAAAGAAAAATAGCACTCCAAGAATAGCACGCATCATGTGAACGAATAAAAATTTAGGCTCAACATAGGCTAACCGATAATTGTTGATGAAGAGAGGTGGGATGTGTAGCATCCCCAAGATTAGATGCTTGAGAGTTCTTGAAATAATTACTTGGGGTTCCATGGGAATCCCCAAGATTTATATTTTGTATCTCATTCAATCCTCTCATACCACGGTTTCACCTATTCTCAAAAATTTCATCCACACAAAACTCAAAAAGAACTCGTGAGATAAGTTAGTACACATAATAATAAATCAACTCTTTATGTACTGCCAAGATAAGTTGCATAATAATTTTCAAACATTAGGTACTATATACTATCATTTCCACAATTTATATCTACCAATATAGGCTATGGAAACTATAGGATAAGTAGATAACGAAACTATGACAACAATCTGTCTAAACATAACAGTCTGTAGAAATTTATGAAAACGGTGTACTTATGTAGCTCAAAAAATTATGAACATTTAGGACATGCTATAAAATTTATATGAACATACTCTGTATATATTTCAGAAACTTTTCACATTCCAGTAAAATATGAAAATTCAAACACTACAGTCAAAGTTTGTGTTTTTACACAACACTCATCAAAACATACAATGCAAGCATCCTAAAGGAAATTCATGGCACTTTTTATTGAAAAATAAGATTATAAATAACACCTAACAGAAATTAACAAAATATAATGACGATCCAAGCAAAGCACATATTGTCTGACGAATAAAAATATATCTCCAAGTAAGATATACCGATAGTGTTGAAGACGAAAGAGGGGATGCCTTCCGGGGCATCGCCAAGCTTAGGCGCTTGAGTCTTCCTTGGATATTACCTCGGGGGTGCCTTGGGCATCCCCAAGCTTAGGTTCTTGTCGCTCCTTATTCTTCTCGTATCGGTGTCTCACCCAAAACTTGAAAACTTCAATCACACAAAACATAACGGAACTTCATGAGATGGGTTAGTATAATAAACAAAGATCATTCACTTTGGTACTGTCAAGACAAGATTAATAATTTTTCCCACATGATACCTACTTTATTCTACCATTACCATAATTTATACCACTGAATAGCTATCAGAACACTAAAACAAGCAAACTATGCATGCAAAACAGAATCTGTCAAAAACAGAACAGTCTATGAAGATCTGTAGTGTAACCATACTTCGCTGTCCCTAAAAATTATGAAAAATTAGGAAAAACCGGGAAATTTGTATATAAATCATTTGTAAAAAAGTCAGATCAAAATAATGTCTCAATTAACTTACAAAATTCCTGGACTAAGAGCAAAAGTTTCTGTTTTTGCACAGAATCAAGTCAACTATCATCCACACTATCCCAAAGGCTTTACTTGGAAATTTATTGAAATAAAAGGCACAAAACATGATTACTAATGTAGCTTAATCATGTGAACACATCAAAACAGAAAGTAAAAGTTTTGGGTTCTCTCCCAACAAGCGCTTTTTAATGCCTTTCTAGCTAGGCATGATGATTCCAATGATGCTCACATAGGAATAATAATTGAAACATGCAAAAGAGCATCATTAATATCATGACAAGCAAATTTAAGTCTAACCCACTTCCTATGCATGGGGATTTTTTGAGCAAACAATTTATGGGAACAAGAATCATCTAGCATAGGAAGGCAAAACAAGCATAACTTCAAAACTTTGAATACATAGAGAGGAAACTTGATATTATTGCAATTCCTACAAGCATATGTTCCTCCCTCATAATAATTTTCAGTAGCACCATGAAGGAATTTCACAATATAACCATCACATAAAGCATTCTTGTCATGATCTACAAGCAAAGAAAATTTGTCACTCTCCACACAAGAAAATTTCTTCTCATGACTAATAGTGGGAGTATCATATAAAACTCGAATACTAAAAATTATTTCCACATTAAAAGAGTAATGTTTAGTAAAAGGATATTCATAATTATGACAAGTATCATACTAGTAATCATCACTCTTTTTCATTTCATAAGTATCATCACAATAATCATCATAACTAGGAGGCATGCAATCATTATAACAAATCTGACCATTCAAAGTAGGGGGGATAAAAAGATCATCTTCATTAAGCATAGCATCCCCAAGCTTGGGGCAAACATTAATTGCAGCAAAAAAATCTCAAACATGTCATTTTCATCATTAATGGTATGAATAGCACCAATAGTGTAGCAATTATTATCATCATCCTCCAAGTTTGTGACATAAATATTTTCAAGATTATAAGAATTATCATTATCTTACCAATCATAATTATCACAACAAGCAATAGGCATAACAAAATCATCCTCAAGTGTATCATCTTCCACAACTATTTTTTATTCATTCTCATGAGGCCTATCAATAATGGGAGCAACATTATTTGGGAGAGATACCTCTTTACCTTTACTTTTCCTTCTTTTCTTATTCTTTACCACATTATGTATGGCTTTATTTAATTCCTCTAAACTTCTTTTTGAAGAGGTTGGTTGAATAAAGAGCTTCTCCTCGTTACCTGATTTATCATAAGAAAAATAGGAGGATACTGGGAAACCTCTTCCCCTTCATTAGTATTATCTTACTCCTCTATTTGTTTTCTTGTCTTTAAGTAATAAGCAATATAAGGATTCTCAATGCAATTTACCATGCAATACATATAGATTTCATTTAGATCAAAATCAATCATTTTCATGAGAACCCAAGCTGGAACAACCTTAGTTTCATGTTTCATTTCTTCATACCCCAAGAATAGACTAAGTTCATTATGATGATCAAGGGTAATGAGGTTATCACAATTTTTGGACACAATTCGATCATGAAATAATTCACATTGGAAATTAAAATGACCATTTTCATTGCAAAGTTCACAAGTACGGCAAGAAATATTAAGTCTTTCAGCACAAACATATAGCCTCTCTTGCAACCATTTAGTTTCTAAATACTTATGCCTCTGACAAAATCTATCTTCCCTTTTAGGAACGTCTTGACAAACTCTATGCACTCCGCAAAAATTGACATGCTTATAAGAAATATTTTTATCATGACTAGTGCAATCATCATTAGTACTATGGATATTCAAAGAATTCATACTAACAACATTGCGATCATGCTCATCACTCAAAGATTTAGTGCCAAACATTTTAATAACTTCTTCTTCTAACACTTGAGCACAATTATCCTTTCCATCATTTTCACGAAATACATTGAAAAGATGAAGCATATGAGGCAACCTTAATTCCATTTTTTGTAGTTTTCTTTTATAAAACCAAACTAGTGAAAAACAAGAAACAAAAAGATTTGATTGCAAGATCTAAATATATACCTTCAAGCACTCACCTCCCCGGCAATGGCGCCAAAAAAGAGCTTCATTGACAGGATGTGAGTGCCGCTTACCTAGCCTCCCTGGCAACGGCGCCAGAAAAGAGCTTGATGTCTACTACGCAACCTTCTTCTTGTAGAATCTTGTTGGGCCTCCAAGCATAGAGTTTTGTAGGACAGTAGCAAATTTCCCTCAAGTGGATGACCTAAGGTTTATCAATCTGTGGGCGGCATAGGATGAAGATGGTCTCTCTCAATCAACCCTGCAACCAAATAACAAATAGTCTCTTGTGTCCCCAACACACCCAATACAATGGTAAATTCTATAGGTGCACTAGTTCGGCGAAGAGATAGTGATACAAGTGTAATATGGATGGTAGATATAGGTTTTTGTAATCTGAAAATATAAAAACAGCAAGGTAACTAATGATAAAAGTGAGCACAAACGACATTGCAATGCTTGGAAACAAGGCCTAGGGTTCATACTTTCACCAGTGCAAGTTCTCTCAACAATACTAACATAGTTGAATCATATGTAAATCCCTCATGCGCGACAAAGAGTTCACTCCAAAGTCACAAATAGAGGAGAACAAACGAAGAAATTATTGTAGGGTACGAAACCACCTCAAAGTTATCTTTTCCGATCAATCTTATGAGCTATCCCTATAAGTGTCATGAACAGCCCTAGAGTTCGTACTAAAATAACACCTTAAGATACCCATCAACCAAAACCCTAATGTCACCTAGATACTCCAATGTCACCACAAGTACCCATGGGCTTGATTATACGATATGCATCACATAATTTCAGATTCATCATGTTCAATCCAACACAACAAACTTCAAAGAGTGCCCCAAAGTTTCTACCGGAACGTCAAGATAAGAACGTGTGCCAACCCGTATGCATAGATTCCCAAGGTCACGGAACCCACAAGTTGATCACCAAAACATACGTCAAGTGGATCAATAGAACATCCCATTGTCACCATGGATATCCCATCACAAGACATACATCAAGTGTTCTCGAATCATTAAAGACTCAATCCAATAAGAAAACTTCAAAGGGAAAACTCAATTCATCACAAGAAGATAGAGAGGCAAAAACTCCATATGATTCAATCTATATCAATAAAGCTCACGGTACATCAAGATCGTGCCATCTCAAGAACATGAGAGAGAGAGAGATCAAACACATATCTACTGGTACATACCCTCAGCCCCGAGGGTGAACTACTCCCTCCTCATCATGGATAGCGTCTGGATGATGAAGATGGCCTCCGGTGATGGTTTCCCCCTCCCGCAGGGTGCCAAAACGGGCTCCCGATTGGTTTTTCATGGCTCTGGAAGTTTGCGGCGGCGAAATTCCCGATCTAGGTTTATTTTCGGAGGTTTCTGTATTTATAGGAATTTATGGCGGTGGAAACAAATCCTGGGCAGCCACGATGAAGTCACAAGCCAGGGGGCGCGCCCTGGTTGGGGGGCATGGCTTGTGATCTCCTCATGGCTCTTCTAGCCCAATTCCGATGCCCCGTGGGTCTCTTCTGGTCCATAAAAAATCACCGTAATTTTTTATTCTGTTTGGACTCCTTTTGATATTCCTTTTCTATAAAACTCAAAAACAAGGAAAACATAAACTGGCACTGGGCTCTAGGTTAATAGGTTAGTCCCAAAAATAATATAAAGTTGTAGTAAAATGATTGTAATACTTCGAAGAATGATAATATAACATGGAACAAGCAAAACAATATAGATACGCTGGAGACGTACCAATACACTCCGAGTATCCATGTAGGCATTGGTGAGGGCGATGTGAAGGTTGTTGATGTGCTATGTAGAAGTGGAGGAAAACGTGGTTGCAAGGTATTTCTATTGGGCGGCAGTACTAGGGATCGACAATACTTGAGTAAAAACTTCCTTTGTCAAGTTGTTAAGGAGGTAGCCGAGCACAAGTTGATCTTGCCTGACCCAGACCACATGCTCGGGATTGGTGATGGAGCTTGATACATCTCCAACATATATACAATTTTTGTTTGTTCCATGCTATAATATTATCATTCTAGGTAATTCTTGGGCAATTATTTGTTGATTCATATTATTTTTTAGCACTAACCTATTAACCCAGTGCCTAGTGCCAGTTGTTGTTTTTTGCATGTTCTTGGCTTTTCAGGTTTACAGTACCAAATGAAGTCCAATTGCCATGAAACTTTTAATTGATTTTTTCTGGACCAAAAGAAGAGCTCGAAGCTTTGACAGGAGGCCGAGGCCACATGGGGTCCCCACAAGCCAACATGGTGCACTTAGGGAGTGGTCGCGCCCTGTTGCCTTGTGGCTCCCTCTAATGTCTCCCGACACCCCTCTTTGGCCTATAAATTCCAATATATTGGGAAAACCATAGGGAGGCTCCCAAAACACTTTTTTGCCGCCACAAGTCTCTATTCCGTTGTGTGTCCATTTGGAGCCCTGTTCTGGTGCCCTGCCAGAGGGGGATCAACCATGGAGGGCCTCTACATCAACCTTGCTGCTCCCATGGTGATGTGTGAGTAGTTCACCACAGACCTATGGGTCCGTGGTTAGTACCTAGATGGATCTCTCGCTCTCTCTATATATCTCTCTTTATCTTTCTCTCTCTCTCTCTCTCTTGATCTTCAATACAACGTTCATCGCATCTTCGTGATGATCTATTCGATGTAATCACTTTGTACAGTGCGTTTGTTGGGATATGATGAATTGTGGGTTTATGTTCATATTGTTCATGAAATTATATTGAGTTCTTTGCTGGTCCTTCTTTACATATTCATGATTATATGATATCTTCGTAATTCTCTCCAATCTATTGAAATAGTTTGGCCAACTAGATTGATATTTCTTCAGTGGGAGAGGTGCCTTGTAGTGGGTTCAATCTGGCGGTGCTCTATATCCCAGTGATAGAAAGGGACAAGACACATCTTTGTATTTTTGCCACTAAGGATACAACGATGGGTTTCATTCATATTAGAATTTACTTTGTCTACATCATGTCATTATTCTCCAAGCATTACTTTGTTTTACTTAATACTCTAGATGTATACTGGATAACGATCGATGGGTGGAGTAATAGTAGTAGATGCAGGCAGGAGTCAGTCTACTTGCTTACGGACGTGATGCCTATATGTAATGATCATTGCCATGAATAAATATTGCATAACTATGCGTTTTTTCGTCAATTTCCCAATAGTAATTTGTTTACCCACTGTATGCCTACTTCATGAGAGATGCCACTAGGGAAAACTATGGCCCCCGGTTCTATCCACTTATATATTTACAAAATCTTTCATTACCTTGCTGCGATTATTGTCTTTCTTTATTTATTTATTTTGCAATTTACATTTATCAACTATCATCTACACACTTCATTTGCTTGCAAGTAACGAGTCCAAGGGGATTGACAACCCTCTTGCCCGCGTTGGGTGCAAGTGGTTGCTTCTTTGTGTGTAGTTGCTGAAGATGGGGGTTGCGTGCTACTCCTATTAGTTCTAACCTTGGTTCTCACTAAGGGAAGTACTTATCTATACTGTGCCGCATCACCCGCTCGTCTTCGCGGAAAATCCAACGCAGATCACAAGAATCACGAAGGATTTCTGGCACCGTTGCTGGGGAGTATCACCAACCTACTATCAAGTACCTTCACACAAATTATCATTCACTTGTTCTACATTTTATTTGTTGTTATATTTTGCTTGCTTTATAAAAATCAAAAGTACAAAATATTTATCTTTTCTAGTTTGCTACTTTACTTCTTTTCTTGTTTTACTTGCTAGTATACTTGTTTGCTTGTCACGTTGCTTGCCTCGGTCACCATGTCTCAAGATACTAATAAGTTGTGTGACTTCTCTACTAATAACAAAGATTTTATTAGTACTCCTATACCACCCACCACTAGTGCGGAGTTTTATGACATAAATGTTGTATTGCTAATCTTGTGATGAAAGAACAATTTTCAGGAAGTCTTAATGATGATTTCCCTTCTCATCTTAATACCTTTGTTTGTCGGCGTTCTAGGATCAGGGGTACCCAGAACTGTCTGCCTACGGCCCAAGGCGCCCGCTTCGACGGCCTTGTACGGCCCGGCACGGCTTTACTCAAGACAAGGCCCTCGTGTGATCCTCACCCAAGTGATGGGGATGGCGCCAAGACCTCGGAGGAGGGAGGCCTTCCCGGGTTCCCTCTCGAGGGGACGGAGATCTCTATGCAGCGCTCTGCCTCACGAGGCTGGAGGTGATGCATGCCAGGCGAGGCGAGCACAGGTGCACGTAGAGGAGACAGTTGCCTCTTTGGTGCAAAGGAGGCAGGGACATACGCAGGTTCCCAAGGCATCCCCAAAGGTTTCCATTCCGGCGCAATGAGACCAAGACCACAGCCCCCGCAGGATGGACGTCACTGCCGAGCCCACTTCAACGTCACCGCCAGCTACTTTGCAGGCCAAGAACGCTTTTTCAGGATAAGATAGACCTCCTGTCCCCTTTCGAATTTGGCCGTTGTGGGATCCCTTCCCGCCAGTGCGATAAGGGAAGAGGACCCGGGCCACCCTAAATAGGGGTGAGGATGCGCCGTAGAGGGAGAGCCAGAAGAAGACCCCTTGAGCACCCACACGAGGTTACTCACCACTGTACCAGTTCATACACAATCCTCCTCAAGAGGCAATCCACCCAAAGCAGGAGTAGGGTTTTATGCTTCACAGCGGCCCAAACCTGGGTAAATTCGTGTGTTAGTCTTCTTTGCCACGATCGAGCAAGTCTCCTTCGACAAAGCTGTGGAACTGTGAGCTTGAGGCCGAAGCTGTTGGGGATCTTTGCATGCCCCTGAGTTCAAACCTTTTTGGGTTTTGTAGAGCCCGAAATACAACATTTGGCGTGCTAGGTAGGGGGTGTATTGGAATCTCTCCACATGCCTTGCTCCCCCTCCGCCCCGTTGCCTCGATGGCCAACGCCCGACATGTTTTCTTTGGCTCTGGTGGTTCCACCTTTGCCAAGCCGGCGGCCTCCTCTCACGACGCACGCCTCGACATCTTGGTGCTGGCGGTTGGTACCAGGCCACCAGCGTCTTCTCCACCATCGTCACCACTCGTGGTAGCCAGGCTCCCCGGGCACCGCAGGCCCACCACCGCGGTAGAGCACGCGCCCTGCAGTGATGCCAGCGGGACCGACATCACCCTGTGCCCACGTGGGAGACCTCAACACGCATGACGCACTGCTAATGGCGAGTGAGCTGCTTTGCCATTGCCCGACGCACGGGGGCTTTGACGTCTGGGCCGACCACATCATCGAGCTGGTCATCGTCGCAAGGAGGGCCTGGGCCCCGCACCTCTCTTCTCGACCCCAAAGCCGGGTGCTGGGGCTCGCGTGCTTCCCAGCCCCCGGCCGCACTCGAGCAAGGCCTGCCTCATGTCGTGCTCCTTATCCTCCAGATCCCGGTGACCGGCTTCAGGGCGATGTCCTGCCCCGCCAGTGGTGCTTACGAGGGGGTTGACGGGAAACTCCACGCGCGCATTGATGGCCATGGGGACCGGTGACAGCCTAGGTCATCTCCGCACAACCGTGCCAACCGACACAGGGACCAAGCGGCTCAAGCCTTCGAGTCGGTAGGTAACCATAACAAGGGTGTGATGGATGACCGCGGAGGCTCGACGTAGGAGGGTCTGTGGGCCGCGTGTCCCGGGCGGTGTCATCTTGCTGTCTGGGGAGGCAAACTGTGGGGTGCACAAAGGCGCCTCAGGGGAAAACCAAGACCTTTACACAGAGGCGTATGTCCCGAGTATCATCATACTTATGGACGTCACCGTGGATGGTGCGGCCACCGCGGGGGCCGACGTCCTCCCGAAGTAGGGGGATGTCCCGGACGCCCTCCTCGATCCGAGCCCAGGTATTCCCACTGGGGAGGCATCGGGCCAGGTTGGCGCGAGAGATGGGGCATCCCTGGATGCGCGAGGACGCAGTGCGGGCGTCGCCCTCGCAAGCAAGCAGCACGCAGCCAGCCCCTGGGCCACAGGAGTGACTGCCTGGGGTGATCGGTAGGATACAAGCAGCGCGGGCCACGCGCGGCTCCGGGGGCGTCGACGCGGCCTTCAGGAGGAAGGACCCCACAAGGCCTCCGGGTCACGGCCTGGCCGACGCCCCGATGCCTCACGAGGCGGATTCATCAACACAACACCCCTACAGCTTCGCGGGGTGCATTGCGCTCATGTTTGGGCCACGGGAGCGCAATCTCGCGGCTATGCGGGGAGCAATGCACTCATGGTAGGGCCGTAGAGGTGCGCAACCACACAGAAATGCACGGGATGGCTCATGGCCAAGCTGGGAGCCCCTAGGCATTGCGTCAGGGGGTTTGCCCAACTATCTTCAACCGTGACACTCTCACGTAATAAGGAGTGGGTTGTATACGCCCGGAGGCCCCCGAGGACGCGGAGGGGTTCCATCCCACGTCCAAGTGGAATCCCCATGCTCCGCGCTGCCGGACAACACTTTCCTCCAATGACTATGCTCATGCCTAGTGGAAGCCCACGCTCTGCGCTGGGGAGAAGACGAAGATAAAAGGCTAGCCTAGATGTCGGACGCGGTTGTTCGTTGCTCCTTTTTTGTATTTGAATTGCCACTTTTTTGGAATGAAGCTCGAAGTTTCACAACCTTGCTTTAAAATAAAAGGGGGTGGGATTTTTTCTTCTCGCAACCTTTTCTGTCCTAGAGTTTTGTTTTCTGAATCAACACCTGTCGGTCTTTCCCTCATGCGGCCCACGAGGGGGCCTAGGCATGGCGTCCACACCTTGCCAAGGCCTAGGCACCGTGGCCCTCACGTGGCGCTCTTGAGCAAACCTACAAGCGCATGTTGCCACCAAGGTACCCATCGCTGTGCATCGCGGCTCAGCATGCCAGTGATGATCAACCCTCGCTTGGGTGCTCCGACCGCGGCTTGGTGCGTCGCCATGTACCTTCAGGAGGCTCGGGCACCTCTCAAGGCATGAGTTGGCAAGGAAGGGTAATGGAGTCACTCAAGCGTCAAGGGGACTCCCGAGCAATGCACTCGGGAGCCTCACTGGTCACGTAGCCTCTCACCCCTTAGTCTTGTCCTGGTGATCTGGACGCCCCAATGGCGGACGAGGTATGCACGGGATCGGGCCCTACCGACGCAGAGCACCAAGAGGGCTTACGAGCCACCTCGCTCGCAAGAAAGAATACCCCCAGGAGAGATCCCCAAAATCCTATGACGCCTCGGCTACACCTCACGATGCACAAGCGTGTCACTGCTCGCCAAGCTAAGTATCCCAACCGTTATAAGCAGAAATTTTTGGTTCAAAAGATGCCTAAATGGGGGAGTATGAGATGAGAGCGCTAACGTGAATGTACAGGCGCTACGGTTTACTGCGTGCCTTCAAGGGGTCGCATGTAGCTTTGGATACAGGAGGGATGTCGCGAAGCAGGGAGTTCAACCTCTCAAAGGTATTGCCACTAAAGTCCTAGCTTTGGAGCAGCACGCGTCCCCTCGGGAGTGCCCACTTCGTGAGGTCCTGGTAGGCTACTATCACTAGACACGATACAATGCCCCCACGGACCCCCCGAGGAGCATTAGTCGTAGAGCAATGACACAGTGGGGCGAGCAAGGGTGCGAAGGGGTGTGTAGAAGCACAGCAACGTGGGGCATAAAACCCTGCGAAGGGGACAAGGACGTGTAGCACAAAAACAGGCAATTAACGGTTCAAAAGAAGGAAGGCAAGGTAAAACACAAAAGTTAATGCCTCCAGGGGCCAAGTATTTTCTAGATGCAACAGGACCCGGAAGAAAGAGAACATGAGAAACTCAGGTGGAGGAGGTGTTGTCCCCGTTGTGGCCCCCATCGGCCACGGCACCGGAGTCGCCCCTACCTTTGGATGGAGGCTCGCAGGCGAACTGCTCCACCAGGGACTCAACCTGCCTGCACACCTCGTCCTTGAGGGGCCTTCGGAGCTCCTCAGGCACCGGCTCCATCACGCGGGATATATCGAGCTCTAGAACATGGCAACGAAGGTTGGAGAAGACGCACGTCAGCGTGATGTCAAGAAGGTCATGCGCGCATGATTCATTCTCCTCGTCCACATGGGAGACGCCGGTCTCCATTGCCTCCACCACCTTGCCAAAGAAGTAGAGGTAACCTCCATCGTTGTGTGTGCATGACAGCGCGGGGCTTCTCCGACGAATCGGCCAACCCTGCCCACCGCATGGCTTGAGATGTCCATATACTGCTTGGCGCGCTGCGCCTCCAGCATCCCCGCGTGTGATGCCTCCTCCTTGGCGGTCTGCACAGCGTTGGCTGCTCCCTCGATCTGGGCTTGGAGGGACACTGGCTCCGCCTTGACGCCGTCCTCACCTTTGAGCATGGTGTCACACCCAAGATGCGCACCTATCCATCTTTTGGCACGAGGGCCTCGACAAGGATAGAAGCGCATCTCGTCATGTTGCAAGAATGGATATCACTACAAGTACATGTACAGAAGAGGTGAGTATATGGAACTGGCTTACACTCGCCACAAGCTACATCAATATCACATCAATAAAACAACATACTCAAACATCATACAGAAGAGTAGGGTCCGACTATGGACGAAAACAAACGAGATATGATAGAAAACAAAGAAAACTTGGAACAAATGAGACAACTCTGAAATGAAAGATGAGGATTGATCTTGCAAATATTGGATATGATAGAATTATCTTGAAGAGAAGCACACCGGTGGAAAAAGAATTGATATGATAACTTGATTGAGCACAAGAATTAGCAATCCCACAGAAATATGAGAACACTACTCGCAAGATATGAAATCACCACTTGACATCAAAGCCACTCGAATTACCATATACAAAACAAAACAAAGGATGGGGCTTACGAAACAAGCCATAACGAATACATACCCACTATGCACTTGTTGGAAAGATAATCCTAGGTACCTACTTGAATTCCCACCTAAGAACTTCCGAAAACTTTCTGGTTATGCAATCCAGTGTGGGGGATACAAGGAGGAAATATCTCACACAACTAGCAAACCTACACCCCAAATGTATCCATCCTTCAACACATAACCAGAGACTTTCGCAAATCCATCTAACTCGAATCCTTGAAAGCACAACGATACTAACCATGGTGGTACCCCATACGCCTCCCAAGTATTGGGTGACTCCGACCTTATCTCACCACGAAAACTATTGAAGAAATTCCAAACACCCTCCGTCCTGAGATACTAAGGAAGCTGAATGATAACGATGTGCCAAGAATTCCCTGGAGCTCAACTCCCCAGAAGAAATCAAGTCAGACAGGAGGCACCAAGACAGAACTCCATCACATCGGTATCATATAGTTTCCAAAATACCCGCGTGATCCTAAATTTTTTTTGAGTGAGAAGAGGAGTAGAATGAAAATTCCTAAGTCGAATACCTCATCAGAGTATAGAAGAGGAGTAAAAAGAAACCTACTATCCGATATAACTAGACTCAAAATAGTTTTTCTCTAGACTCGACTCGGCCAAGTTCGATCAATCAAGGGGGCTCCTAGGTCGGTACAGGCTCTGATACCAACTTGTCACGCCCAAGATGTGTGCCTATCCATATTTTGGCACGAGGGCCTCGACAGGGATAGAAGCGCATCTCCTCGTGTTGCAAGAATGGACATCGGTACAAGTACATGTACAGAAGAGGTGAGTATATGGAATTGGCTTACACTCGCTACAAGCTACATCAATATCACATCAATACAACAACATACTCAAACATCATACAGAAGAGCAGGGTCCAACTATGGACGAAAACAAACAACAAAATGACATCCATCCTTGCTATCCCAGGCTACCGCCTGGAACCCATCCTAGATCCATGAAGAAGAAGAAGAACTCCAACAAACAAGCAACGCTCTCACGTTCAAGCATCACATTACCTGTACCTAGAACCAATGTTGTAATAATATGTGAGCCACAGGGGACTCAACAATCTCATTTCCAAGGGTATCAAGACTATTAAAGCTTAATAGGTGAGGTAGGGTTAAGTGGTGAGGCTGCAGCAAGCGACTAAACATTTATTTGAGTGGCTAACTTACGAATACAGAAAGTAAAGTATGGTGGTCTATGCATAATGGAGGTGAACTATAAATGATCACTAACTGATCCTAAACACCTACTTACGTCAATCATAACCCCACCATGTTCTCTTTCGGATAAGAACTTGCGAGAAGAGAAAGTCACGGTTACGCACACAATTGGTGTATTTGATTAGAGCTTACTTCAAGTTTGCTATGACCGGGTGTTAAACAAAGTATCCAAGTTTGCCACATAACCGTGGGTCGACTTTCTGAAAGATTTAACCCTGCAAGGGTGCTCCAACTCGTCCATCACAAATTAACCACACGCCATGGGAATAACCTCGACCACGGATCTCGTGATCATCCTAGGAAATTCCAAAGGAAATCCGACACCTCGAGATAGCCTAAATAAAATCAGAGTTCCTCATGCAAGACGTTCGAGAAAGGTAAAACAAATCCAGCAAGGCCTCCCGACATGTCGACGATCCCGATAGGAGCCGCGTATCTTGTTCTCAAGACACGGCGGATAAGCTAGTGTACGGTGGCCTGATAGAACTCTCTCGAGTTGGCCCCACACAATGCTCTATTTTGGACCAACACCAGCAGCACTAGCCCCCTGTATTATGTTAAATTAATCCACGAGGGGGCGACCCTCTATGCTTTAATAAGGTGATCAGTATTATTATGATGGGCAAATGTAGTACCAAAGTTGGGCCTTGCCAGACAAGTTTTATCCTAAAACGAAAATCAAGGGGGTCCCCATAACAACCCCGAGCATGTTAGGAGCGCTCAATTATGGAACATAACACAGGTTCACAAGTAAGTAGGGCGGCAAGAGTGGAACAAAACACCGAGCAAAAGGCCAAGCCTTCCACCCCTTACCAAGTGTATAAGTGCATTAAATTAAATAGCAATATGATTGTGATAACAAAAGAATGTCCATGTTGACACATGGAAGCAATTGCACCTGCATCTAGAAACGCTATAAGAAGGGCTGAGCAAGCGGTAACATAGCCAAACAAAGGTTTGCTGGGAAGGTGGAGGGTTAGAGGCTTATCATGGCAATGTTGGGAGGCTTGACAAACAAGCGGTAGGTAGCGAGACATAACGATAAAAAGCAGGACAACTAGCATAGCAATGATAGTAGTGGTATCTAGGGAAATGTGTCATCTTGCCTGAGATCTCGCTTGGAAGAAGAACAAGTCCATGAAGAAGACGAGCCAACGTAGTCGAACGAATCCTCACACTCCGAACGCTTTCGGAACTCTATCGAGAAGGAACAATCCGGAAACAACAATCAACACACGATAACATCACAACATATGCATGACATGATGCACAAACAAATATGATGCATGTCCGGTTTAAATATGCAAGGCACGGCAAATCACATCAAACAACTACTACAC
Source organism: Hordeum marinum (assembly GCA_022496015.1). Lineage (NCBI taxonomy): Eukaryota > Viridiplantae > Streptophyta > Magnoliopsida > Poales > Poaceae > Hordeum > Hordeum marinum. The sequence goes on from CM039677.1 coordinate 157,235,883, forward strand.
ATTAAAGTGAAGCTCAATATGCAACGAGTTGCATATTGATGGAACTCCACAATCGATTATTTAGTTCACTCTCGTTTAGGTACACGACAATATTAAATGTTGTTAAACATGGCAAGAGGTATATAAATAAATTATCTATCTAGGCATCTTAAATGAGGTCGGAAACAACTTATAGCATTTTCGAAATGACCTCATATGTTAATTTCGAAATTGGTCCAGATCTAAACTAACCATATTGATATTTCTTTAACAACAGAATAAAGCATACCATACAATTCTACACGTCATTCTAGTCGATCTACACATGTGGAACATCTCAAACGGAGCTATGGTCTAAAAGATGTGACAATCACAAAATTGTATGCCATGAATGCAAAATGCATGAAAATGACAACCACAAACGTTTCAAATAATGGATACAATGTGATATTATGATACCACATGAAATTCTAAGCAAGTTTCATATTCAACATGTCTAAAACGGAGCTACGGTTCAACCACAACAACCAACACAAGTTTTATTGCAAATCTGTCCAAAACAGCAGCATGGGATTTTGCACACATGAAAACAACAAGCTACAAGATCCTAAAACTAAGCATGGGGCAGTAGCATATAACACACACTTCATTTCATCTTCACATATCATACTCAAAATATGCATGGATCACATGGTAGGCAGCTCATAATATGTCTAATTGAAAACAGTTTCAGACTTGGTGAAAATAACAGTTTTGATAGTGCAGTTTGTTATCACGAAGGCATATTGACTACAGTAAAACTATATGCTACAAGTCATATTATGGCATGAACCTTAACCGCATGCTAGAGGACATAATAAGCTACAAATAACTCCATTACACCTGCCCCCAAAGGGGTTCTAGATCACTAGCAAAACACATGGCAAGATAGCAACAAAATGTTACAGATTCCAGACTTAGAAATATTTTAGCATCTCAAAACAACACTTTTTTATAGCATGTGGGCAACAAGAAAATAAGACCTAAACATGAATCATCATGCCAAATAAAATGACCAGGGTCTAGTGCACATGTCAAAGGGCATATCTCATGTTCAAAATTATTTCAGATCATGCATGGATTAAATCACACGAAATAGACAAAAGCGTATCACAACATAATTGACATGCACACAAAATGCTCAAACGACAAAACTAAATACACAGATAAATTCTATGAATTTTTCTACCCCGAAAACATATATAAAATGCATAGGTTCAAGTAGGAAAATATTTCACAATTAATTATGCGAGTTAATGAAATAAACCTTCTAAACCAATATGAATGCAAATTAGATGCAAATACCACATCGCACATTTTTGTCATGTAGGAAAATGCACTACAAATAATATGAATATTTTACATATATTGTTGGATTAATTCTCATGCAAAATTAAATAAACATACACAATGCAAATAACGTGGCATTATGCAAAATGATGCAAAAAGCAAGTTTAAGTAATTTTACATGGATGGAAATGGCATATAATTAATCTACACGTTTTTCTGAGCATCTTACATATATAACACATTATACGGCGTACGGTTAATTATCTATTAATGTTTTTCAAACATGCAATTCTCTGATATTAAAAAAACATATGATGGCCTAACAGAAGAGAAAACGACGCAGGGGGGAGCTGGGTTCACCTTGTGGGCCAAGCCCATTGGGAGGCCAGTCAACCCCGGCAGTTGGGCCGGGACGAGGCCCACGCGAGGTCGAGCGAGGCGCGCTTGCCCGGTCGGGCAGCTTCTCCTCGCGAGTGTAGGGCGACACCGATGCAGGTCAACAGGGCGGCGATTGGACCTTAGAGGGCGAGGCTCGAGGCGTCGGGGAGGGGCAGATCGGGCCGTCGGTGGCCGGACCCAGTCCCGGCTGGCGTCCAACGGCGACAGGGCAGCGATTGGGGGCGCCTGCGATGGCTTCGAGCTTTCGCAACCATGGGTGGCGGCGGATGCTTGCACGGTGGCGGTGGTGGTCGCCGGAACGGGGCACCGGTGAGGTGCCGGGGTCATCGGCATTGGCTTCGGTGCAGGGTTGGCCGGAGGCGGATCTGCGAGGCGAAGGCGGCGGGGTTTGGTCGAGGTGGCCATGGGAGCTCAGGGAAGCTTGGGCTCGGGTCGCTCGGGCGCCTCGCCTGGTTCGGGCCCGGGCGGGCCTGGATCTGGGCCTGGCGGGCCACTGCGGGAGGATGAAGACAGGCGGCTGGGGCATGGGAAACGAGGAGGATTAGGGTTAGGTCTCCTTCAAATTAGGCATGTGGTCTATTTATAGGTTTAGGGGCTAGGGTGATGGTTTTCGGAGCCGATTTCGGCCATGCGATGGCAATTGGACGGCCGGATCGGGGCAAGGGTGGTGGGTTGTGTGTGTGAAGTGGGCTAGGGCTGAGAAGAGAGAGAGAATGGTGGCCCGTGACACAAGTTTTAAACAGTGAAAAACGTCCGACGAATAACCGATGACTGCACTGCTACGTATGACCGATGGGGTATCAAACTAACTCGGAATGCGACAAAATTCGACAGACGGTCTACCTACAATATAATAAGACCGCATGCCAATTTTCGACCCAATCTGGGAATACTTTTAGCACGCTTTAAAAATGGTTTTTTTAACGATGTCGCGGGCATGTGTGTGTGTGGTTGGTCTCGAAATGGGTAACGGCAAGAACGAAGAGAACCGGCGGCGACTACGAACGGATGCAAGTTTTCGAAAACTAGAGATGATGCCATGCACATGATGCGAATGATGTGATGATGAATGCAGCGACCAACAAAACACAGACGAGAATGGAATAAAAGGGGAATCTTCTGGAGCGTCGATCCTGAGCTGTTACAGTTCTCCTCCACTACACGAGGATCTCGTCCCGAGATCTAGAATGAGAAGGGGAAGAGAAAGAGCAAGAGGTAAAACTTAGTTGCTTCTCTGACAAACGAGTGAAATCAATGATCATTGAAGGTTGGAAAGATGAAGAATGACATGAGGAACAAGCAAGAATTTCACAAGAAATTTCGGCAGCACTTCGATAGGATAGAAAGGCAAAATTTAATAAGATGGGAGAACTTGAAAACAAAACACAACACTCAGGTCAAATGGATAAGCAAGGGAAGAACATGATCTTAATCAAGCTAGATGATGGTTGAAAAGAGCAACACCACTATGCCTCCAGAACAAAAGAATAGAAGCTTGATCTTTGGAGAGAAGAGAACGGAGAAGAAAATGGCACTTCTATTACCATTGAATTTGAAAAGCATGGTTGAACGGAGTTGATGGAGAATCAACAACGAAAATATTTAGCTTGTTGTGGACTTATGAAAAACATCTCAAAATTATGGGTGACAACCTGCCACAACAGAAACAATTGATTGCTTGAGAGCAACAAGATATGCAAAACTTCTTTCACGAAGAAGAGGAGGAGAGAACTTGGATCATTTACAACACCATTATAGCAACAATCCTTAGGAAATGCTTTAGATGAAACCCAACCCAAGAGAACTCTGAGAAAGGAATGATGGTTTATTTATCTTATTCTTGACAATATTTCCTTCGAGACTCCTCATAATCAAGAATTTAATAACACACCTCAAAATACAATGGAGAAGGGATTGAACTTAAAAATTCAAGATAAAGAACACATGAGCACCTCCAACAAGAATCTTGATGAATACTTCGAGAAAGAATTAACTCCTTGATGAACCACCATGAAGAACCTCCGAAAGGACTCTGAAACGAAAGGATGATAGAAAGAATTGAAGGATGCAAAAATAATAAGATTGAGGCCTTGCTATGAATTAGATGAAGCTTAGAGACATGATACTTGAGAAAAGCTAGGAACTCCGGAAAAGAAAGATGACCACTTGGGATAAGGAATTTGATATCATGAACAACTCCGAAAGAAGAATTGAAATCACTTAGATGAAACAAGAATAAGAATTATGATATGCCTATCCTTTATCAAGTTAAATTGATGACCAACAACGGATTTGGCATACCACTTATCCTTTTGGAAAAGATAGGAAAGATAGATAGAGCACAAACTTGAAGAGGTCTTGAACGAAAACACCGGTAAGAATTCAAAATAAATGAGGATACTATGATTGAACGAAGATACATGGGAACGAAGAGATCACGATCCACCTAATGGAAAACTTCACAAGGAACCGGGATAATTGAGGTACGAAAGAAGGAGCAACACTTGAGAAGACTTTGAGAACGAAAGCTGAAAGCTGAGAACGAAGAAATCTTCTGAAACGATGGCCTTCGGAGGACCGAGCAATGAAAACAATTCCGAATGCTTCGGATCGATATGAGAGGAATTACTCATTATTGAACAATTTGAGAGGAAAGCATCAAGATGAGATGACAAATCTTCAAGAGAATGGACCAAGATTAAGGGAAACTCTCCTTTGGTCTTCAATACTGAGAATGATGATGAGAAGCAACACCAAGAATTACTGAGATACTCCGGAATAATGAATAATGAAAGGTTGAGCCAATGATGAAAATTATTCGAAGCGATCATGAAGAAGGAATATGACTGATGAAAATCATTCTTACATCATATTGAAACAAACTTGAGGACATCTTCGGAAAGAATAGCAGAGTCAAGTAGGATCCTGGGGAAAAACTTGTGGGTTATGGGCCCACTCAAAAGAAACCCCCGTTGAAACAATTGATAAAAGAGAGATTGCACCGGTACAAATTAAGAACTTGATGAAGTGAGAACCTCGAAATAATTTAAGAGGATATGAATGGAAATGAAAGTCTTCTGAGATAACTTCAGCACTCCGGATAGAATAGAGAGATATGAAAACCAAGAGAGGCTTGAAAAGAATTTCCAACAAGGAAACCATTGAACGAATTATAAAGGATAAGATGAGCACCGAAGCTTGAATTGAATCCACCGGACAAGAATAATAACAAGAACAAAGAATATGAGGATAGATCTTGAAATTGAAACTCCTAAAAAAAATCTCCACAAGGAATGACCGGATACAAATGAAGAAATGAAAGCGGAAGCATTGGTGAAGAGAAAGGCACTTGGAAGAGAATTTAATCACTGAAGAAAAAGGGCGGGAGGGTGAGAAAAACAAAGAAAACTTGGAACAAATGAGACAACTCCGAAATGAAAGATGAGGATTGATCTTGCAAATATTGGATATGATAGAATTATCTTGAAGAGAAGCACACCGGTGGAAAAAGAATTGATATGATAACTTGATTGAGCACAAGAATTAGCAATCCCGCAGAAATATGAGAACACTACTCGCAAGATATGAAATCACCACTTGACATCAAAGCCACTCGAATTACCATATACAAAACAAAACAAAGGATGGGGCTTACGAAACAAGCCATAACAAATACATACCCACTATGCACTTGTTGGAAAATAATCCTAGGTACCTACTTGAATTCCCACCTAAGAACTTCCGAAAACTTTCTGGTTATGCAATCCGGTGTGGGGGATACAAGGAGGAAATATCTCACACAACTAGCAAACCTACACCCCAAATGTATCCATCCTTCAACACATAACCAGAGGCTTTCGCAAATCCGTCTAACTCGAATCCTTGAAAGCACAACGATACTAACCATGGTGGTACCCCATACGCCTCCCAAGTATTGGGTGACTCCGACCTTATCTCACCACGAAAAGTATTGAAGCAATTCCAAACACCCTCCGTCCTGAGATACTAAGGAAGCTGAATGATAACGATGTGCCAAGAATTCCCTGGAGCTCAACTCTCCAGAAGAAATCAAGTCAGACAGGAGGCACCAAGACAGAACTCCATCACATCGGTATCATATAGTTTCCAAAATACCCGCGTGATCCTAAATTTTTTTTGAGTGAGAAGAGGAGTAGAATGAAAATTCCTAAGTCGAATACCTCATCAGAGTATAGAAGAGGAGTAAAAAGAAACCTACTATCCGATATAACTAGACTCAAAATAGTTTTTCTCTAGACTCGACTCGGCCAAGTTCGATCAATCAAGGGGGCTCCTAGGTCGGTACAGGCTCTGATACCAACTTGTCACGCCCAAGATGTGTGCCTATCCATATTTTGGCACGAGGGCCTCGACAGGGATAGAAGCGCATCTCGTCATGTTGCAAGAATGGACATCGGTACAAGTACATGTACAGAAGAGGTGAGTATATGGAACTGGCTTACACTCGCCACAAGCTACATCAATATCACATCAATACAACAACATACTCAAACATCATACAGAAGAGCAGGGTCCGACTATGGACGAAAACAAACGAGATATGATAGAAAACAAAGAAAACTTGGAACAAATGAGACAACTCCGAAATGAAAGATGAGGATTGATCTTGCAAATATTGGATATGATAGAATTATCTTGAAGAGAAGCACACCGGTGGAAAAAGAATTGATATGATAACTTGATTGAGCACAAGAATTAGCAATCCCACAGAAATATGAGAACACTACTCGCAAGATATGAAATCACCACTTGACATCAAAGCCACTCGAATTACCATATACAAAACAAAACAAAGGATGGGGCTTACGAAACAAGCCATAACGAATACATACCCACTATGCACTTGTTGGAAAGATAATCCTAGGTACCTACTTGAATTCCCACCTAAGAACTTCCGAAAACTTTCTGGTTATGCAATCCAGTGTGGGGGATACAAGGAGTAAATATCTCACACAACTAGCAAACCTACACCCCAAATGTATCCATCCTTCAACACATAACCAGAGACTTTCGCAAATCCATCTAACTCGAATCCTTGAAAGCACAACGATACTAACCATGGTGGTACCCCATACGCCTCCCAAGTATTGGGTGACTCCGACCTTATCTCACCACGAAAAGTATTGAAGCAATTCCAAACACCCTCCGTCCTGAGATACTAAGGAAGCTGAATGATAACGATGTGCCAAGGATTCCCTGGAGCTCAACTCCCCAGAAGAAATCAAGTCAGACAGGAGGCACCAAGACAGAACTCCATCACATCGGTATCATATAGTTTCCAAAATACCCGCGTGATCCTAAATTTTTTTTGAGTGAGAAGAGGAGTAGAATGAAAATTCCTAAGTCGAATACCTCATCAAAGTATAGAAGAGGAGTAAAAAGAAACCTACTATCCGATATAACTAGACTCAAAATAGTTTTTCTCTAGACTCGACTCGGCCAAGTTCGATCAATCAAGGGGGCTCCTAGGTCGGTACAGGCTCTGATACCAACTTGTCACGCCCAAGATGTGTGCCTATCCATATTTTGGCACGAGGGCCTCGACAGGGATAGAAGCGCATCTCCTCGTGTTGCAAGAATGGACATCGGTACAAGTACATGTACAGAAGAGGTGAGTATATGGAATTGGCTTACACTCGCTACAAGCTACATCAATATCACATCAATACAACAACATACTCAAACATCATACAGAAGAGCAGGGTCCAACTATGGATGAAAACAAACAACAAAATGACATCCATCCTTGCTATCCCAGGCTACCGCCTGGAACCCATCCTAGATCCATGAAGAAGAAGAAGAACTCCAACAAACAAGCAACGCTCTCACGTTCAAGCATCACATTACCTGTACCTAGAACCAATGTTGTAATAATATGTGAGCCACAGGGGACTCAACAATCTCATTTCCAAGGGTATCAAGACTATTAAAGCTTAATAGGTGAGGTAGGGTTAAGTGGTGAGGCTGCAGCAAGCGACTAAACATTTATTTGAGTGGCTAACTTACGAATACAGAAAGTAAAGTATGGTGGTCTATGCATAATGGAGGTGAACTATAAATGATCACTAACTGATCCTAAACACCTACTTACGTCAATCATAACCCCACCATGTTCTCTTTCGGATAAGAACTCGCGAGAAGAGAAAGTCACGGTTACGCACACAATTGGTGTATTTGATTAGAGCTTACTTCAAGTTTGCTATGACCGGGTGTTAAACAAAGTATCCAAGTTTGCCACATAACCGTGGGTCGACTTTCTGAAAGATTTAACCCTGCAAGGGTGCTCCAACTCGTCCATCACAAATTAACCACACGCCATGGGAATAACCTCGACCACGGATCTCGTGATCATCCTAGGAAATTCCAAAGGAAATCCGACACCTCGAGATAGCCTAAATAAAATCAGAGTTCCTCATGCAAGACGTTCGAGAAAGGTAAAACAAATCCAGCAAGGCCTCCCGACATGTCGACGATCCCGATAGGAGCCGCGTATCTTGTTCTCAAGACACGGCGGATAAGCTAGTGTACGGTGGCCTGATAGAACTCTCTCGAGTTGCCCCGGGTTGGCCCCACACAATGCTCTATTTTGGACCAACACCAGCAGCACTAGCCCCCTGTATTATGTTAAATTAATCCACGAGGGGGCGACCCTCTATGCTTTAATAAGGTGATCAGTATTATTATGATGGGCAAATGTAGTACCAAAGTTGGGCCTTGCCAGACAAGTTTTATCCTAAAACGAAAATCAAGGGGGTCCCCATAACAACCCCGAGCATGTTAGGAGCGCTCAATTATGGAACATAACACAGGTTCACAAGTAAGTAGGGCGGCAAGAGTGGAACAAAACACCGAGCAAAAGGCCAAGCCTTCCACCCCTTACCAAGTGTATAAGTGCATTAAATTAAATAGCAATATGATTGTGATAACAAAAGAATGTCCATGTTGACACATGGAAGCAATTGCACCTGCATCTAGAAACGCTATAAGAAGGGCTGAGCAAGCGGTAACATAGCCAAACAAAGGTTTGCTGGGAAGGTGGAGGGTTAGAGGCTTATCATGGCAATGTTGGGAGGCTTGACAAACAAGCGGTAGTTAGCGAGACATAACGATAAAAAGCAGGACAACTAGCATAGCAATGATAGTAGTGGTATCTAGGGAAATGTGTCATCTTGCCTGAGATCTCGCTTGGAAGAAGAACAAGTCCATGAAGAAGACGAGCCAACGTAGTCGAACGAATCCTCACACTCCGAACGCTTTCGGAACTCTATCGAGAAGGAACAATCCGGAAACAACAATCAACACACGATGACATCACAACAGATGCATGACATGATGCACAAACAAATATGATGCATGTCCGGTTTAAATATGCAAGGCACGGCAAATCACATCAAACAACTACTACACATTAAAGTGAAGCTCAATATGCAACGAGTTGCATATTGATGGAACTCCACGATCGATTATTTAGTTCACTCTCGTTTAGGTACATGACAATATTAAATGTTGTTAAACATGGCAAGAGGTATATAAATAAACTATCTATCTAGGCATCTTAAATGAGGTCGGAAACAACTTATAGCATTTCCGAAATGACCTCATATGTTAATTTTGAAATTGGTCCAGATCTGAACTAACCATATTTTATATTTCTTAAACAACGGAATAAAGCATACCATGCAATTCTACATGTCATTCTAGTCGATCTACACATGTGGAAGATCTCAAACGGAGCTATGGTCTAAAAGATATGACAATCACAAGATTGTATGCCATGAATGCAAAATGCATGAAAATGACAACCACAAACGTTTCAAATAATGGATGCAATGTGATATTATGATACTACATGAAATTCTAGGCAAGTTTCATATTCAACATGTCTAAAACGGAGCTACGGTTCAACCACAACAACCAACACAAGTTTTATTGCAAATCTGTCCAAAACAGCAGCATGGGATTTTGCACACATGAAAACAACAAGCTACAAGATCCTAAAATGCACACACTAAACATGGGGCAGTAGCACATAACACACACTTCATTTCATCTTCACATATCATACTCAATATGCATGGATCACATGGTAGGCAGCTCATAAGATGACTAATTGAAAACAGTTTCAGACTTAGTGAAAATAGCAGTTTTGACAGTGCAGTTTGTTATCACGAAGGCATATTGACCACAGTAAAACTATATGCTACAAGTCATATTATGGCATGAAACTTGACCGCATGCTAGAGGACATAATAAGCTACAAATAACTCCATTACACCTGCCCCAAAGGGGTTCTAGATCACTAGCAAAACACATGGCAAGATAGCAACAAAATGTTACATATTCCAGACTTAGAAATATTTTAGCATCTCAAAACAGCATTTTTTTATAGCATGTGGGCAACAAGAAAATAAGACCTAAACATGAATCATCATGCCAAATAAAATGACCAGGGGCTAGTGTACATGTCAAAGGGCATATCTCATGTTCAAAATTATTTCATATCATGCATGGATTAAATCACACGAAATAGACAAAAGGGCATCACAACATAATTGACATGCACACAAAATGCTCAAACGACAAAACTAAATACACAGATAAATTCTATGAATTTTTCTACCCCGAAAACATATATAAATTGCATAGGTTCAAATAGGTAAGTATGTCACAATTAATTATGCGAGTTAATGGAATAAACCCTTTTAACCAATATGAATGCAAATTAGATGCAAATACCACGTCACACATTTTTGTCATGCAGGAAAATGCGCTACCAATAATATGAATAATTTACATATATTGTTGGATTAATTCCCATGCAAAATTAAATAAACATACGCAATGCAAATAACATGGCATTATGCAAAATGATGCAAAAAAGCAAGTTTAAGTAATTTTACATGGATGGAAATGGCATATAATTAATCTACACGTTTTTCTGAGCATCTTACGTATATAACACATTTTATATGGTGTACGGTTAATTATCTATTAATGTTTTTCAAACATGCAATTCTCTGATATTAAAAAAACATATGATGGCCTAACAGAAAAGAAAATGATGCAGGGGGGAGATGGGTTCACCTCGTGGGCCAAGCCCATTGGGAGGTTAGTCAACCCCGGCAGCTGGGCCGGGACGAGGCCCACGTGAGGTCGAGCGAGGCGCGCTAGCCCGGTTGGGCAGCTTCTCCTCGCGAGCGCAGGGTGACGCCGATGCAGGTCAACATGGCGGCCATTGGACCTCCAAGGGCGAGGCTCGAGGCATTGGGGAGGGGTAGATCGGGCCTCCGGTGGCCGGATCCGGTCCAGGCTGGCTTCCAACGGCGGAAGGGCGGCGATTGGGGGTGCCGGCGACGGCTTCGAGCTTTAACAACCATGGGTGGCGGCGGACGCTTGCACGGTGGCGGTGGTGGTCGTCGAAACGGGGCACCGGTGAGGTGGCGGGGTCGCCGGCGTTGGCTTCAGTGCAGGGTTGGTCGGAGGCGGAGCTGCGAGGCGAAGGCAGCGGGGTTTGGTCAAGGCGGTCGTGGGAGCTTGGGGAAGCTCGGGCTTGGGGCGCTTGGGCGCCTCGCCTGGTTCACGCCAGGGCGGGCCTGGATCTGGGCCTGGCAGGGCCACTACGGGGGAGGGAGACAGGTAGCTAGGGCATGGGAAATGAGGAGGATTAGGGTTAGGTCTCCTCCAAATTAGGCACGTGGTCTATTTATAGGTTTAGGGGCTAGGGTGATGGTTTTCGGAGCCGATTTCGGTCGTGCGATAGCAATCGGACGACCATTTCAGGGCAAGGGTGGTGGGCTGTGTGCGTGAAGTGGGCTAGGGCTGAGAAGAGAGATAGAATGGTGTCCTGTTACACGAGTTGTAAACAACGAAAAACGTCCGACGAATAACCGATGACCGCACTGCTATGGATGACCGATGGGGTATCAAACGAACTCGGAATGCGACGAAATTTGACAGGGGGTCTACCTACAATATAATAAGACCGCCCACCAACTTTCCACCCAATCCGGTAATATTTTTCGCGTTCTTTAAAAACGGTTTTTCAACGATGTCGCGGGCACGTGTGTGTGTGGTTGGTCTCGAAACGGGCAACGATAAGAACAGAGAGAACCGGCGACTACGAACGGATGCAAGTTTTCGAAAACTAGAGATGATGACATGCAGATGATGCGAATGATGCGATGATGAATGCAGCGACCAACGAAACATAGACGAGAATGGAATAAAAGGGGAATCTTCTGGAGCGTCGGTCCCGGGCTGTTACACGCGGCCTCAAGGGCGGCCTCGGCGCCAGCGAGCTGGGTCCTGAGCGCGTTCGCTTCCTCTTGGAGCTCGTCAAGCTTGTGCCTCTTGGGCACTGGTGTTGGGGAACGTTGCATGGGAAACAAAAAAATTCCTACACACACACAAGATCTATCCATGGTGATGAGCATCTACGAGAGGGAGAGTGGATCTACATACCCTTGTAGATTGCTAAGCGGGAAGCGTTAAGAAACGTGATTGGTGTAGTCGAACGCCTTCACGATCCAAATCGCCGAGCGTCCCGCGATCTCATCACGATCCGTCCCGCGATTCGATCATGATCCGTCCCGCGAACTCATCACGATCCGTCCCGCGATCTCATCACGATCCGTCTCGCGATCTTGATCACGGTTCTTCTGATCTAGCGCCGAATGGACGGCACCTCCGCGTTTAGCACACGTACAGCTCGATGACGATATCCACCTTCTTGATCCAGCAAGAGGGAGTGGAGAGGTAGAAGAGTTCTCAGGCAGCGTGACGGCGCTGCGGCGATGGTGGTGGAGGAATTCTGGCAGGGCTTCGCCTAAGCACTGCAGAAAACCGATCTAGAGGAGAAACTATGCACTAGAGGAACGGGTAGCACGTGGCTAAAAATCTAGTGCCAAAAACCCTAAAACCTCCCGTATATATAGGAGGAAGAGAGGAGGAGGCTTGGCCCTCAAGGGGCCAGCCCTTGGTTCGGCCGAATCAAGGAGGAGAGGAGGACTCCTCCAATCCTAGTAGGACTAGGTTTCCTCCCTATTTTGCCTTTTTCCCACCTTTTTCTCTTTGGGTTTTCTCTCCCAGCCGCATGGCCTTGTGTGGGACTTCCACCAGCCCACTAATAGCAGGTATTCACTCTCCCACAGCCCATGTAGCCTCTTGGGTCGAAATACCCCTCCCGATGGTCTCCCGGTACACTACCGGCACTCCCGGTACACTACCGATGAGCCTGAAACTTTTCCGACGACCAAAATAGGACTTCCTATATATCAATCTTTACCTATGGACCATTCCAGAGCTCCTCGTGACTTCCATGATCTCATCCGGGACTCTGAACAACCTTCGGTCACCACCGTACATAACTCTATATGACCAAAATGTCATCGAACCTTAATTGTGCAGACCCTGCGGGTTCGAGAACTATGTAGACATGACCGAGACACCTCTACGGTCAATAACCAATAGCAGGACTTGGATGCCCATATTGGTTCCTACATATTCTACGAAGATCTTTATAGGTCGAACCTCTATGTCAAGGATTCAGTTAATCCCGTATGATGTTCCCTTTTTTCTTCGGTATGTTACTTGCCCGAGATTCGATCGTAGGTATCTCCATACCTAGTTCAACCTCGTTACCGGCAAGTCTCTTTACTCATTCCATAATACAAGATCCCGTGACTAACACTTAGTCACATTGCTTGCAAGGCTTGTTGTGATGTTGTATTACCGAGTGGGCCCTAAGATACCTCTCCGTCACACGAAGTAACAAATCCCAGTCTTGATCCATGCCAACCCAACAGACACCCTCGGAGATACCTGTAGAGTACCTTTATAGTCACCCAGTTACGTTGCAACATTTGATACACACAAGGCACTCCTCCGGTGTCAGTGAGTTGCATGATCTCATGGTCATAGGAACAGATACTTGACATGCAGAAAACAGTAGCATTAAACTAACATGATCATATGCTACGTTTGTAGTTCAGATCTTGTCCATCACACCATTCTCCTAATGATGTGATCCCGTTATCAAATGACATCTCATGTCCATGGCTAGGAAACCTTAACCATCTTTGATCAATGAGCTAGTCTATTAGAGGCATACTAGGGACATGGTTTTGTCTATGTATCCACACATGCATCTAAGTCTCTGATCAATACAATTATAGCATGGATAATAAAAGATTATCATGAACAAGGAAATATGATAATAACTAATTTATTTTTGCCTCTAGGGCATATTTCCAACAGTCTCCCACTTGCACTAGAGTCAATAATCTAGTTCACATCACAATGTGATTCACATTGTTATGAATCTAACACCCAATGAGTTCTGGGGCTCGATCATGCTTTGCATGTGAGAGAGGTCTTATAGTCAACGGGTCTGCGACATTCAGATCCGTGTGTACTTTGCAAATCTCTATGTCAAACCATAAACACTGCTACCACACTCCACTTGGTACTATTCCAAATGGCTGATCCACTATACGTATCCGGATTGCTACTAAGAGTCATCCGGATTAGTGGTAAAGCTTGCATCGACGTAACTCTTTATGACGAACCCTTTATTACCTCCATACTCGAGAAACATTTCCTTGGTCCTTTGGTTACTAAGGATATTTTTGACCGTTGTCCAGTGATCTATTCCTGGACCACTCTTGTACCCCTTAACAGACTCATGGCAAGGCACACACAGGTGCGGTACACAGCATGGCATCATATAGAGACTATGGCTAAGGCATAGGGGACGACGTTCGTCCTTTCTCTTTCTTATGCCGTTGTCGAGCTTTGAGTCTCACTCAACTTCACACCTTACAAATCAGGCAAGAACAATTTCTCTGACTGATCCATTTTGAACTCTTTCAAAATCTTGTCAAGGTATGTACTCCTTGAAAGTCTCATCAAACATCTTGATCTATCTCTATAGATCTTGATGCTCAACAATTAGGTAGCTTTATCCAGGTATTCCTTTGAAAAACTCTTTTCAAACAATCGTTTATGCTTTCCAAAAATTCTACATCATTTCCGATCAATAATATGTCATCCACATATGCTTACCAGAAACTCTATAGTGTTCCCACTCACTTTATTGTAAATACAAGTTTCTCATAAACTTTGTATAGACTCAAAAAAACTTTGATCACCTCATCAAAGTGTATATTCCAACTCCGAGATGCTTGCTTCAGTCCATAGAAGGATCACTGAAGCTTGCACACCTTTTAGCATCCTTAGGACTGACAAAACCTTCTGGTTGTATCACATACAACCTTTCCTCAAGTAAACTATTTAAAGAAACGACGTTTTGACATCCATCTGCCAGATTTCATAATTGAAAATTGTTGCAACTGCTAACATAATTCCAACAGACTTCAGCATAGCCACGAGTGAGAAAGTCTCATCGCAGTCAACTCCTTGAACTTGGCGGAAACTTCTTTGCGAAAAGTCGAGTTTTATAAATGGTGACATTCACCATCAGCGTCTGTCTTCATCTTAAATGTCCATTTGTACTCAACGACCTGCCGTCCAATGAACAAGTCTACCAAAGTCTATACTTGGTTTTCATACATGGATCCTTTCTCGGATTTCATGGCCTCTAACCATTTGTCGGAATCCGGGCCCATCATCGCTTCTCCACGGCTCGTAGGTTCATCGTTGTCCAACAACATGACCTCCAAGACAGGATTGTCGTATCGCTCAGGAGCAGTACACATCCTTGTAGACCTACAAGGTTTGATAGTAACTTGATACAAAGCTTCATGATCATCATCATTTACTTCCTCTTCAACTAACGTAGGCTTCACAGAAACATCTTCCTGCGCTGCGCTACTCTCTGGTTGAACAAAGGTTCAACAACCTCATCAAGTTCTATCTTCCTCCCACTCAATTCTTTCGAGAGAAACTTTTTCTCGGGAAAGGACCCGTTTTAGCAACAAACACTTTATAAGGACACGCTATAAGACTCATTGGATTGCATACATCAACATGTATCATTTCCAATAAATCACTTGCCCGCTCCATCAAACCAGAAAACGGGGTCCTTAGTCATCTTGACCAAAAGGCATGGTTCGCATGTCTCAACCGATTCAAAATCGAATGAGTCCAAAGATCCATCAGCATGGAGTTTCTTCATGTGTTTTATACCAATATGACATTTAGCGGCAGTGCCACAAGTATGTGGTACTATTATTATTAACTTTGTATCTTTTGGCATCAATGTTATGAACATATGTATTACTACGATCAAGATTCAACAAACCATTCTCACTGGGTGCATGACCATTGAAGGTATTATTCATGTAAACAGAATAACCATTATTCTCTAACTTAAATGAATAACCATGTTGAAATAAACATGATCTAATCACGTTCATGCTCAACGCAAAACACCAAATAACATTTATTTAGGTTCGTCACTAATCCCGAAGGTAGAGAGAGCGTGCGATGTTGATCACATCAATCTTGGAAACATTTCCAACACACATCGTCACCTCACACTTAGCTAGTATATGTTTATTCCGTAGCTTTTACTTCGAGCTACTAACATTTAGCAAGCGAAACGGTATCCAATACCCAGGTGCTACTAGGAGTACTCGCAAGGTACACATCATTAACACGTATATCAAATATACTTCTGTCGATGTTGCTAGCCTTCTTATCTACCAAGTATCTAGGGTTGTTCCGCTTCAGCGACCACTCTCCTCATAATCGAAGCACTTAGTCTCGGGTTTGGGTTCAACTTTGGGCTGCTTCACTAGAGCAGCAACTGACTTGCTATCCATGAAGTTTCCCTCCTTGCTCTTGCCCTTCTCGAAACTAGTGATTTGACTAACCATCAACACTTGACGCTCCTTCTTGATTTCTACCTTCGCGGTGTCAAACATCGCGAACAGCTCGGGATCATTATTTCTATCCCTGGCATTTTATAGTTCATCACCAAGTTCTAGTAGCTTAGTGACAGTGACTTGGAGAACTATATCAATCACTATCTTATCTGGAAGATCAACTCCCACTCGATTCAAGCAATTGTAGCACCTAGACAATCTGAGCACATGCTCAACGATTGAGCTATTCTCCTTCATCTTGCAGGCAAAGAATCTTGTTGGAGATCTCATATCTCACAACACGGGCACGAGCCTGAGATCCTAATTTCAGCTCTTAGAACATCTCATATGTTCCGTGACGTTCAAAACGTTTTGGAGCCTCAATTCTAAGCCGTAATGCATGACGCACTAAACTATCAAGTAGTCATCAGAACGTGTCTATCAGATGTTCACAACATCTACAGACGACGCTAGAGGGGTTGGCGCACCGACGGTGCATTAAGGACATAGGCCTTCTATGCAGCAATGAGGACAATCCTCAGATCATGGACCCAGCCCGCAATATTGCTACCATCATCTTTCAACTCTATTTCTCTAGGAACATATAAAAATTTAAGGGAGCTACAGCGCGAGAAAGTAATCTACAACATAATTTGCAAAGACACTACTGACTATGTTCATGATAATGAGTTCAATTAATCATATTAATGAAGAACTCCCACTCAAATTGACATCCCTCCGACCATTCGAGTGATACATGATCCAAATTCAGCAACTCAAGTCCGATCATCACGTGAGTTGAGGTGGTTTCAATGGTGAACATCATCATGTTGATCATATCTACTATACAACTCATGTTCAACCTTTCGGTCTCCTGTGTTTCGAGGCTATGTCTGTACATGCTAGGCTCGTCAAGTTTAACCCGAGTGTTCTGCATGTGCAACACCGGCTTGCACCCGTTGTATGTGAATGTAGAGTCTATCACACCCAATCATCACGTGATGTCTCGACACGACTAACTTTTGCAACGGTGCACACTCGGGAAGAACACAATTTATCTTGAAATTAAGTGAGGGATCACCTTATAATGCTACCGTCTTCCTAAGAAAAACAAGGTGCATAAAAGGATTAACATCACATGCAAATCATAAGTGACATGATATGGCCATGAACTTGTGCTTTCGATCTCCATCTTGAAAGCACCGGCATGATCTCCATCATCACTGGCATGACACCATGATCTCCATCATCTTGATCTCCATCAACGTGTCGCCATCAGGGTTGTCGCGCCCATCATGCTTGTACTACTATTGCTACTATTTAGCGATAAAGTAAAGCATTACATAGCGCTTAATGATTGACACGCAGTTCATACAATAATTAAAGACAACCCTATGGCTCCTGCCGGTTGCCGTACTCATCGACATACAAGTCGTGATATTCTATACAACACATGATCATCTCATACATCACATTTATCACATCATGTAATTGGCCATATCACATCACAACATACCCTGCAAAAACAAGTTAGACGTCCTCTAATTGTTCTTGCATGTTTTACATGGCTTCTACGGGTATCTAGCAAGAACAATTCTCACCTACGCATAAACCACAACGGTGATACATTAGTTGATTTTCAACCTTCTCAAGGACCACCTTTGTCGAATCCGGTCCAACTAAAGTAGGAGAAACTGGCACCCGCTAGCCATCTATGCAACAAGTTGCAGTTGAGGAAACCGGTCTCTCAAAAGCGTACGAGTAATGTTGGTCCGAGCCGCTTCATCCGACAATACCGTTGAAGCAAAACACGACCAAGGGAGGAAGCAATCTAATCATCAACACCCACAAACTCTTTGTGTTCTACTCGAGATCTCATCTACACATAGACCTAGCTCATGATGCCACTATTGCGGAACGTTGCATGGGAAACAAAAAAATTCCTACGCACACGCAAGATCTATCCATGGTGATGAGCATCTATGAGAGGGAGAGCGGATCTACATACCCTTGTAGATCGCTAAGCAGGAAGCGTTAAGAAACGCGGTTGGTGTAGTCGAACGTCTTCGCGATCCAAATCGCCGAGCGTCCCGCGATCTCATCATGATCCGTCCCGCGATCCGATCATGATCCATCCCGCGAACTCATCATGATTTGTCCCGCGATCTCATCACAGTCCGTCTCGCGATCTTGATCACGGTCCTTCCGATCTAGCGCCGAACGGACGGCACCTCCGCGTTCAGCACACGTACAGCTCGATGACAATCTCTGCCTTCTTGATCCAGCAAGAGGGAGTGGAGAGGTAGAAGAGTTCTCCAGCAGCGCGATGACGCTATGGTGATGGTGGTGGAGCAATTCCGTCAGGGCTTCTCCTAATACCGCAGAAAACCGATCTAGAGGAGAAACTATGCACTAGAGGAACGGGTAGCACGTGGCTGAAAATCTAGTGCCAAAACCCCTAAAACCTCCAGTATATATAGGAGGAAGAGAGGAGGAGGCTTGTCCCTCAAGGGGCTAGCCCTTGGTTCGGCCGAATCAAGGAGGAGAGGAGGACTCCTCCTCCAATCCTAGTAGGACTAGGATTCCTCCCTATTTTGCCTTTTTCCCACCTTTTTCTCTTTGGGTTTTCTCTCCCAGACGCATGGGCCTTGTGTGGGACTTCCACCAGCCCAATAAGGGCTGGTATTCACTCTCCCACAGCCCATGTAGCCGCTTGGGTCGAAATACCCCTCCCGATGGTCTCCCGGTACACTACTAGCACTCCCGGTACACTATCGATGAGTCTGAAACTTTTCTGGCAACCAAAATAGGACTTCCTATATATCAATATTTACCTTCGGACCATTCCGGAGCTCCTCGTGATGTCCGGGATCTCATCCGGGACTCCGAACAACCTTCGGTCACCACCATACATAACCCTATACTACCAAAACGTCATCGAACCTTAAGTGTGCAGACCCTGTGGGTTCGAGAACTATGTAGATATGATCGAGACACCTCTACAGTCAATAAACAATAGCGGGACCTGGATGCCCATATTTGTTCCTACATATTCTACGAATATCTTTATCGGCCGAACCTCTATGTCAAGGATTTATTTAATCCCGTATGATGTTCCCTTTGTTCTTCGGTATGTTACTTGCCCGAGATTCGATCGTCGGTATCTCCATACCTAGTTCAACCTCGTTACTGGCAAGTCTCTTTACTCGTTCCGTAATACAAGATCCCATGACTAACACTTAGTCACATTGCTTGCAAGGCTTGTTGTGATGTTGTATTATCGAGTGGGTGCTGAGATACCTCTCCGTCACACGGAGTAACAAATCCCAGTCTCGATCCATGCCAACCCAACAAACACCCTCGGAGATACCTGTAGAGCACCTTTATAGTCACCCAGTTATGTTGCGACGTTTGATACACACAAGGTACTCCTCCGGTGTCAGTGAGTTGCATGATCTCATGGTCATAGGAACAGATACTTGACATGCAGAAAACAGTAGCATTAAACTGACACGATCATATGCTACGTTTGTAGTTTGGGTCTTTTCCGTCACACCATTCTCCTAATGAAGTGATCCCGTTATCAAATGACATCTCATGTCCATGTCTAGGAAACCTTAACCATCTTTGATCAACGAGCTAGTCTATTAGAGGCATACTAGGGACATGGTTTTGTCTATGTATCCACACCTGCATCTAAGTCTCCAATCAATACAATTATAGCATGGATAATAAACGATTATCATGAACAAGGAAATATGATAATAACTAATTTATTATTGCCTCTAGGGCATATTTCCAACAACTGGCACCCTGAGAAGAGGAGATAGTCAGATGCGACATGAAGGGCACGGTCCACAAGAAAGGAAGGAGGTCGACATAACACTTACTCGTTAGCGATGGTCCAGCGACGGCGTGCCTGGAGCAGCCTTGAGCCCCCCCTCTGCCACCTCCTGAGGCTAGAGGTGAGTTTGGGGACCCTATGCGCCTCTTCGCGCCTGCTGCACTCCCCCGGACGCCATGGAAGGGAAGGAAAGAGATGGAGAAGATATCTTAGGGAGATTGGGAAGCAAAAGGGAGCGCCAGGATGACAAGACCCCCCTAACAAGGCAATTTTATGGACGTAACCGCTATCCGTGAAGTGCCACGGGGATCGGAGGCGGCGGGTGCCCCCCAGGCACCATGTGCCTGGTTTGACCGGTGTCCAGCCTTGCATCACATCGCCTCCCCGGGTCCCGTCGGGTCACATCCGTGGGGGACGAGGGCAAGGGAGGCACAGGGATGCCGACATTCAAGGAAAGGCAATGATGGCCTCTGCTGTGCGCGGGCTTGGTGTCAGCTTGACTCAAGGCGGTTCCCGAGGTCTTTAGGAAGTGGAGGCGTTCGCGTTTTGTTATGTGCCACACATTGGACTGGGCCTGCAAGCGAGTGGGGCCCGTGGCGCTCCGGGCCAGCCTCCTTGGCTTCGCCCAGAAGCCAGCCCAAGCACGACTTGGTCCCAGGGGCTACTATCGGCGTTCTGGGATCGGAGGTACCCAGAACTACCTGCTTGCGGCCCAGGGAGAGACCCACTTCGACGACCTTGTACAGCTCGGCGCGGTGTTACTCAAGACAAGGCCCTCGCGTGATCCTCACCCATGCGAGGGGGATTGCGCCAAGACCCCCGGAGGAGGGAGGCCTTCCTGGGTTCCTTCCCAAGGGGACGAATATCTCTATGCAGTGCTCTGCCTCACGAGGCTGGAGGTGACGCATGTCAGGCCAGACGAGCATAGGCGCACGCAGAGGACACAGTTGCCTCTTTGGTGCAAAGGAGGCACGGACGTACACAGGTTCCCAAGGCGTCCCTCAAAGGTTTCTGTTCTGGCGCAACGGGACCAAGACCATAGCCCCTGCAGGATGGACATCACCGCCAGCTACTTTGCAGGCCAAGACCGCCTTTCGTCAGGATAAGATATACCTCCTGTCCCCTTTCGAATTTGGCCGTTGTGGGATCCTTCCCACCAGTGCGATAAGGGAAGAGGACTCGGGCCACCATAAATAGGGGTGATGATGCACCATAGAGGGAGAGCCGGAAGAAGACCCCTTGAGCACCCACGTGAGCTTACTCACCACTATACCAGTTCATCGACAATCCTCCTCAAGAGGCAATCCACCCAAGTAGGAGTAGGGTTTTACGCTTCACAGCTGCCCGAACCTGGGTCAATCTGTGTGTTAGTCTTCTTTGCCACGATCGAGCCGGTCCCCTTCGATGAAGTTGTGGAGTTGTGGGCTTGAGGTCGAAGCTGGTGGGGATCTTCGCACATGCCCCTGAGTTCGAACCTCTTTGGGTTTTGCGAAGCCCGAAATCCTACATTGTTGAAGATTGTGATATGCCAAAGAAAAAGGATATGGATAATTATGTGGTAAAATTAAAATTATTTCCTTTTTCACAACGAGATAAAGCTAAGGCTTGGTTTTCATCTTTACCACGTAATAGTATTAGAACATGGGATAAGTGTAAAGATACTTTTATTGCCAAGTATTTTCCTCCTACTAAGGTCATCTCGCTTAGAAATCAAATTATGAATTTAAACAACATGATCAAGAACATGTTGCACATGGCTGGGAGAGGATGGAATTAATGATTAGAAATTGCCCTACTTGTGGTTTAAACTTATGGATTATTATACAAAATTTGTATGCTGGACTAAACACTTTGCCTAAAAATCTTCTAGATTCCTCTGCAGGTGGTACCTTCATGGAGGTGACATTAGGAGAGGCCACCAAACTTCTGGACAACATCATGACAAACTACTCTCAATGGCATACCGAAAGAGCTCCAACTGGCAAGAAGGTAAATTCTGCTGAGGAAATCGCTACTTTGAGTGAAAAAGTTGATGCTCTTATGAATATGGTTGCTAGTAAACATGATCATGTTGATCCAAATGATATGCCTTTTTATACCTTTATTGATCAAAAATAATGATGCTATTGATGTGAACTTTATCTCGCAAAACAATTTCCACAACAATGCTTATAGAGGAAATTTCAATGCTAGACCGTATCTTGGTAATTCCTCTAATGATTATTTCAATTATTATGGAAATTCTTCCAAAAATAATAAGTTATCCTCTGATCTTGAGAACACCATTAAATAATTTATTAGTTCTTAAAAGATTTTCAATACTATTTTAGAAAAAAAAGTTGCATAAAGTTGATGACTTGGCTAAGAACATGGATATAATTGCTCTTGGTCTGGAAAATCTTAAGAATAAAAAATAAATCCAAAAAAGAATGATATTAATGATACTATTAAATATAACAAAATATCTATTAATTCAAGTAAGGAGAGGACCGCTAGGTTGAAAGCTAAGCGAGAATTCTTAGAAAAGGCTCTTCCATCCAGTTTTTACCGTAATCATGATGAAGATATTAAAATGATTGGTGCTTATACCATTGATTATTTGTTTAATAATCTGAATATATATGATAAAGGGACTGAAGATGAGTCAATTTTAGATACAAGTCATCCCATTTGTTCGAAGGGTGATGGTTCTAATGCTAAAACTGAAAATGTGGGTTTGGACAAGTCAAAACTTTAACTAGTGATGGGCCCACTATCTTGGATTACAAGGAATTTAATTATGAAAGCTGCTCTTTTGTAGAATGTATTTCCTTTCTGCAATCCATTGTTAGCTCACCCAATGCTTATGAACAAAATAAAGCTTTTACTCAACATATAGTAGAAGTGATGGTAAAAGCTTATGATGAGAAACTTGAGCTAGAAGTTTCTATTCCAAGAATGTTGCATGATGAATGGGAACCTACTATAAAAATAAAGATTAAAGAATATGAATGTAATTCTTTTTGTGACCTTGGTGCTAGTGTTTCGACAATACCTAAATATCTTTGTGATGTGCTTGGTCTCACCAATATTCAAGATTGTTCCCTTAACTTGCATCTTGCAGATTTATCATTAAGAAACCTTTAGGTAGAATAAATGATGAGCTTATTATTACAAATAGAAATTATCTACTTGTATATTTCATTGTGCTTGATATTGAATGCAATCCAACTTGTCCACTAATACTTGGAAGACCTTTCTTACGAACTATAGGTGCAATTATTGGTATGAAAAAGGGAAACATAAGGTTCCAATTTCCGTTGAAGAAATAGATGGACCACTTCCCTAGGAAGATAGTAAACCACCTTACGAATCTATCATGAGATCTACTTATGGGTGGAGTATCAAATATGATAACACTTGATCATATGCAATATGGCTAGCTAGGGGCGTAAAACAATAGCGCTAGTTGGGAGGCAACCCAATAGTTATCTTATTTTCGTGCTTTTGCTTTCTGTTCGTTTGAGATAACATGATTATTGCTAGTGTAGTAATTTTGCTTTTATGCTTAAATTAGTGTTTGTGCCAAGTAAATCCTTTGGGATGACTTGCATCAAAAGTAGAATTGATATGGTGCTAAAACAGAAACTTTAGCGTCCAGTGCAGACTTTCTATGATTTTACTGGAATGTCCTTTTGATCTGAACTTTTACCACATTGTTTATATACAAATTCCCCAGGTTGTCCTATTTGTTCAAAAAAATTGTACTTACATGCGTATAGTTTCTTTACAAATTATTACACATTGTTCTGTTTTAGACTGATTCTGTTTTTGATTGCATAGTTTGCTTGTTTTGATGATGCTATGGATTGTATCGGGGGGTATAAGCCATGAAGAAGTTACAATACAGTACCTTATGAAATAATAATTAATTTATAAAAGTACTTAAAGTATTTGATATGTTTATTGTACTAACAGATTGAAGGTTTCTGTTGAGTTTTGTGTGTTGAAGTTTTTAAGTTTTGAGTGTTATCATGATGGATGAAGGAATAAGTAGTGGCAAGAGCCTAAGCTTGGGGATGCCCAAGGCACCCCATGTCAAATTCTAGGAAGACTCAAGCGTCTAATCTTGAGATGCCCGAGAAGGCATCCCCTCTTTCGTCTCAATCCGTCGGTATGTCACTTGACGCTATATTTTTATTCATCACATGATATGAGTTTTGTTTGGAACGTCGTTTGCTTTTGTTTTAGTTTTCCATAATCTTTTTTTGATGGACACACCCACTCACTACAAGAAATATGGTAACTTGTGACCATCAATATTGGTCATCGAATGGTCATTGTTTTTCAGTTACGACCTTTTTATGACCAAAAACAGTTGGTCAAAAGCTAAGCGTCTTTAATGGAAATTAACGACCTTTCTTCTAGAATGGTCATAGACGTTTATGACCAAAAAAGGTCGTCGGTTCTACGACCAATCATTTTAATCGTTAGAAGTCTGCCCACACCACGTCGGATCCAACGTGGCAAGTTGACCTGGCAAAATTACAACCAATTGGATTAATCGTTGATAACAATTAGCCCGATCCAATTCAACACTTTAGTTAGGCCAAACCCAACAATTTAGCCTTTTTACATTTTTTTCTGTCAATTTTTTGTGAGCTTCATGGGCCAAGCCCAACGTTATAGCCTTTTTTATTGTTAGGACGTGGCCTCTTCGTCTAAACAATTTCATTTTATTTTTTAATTAAATGGGTCCCGGTTAGCAGAATTTTTTAATTAAATGGGTCCCAGTTGTCAGGTTCTGCTAACTGGATCCCAATTGTCAGGTTCTGGTAAGTGGGTCCCAATTGTCAGGTTCTGATAAGTGGGTCCCATCTATCAGGCTCATATTCTTCATATTTCAACCACTAATTAAATTGGCAGAGACATAAAAAAAACACTATCAATGGCAACCAAATCAACCAGTACTTCAAATAAGAGCAACCAGATCATGTAATACAATGGCAATCACAGTAACGAGCTCAGCTTTACAAGTGTAATACAATACTGCTTTACAAGCTCTACAAGCTCCTTCCATAGCGATCACAAACTAGGCACCTGCTACTATCATGAACAACATGACACATTCGCTGCATGACCATAGTCAGGGTTGGGAACAAATAAAACAACATGTTGCACGACCATAATTCGAGGAACAACATGCCGGACTCACTTGACAAACATAGTTAGGGCTGGGAACAAACAAAACAACAACATGGCTTCCTCTGTCACCTGTTACATGAATCAGAGAAGAATCAGAAAAACTGGGGCAAATATATTATGAACAGACCATTCAAGAAAAGGACATTTATTCTACCTTCACCTACAATATAGACATCCAAGGCAGTTATAAAAGCGCTAATAGGAGCTGTCTAGAAAGCCGTGTAACATAATATTACAGTTACAGAAGTAGGAATACATCAAAACCACTATATAAATATTAAATGTAACTTTCATTCGTACAAAGGTTAAGAAACATAGGTATGCAGTCATGACAAGTAAAGATAATAAACGGAGAAGAAATACACAAGGGTGGACAAACATATATGCTAGCAGAACATTAATTCACAGATCAAATCAAACATACCAACTACTTTCCAAAGCAACTAGACATCAACTAATCAAAACACATAATAATATGCACCATATTTTACAAGTACAAAGCTGAACAATTCTCATGTTGCAAGATCTTATCAAATCTGAATATTACATGTACTACACGTCTCAAATTACAGAAAATTAAGAGAAGATATATAGAGAGGGAGAACGAGAGATGACAACAGGAGGTGGAGGGCATCAACAGCAACAAGAGAAAGGTTACAACGAGCAGGAGTAGCGGCAAGGAGGTGCTGGAGAGAGGAGCCGCGGGTTGTCGGGTTTCACCTGATAGTTCCTCTTGTAGTTGTCGACAACAACCAGTTGCCGAACGGCGGGGGCAGTGCTTGGGCTGGTGTTGGCCCAATATGTAGGCGAACTTGGTGAAGAGGTTGGGATCACTGAGCGTCGTCCAGAACTTGACCCGGTCACTAAACGCCTTGAAGCACACGTCCGCATAGTGATTGAACTCCTCCCTGCCACCAAGGAACAAAAGTTAATCAGCAGACACCAAGACCAAGACCGTGGCCAAGTCAAGTCAGAGGGAGGGCAGAGCAACAGGGTGACATTCATTTCAGAGCACACAAAAAAAACGGGGCATCATGGAACATAAGGCACAAACCCAGCTCCCGGTGCTCCACGCCCGATACAACACGGACGATCAATCAGAGCAGAGCACGAACATGCTTTCTTGAAGATGAATATCGGCATATAGAAGTAAATATAAATACCACATCATTTATATTACATTTGGTCCAATTTTTATAAAATAAAAGGGGTACATAGAAATAGAAGCAATCAATATACTAGTTGTTGAAGAAAGAATGTAAGCAACACAAATGCAATGGAATCAGAGGAAGATTCCCTATCTGTATGTGTGATGTAGATAGCTTATGTATTCAGCCACATAACATATTTTTTTGGAATACATCAACTATTATGTAATTACCCGCAATTAATTTAAGATGGAAAGAAGTACCATAAAAAAGTATGACTAGCACACGCAGAGGAGCATATTTTGGAAGTGTGACTAACTCACACAAGATTAATAGATACTATAACCTGTGCATTTAGGCCACGAATTTATGGATATAAGTTTGAACCCCGTGATCGATGCTTCTAATTCCAACTGAAATAAATGTCTAGAATATCCAAGCGAACATCTACGACATTGTTGATGTTCACGTGGATTAGAGATACTAGCTATTTTGAAACACTGATGCTTCTGCTCGCTGCAGTACCACGAGACGAAGAAGACTGCACCTGTGTCACCAACTTCTTGTACGATGCCTGAGAAGCGATGGGCATCCATCCACGCGAGAAAAGATTGCTCCCGGAGCAACCGAGCAGGACGAACGGAGCAGCAAATCTACCACACGAATGAAGAGGGGAGTGAGGGGTAGAAGGTCAGACCACTGTCACACGACCTCAGAGGAGGTGCGACCCTCGGGGCGGCGCCAGAACCAGCGGCGGTCGACGGGCGCCACGCGGAGGCGGTTGCGGATTTTGGCCCCGATGACGCGGACCCCCCTCTGCCCACGACACCCCGCCGCCGACCGCCATGGAGGGGTTGGCCATCGAGCAGGAAGGGGTCTTCTCGAAGGGGGTCGACGACGTCCATGGCCGACAGGCGGGGGCGCGGGCGAGATCTTCGAGCCGACGCGGTCCGGAGAGCTCGGTGTGCGATGTAGCCGTTCTCCGCCATGGCGGCAGGCAGGAGGAGCGCACCGGCGTGTTGGGGGTCGGGTGGGGGGTGGAGCGGAGAGCGCCGGGGCGATCGCAGTGGCGGCAGGGCGGAGGGACGGAACCCTAGCGCGTGGTCGACTCGATCTGGGGCATAGGGTAGGGAGAGATGGTGAGGGGAGGGAGGGACGAGGTCGGCGGCGGTGGGTGAGGAGGACGGCGAGATCGGCGGTGGGTGTGAGCGGCAGGGAGAGGACTGGACCGGGAGGGGGACGGGCACGGGGAGGAGGTGGCGGCGGAGGCGAGGAGATGGGGACGAGGGAGGAAGGGTGCGATGGGGGGAGGGGTCGATGGGATTTGAGTTAGGGTTTGGGCTGCGGGTGGGGTATCTTTTTTCATTTTATTTTATTTTTTTCTCTAGATAGATGGATGGATGGACGCCATTTCATCGATCCGTAGGAAGAGTTCTGATTGGTTCGGAAAATCAGTGATTTAAAATAGTTTCCAAGTACTAAAAATAGAGAAATTTTGTGAAGCATCTATCAAAAATATTTTGCAAAAGAGCACCACACAAATTTTCACTAGATTTAGACCACATTTTATGGATGAGGACCAATTTGTATGCATTTGTGATCTTCCTAGCTATTTTTAATCATTTTCCGACTCGTAAAAATGGTTTTTTTGTGAAGAAACTACCAAATATTTGTTGCAAAATTGTACTCCATCAATTTTCTAAAATACTGGTCCACATTTAATATACAATTGACCAAATGGTTGGGTGTTAAAAGCTTTTATCCATCTCTCGTGAAAAAGAAAAAATTGTGTTGATTTAGTTGGAAGCGGGTCAAATTTGAACTACAGCTGCCTCATAGTTTGCTCTTTATTTTTTTCACAAATCATTTATAGGTACAAAAGTATATATTTCTTCATATATACTCCAAAAGATCTGCAAAAATCAAGCCCTATCCACGAACGGTCACACCCGCCGTTTTGACCGCATTTTGAAATGAGCATAGAAAATAATATATTTTTTTGAAAAACCTTCGCATTGTGTCATTGTATGTGAGGAAGTTACCATGAAAAATAATGTTGGCATTGTGTAATACAGCAATTATTTTTAAAAAGTGTTCTCATAAACGAGTTATCGTGTGTGAACATGAGTGGCTTTCAAGCCAAATGATCAATGTTATGATAGCATTCATGGCATAGTTTGTTAAAATGACATTATATTGTGCACAAGGGTGCATCTTAGAATGTAAAACAATGTTGGCTAAGGAAGTTTTCATTTTGTTTTGACGAAAAAATATTTTCCATTTTTCGAGTGTCCAAAATGAGTTTTTATAAAGGACCTACCATGTATTCGTTACAAAATTGGACCAAATCATTTTTATAAAATACTAGGTCATGTTTAATTTACAATTGACCAAATGATTGTGTGTTAAAAGCTTTGATCCACCTCTCATGAAAAAGACAAATTTCCACCGATTCAGCACGAAGCGGGCCTAATTTGAATTGTAGTTGCCTTATAGTTTGCTCTTAATTTTTTCCAAAAATCATTTCTAGGTTCATAAGTATCTATTTAATCACAGAAACACCAATTTTTTCCAATATTCAACCACTAGCTAGGAACGGTCATGCTTGTCGTTTTGACCGCATTTTTAAACGGACATGAAAAATTCAAAAAATAAAAATTCAAAAAATTGGAAAACCTTCGCATTGTGTCATTATATGTAACTAAGTTACCAGGGAAAACAATAAACTTGTAATACGGTAATTATTTTAAAAAAGTGTTCTCAGAAATGAATTATCATGTGTAAAGATCAATGGCTTTCACCCCAAATGATCAATGTTATGGTAGCATTCATGGCATAATTTGTTAAAATGACCTCATATTGTGCACAAGGGTGCATCTTGGAATGGAAAACAATGTTGTCTAAGGAAGTTTTCATTTTCTTTGGACGAAAAATACATTTTCCATTTTTCGAGTACCCAAAATGAGTTTTTGTGAAGGACCTACCATATATTTGTTGCAAAATTATACCAAATCAATTTTATAACATATTAGGCCATATTCAATGCACAATTTACAAAATGTTTGGGTGTCAAAAGTTTGGATCCACCTCTCGTGAAAAAGACAAATTTCCGCTGATTTAGTAGGAAACGGGTCAAATTTGAACTGTAGCTGCCTTATAGTTTGCTATTTATTTTTTCCAAAAATCATTTCTAGTTACATAAGTATCTATTTAATCAGAAATACATGGTTTGGTGGCGATACATCGAGGTTTGGACGGTGGCCGAGGGCCCCAACTCCAGAGCGCGTAATCTCGTATGCCAGCCGCGTGGTCACCGCGTGACTATGGCATTGCCATGCGTTCTAGGCAGCCTAGGCATGTCTAGTGGGCTGGTAGCTCCCCAGGTAGGTGCTAGGAATAAAATGACAATAGAAGAATCTCACGAGGTGACCGATCTATGCTCAAACATGAATTAGCAGCCAAGTGTTTGATTAGCAGTACGGGAAATGCACATGGCCAATGGGCATGAGTTTTTGCTGAGTATGATCATATACTAAGAAGACTGTCTTCACAAATTTTCAGCTCAAATGGAGGAGCCTAGGTGGCACTTGCTTTGCAAAGTACCACACTGGACAAAAATATGAATGTTGAAGATGGGCTCAAAATAATGAATGGATAGAGCTAGAATTTGGTGGATGGTTATTTAAGCATAGGAAATCAGTGTAGAAAATTGATACCATTTGGACATGCCAAAGTGGTACTTCCTTCACAATGCTCTTCTCCGAATAGAAACTTGGGAAAATTAGTGAGAGAAATTGGTTAGATGAAATGGGCTCAAATTTAGTGCAGGTAAGTTACATAGGTATGGTCATGCCCTGGTAAATTTTCAGAAATAATGAAGCAATATATAATATAGTTGCTTCACAAACTGAAAATATGACAAGAATAAAAGGTTGTATGATGAGCTCATATGGTTTGTTTAATAGAGCTCAAATTTTGTGGAGAGTGATGATTTGAGCATCTGAAAGATTTGGAAAAATATTAGATCATTTGGATAAGCATAGCTAGTACTTCCTTCACAAAGCTTCTCTCTGGATACAAACTTTGGAAATTTTCTAAGGAAGATTTACTAGGCAAATGGAGCTGAATATTGGCATGTGGCAATTATTTGGATATGTAAGATTGCCCAAAAAGTTTGAGGGCGATACAAGGGGTCTATATAGCACTTGCTTTGCAATGTGCCAATCTGGACAGAAAGTAGAAATTGAAGCTGGGCTCACATAGATAATTGGATTAAGCTTCAATTTGCAGGAGGATCATAATCTGGGCATATGAAGGCACTACAGAAATTTCATACTATTTGGGGAAATAAAAATTGTACTTGCTTCACAATACTCTCCACTGAACAAAAAATTAGGAAAAATATTGAGGGAAATTGGCTAAATTAAATGAGCTAAAATTTGGTGGAGGGAGGTTCTATTGTCATGGTCATGTCCTGGTAATGTTTCAGAAATTATAAAGCAACATAAAATGTAGTTGCTTCACAAACTCAAAATATTACTAGAAACAAAGATTGGATGGTGAGATCACATGGATTGTTAGACAGGGCTAAAGTTTTGTGGAGAGTTATTATTTGGGCATATAGAAGATGTGGAAAAAATTCAACTCATTAGGATATGCACAACTAATGATCATGCACACAATAGTTAGTAAGAATATCATAAAAGAAAGGGTGTTAACTCGTTGTTCATCTAAATATTGTTTATGGCATGGTGATGTTGTGTGAGCATTCTTATTCCTCATTGAAATCCTAGTGTTTTTTAGGTCGGAGGCGCGCGATGGTTAACTTCTATCAACCTCCTCCCTAGGGGCATGCGAGTAGTACTTTGCTTCAAGAGAGCTAATAAAACCGTGCAATAAATATGTGAGTTCTTTATGACTAATGTAAATCGATGGATGTACGCACTCCACCACCTCATATTTGTTAGCCTCTTCGGTACCGTGCATTGCGAGTTCTCACCTCGAGGATCGGCGCAACCTTCGTGGGTGCATCAAAATCCCGTGAAATGATATGCTATGTTTCACATAAGCCTCATTATATCTTCCTCAAAACAGCCACCATACCTACCTATCATGGCATTTCCATAGCCATTCCGAGATATATTGACATGCAGCTTCCACCATCACATCATATGACTAATAATTTCATTGTCATATTGCTTTGCATGATGATATAGCTGACATAGTATTTGTGGCAAAGACATCATTCACCATTTTTATACATGTTACGCTTGCTCATTGCACATCCTGGTACACTGCCAGAGGCATTCATATAGAGTCATACTGGAGTTTTTCATATTGAGGTGTAATTAAATAAAAGTGTTACGATCATCATTATTGGGGCACTGTCTCAGTGAGGAAAGGATAATGGAGACAATGACTCCCCCACAAGTCGCGATGAGACTCCGAACGAAAAAAAGAAAAAAAGAAAGAAAAATAAAAAATGAGAGAAGAGAGAGAAGGGACAGTGCTACTACCTCCTTTTTCACACTTGTGCCTCAAAGTGGCACCATGTTCTTCATATAGAGAGTTTCTTGTTTTGTCACTTTCCTATGCTAGTGAAAAAATTTCATTATAGAACTTGGCTTGTGTATTCCGATGACGGGCTTCCTCAAATGCCCGAGGTCTTCATGAGCAAGCAAGTTGGATGCATACCCATTTAGCTTCAGTTGAGATTTCATACACCTGTAGCTCTAGTACATCCGTTGCATGGAAATCCCTACTCCTCGCATTGATATCTATTGATGGGCATCTCCATAGCCTGTCAATACGCCTAGTTGATGCGAGAATTTGTTATTCACTTTTACCCCTTTGAAACCTACCACCATATTCTATTCCACCTATATGTTATATCATGGTTCACGCTCATGTATTGAGTGAGTAATAAAAAGTTGAAGCGTGTTAAAAAGTAGATCCAGTTGCCCGACTTAACACCATGGTGCTTGACATTTGTATTTATGTGTTGAAGACAAAGCCATGCCATGCTAATATGATAAAAGGAATAGGAGGTAAACATTCTTTAAGGATCGTATATTTTGAAACTTGATGATTATGTTACTTATGCTTATGAATATTACTATGTTGATGTTTATTAATTCATCATTTCACAATGATCATGCCCGCAATATATTACTTGTTGGGTAGCATGTCACATAAAAAAATGTTTTTATCATTTACCTACTCGAGGACGAGCAGGGAGTAAGCTTGGGGATGCTGATATGTCTCTAGCGTATCTATAATTTTTTATTGTTCCATGCTATAATATTATCACTCTAGGATAATTTTTGGGTATTTATTTACTGATTCATAATATTTTTTAGCACTAACATATTAACCCGGTGCCCAGTGCTAGTTGTTGTTTTCTGCATGTTTTTGCCTTTTCATGTTTATAGTACCAAACGAAGTCCAATTGCCACGAAATTTTTTGATGATTTTTTCTAGACAAAAAGAAGACTTGGAAGCTTTGGAAGGAGGCTGGGGGCCACACGGGGGGCCCACAAGCCAACAAGGCGCGCCTAGAGGGTGGTCGTGCCCTGTTTCCTTATGGCTCCCCCTTGCGTCTCCCTACGCCCCTCTTTGGCCTATAAATTCTAATATATTGTGAAACCCCGAGAGAACCTCTCGAAACACTTTTTTCGCCGCCACAAGTCTCTGTTCCACCATGTGCCCATATGGAGCCCTGTTCCGCCGCCCTGTCGGAGGGGGGATCTATCATAGAGCGCCTCTACATCAACCTTGCTGCTCCCATGGTGATGTGTGAGTAGTTCACCACAGACCAACGTATCCGTAGTTAGTACCTAGATGGCTCTCTCTCTCTCTCTTGATCTTCAATGCAACGTTCATCGCATGTTCGGGATGATCTATTCGACGTAATCACTTTATGCAGTGCGTTTGTTGGGATCTGATGAACTATGGGTTTATATTCTGATTGATCATGAAATTATATTGAGTTTCTTGCTGGTACTTCTTTACATATGCATGATTATATGATAGCTTCGTAATTCTCTCCGGTCTATTGAAATAGTTTGGCCAACTAGATTGATATTTCTTCAGTGGTAGAGGTGCGTTGTAATGGGTTCAATCTGGCGGTGCTCTATATCCCATTGATAGAAAGGGACAAGACACATCTTTGTATTGTTGCCACTAAGGATAAAACGACGGGGTTCATTCATATTAATCGAATTTACTTTGTCTACATCATGTCATTGTTCTCCAAGCATTAGTTTGTTTTACTTAATACTCTAGATGCATGCTGGATAGCAGTCGATGGGTAGAGTATAGTACTAGATGCAGGAAGGAGTCGGTCTACTTGCTTACGGGAGTGATGCCTATATGTAATGATCATTGCCATGCATAAATATTGCATAACTATGTGCTTTTCAATCAATTGCCCAACAATAATTTGTTTATCACCATAGGCCTACTACATGAGAGATGCCAATACGGAAAACTATGGCCCCCGGGTCTATCCACTTATATATTTACAAAGCTTTCATTACCTTGCTTCCATCATTTAATTTTTATTTATTTTCAATTTACATCTATCCACTATCATCTACACACTTTATTTGCTTGCAGGTAACGAGTCCAAGGTAATTGAAAACCTTCTTGATCGTGTTGGGTGCAAGTGTTTGCTTCTTTGTGTGTAGCCGCTGAAGACAGGGGTTGCATGCTACTCCTATTGGTTTGATAACCTTGGTTCTCATTGAGGGAAATACTTATCTATAATGCCATGCATCACCTGCTCCTCTTCATGGAAAACCCAATGCAGATCATAAGTATGAGAGTTGTCCTTCCTCTCTTTCTCCTTGACGAAGACAAGCTTTGTTGGTCCCCGATCAGTCCCATCGAGGACCATAGAACCTAGTTGCAAACTTGGAGAAGGGTGTGGGCACACCAAAGGATGTAGTTGTGGTAGGTGAGGTTTTTGATGATTTGGGTGGTCAGGTCGTGACGGAGAATTATGAAGACACCATAAAGATTGGTTTGTGATCTAGTTTTTGGGAGATTGGTTTCTGGTCTAGTTATCTAAGGAGGGTTCTTGGTCTGGTGTTTTAGCAATGGGTTTTGATCTGGTGTTTTGGTAGCTAGATGTATAGGACAAGTATCTAGGGCCCTGATTACCATGTTAGTCTTAGTAGAACGTCGTGCTGGTTGTAACCGACAGGTTCTTGTTATATAGATGGAGCGCACCTCCTATGAGCGCATAGAAGAGATCGCTCCAGAGAAGATCATTACAGAGAAGGCTTGAGGATCAAGGGAAGATTACAAGTTAAATGGTTCTAAAACCTAGAGATATGCTATGCTAACAAGATAGCCGATCGCATCCTAGAGTCTTAGAGATATACATGTTAACATATACCACTATCCTCCTAATCATCCAACCAGAGGTTGATTCATCGTCTACTTGCATCTATAGTGGTGGAAGTAGCCTTTGTTATGCAGGGCTGACATGTCCTTCACATCGGTGCGCCTTATATATATTTCGCGAGAAAAGAACCGATCTATTAATATTAAACCATGGCAGCAAAATGATTACAAGAAATAATAAAATTATATCCTGATCCGTAGACCACCTAGTGATGACTAGAAGCATTGAATCGAGTCAAGGCGCATCGTTGTCATTGCCCCTTCCTCACTGGAGATCAACAAAACTTGTTGTAGTAGAAGTCAGGAAGTCATTGTGCTAAGGTCCCATAGGACTAGCGCACCAGAATAACAACCGCCATCGATGAAGAGAAATGTAGATCAAAAGGGCCCATTTCGAAGACACATAAATGTAGATGAACAAAGACTAGATCCGAGAAGATACACCAAAGACGGATTCGCCGAAAACACACC
Organism: Hordeum marinum; assembly: GCA_022496015.1. NCBI lineage: Eukaryota > Viridiplantae > Streptophyta > Magnoliopsida > Poales > Poaceae > Hordeum > Hordeum marinum. The sequence goes on from CM039677.1 coordinate 157,271,510, forward strand.
TCCACATGGCCTCCCTCATGATGATAGGCGCACCATCGGGATGGAGCTAGGAAGGAAGAAGCTTTTTCCATCTTTAGGCAGCCGTCATCGTCTCGCCTTCTTGAGAAAGACACAAACACTAACAAAACCCAAAGAAACATAAAAAATGGAGCCCTCCTGCCAGAACATGGCCAGGATCCATCATGTCCCCGTGGCCCTAAGGCCACAAGAGGCGCGGCAGATTGGCAGTGCCACCGACAGGAGGAAGAAACCCTAGTCGCATGTTTGCTAGGGAGAGACGAAGCAGTGCGCCGTATGCCTAAATAATATATATTTTTAACACAAAGCATATGCTCACGTATATGCACATATAACCGCCCTTATAAACGCATGCATGTACACCCTACCCTTATTCATGATAACTCCAATTCTTTCAACATGCAACTATGTCACCTCATCATGCCACATGAATGAAAAAGACCAGCATTAATATGCATCAAACATGAATGCTACTTATCACCAACTATAATTTTCTCATTGTGCAACTATGCCATTTCAACATGGTAAATGTTCTCGACCGACTATGACTTGCATCGATCACACATGTGCCATGCGGTCGGCTATGGTCATGCATCCCACACACATCTCTAATATGTGTACATGCAAATCCTTTCGGGCCCTGCAACCACCTCCTCGTTATCCATCTGACTCCCTGCCCACTCTTTTCTCCCCAATCCTTCTACCTTGAGAGAAATTGATGGACCCTCCCACTTGGCTGGCCAACACCTTCCTAGCTGAGAGAAAGCAATGTTCTAGTTATGATACCCATTTTAGCGAATTTGATGTGGTTTTATCAAAGTGGTATTTTATGGGCATGTTGAGGACAACCATTACATGGTTGATTTCTTGAAAGAGAGCACTCATTTGGTAATGTGCCTACTGGCCAAGGCTGGCATGGGGTGGTTATGGCACCGCGGGTTAGCCCACGTGATTATGAGAAATTTACAAGCTCTATCAAAAGGGGGCACATCCTTGAACTAACCGGTGTGTCTATTAACAAATATCATCCTTGTAGTGCTTGCATTGCTCGAAAACTACATGAGAAGAAACATAAGTTGAAGACTATCATCTCAATGTCAAGTTCCATTGAGCTCCTTCATTTGGATCTATTTGGGCCTCCCTCTTATAATGGCTTGGTTGGGAGGAGGTATTGCATTGTCATTGTTGATGATTATACAAGATATATACATGAGTGTTCTGTCTCAATACTTAAGATGAAATAGAAGACACCTTCATTGAATTTGCCAAAAAAATTCAATGCCGACTTCAGTAAAATAATGAGATCATGGAAATTCAAAGTAACAATGACACCGACTTAAAGAATTACACTCTGGACAAGTTCTTTAGTGATGAGGGGATCAAGCATCAACATGCACATGGAGTCTGGTGTATTTTCTTTGGTAGTCCCTTGCACTGGTCCATCCGGGGGCAACAATCAATTGAGTGGTGGGGCTATAAATAGCTCCTTTGTCTTCCTACAACCCTATAATATTTTAGGATTTGAGAGAGCAAGGCCTGATCTACAACTTGACCAAAACAATTCGTGTTTCCCGCTCGATTTGTACATCAACACTTAGTACTCTTGAAGCTTCAGATCCTAGGCGGTTAGAGATTCCGTCGGAAGATTCCTTGCATGTGGTGTGCTTTGTAGACATTTGTAAAAGTGTGATGGTCACCTTCAAGACCAACCCGAGTAATTTGAGACTCTACCACTGGGGTGACATGGAGGGAGAATACAGTGAGCCACTTGGTGGCGGTCTGGAGCCTTGTTTTCGGCACTGCTCCAATAGATATTAGACTTCCCAAAAGAGTGTGAACTTGGGGATAAATCCCGGTCTGACTCACATGCGGTTAATCCTTTCCCACACTTTTACCCACCTTATATGTTTCTTGGCTTGCTAACTAGATTATTGCCTAGCATACTTTGCTTTGGACGTTCTTGACATATAAGTTGTATTCGCCTAGTTGCATATCTATAGAACCTAATTTATCTATAATTCCCTAAAATTGGTAATTAAACATAAAAAATTACAGTCTTCTATTCACCACTCCCCTCTAGTCGATCGTATCGACCCTTTCAATGTGTAAAGCCCTCGATCACATCTAGCTCAATGCAGAATTTTCTTCGTGGTCTAGTCCTTAATCAGAAAGAAGGTGGGGTGAAACTCAAGGAATACATGGTTATCAATGGGAACACGATGAATAAAAATAAGATATTTTGAAGCACGAGGAACATGCAAGATTTTTCTGAGATGAATATTTCAGTAAGGAGTTTTCCTATAATTGTATGACCTACATGACTTATCCTCACATCTTCTCTATTCATAGTGTGGACTTGGTCTTGTCCTGGTACTTCTCATGCATTGTCAACTTCTTTGATTCTCTGGTGATGTGGTATATGGTGTCTTTGTTGACATACCAGTTGGTGTGGACTCCATATGATGCATCTACTGCACCGACCACCTTCTCATCTCGCGACAAGTCATCATCATCATCATCGAAGTGGTACCAACAATCCTTTATTGACTATCTCTACTTGCTATATATCTGGTACCATGTGCCATCATGATGTGGTTTGCTGGAGGAGTTGATGCGGTGACCCATGTTGTTGGAGTAGTAGACCGCTCGCCGTCTGAGTTGTTATTGTCGCTGTTGTTTTCGCCAAGGATTCTCTTGCCCTTATTGTGCAGTGGCTCACGATAGCGTGAAGATCCACCACCACAATCATGGGCAATAGTATTGGTGGACAATTTTAAGTCGCTGTTGGAGTTCTTCGCATGGAGAAGTGCCACACATTTGTCAAAGTTGCTCATTTGGGAGAAGAGGTTACCAGGAGTGATGTTTTCAGTGTTGTCACCAAGGGCGGAGATGAGCGGTTGATACTCCATGTCAAGACCGGAGAGAGGTTTCCCTACGACGACAAACTCATTAGCAAAGTTGTCAGAATTGTGACTCAAGTCTTAGAATCTTATGATCTTACGATCCAAACTAGCCCATCTGATTCTACGATTTTGCTCATATAATCTAAGTTTCTACGATCGTGCTAGTTATGATTCTACAATTCAGGATCCTACCAACGAAGCTCCAATCCGATTCAGAATCTCGGTTTTGACAATTCTGCTCATCAGCGAGCGAATGTTGCTCGCATGTGCACAAGTATGCCGCCACCGATTGTGTTCCTTCCTATGCATTAGCAAGAGTGATGCATATGTTGTTGATGCAAGAATGGTACTGCGACGAGAACATGTTCGCCAAAGTAGTCCAGAACTCATGCGCCTTGGCGATCGAGGTCACCTGCATGAGAACTCCTTTGGAAACATTATTCAGCAAATATATAACCAAGGACAAGTTGATCTTCCCTAGCCCAGATTGGGTGAAGAGGATTTAGCGTGGACTCCTCCTTCCCGTCCTTGTCTTTGGTAACAAGGTACCTGGTGGACTCTGGTGTGGTTGCATCAGCATAGCAAAGAACCCTGCCCCCCTTAGCTACAAGGTCACCTACGTGTGCTAGAGGATGTAATTGGTGTGGGAGAGCTTCTCCATAACCTGGCAACTAAGGCCTGACAGGGAGGCATGGGAGGAGGATGACATTATTGAAGCTCAAGATGGAATAAGCTAGTAGAGATGGAAAACAAAGGATCTATATACTATGTGAAGATTGGGAAGCGTCTTACCCTCATTGGAGGGGACACATACGTGTTAAACAGGCATGGGCTTCATGGAGAACAAGGAAGATCAAAGAGAAGCTACGCTTTATGATAGATAAGTATGCATAGCTAACAACCAGAACTATTAAACTGCTATCCTCTGTAAACCTCCTAAACCTTCTCGAAGCTCTAATGTTGCATACATAAAAAGTATGTTAACATCTCGGACTTGATCATTTAGTACCTCAGAAGTGTACGGAAAAAGGTGCACCAATCACACTGTGTGGTTTAGCCTATATATATCCCGAACCTATCCCACCAAGTCACTCATGAATCAGATTAGCTCATATTATCTCCACTCCTAAAGTCTTGCTTGTTAGGATTGCCTCCATGGTTTATTTTCATACGGTTTATTTGTGGGATCACTAGAAGCGTATGTTTAGAGGGGGGGGTGAATAGACTACTAGCACAAATTAAAATCTACACAAGGTGCAAAGTTAAGTGTTGGCAGATTTTAGCAATTATAGCAAGTCTAGCACACCCTACACATGCAAGTCATCAAGTATAGCAATGGAAAGTAGAGACATATTGCACATGGAAATAAAGATTTGAGATAGGAAGATCAAACGCATGAAGGACACGCAGATTTTTCCTCTGGTTTCGATAGGTGGTGCTACCGTACGTCCACGTTTATGGAGTTTTCAACCCACGGAGGGTAACGGTCGCGAGAGTTCATAGAGGGCTTTACCCACGGATGGTTCCATGAATAAGCGACCTTGACTATACCATGATGGCCTATGTCCATGGAGGACTAGCCTAACTCGGGTAGATCTTCACGAAGTAGGCGATCTCCTTGCCCTTACAAACTTCTTGGTTCACTCCACAACACGAAGTAGGAGGCTCCCAAGTAACACCTAGTCAATCTAGGAGGCACCACCGTCCAAAAGGTAATAGGATCAATAATGTCGATGAACTCCTTGCTCTTGTGCTTCAAGATGATAGACTCCTCAACACTCAATCATTCTCTCACAGATTTGTCTTTGGTGGAAGAGATTGATTGGGTGGAAAGCAACTTGGGGAGGCTAGATATCAAGATTCATATGGTTGGAATGGAATGGCATGATCTCAACACATGAGTAGGTGGCTCTCTCTCAGAAAATCGGATAGGATAAGTGGGGATCTGTTATGAGTGCTTCTCTTGCAAGTGAGTGGTGGTGGAGGGGTATATATAGGCATCTCCAAACATCCAACCGTTACACCTTAAGTGACCAACTCGATGACACCGATGTGTGAATCTTGGTGGTATCGATTTGCTCCAAAGGTAGGAACTTTTGAATCTTAGTGAGACTGATATAGAATTCTCTGTGGCACCGATCAGGTGTCCAACGGTCAGAATCCAAGTCTCGGTGACGCCGATCTAAAATCTCAGAATTTCCGATTTTGTGAACTGAGGCAACAAAGAGTTGGCAACCTGAACTTGGTGGCACCGATGTGGGATCGGTTGCAACGATGTGCTAGGATTTGGCATGGGTCTTTCTGATTTTGGGAATCGATGGGACCGAGTGGGAATTGTTGGTTTCACTGATTTGAGTGGTATGGCTCTAGACAGAGTATGTGGGAGAGTTTAAGGGTGTTTTTGGTGACTATCACTTGTGCACATTTGAGCATCTTGTTCACCAACAGTACCTTACCCCCTTTTAATAGTATTGACTTTTCCTATGGACTCAAAGTGATTTCTCACAAAGTAAATTGTAGAGTCCTCTTCCTTGAAGCTTTGTCAATCCTATTCTTCTCCTTCTTCTTCATGGGGATACTCTCCACACTCCTTTTTGCCAACCCATCTCTCTGTATGGAGTTTCACCTGAAATGCAATACATAGAAATATCAGTCCAAGAGACAATGTATGTTGTCATGAATTATCAAAACCACCAAGGGAGCATATTGTGCTTTCATTATTTTCACCTCACGTCCCAACAACATCTCCTCACATCTCTACTCCTAAAGTCTCACTTGGTAGGATTGCCTCCATGGTTTATTTTTGTCCGATTTATTTTTCTTTGATTTATTTCCGCCTCACATCCCACCATCATCTCCTCACATTGTTTTTTTCACCATTCCATTCAGAACTTTCCTAATATTTTTAAATTTCCTAACGAGACACGTTACAAATGCATAGGCAGCGATAACACATTACCAAATAATAAAATTCAATTGCACGCACGTTTCCTAAAACCAACGCTTTCCAAACACACAAAAGATCTCCCATCAATTTATTTATTTTAGGAAACAAATAACATATTTTAAGAAAAAAAACAACCATGTCCACTCTTTCCTTGTAAAACAATACTTTTCCACTAAGTATATTTCAAGAAAAGTCCAATAATGGGATGGCAAAAGGATTGTGGAGAGACCCCTAGATGCAAGGAATAGGATTGGCAAAGCTTCAAGCAAGAAGACTCTACATTTTACTTTGTGAGAAATCACTTTGAGTCTATAGGAAAGCTAATACTATTAAAAGGGGCTAAGGTATTGTTGGTGAACAAAATGCCCAACATGCACAAGTGATAGTCACCAAAAACACCCACAAACTCTTCAACAAAAGTCTGTCAAAGCGTATCATGAAAATTGGTGCCACCAATATTTCCCACTCGGTCTCACCGATTTCCACCTCAGGCAGATCCCTGCCAAACACCAGGTCTTTGATACAACCGATTCTGCATCGGTGCCACCGAGTTTAGGTTGCCAACATTCTGTAGCCTTGTTTCTTAAAATCGGAATTTCCGAGATTTTGGATCGGTGTCACCAAGTTGTGCAATCTGACCGTTGGTCCCCTTATCGGCACTACCGAGACTTTTGTATCGGTCTCACCGAGATTCAAAAGTAGCTACCTTTGGAGCAACTCGGTACCACCAAGTTTTATACTTCGGTGTCACCGAGTTGGTCACTTTAGGTGTAACAGTTAGATTTCTGGAGATGCCTATATATACCCCTCCACCACCACTCACTCACAAGAGATGCACTCAGAAGAGATCCCCACTTATCCCATCAGATTTTCTGAGAGAGAGCCACCTACTCATGTGTTGAGATCAAGCCATTCCACTCCATCCATATGAATCTTGATCTCTAGCCTCCCCAAGTTGCTTTCCACCCAATCAATCTCTTCCACCAAAGCCAAATCTGTGAGAGAGTGATTGAGTGTTGAGGAGTCTATCATCTTGAAGCACAAAAGCAAAGAGTTCATCGACATTATCGAGCCTATTACCTTTTGGAGGGTGGTGCCTCCTAGATTGGTTAGGTGTTGCTTGGGAGCTTCCTACTTTATGTTGTGGAGTTGAACCAAGAATTTTGTAAGGGCAAGGAGATCGTCTACTTCGTGAAGATTACCCCGAGTAAGGCTAGTCCTCGGTGGACGTAGGCCATCTTGGTATAGACAAGGTTGCTTCTTTGTGGAACCTTCAGTGGGTAGAGCCCTCCGTTGACTCTCGCGACTGTTACTCTTAGTGGGTTGAGGTCTCCATAAACGTGGATGTGACAACCCTAGTTTCTTTATGATTGCAAGTGCATTCATGCATGCATTTTTATTTTTAAATGAAGATGAAATGAGGAATGATCAAGCCTCATAATTCAAATTTTTGTCAAATAAGCATTATAAAAATTGATTAAAACAATTCCAAGAAAATGTTCCTGGTTCTCTAGTAAAATATTGGGTTGTGATAAATTGCCAACCAATATTTTGGGATCACAGAAATATTTTATAATGGGTTTTTGAATTAAATTAACTCTATTTGCATTGGATATATATTCTTCTATATATGAAATATATGTCAAATAATTTTGAAATTAATTATGTGGCATAAGTCATTTATGTCCAGGTCATATAATAATTTTCAGGATTTTATAAAATGGCTACCTATTTTTTTAGCCAGCACAAATGTCATAAAAACAAAACAGGAAATAAAAGAAAAAGGAGAAAAGCTTTCCTGGGCCTCCCTGGCAGAAGCAGCCCAGCCCACCAGGGGCAGCCTCGTCTTCTTCCTCCTGCCAGAAGGTAGAGGAGAAGCAGAGGACGATGCCCGCGACGGTGGCGCCATGCCACCTGCCTGCGTGGTCGCCCCCTCATCGCGCTGGCGAGCGGGATGACCTCACTAGGGTCGTGCTGGCCCCCTCCCCTCTCCATTTTTTCCCCTGGCTCTCTCTTCTCCTCCTCTGCCCGAGCGCCGCTTGCCACCGCCCGCAGCCTCCGGCCACCCCTCGCCCCTCTGTCGTACCCCTGAGCTCCACCGAGACCCCCTAGTTCTCCCCGTGGCACCAGAACAATCCGGGAGCCCCTCGAAGCCGCTGTCGTGGTCATCTTCAACCTCAGGACCCGCTGGAGCTCCGTCGCCAATTTTGCCGCAGCCAGGACGTCCTCGAGCCGCTGAGCCCCCTGCAACCCCCTCTGTGAGCACGCCTTCCTTCTTCCTCTCTCCCCCGATCTTCTCGTGCCCTCTAGCGTCTCCCCTCGTCGTGGCTGTATGGGCGCCGCCATGGAAAAGCTCTCCGGCGAGCCCTCCGGTGACCCCGAGCCCCCCTGACCAGCCTACTCGACGCGGTCGAGCATGGGCTTCACCCCAGTGCTCTCCGCGCGTCGATCCGAGCCCCCTAGTGACTTTCAGCGAACCTCCACCACGTCGGATGGTCGACGGCAACCACCCTCCGGCCGGTGCCGACGTGGCTGGCCGATTAGTCACTAATCCCCCTCCCTAATTAACCCACAACCACTGACAGTGGGCCCAAGAAGTGGGTCAAACCCCGGTCAGTGCAGGGATTAGCCCCTGACGCTGACACGAGGGCCCCACACTATCAGGTTTGACCTGCCCTCGCCTTTGACTGGCTGACGTCATGATGACGCCGGTCTGACGCATTAAAAGAATTTCTAGAATAAAATTAATTCAGAAAATTCCAGAAAATCATATAAACTTCAAAAATTCATAGAAAATAATCTGCAAGTCAGATTAAAATAATTTATATATGAAAATTTATCAGAAAAATCCAATGAATCTAATGATGGCATTTTCATACATGTTAGAACAATATAAATAGCCAAACTTGGACATTTTGTTCAAAATACAATAGGTCACCTCACTTTTGGATTTAAATTTGACCTTGGGTTCAAACCATCTTCTTTTAATATGATGGTTGATGCATTAGCTCAAACCAGTACCATATTGACATGCTATTATCATGCATCATTGTGCAACATTTTCCTTGTTTAAATTGTACCTTGTTTGGTGTTGTCGATAGACTTGCGAGACGTAGTTATCGACGACATCGAAGAACAACTGAGTTCTTCTGATAAACAGGCAAGCACCCCCCTTGAGCATATTCGATACAATCCCATCTCTCGCTCTTGCTCTCATTTCAATGCACTAGGACAACGTTTTTCAACTGCTACTTGTGTTGCGATAGATTAACCCACTCCTTTGCATGACCTGTCATTGTCACAGTAAATAGCTAACCAAGCAACCTAGCATACCTGGTAGATGCTTGAGCCATGTTTTGCTATAACCCTGTTATGCTTGCTATGCTTAGAGTTGTGTCAGGTCTAATTCATCTCGAAGATGAACCAGAGTGAAATGAATGTGTCCTGATGATGAGAGTTAAGTGATGAACCTGTTTTGGTAAAGGTAGCGATGAGAGGCCATGTAGGAGTACATGGTGGGTTGTCTCATTGAAACCGCTCATGGGAGCTAAGTTCCGTGTTTGTGTTCCAAGACTAGCTACTACCGCACATTGGGGTCCGGTAACTTGACCTCTCTCGGCCTATTAACCTACCCTGTTCTCAGTCCAGGAGTCGCAGTAGTTCGAAACGTTGATAGGTGTGGCACGGCTTGCGAAGTGGATGAACGGCCCAATTGGACTGTCTTGGGGCCCTGCTCGCAACATTTGAGGCCATGTTGGAAACCTCGTCCGGACTTCCATTATGGGTTCCAACTCAGATAGGCGACTGCCTTGGACATGAGTCGTTGAAGGTTAACGTCCGTGGCCGACTCCCTCACTGGGCTTCCGCTTGAAGGTTGCCGAGGTGCCTTTTACGTGCACATGGCGATAAGTGGCGGGAGCATGTGTGACGAAGTACACCCCTGCAGGGTAAATTATCTATTCGAATAGCCGCGTTCGCGGATATGGACTACTTGGAATCTTGCATTGTTCATAGACAATTTAAGTGGATACTCTAAAATGCACCGAACAAGTGTGAGTGCTATGGATCGCTTCTCATAGGAAGATGAGAGAGGATCCATAGTGGTGTATTGATATGGTGAACATGTGGAATCATGTGTGCTCTCTCGTAGGGAGACGAGAGAGTAGTGATACATTGGCTACTTTGTCGTAGTCTAGGATAGCCAAAGGTCAAAGCTGGCATTCTGCAGTAAACCCCACAATCCTATTCATTGATACATGATGCATATATAGAAAGTTCTGATGTAAGACTTGTTGAGCACCTTCGTACTCACTGTTGCTTATTTATATTTTTGTAGAGTTAGACGTTGTGTTCGGTTATGTTCTCCTGACGTTGACATCGACGAATTAGCTTAGTAACCCAGACAGAGGTCTGGTTCCTATGGTAGGGTCGTTGTAGCTTTTCAGGCTCTTCTAGCCGCTTTTGTAGATGCCTGTACTCATACAAGTAACTTCCGCTTGATGTTTGTATGCTCTGAATGTTGGGTCATGTGACCCCTTCTGCTTGTAACATTATACTATGTTGGCTCCTTGGAGCCTCCTAAATAAATGTTATGTTGTAGAGTTTTGTTGTGATGCCATGTTGTATCTACGCATATCATGCATAGTGTGTGTATGATTGAAATGCATTGGTATGCGTGGGATTCGACACCTAGTTGTGTGCCTTTAGTAGCCTTCTTTATGGGGAAATGCCTCTTTGTGCTTCCATCGAGCCTTGGTAGCTTGCTACTGCTCCGGACACATTGATTGACCGGCATGTATCCTTCTTTGCTATTGTGTCCTTGTAGCCTGCTATGACTCGTCTACATGCAGTGATGACATTTATGTCTCACGGCGTAATGGAGTCCTTGTAGCTTGCTATGACTCGTCTACACACGCTGATGACCGACACCTGCATTGCTGGGTTATGTATGCTTGTCCCTATACGGTTGTGCCACTTGGGTCTATAACTAGTCATGTCGACCCAGGTTCTCTGATGTGTGAATGCTAGCGATACGTTCATATCCGTGAGCCAAAAGGCGCAAACGGTCCCGGCCAAGGTAAGGTGGCAGTCGTGGCTTACCGTGCGTGAGGCCGCAAAGTGGTGTGACGTGTTACAGGCTGGATTCATATGTCTTAGGATCGGGGTCCCGACAATGTTGGTATTAGAGCTGAGCTACCTGTAGGTTTACGAAGCCAAACTGGTCGATGTTGAGTCTAGAAATGCTTTAGTTATATAAGGGAATTGATTATGGAAGGGAACGTAAAGCTCTTTTTACTCCTTTCCTCCAGTTACTCTATTCTGGGTCACTCTCTTCTTTTCTATGGGGATTAAGAACTAGGCTCCTCTACTTAACTGCTAGGATGACGAGTTACTAGACCACAGACTCATAGAATGGTTGTTTGACAAGTTTTGTCCTGTCAGAGTTGTGAGAAGTGATGCCTATGTTCTCTCTGTGCCTTGAACCATGATGTTGAGCTGTTATGCTGGCCAAATCTTGTGCAGGTTGCCTCATATTTTATGCTCGTACAACCGTTATGTTGTCCCAGTTCACCTAGGATTCTTTAAGTGTTAGTATTCTCCCTTGATTCTGAACCCTGGTTGTTTCCTTCAGGATGTCGCCAGTCAATCAAAGATCTGTTGGTCATAGTCAGGACCATGGAGATGGTAGGGATGAAGAAGAACCTCCCAACCCGCCTTTGTTGACGGAGGTCATGCTATAAGTTGAGAGGAACAAGCGTGCCACCAACCGTCTATTGGAGCACATCGAGCATAATACAGCACATCGTCACAATGATCCAGTATCCATCAGAGACTTCATCAAGTTGCAACCACCCACCTTCCATCATTCCATTGAGCCACTAGATGCAGATGATTGGCTTCGAAGTATCAACAACAAGTTGCGTTATGCAAACGTGGCTGAAGGAGACAAGGTCACGTATGCCGCTTATCATCTTGAAGGTTTTGCTAGTTTATGGTGGGAAAATTTCGAGGCCATGCGTCCTGCAGGCCAAGCTACGTCATGGAAGGAATTTTGTGAGGATTTTCGCGAGCATCACATTCCACAGGCCCTGCTAGATCGTAAGCAAGAAGAGTTATGTGATCTGACCCAAGGCAAGATGGATGTGGATGCCTATAGCCGTGAATTTGAACGCCTCACGCGCTATGCCCCAGAAAAGGTATCCACAGATGCCAAGAAGCAAGCAAGGTTCAGGAAAGGCCTTAACCTGAAGCTCCGTCATGACCTCAGTCTGCATGAGTTTGTTAGTTTCCAAGTTCTTGTGAACAAAGCAATCCAAGCAGAGACGAGCAGGATGGCCTACGAGGAATCTCGCAAGCACAGCCGTGATGTTGGATCATCTTCAACGTTTACATCCCAGAAGCGAAGGATATGGATCCTGAATGCCGCTCTTCCTCTGAGGTATGCACCGAGGCCATCCTACGCGGCGCCTCATCTGCCGATGCCATGTGCTCCCAAAAAGAACCTCATCAACAGAGTGCTCAACCCGGATTCACGTCCCATCCATGGGGCATGCTTCAAGTGTAGTCAGCCTAGACATTATTCGAAGAATTGCCCTCTGCGAGCAAATGTTCCACCTTCTTCGACAAGTGGTGTTGTTCGTTGCAAGCCGCCAACCAAGAAGCCAAATGTCAAGTCAGTTGTTTATACTGGTGGATGCGTGCACCATGTAATTGCAGAAGAAGCTGAAGATGATGCTAATGTCGTGCTTAAGACGCTTCTTGTCAATTCTCGTACAACCTCAGTTTTGTTTGACTCAGGAGCATCCCACTCCTTCATCTCTGGACGTTATGCCTCTTTGCATAACATTGCTTTCGAGGTTATGCCCTCTCCATTAGTAATTCAAAGTCCAGGTTCCAAATGGCAAACCAATGCAGTAAGCCATGGGAACCAAATCCTTGTTGATGGTTTAGTGTTTCTTGCCTCTCTGATAGCCCTTAAAACTTCAAACATCAATATCATTTTGGGGATGGACTGGATGACAGCTCATCATGCCAAAATTGATTGTTTCTCTAGGTCTGTTCAGCTTACCCATCCTTCTGGCCAGATAGTCAATATCCAAACCTGCATTCCAGAGGGCATGATTTATTCCCTCAATGCCAATCCTCTCCCAGACCTTGAAAACATTCCGGTAGTCCGTGACTTCCCGGATGTGTTTCCAAAAGAATTGCCAGGTGTTCCACCTGACAAAGAAGTAGAGTTTGTCATAGAACTTGTTCCAGGAACCACTCCAATTGCTAGAAGGCCCTATAAGATGTCTCCCCAAGAGCTAGCTGAGCTTAAGACCCAACTCGATGAATCCTTGAAGAAAGGTTTCATCCATCCTAGTTTTTCTCCATGGGCTTGTCCTGTCCTCTTCGTCAAGAAGAAGGATGGTATGGACCGGATGGTTGTCGATTATCGACCGGTTAATCTTGTCACGATAAAGAACAAATATCTGCTCCCCAGGATCAACGATCTGTATGATCAGCTTGCTGGATCCACAGTCTTTTCCAAGATGGATTTGAGATTAGGTTATCATCAAATCAAAATCAGGAACGGGGACATTCCAAAGACGGCTTTTGTCACTCGTTATGGCCAATATGAGTACACCGTCATGTCCTTCGGTCTAACCAATGCCCCAGCCACTTTCTCCCGCTTAATGAATTCAATCTTCATGGAGTATTTGGAAAAATTTGTCGTGGTTTACCTCGATGATATCCTCATATACTCGAAGAACGAAGAAGAACATGCTGAGCATCTTAGGCTGGTATTGATGAAACTCTGAGAGCACCTCCTTTATGCTAAATTCTCCAAGTGTGAGTTCTGGTTGCCAGAAGTGACCTATCTGGGTCACGTAATCTCTATGAAAGGTATTGCTATCAATCCCGAGGGAGTTCAAGCTATCCTTGATTGGACTCAACCTGAATCGGTGAAGCAAGTTAGGAGTTTCCTTGGCTTAGCAAGCTATTGTCGCCGCTTCGTTGAGAACTTCTCCAAAGTGGCCAAACCTCTAACTGAACTCCTCAAGAAAGATAAGAAGTTCGAGTGGACTCCAAAATGCGAGGAAAGTTTTCAAGAGTTGAAAAGACGACTGACTACTGCCCCGGTACTTGTACCCTTGGATTTCACAAAGGACTTTGTTATCTACTGTGATGCTTCGCGACAAGGTCTAGGTTGCATTCTTATGCAAGATCGTCATGTGATTGCCTACGCATACCGACAGTTGCGTACACATGAGGAAAATTATCCAACACACGATCTGGAACTTGCCGCAGTAGTCCATGCACTAGTCACTTGGCGACATTACCTTCTGGGTAATGGTTGTGAAATATTTAGTGATCACCAGAGTCTCAAATATATATTCACCCAACCGGATTTGAATCTCAGGCAAAGAAGGTGGATTGAGGTGATTACGGACTACGACTTAGGAATATCTTACACCCTGGGCAAAGCCAATGTCATGGCTAATGCACTAAGTCGTAAATCCTATTGTAACAACCTCTTGTTGCTACAAAGTCAACCACTTCTCCACGAGGAATTTTATAAGTTAAATCTTCACATTGTTCCTCGAGGATTCCTTTCTACCTTGGTGGCAAAACCAACTCTTGAGGATCAGATCATAGCTGCCCAGAAGGAGGATACGGGAATATCTCGTATCAAGAGCAACATTTCCAAGGGAGTTGCTCGTTCTTTCTTGGTAAATGATCAAGGTGTTGTTTTATTTGAGGACCGCTTGGTGGTTCCCCAAAAGCAACAACTTCGAGAACTGATTCTCAAGGAAGCTCATGAATCTCCTCTCACGATTCATCCCGGTAGTACTAAGATGTATCAGGACCTATGCTAGAGGTTTTGGTGGACCCGGATGAAGAGAGAAATCGCTCAATTCATTGCTAATTGTGATGTTTGTCGTCGCATTAAAGCAGAGCATCAAAGGCCTGCTGGCACCCTTCAGCCCTTGGCTATTCCCGAGTGGAAATGGGACAAGGTCGGTATGGATTTCATCACCGGCTTTCCAAAGACTAAGAAAGGGAATGATGCCATCTTCATGGTTGTCGATCGCCTTTCAAAAGTTGCTCACTTCCTTCCAGTTCGAGAAAGTATAACTACTAGTCAGTTAGCAGATTTGTATATCTCTCAAATAGTTTCTCTTCATGGTGTTCCTCTAGAGATTAATTCTGATCGTGGAAGTCTTTTCACTTCTGAATTTTGGGAAAGTTTCCAAAATGCTATGGGAACCCATCTCTCCTTTAGCACCGCTTATCACCCTAAGTCAAGTGGTCAAGTAGAAAGAGTCAATCAAATTCTTGAGGATATGCTGAGAGCTTGTGTTATCTCATTCGGAATGCACTGGGAGAAATGTCTTCCATTTGCCGAATTTGCTTATAACAACAGCTTTCAGTCTAGTCTGGGCAAAGCTCCTTTCGAAGTTCTGTATGGACGAAGATGTCGAACGCCATTAAACTGGTCAGAAACCGGTGAAAGGCAATTCTTTGGACCGAATATGATCCAAGACGCAGAAGAGCAAGTTCGCATCATTCATGAGAATCTGAAAACTTACCAATCTCGTTAGAAGAGCCAATATGACCGTCGTCATAAGGATGTAAGTTATGAGGTTGATGAGAAGGCTTACCTTCGGGTGTCACCTTTGAAGGGCACCCATCGTTTCGGTATCAAAGGCAAATTGGTTCCTCGTTACATTGGTCCTTTTTTCATTCTTGCTAAACGAGGAGAGGTTGCCTACCAATTGGAACTACCCTTGTAGCTTTCCAAAGTTCATGATGTGTTCCACATTTCTCAACTCAAGCATTGCTTCAAGGATTCTATCCGCGAAGTAGACCACGAAATGCTCGATCTTCAAGATGATCTCTCATATAGAGAATATCTTGTTCGTATCCTTGATGAAACCGAGCGTAGCACTCGAAGTAGCAGCATCAAGTTTCTGAAGGTTCAGTGGTCGCATCATTCCGAGGATGAAACAACCTGGGAGCGCGAAGATCGTCTTCGGCTTGAGTACCCAGCACTCTTCCCGACTACTCCTGAATCTCGGGACGAGATTCTTGTTTAGTGGGGGTGAGTTGTCATAGCCCTAGTTTCTTTATGATTGCAAGTGCATTCATGCATGCATTTTTATTTTTAAATGAAGATGAAATGAGGAATGATCAAGCCTCATAATTCAAATTTTTGTCAAATAAGCATTATAAAAATTGCTTCAAACAATTCCAAGAAAATGTTCCTGGTTCTCAAGTAAAATATTGGGTCAAGATAAAATTGCCAACCAATATTTTGGGATCACAGAAATATTTTATACTGGGTTTTTGAATTAAGTTAACTCTATTTGCATTGGATATATATTCTTCTATATATGAAATATATGTCAAATAATTTTGAAATTAATTATGTGGCATAAGTCATTTATGTCCAGGTCATATAATAATTTTCAGGATTTTATAAAATGGCTAGCTATTTTTTTGGCCAGCACAAATGTCATAAAAACAAAACAGGAAATAAAAGAAAAAGGAGAAAAGCTTTCTTGGGCCTTCCTGGCAGAAGCAACCCAGGCCACCAGGGGCAGCCTCGTCTTCTTCCTCCTGCCAGAAGGTAGAGGAGAAGCAGAGGATGGCGCCCGCGGTGGTGGCGCCACGCCACCTGCCTGCCTGGCCGCCCCCTCGTCGCGCTGGCGAGTGGGATGACCTTGCCAGGGTCGCACTGGCCCCCTCCCCTCTCCATTTTCCCCCTGGCTCTCTCTTCTCCTCCTCTGCCTGAGTGTCGCTCGCCGCCGCCCGCAGCCTCCGCCCACCCCTCGCCCCTCTGTCGTGCACCCGAGCTCCGCCAAGACCCCCTGGTTCTCCTCGTGGCGCGAGAAGAATCTGGGTGCCCCTCGAAGCCGCCGTCGTGGTCATCTTCAACCTCCGGACCCGTCGGAGCTCCATCGCCGATTTCACCGCAGCCGGGACATCCTCGAGCCGCTGAGCCCCCTGCAGCCCCCTTTGTGAGCACGCCGTCCTTCTCCCTCTCTCCCTTGGTCTTCTCGTGCCCTCTAGGGTCCCCTCACGTCGTGGCCGTACGGGCGCCACCGCGGAAAAGCTCTCCGGCGAGCCCTTCGGCGACCCCGAGCCCCCAGACCAGCCCACTCGACGCGGTCGAGCACGGGCTTCACCCCAGTGCTCTCCGCGCATCGATCCGAGCCCCCTAGCGACTTCCGGTGAACCTCCGCCATGTCGGATGGTTGCCGGCGGCCACCCTCCGGCCGGTGCCGACGTGGCCGGCCGATTAGCCACTAATCCCCTCCCTAATTAACCCACAGCCACTAACAGTGGGCCCCAGAAGTGGGTCAAACCCCGGTCAGCGCGGGGATTAGCCCCTGACGCTGACATGAGGGCCTCACACTGTTAGGTTTGACCTGGCCTGGCCTTTGACTGGCTGACGTCATGATGACGTCGGCCTAACGCATTAAAAGAATTTCTAGAATAAAATTAAATCAGAAAATTCCAGAAAATCATATAAACTTCAAAAATTCATAGAAAATAATGTGTAAGTCATATTAAAATCATTTATGTATGAAAATTTATCAGAAAAATCCAATGAATCTAATGGTGGCATTTTCATACATGTTAGAACAATCTAAATAGCCAAATTTGGACATTTTGTTCAAAACACAATAGGTCACCTCACTTTTGGATTTAAATTTGACCTTGGGTTCAAACCATCTTCTTTTAATATGATGGTAAATGCATTAGCTCAAACCAACACCATATTGACATGCTATTATCATGCATCATTGTGCAACATTTGCCTTGTTTAAATTGTACCTTGTTTGTCTTGTTGATAGACTTGCGAGACGTAGTTATCGACGACATCGAAGAACAACTGAGTTCTTCTGATAAACAGGCAGGCACCCCCCTTGAGCATATTTGATACAATCCCATCTCTCGCTCTTGCTCTCATTTCAATGCACTAGGACAACGTTTTTCAACTGCTACTTGTGTTGCGATAGATTAACCCACTCCTTTGCATGACCTGTCATTGTCACAGTAAATAGCTAACCAAGCAACCTAGCATACCTGGTAGATGCTTGAGACATGTTTTGCTATAACCCTATTATGCTTGCTATGCTTAGAGTTGTGTCAGGTCTGATTCATCTGGGAGATGAACCAGAGTGAAATGAATGTGTCCTGATGATGAGAGTTAAGTGATGAACCTGTTTTGGTAAAGGTAGCTATGAGAGGCCATGTAGGAGTACATGGTGGGTTGTCTCATTGAAACCGCTCATGGGAGCTGAGTTCCGTGTTTGTGTTCCAAGACTAGCTACTACCGCACATTGGAGTCCGGTAACTCGACCTCTCTCGGCCTATTAACCTACCCTATTCTCAGTCCAGGAGTCACAGTAGTTCGAAACGTTGATAGGTGTGGCACGGCCTGCGAAGTGGATGAACGACCCAATTGGACCAGCTTGGGGCCCTGCTCGCAACGTTTGAGGCCATGTTGGAAACCTCGTCCGGACTTCCATTATGGGTTCCAACTCAGATAGGCGACTGCCTTGGACATGAGTCATTGAAGGTTAACGTCCGTGGCCGACTCCCTCGCTGGGCTTCCGCTTGAAGGTTGCCATGTGTGCTCTCTCGTAGGGTGATGAGAGAGTAGTGATACGTTGGCTACTTTGTCATAGTCTAGGATAGCCAAAGGTCAAAGCTGGCATTCTGCAGTAAACCCCACAATCCTATTCATTGATACATGATGCATATGTAGATAGTTCTGATGTAAGACTTGCTGAGTACCTTCATACCCACTGTTGCTTATTTATATTTTTGCAGAGTTAGACGTTGTGTTCGGTTATGTTCTCTTGACGTTGACATCGACGGATTAGCTTAGTAACCCAGACAGAGGTCTGGTTCCTATGGTAGGGTCGTTGTAGCTTTTCAGGCTCTTCTAGCCGCTTTTGTAGATGCCTGTACTCAGACAAGTAACTTCCGCTTGATGTTTGTATGCTCTGAATGTTGGATCATGTGACCCCTTCTGCTTGTAACATTATACTATGTTGGCTCCTTGGAGCCTCCTAAATAAATGTTATGTTGTAGAGTTTTGTTGTGATGTCATGTTGTATCTACGCATATCGTGCATAGTGTGTGTATGATTGAAATGCATTGGTATGCGTGGGATTTGACACCTAGTTGTGTGCCTTTAGTAGCCTTCTTTATGGGGAAATGCCTCTTTGTGCTTCCACCGAGCCTTGGTAGCTTGCTACTGCTCCGGACACATTGATTGACCGGCATGTATCCTTGTTTGTTGCTGTGTTTGTCCCTTCAGGGAAACGTCTCGCAGTGTAATGGAGTCCCTATAGCCTGCTATAACTCGTCTACGTGCAGTGATGACATTTATGTCTCACGGCGTAATGGAGTCCTTGTAGCTTGCTATGACTCGTTGTAAGGGCATATTTCTCCTTAAGGGGTTTTGGTGATTGATGACAATATGTTTGCGGACTAATCGTGTGCGTTGAGCTTTTCAGATAAATCAGGTCTAGGCACAAGACGATTTAGTGCCCCTCAGAATCTCTCGAAGATGGTTGTTCTTTACGTTTCTTTTCGGTGCTTTTGATTCATAGGAAAGCCATACTATCAAGAGGGGGTCCGCATTGGAAAGGTCTGGGTGGAATCAACACGTGCACATTTATCCTTTGCCCGTCTTTCCATCTCTTCAGTGGAGCCCCCAACCTGTTATCTCTCTCTCTCTGTGCAAAAAGGAATGCTTGTGAAGTGTTTGAGTTCAGTGGCCAGCGGTAGTACCACCCCAGGGTGCGGTAGTACCGCACAAGCCTGCGGTAGTACCGCTCGCGGTTGCGGTAGTATCGCAGGTCGCCACGGTAGTACCGCTCCAAAGGAGCGGTAGTACCGCTTGCCCCTGGCATGACCTCTACCTCTGCGGTAGTAGGCACGGATGTAATTTTTTACATCCGCCCTGCTACAGTAGTACCGTGATTCCTGCATGGTACTACCGTGCGGACTTTTTTCGCACAGTTTCCTATGCGAAGGTTGGTACGGAAGTAATTTTTTACTTCCGTGCGCCTCCAGTACCTGCCTCTGCCGAGCTGTGCGGTAGTACCACACGGGCTCACGGTAGTACCGCTGTGGCGGTCCTACCGCTAGCGCCATAGTGCTATTTGGCTAGAGCCAGGTACTTCCGCACAAGCGGTAGTACCGCACTGCCCTGCGGTAGTACCGTAAGCCATCACGGTAGTACCGTGGGTTCTGCGGTACTACCGTAATGTGCGGGGCCGGCAAGTGGGTAACGGTTGGAACTTTCCCCCTACTATATAAGGGAGGTCTTCTTCTCCAAGAAGGTGACCTCTTCCTTCCCAAAACTCCATTGTTGCTCCAAGCTCCATTTTCGCCCAATCTCTCTCCCTAGCCAATCAATCTTGTTGATTTCCTAGGGATAGGTTGAGAAGGCCCGGATCTACACTTCCACCAAGAGAAATTTGATTCCCCCCACTAATCCTTGCGGATCTTGTTACTCTTGGGTGTTTGAGCACCCTAGACGGTTGAGGTCACCTCGAAGCCACATTCCATTGTGGTGAAGCTTCGTGGTGTCGTTGGGAGCCTCCAATTCAGTTGTGGAGATAGCCCCAACCTTGTTTGTAAAGGTTCGGTCGCCACCTTCAAGGGCACCAATAGTGGAATCACGGCATCTCGCATTGTGTGAGGGCGTGAGGAGAATACGGTGGCCCAAGTGGCTTCTTGGGGAGCATTGTGCCTCCACACCGCTCTAACGGAGACGTACTTCCTCACAAGGGAAGGAACTTCGGTAACACATCCTCGTCTCCACCGGTTCCACCTTTGGTTATTCCGCACCTTTACTTCTACAAGCATTTATTGTATCATTTTACTTGCTTGTTTGTGCTTTTGTATTGAGTAGCATCATATAGGCTTGTCACCTAGTTGCATATCTAGTTAAACTATTTGTTGCTTAACCTTTATTGTTAAAGAAAACCTAAAAATTGGTTGTTGCCTATTCACCCCCCCTCTAGTCAACCATATCGATCCTGTCACTCGTGTACACACGCTGATGACTGACACCTGCATTGCTGGGTTATGTATGCCTGTCCTTGTACAGTTGTGCCACTTGGGTCTATAACTAATCATGTCGACCCGGGTTCTCTGATGTGTGAATGCTAGCGACACGTTCATATCCGTGAGCCAAAAGGCGCAAACGGTCCCGGCCAAGGTAAGGTGGCAGCTGTGGCTTACCGTGCGTGAGGCCGCAAAGTGGTGTGACGTGTTACAGGCTGGATTCATATGTCTTAGGATCGGGGTCGCGACAGTGAATGTACGATAGCACCACCTATTGGAACCACGGGAAAAACCTTCGTGCAAATTTTGTTTGATCTACCTCCCTATCCTCTATTACATATGCTTGTCTTTACTTTTCCTGCTATACTCGTAGACATGCATGTGTAGGGTGTACTTGACTTTCTATCATTGCTAATATATGCCAACACTTAAAATTGGGGAAAGGTAGAAATTTTATTTGGTTAAGTAGTCTAATCAACCCCCCTCTAGACATACTTTCGATCCTACAAGTAGTATCAGAGCTTTGGTCTCCATTGCATTGGTTTCACAACCTAGGAGAGTATGGCGTCTAGCGAGGGAAATTATCACTGTAGGGGTCCTTATTTTGATGGCACAAATTTTGCTAGTTGGAAGCACAAAATGAAAATGCATATTCTTGGTCATAACCCCATCGTTTGGGATGTTGTTTGTGTTGGATTGTAAGGTGAATTGTTTGCTGATGTAAGGGGACCGGATCGTGAAGAGACCATGGAAGAATTGAAGATGTTACAATACAACGCTCAAGCATGCGACATTCTCTTCAACTGCCTATGCCTCGAAGAATTCAACAAAATCAGTCGTCTTGAGAATGCCATGGAAATTTGGGACACTTTGGTTGATATGCACGAAGGTACCGAATCCGTGAGAGAATCCAAGTTGGATGTTCTTCAGAGTCAGCTTGACAAGTTCAAGATGAAGGATGGTGAAGGAGTCGTAGAGATGTACTCTAGGCTAGCTCTCATCACAAATGAGATTGCCAGCTTAGGAAGCGAAGAAATGACCAAAATATTCATCATCAAGAAGATACTTAGAGATTTGGATGAGAGATACGACACTGTGTGCACATTGATCCAAATGATGCCCAACTACAAAGATCTCAAGCCTACGGAAGTGATTGGAAGGATTGTTGCTCATGAGATGACAATCAAAGACAAGGAAGAGCTTCACAACATGTCTACCGGTGCTTACGAAGCCTCAAGTGATGCTCACGCAACTTCAAGCGACAACCTTGTTACCAATGAAGAGATAACCCTCATGGTCAAGAAATTCAACAAGTTATACAAGAATAGAGGCAAAGATCAAAGCTCCAACTCAAGATATTAAGAGAAGCGCTCGTCAAGTCGTGACCGAAACTGCTATAATTATGGGAAGCCCGAACACTACTCCAATGAGTGCACAACTCCCTACAAATGAAAAGAAGAGTCACTTAGAATACGAAGCTCAAGAGATGAGTCACCTCGAAGAGATAGAAGGAGTAGAGATGACCGTTATGAACGAAGATCCTCAAGGAGAAGTAGGGACTCGGAGAAGAAGGACAAGAACACCAATATATACTCAAGAGGAAGACATCAAGCTCATGTTGGTGAATGAGTTTCCGGATCCGAATCTGACAACCACACCGAGAGAAGCTATCACTCCAACTCTGAGTATAGTCAAGATGAAGGTGTTGCGGGACTTTCACTAGTGACTACCAACTCCTACGACATATTTGATTCACCAAATGAAGGAAGTGGAAGATGCTTCATGGCTAAAGGCCCCAAGGTATCACACCCCGAGTATCTTGATTTCAATAGTGATGAGGATGACTTGCTAGGAGATGATGACTTTCTATTTGACAAATCTAGTTATATTAGTCAAAATGAACTTGTTAGTAATCACTCTAGTCAAGATAAGTCATGTGATGATGATAAGTTGGAAATAGAGCGACTAACTCAAGAACTAAACACTCTTAAGTTAGCCCACGAGTCTACTCTACAAGATCATAGAGAGCTTGTAAGGACCCATGATAAGCTCCTCTTTGAGAAGCTCAATTTGGAGCAAGAGCATGAATTCCTTAAAGCTATCAATGGCGATCTTCGAAAGAAGACTTCCTCTTATCTATCCAAATGACTTCTCTTATCTACGTTCATTCCACAAGTTAAGGCTAAACAAACTAGTAACAAAGGCAAGAAAGGTTCTTCAACTAGTAGAAATAAAAATGATAAATCCAATGATATTGCTTCTGAAAGGACGTGGATGTCGCCTAGAGGGGGGGGGGGTGAATTGGTGCTTTAAAATAATTATTGTTTATGCTTGAACAAATGCGAAATAAAACTATCATTTAATTAGTAAAGCACAAAACCTGAACCAACTAGGCTCACCTATGTGCACCAAAAACTTATGCTAAGGAAGATAAACAACTCGGTGATAGCAAGATATTTAACATGAAACAATATGGCTATCACAAAGTAAAGTGCATAAGTAAAGGGCTTGGGTAAGAGATAACCGAGGCACGCGGAGACGTCGATGTATCCTGAAGTTCACACCCTTGTGGATGCTAATCTTCGTTCAGAGCAGTGTGGAGGCACAATGCTCCCCAAGAAGCCACTAGGGCCACCGTAATCTCCTCACGCCCTTGCGCAATGCAAGATGCCATGATTCCACTAAGGGACCCTTGAGGGCGGTCACCGAACCTGTACAAACAAGGTTGGGGCAAACTCCACGACTTAATTGGAGGCTCCCAACAACACCACAAAGCTTAACCACAAAACACATGTACTTCAAGAAGTGATTATGGACAAATCCTTCGAATATAACTCAAGGAAACCATTAGTCCATAGGGATTGTAAACAATTACCAAAACCACATATGGAGAAATATGCTCTAACAATCTCACCCATTTTGGTAATTGATGACAATCACTTTCAAGAGAGATTATATAAGGAAATAACTACAACCAAGCACACCCATACAAAGCAACAACCAATAATGCATATGCATGGGTATGATATGAAAATACTTAAGAATCAAAAGCAAAAACTCTCTAAACTACTCCAAACTAAACTCTCTAAATTTTTCCCCCATTGGCATCGATTGCAAAAAATGGTGAAAAGCTTAGAAAGCCAAAATAATAGGTGTTCCTCCAAAACGTGTGTATTTCTAAAAATATGAGTGCAATGAGATACACATATCCAGTGATAAGTAGTTGGAGGAAAACAAACTATATTGGGAACCCAAAGATTGCAAAAAGGATCGTATGGCACAAAGACATACAAGAGAGTGAAGCAAGCAATCAAAAGATACCAATTGGAGCAGACAATCACATGATCATACGAGTCACATGAATAAAATAAATTATGATGTGGGCAAAGGAGTGTGTTAAAGAAACTAGAGAAGCTCCCCATTATTTATGCACCATTAAGAATTTTTTGTAGTTGGATACAAGTGCACAAGATAGGATCATGACTCCCCCAAAATCAATAGAAACACACAACAAGTGCAAGCAAGTAGATAAGACAATAAACATTGTACTTGCACCAAACATATGGTTGAGCAACATTCAAAAGAGGTAAATTAAGAATAGGCTCAACCAAAATGATGTGTGTGAGTCATGGCAAAGCACTTGAGAAGACTAATATAAGGATGAGCATTAAGCATCAACATAGTCTTGATGGAATGAGACACCAAGTGCAAGACATATCCCCCCCCCACTACTAGCAAATGGGTTCACAAGCTTACTAATAAACAACTTATAAACCATAGCTTGTGACCACCTGTTAGTGCATCTAGTGCCCCTTAGTGAATTTGGTGTATTGAAGACTTATAGGTTAAGGAAATAATGTGTTTGTGAGTGTACACATGCTCTATAAGTCGATGAGGAGTTTGATATATCTGGAGATTACCGACCCCTAAAAATGTATGTCTTCAACTGAAGACTTTGGTGAAGACTTTGTGAAGACTTTGCTGAAGACTTTGGTATTTTTTGAAGACTTTGAAAATTAAGAAGTTGGTGTGACCTTGAAGATATGAACAAGGACTATGAAGCGTGAAGACTTTTGTTTTTGTAGTTTCATTTCCTTTCTTTGAGTCATAGGAAACACCGTACTTTTAAAGGGGGCCGAGGTAATACTAAGGATAAATTCCAACTGATGCTCAACTCCAAAATCCTAAACCTATCCAATCCTTCGAGTGAAGCCTTTGGAAATCTCTTGCAGTTCAGTCAAGTTCTTCAGTGACAGAGGCGAAGTTCTTCTGGTCTCTGAGGAAATTGATCTGACTGAGGAGTTAGGATTTCG
Organism: Hordeum marinum; assembly: GCA_022496015.1. Taxonomy (NCBI): domain Eukaryota; kingdom Viridiplantae; phylum Streptophyta; class Magnoliopsida; order Poales; family Poaceae; genus Hordeum; species Hordeum marinum. The sequence continues at coordinate 157,296,775 of CM039677.1, forward strand.
CGAGGGCGAATTGCTTACAAGTGAGGAACATGAGATGTCTGAGGACTTTCATAGTTGCAAATTCCGTCCGTTGCTGTGCTTAGCTCCAGCTGTCCCCAATCAAAATATCCACATAACGGTCATATCATTGGGGGCATTTATGTCTTATCATGTTAGGTTGCACCCTGGCTATAAATAGCCACCGCCCACAACCACTAGTTGGTTGGCTGCTCCGAGAGAGAACTGACACTTGTCATTTGAGAGCAACCCATCCTCCAAGGAATTTGAGCGAAAATCATCAGTGAGGAAAAACCACAACCAAACCACCAAACCCAAAGTGATTGAGCATCACTGAAGAAATTCCTGTGTGGAACCGACGCTTGTTACCTTTGAGGACTGTGTATCCTCCAAACGGTTAGCTGTCATGGTCTAGTGCATCCTGCAATCAATTGGGGAGTATGGAGTGACCTTGGTCTAGAGCATCCAATAGTAAATTGTGGATCACCGGGTGACCACTTTGTGAGGGTTTTGGAAGTCTACCCTAAAGACTTACCATGAGTGTTGGGCAAGGACTGTGTGACCTTAGCTCAAGGAGAATACGGTAAGGACTGTGTGTCCTGGGACTGTGTGTCCTCTAGTTTAAATACCAGGCCGCTCCAAACCAGATGTACGACTATCACAGTAGTTGGAACTGGGTCATCAAACCATTGTCTTCATCGAGCTACCTGGTTCTATTTCCTCAACCCCTCTATTCCTCGTATACGTGTTGATGAAATTGATCATTACTGATTGAAGAATTTGACTGAAGACTTTCACAATTTCCTCACCTCAAATTCTTCAAGTTACCTTGTTCATCACTACTTATCCTATATCACGCTACTTGTAATTTGTGCATGTTTCATTTCATCATGATGACTATGCTGTCGCTATGTTCCTCATGCACTTGAGTACTTATTTCGCCGCTAGTTATTCATCACATTTCAAATTCCTCAAGTTGAAATTCCTCATATGATGAATTTGTAAAAATCGCCTATTCACCCCCCTTTAGTCGATATAATGCACTTTCAATTGGTATCAGAGCAAGGTACTCCCTTGTTCTGTGTGATTTTGGTTTAATCACCTGGAGTTCTAGTTATGTTGACTACAGGTATGATCGAGATCTCTACGGGATGTCCTACCTTCGATGGGACAGACTACCCCTACTGGAAGAACAAGATGTGCATGCACCTTGAAGCTATTGACAACGATCTCTGGTATGTTGTGGAAAATGGTGTCCCCTCTGTTACTCCCACGATCAATGCTGCTGATGTGAAGAGATTCAAGCAACTCGATTCTCAAGCGAAGAATATCATCTGTGGCCATCTGAGCGAAGGTCAGTATGGCAGAGTGAGTGCTTTGGAGTCTGCTAAGCTTATCTGGGATAGGCTGTCCAAAGTCACGAATGTGTTTCCACTCAACGTGACTCTCGTGTTGATGTTCTTCGCAATCTCTTCAACTGCTTCAAGAGACTTGACAATGAAAATGTTCAACAAACTTTTGATCGCCTCACTGATATCTCCAATGAGCTTCAAGCACTAGGTGCCACTGATATCACCGATCATGAAGTGGAGAAGAAACTGCTAAGATCTCTTGATTCCTCATTCGATACTCTGGCCTTGACGATCCAAGAACGTGGAGACTTCAAGTCACTTGATCCTGCTGATGTTCTTGAGAGACTCAATACTCAAGACCCAAACTACAAACGGACATCATTAGGAGAATGGTGTGATGGACAAGACCCAAACTACAAACGTAGCATATGATCGTGTCAGTTTATTGCTACCGTTTTCTGCATGTCAAGTATATGTTCCTTTGACCATGAGATCATGCAACTCACGGACACCGGAGGAGTGCCTTGTGTGTATCAAACGTTGTAACGTAACTAGGTGACTATAAAGGTGCATTACAGGTATCTCCGAAGGTGTCTATTGGGTTGGCATGGATCAAGACTGGGATTTGTTACTCCGTGTGGCGGAGAGGTATCTAAGGGCCCACTCGGTAATACAACATCACAATAAGCCTTGCAAGCAATGTGACTAAGTGTTATCCACGGGATCTTGTATTACATAATAAGTAAAGAGACTTGCCGGTAACGAGGTTGAACTAGGTATACAGATACCGACGATCGAATCTCGGGCAAGTAACATACCGAAGAACAAAGGGAAACATCATACGGGATTAACTGAATCCTTGACATAGAGGTTCGACCGATAAAGATCTTCGTAGAATATGTAGGAACCAATATGGGCATCCAGGTCCCGCTATTGGTTATTGACCATAGAGGTGTCTCGGTCATGTCTACATAGTTCTCGAACCCGCAGGGTCTGCACACTTAAGGTTTGGTGACGTTTCAGTAGTATAGAGTTATGCATGGTGGTGACCGAAGGTTGTTTGGAGTTTCGGATGAGATCCCGGACGTCACGAGGAGCTCCAGAATGGTCCGGAGGTAAAGATTGATATATAGGAAGTCCTATTTTGGTCGCCGGAAAACTTTCGGGCTCATCGGTAGTGTACCAGGAGTGCCGGTAGTGTACCGGGGGACCATCGGGAGGGGTATTTCGACCCAAGAGGCTATATGGGCTGTGGGAGAGTAAATACCAGCCCTTTGTGGGCTGTTGGAAGTCCCACACAAGGCCCATGCGACTGGGAAGAAAAGCCCAAAAGGAAAAAGGTGGAAAAAGGCAAAAAAAAAAGGCCAAATAAGGAAGGAGTCCTAATCCTACTAGGAGTGGAGGAGGAGGACTTCTCCCTCCTTGGTTTGGCCGACCCAAGGGCTGCCTCTTTGTCAGCCAAGCCTCCTCCTCCTCTCCTCCTATATATACTAGAGGATTTTAGGGTTTTGGCACAAGATTTTCAGCCACGTGCCACCCGTTCCTCTAGTGCATAGCTTCTCCTCTAGATCGGTTTTCTGTAGTGCTTAGGCGAAGCCCTGCCGGAATAGCTCCACCACCATCGCCACAGCACCGTCACGCTGCCGGAGAAATCTTCTACCTCTCCGCCCCCTCTTGCTGGATCAAGAAGGCGGAGATCATCATCAAGCTGTACGTGTGCTGAACGCGGATGTGTCGTCCGTTTGGCGCTAGATCGAAAGGACCGTGATCAAGATCGTGAGACGGATCGTGATGAGTTCGCGGGACGGATCGTGATGAGATCGTGGGACGGATCGTGATGAGATCGCGGGACGGATCGTGATGAGTTCGCGGGACGGATCATGATTGGATCGCGGGACGGATCGTGATGAGATCACGGGACACTCGGCGATTTGGATCGTGAAGACGTTCAACTACACCGACCGCGTTTCTTAACGCTTCTCGCTTAGCGATCTACAAGGGTATGTAGATCCACTCTCCCTCTCGTAGATGCTCATCACCATGGATAGATCTTGCATGTGCGTAGGAAATTTTTTGTTTCCCATGCAACGTTCCCCAACAGTGGCATCATGAGCTAGGTCTATGTGTAGATGAGATCTCGAGTAGAACACAAAGAGTTTGTGGGCGTTGATGCTTAGATTGCTTCCTCCCTTGGTCGTGTTTTGGTTCAGCGGTATTGTGGGATGAAGCGGCCTGGACCAACATTACTCGTACGCTTACGAGAGATCGGTTCCATCGACTGATGTGTAACTTCGTTGCACAAAGATGGCTGGCAGGTGTCTGTTTCTCCTACTTTAGTTGGATCGGATTCAACTAAGGCAGTCCTTGAGAAGGTTGAAAAGAAACTTATGTATCACCATTGTGGTTTATGCGTAGGTGAGAATTGTTCTTGCTAGATACCCGTAGCAGCCACGTAAAACATGCAACAACAATCAGAGGACGTCTAACTTGTTTTTGAAGGGTATGTTGAGATGTGATATGGCCAATTACATGATGTGATATATGTGATGTATGAGATGATCATGTGTTGTATAGAATATCACGACTTGCATGGCGATGAGTACGGCAGCCGGCAGGAGCCATAGGGTTGTCTTTAATTATTGTATGACCTGCGTGTCAATCATTAAGCGCTATGTAATGCTTTACTTTATCTCTAAACGGTAGCAATAGTAGTAGAAGCATGGTGGGCACAACAACCCCGATGGCGACACATTGATGGAGATCAAGATGATGGAGATCATGGTGTCGTGCCGGTGACGATGGAGATCATGTCGGTGCTTTCAAGATGGAGATCAAAAGCACAAGTTCATGGCCATATCATGTCACTTATGATTTGCATGTGATGTTAATCCTTTTATGCACCTTGTTTTGCTTAGGACGACGGTAGCATTATAAGGTGATCCCTCACTTAAATTTCAAGATGAATTGTGTTCTCCCCGAGTGTGCACCGTTGCGAAAGTTTGTCGTGTTGAGACACCACGTGATGATCGGGTGTGATAGACTCTACGTTCACATACAACGGGTGCAAGCCAGTGTTGCACATCCAGAACACTCGGGTTAAACTTGACAAGCCTAGCATGTACAGACATGGCCTCGGAACACAAGAGACCGAAAGGTCGAACATGAGTCATATAGTAGATATGATCAACATGATGATGTTCACCATTGAAACCACCTCAACTCACGTGATGATCGGACTTGAGTTGGTGAATTTGGATCATGTATCACTCGAATGACTGGAGGGATGTCAATTTGAGTGGGAGTTCTTAAGTAATATGATTAATTGAACTCATTATCATGAGCATAGTCAGTAGTGTCTTTGCAAACTGTGTTGTAGATTACTAGCTCACTCTGTAGCTCCCTTGAATTTTTATATGTTCCTAGAGAAATAGAGTTGAAAGATGATGGTAGCAATATTGCGGACTGGCTCCGTGATCTGAGGATTGTCCTGATTGCTGCACAGAAGGCTTATGTCCTTAATGCACTGCTCGGTGCGCCAACCCCTCTAGCATTGTTTGTAGATGTTGTGAACATCTGACAGGCACGTTCTGATAACTACTTGATAGTTTAGTGCGTCATGCATTACAGCTTAGAATCGAGGCTCCGAAACGTTTTGAACGTCATGGAACATATGAGATGTTCTAAGAGCTGAAATTAGGATCTCAGGCTCGTGCCTGTGTTGCAAGATATGAGATCTCCAACAAGATTCTTTGCTTGTAAGATGAAGGAGAATAGCTCAATCGTTGAGCATGTGCTCAGATTGCCTGGGTGCTACAATCGCTTGAATCGAGTGGGAGCTGATCTTCCAGATAAGATAATGATTGATATTGTTCTCCAAGACACTGTCACTAAGCCACTAGAACTTGGTGATGAACTATAAAATGCTAGGGATAGAAATAATGATCCCTGAGCTGTTCGCGATGTTTGACACCGTGAAGGTAGAAATCAAGAAGGAGCGTCAAGTGTTGATGGTTAGTCAAACCACTAGTTTCGAGAAGGGCAAGAGCAAGGAGGGAAACTTCATGGATAGCAAGTCAGTTGCAGCTACAATGAAGCAACCCAAAGTTGAACCCAAAACCGAGACTAAGTGCTTCGATAACGAGGAGAGCGGTTGCTGAAGCGGAACAACCCTAGATACTTGGTAGATAAGAAGGCTGGCAACGTCGACCGAAGTATATTTGATATACATTTTAATGATGTGTACCTTGCGAGTACTCCTAGTAGCACCTGGGTATTGGATACCGGTTCGATTGCTAAATGTTAGTAACTCGAAATAAAGCTACGGAATGAACGGAGAACTAGCTAAGGGTGAGGTGACAATGTGTGTTGGAAATGTTTCCAAGGTTGATGTGATCAATATCGCACGCTCTCTCTACCTTCGGGATTAGTGACAAACCTAAATAAATGTTATTTGGTGTTTTGCGTTGAGCATGAACGTGATTGGATCATGTTTATTGCAACATGGTTATTCATTTAAGTTAGAGAATAATGGTTATTCTGTTTACATGAATAATACCTTCAATGGTCAAGCACCTAGTGAGAATGGTTTGTTGAATCTTGATCGTAGTAATACACATGTTCATAACATTGATGCCAAAAGATACAAAGTTAATAATAATAGTACCACATACTTGTGGCACTGTCGCTAAATGTCATATTGGTATAAAACGCATGAAGAAACTCCATGCTGATGGATCTTTGGACTCATTCGATTTCGAATCGGTTGAGACATGCGAACCATGCCTCTTGGTCAAGATGACTTAGGACCCCGTTTTCTGGTTTGATGGAGCGAGCAAGTGACTTATTGGAAATGATACATGTTGATGTATGCAATCCATTGAGTCTTATAGCGTGCGGTGGATATCATTATTTTCTTACCTTCACTGATGATTTGAGTAGATATAGTGTATATTTGCTTAATGAAACACAAGTCTGAATCGTTTGAAAGGTTCAAGCAAATTCAGAGTGAAGTTTAAGATCATCATGACAAGAAGATAAAAATGTCTACGATATGATCGTCGAGATTAATATCTGAGTTGCGAGTTTGGCATACAACTTTAGACAATGTGAAAATTGTTTCACAACTCACATCACCTGGAACACCATAGTGTGATGGTGTGTCCGAACATCATAGTCGTGCTCTATTGGATATGGTGCATGCTATGATGTCTCTTATCATTTTGTTACTATAATTTTGGGGTTATGCATTAGAGACAACTACATTCACTTTAAATAGGGCACCATCTAAATCCGTTGAGATGACACCGTGTGAATTATGGTTTGATAGAAACCTAAGCTATCATTTCTTAATGTTTGGGGCTGCGACGCTTGTGTGGAAAATGTTTTCACCTAATGATCTCGAACCCAAAGCGGATAAATGCATCTTCATAGAATACCCTAAGAACAATTGGGTGAACCTTCTATCTCAGATCCAAGCATAAAATGTTTGTTGCTAACACTGGGTCCTTTCTCGAGAAAAAGTTTCTCTTGAAAGAATTGAGTGGGAGGAGGATAGAACTTGATGAGGTTATTGAACCTCTGTTTCAACCAGAGAGTAGCACAACGCAGGAAGTTGTTTCTGTGAAGCCTATGTTAGTTGAAGAGGAAGTTAATGATGATGATCATGAAGCTTCAGATCAAGTTACTATCAAACCTCGTAGGTCGACAAGGACGTGTACTGCTCCTGAGTGGTGCGGCAACCCTGTCTTAGAGGTCAAGTTGTTGAACAACGATGAACCTAAGAACTATGGAGAAGCAATGATGGGCCCGGAAACCAACAAATGGTTAGAGGCCATGAAATCCGAGAAAGGATCCATGTATGAAAACCAAGTATAGACTTTGGTGGACTTGCTCATTGGACGACAGGTCGTTAAGTACAAATGGATCTTTGAAATGAAGACATACGCTGATGGTAAATGTCACCATTTGTAAAGCTCGACGTGTTGCAAAGAAGTTTATGACAAGTTCAAGGAGTTGACTGCGATGAGACTTTCTCACTCGTAGCAATGCTAAAGTCTGTTGAAATTATGTTAGCAGTTGCTGCACTTTCAATTATGAAATCTGGCAGATGGATGTCAAAACATCGTTTCCTTGACGGTTTACTTGAGGAAAGGTTGTATGTGATACAACCAGAAGGTTTTGTCAGTCCTAAGGATGCTAAAAGGTGTGCAAGCTTCAGTGATCCTTTTATAGACCGAAGCAAGCATCTCGGAGTTGGAATGTACACTTTGATGAGGTGATCAAAGTTTTTGAGTTTATACAAAGTTTATGAGAAACTTGTATTTGCAATAAAGTGAGTGGGAGCACCATAGAGTTTCTGATAAGTATATGTGGATGACATATTGCTATTCGGAAATAATGTGGAATTTCTGGAAAGCATAAACGGTTGTTTGAAAAGTGATTTTCAAAGGAAGACCTGAATAAAGCTACCTAATTGTTGAGCATCAAGATCTATAAAGATAGATCAAGATGTTTGATAAGACTTTTAATGAGTAGATACCTTGACAAGATTTTGAAAGAGTTCAAAATGGATTAGTCAGAGAGAAGTGTTCTTGCCTGCTTTGTAAGGTGTGAAGTTGAGTGAGACTCAAAGCTCGACCACGACAGAAGAAAGAGATAGGACGAATGTTGTCCCCTATGCCTTAGCCATAGGCTTTGTATAGTATGCCATGCTGTGTACTGCACCTGTGTGTGCCTTGCCATGAGTCCGTCAAGGGGTACAAGAGTGATCCAGGAGTGGATCACTGGACAACGGTCAAGATTATCCTTAGTAACTAAAATACTAAGGAGATGTTTCTCGATTATGGAGGTGATAAAGAGTTCGTTGTAAAGAGTTACGTCGATGCAAGCTTTAACACCAATCCGGATGACTCGTAGTAGCAATCTGGATACATATAGTGGAGCAACCATTTGGAATAGTACCAAGTGGAGTGTGGTAGCAGTGTTTACGGTTTGACATAGAAATTTGCAAAGTACACACGGATCTGAATGTTGCAGACCCATTGACTATAAGACCTCTCTCACATGCAAAGCATGATCAAGCCCCAGAACACATTGGGTGTTAGATTCATAACAATGCGAATCACACGGTGATGTGAACTAGATTATTGACTCTAGTGCAAGTGGGAGACTGTTGGAAATATGCCCTAGAGGCAATAATAAATTAGTTATTATCATGTTTCCTTGTTCATGATAATCGTTTATTATCCATGCTATAATTGTATTGATCGGAGACTTAGATGCATGTGTGGATACACATACAAAACCATGTCCCTAGTATGCCTCTAATAGACTAGCTCGTTGATCAAAGATGGTTAAGGTTTCCTAGCCATGGACATGAGATGTCATTTGATAACGGGATCACATCATTAGGAGAATGGTGTGATGGACAAGACCCAAACTACAAACGTAGCATATGATCGTGTTAGTTTATTGCTATTGTTTTCTGCATGTCAAGTATATGTTCCTTTGACCATGAGATCATGCAACTCACGGACACCGGAGGAGTGCCTTGTGTGTATCAAACGTTGCAACGTAACTGGGTGACTATAAAGGTGCATTACAGGTATCTCTGAAGGTGTCTATTGGGTTGGCATGGATCAAGACTGGGATTTGTTACTCCGTGTGACGGAGAGGTATCTCAGGGCCCACTCGGTAATACAACATCACAATAAGACTTGCAAGCAATGTGACTAAGTGTTAGCCATGGGATCTTGTATTACGGAACGAGTAAAGAGACTTGCCGGTAATGAGGTTGAACTAGGTATACAGATACCGACGATCGAATCTCGGGCAAGTAACATACCGAAGAACAAAGGGAAACATCATACGGGATTAACTGAATCCTTGACATAGAGGTTCGACCGATAAAGATCTTCGTAGAATATGTAGGAACCAATATGGGCATCCAGGTCCCGCTATTGGTTATTGACCGTAGAGGCGTCTTGGTCATGTCTACATAGTTCTCGAACCCACAGGGTCTGCACACTTAAGGTTTGGTGACGTTTCAGTAGTATAGAGTTATGCATGGTGGTGATCAAAGGTTGTTCGGAGTTCCAGATGAGATCCTGGATGTCACGAGGAGCTCCGGAATGGTTCGGAGGTAAATATTGATATATAGGAAGTCCTGTTTTGGTCGCCGGAAAAGTTTCGGGCTCATCGGTAGTGTACCGGGAGTGCCGGTAGTGTACCGGGGGACCATCGGGAGGGGTATTTCGACCCAAGAGGCTATATGGGCTGTGGGAGAGTAAATACCAGCCCTTTGTGGGCTGGTGTAAGTCCCACACAAGGACCATGCGGCTGGGAAGAAAAGCCCAAAAGGAAAAAGGTGGAAAAAGGCAAAAAAGGGCCAAATAAGGAAGGAGTCCTAATCCTACTAGGAGTGGAGGAGGAGGACTCCTCCCTCCTTGGTTTGGCCGACCCAAGGGCTGCCTCTTTGGCAGCCAAGCCTCCTCCTCCTCTCCTCCTATATATACTAGAGGATTTTAGGGTTTTGGCACAAGATTTTCAGCCACGTGCCACCCGTTCCTCTAGTGCATAACTTCTCCTCTAGATCGGTTTTCTGTAGTGCTTAGGCGAAGCCCTGCCGGAATAGCTCCACCACCATCACCGCAGCGCCGTCACGCTGCCGGAGAACTCTTATACCCCTCCGCCCCCTCTTGCTGGATCAAGAAGGCGGAGATCGTCATCAAGCTGTACGTGTGCTGAACGCGGAGGTGCCGTCCATTCGGCGCTAGATCGGAAGGACCGTGAGCAAGATCGCGAGACGGATCGTGATGAGTTCGCGGGACGGATCGTGATGAGTTCGCAGGACGGATCGTGATGAGATCGTGGGACGGATCATGATGAGTTCGCGGGACGGATCGTGATTGGATCGCGGGACGGATCGTGATGAGATCGCGGGACACTCGGCGATTTGGATCGCGAAGACGTTCGACTACACCGACCGCGTTTCTTAACGCTTCCTGCTTAGCGATCTACAAGGGTATGTAGATCCACTCTCCCTCTCGTAGATGCTCATCACCATGGATAGATCTTGCGTGTGCGTAGGAATTTTTTTGTTTCCCATGCAACGTTCCCCAACATCTCTTTGGCCCCACTCATTACTCCACACTAATAAATTCTTCAAGTTTGCATGGCTTTGTCATTATTGATGATTACTCTCATTACACTTGGGTGCATATTATTCTGTACAAGTCTAAAGTGAAGGATGTCTTCAGACAATTTGCTTCAAGGGCCTCCACCAACTTCGGCGTCAAGATCAAGCATATTAGGAGTGATAATGGGACTGAGTTCAAGAACACCAATCTTGATGAATATCTTGATGAACTTGGTATTACTCATGAGTTCTCTGCCACTTATACTCCTCAGCAGAACGGCATCATGGAGTGCAAGAACGGGACTCTTGTTGAGATGGCTCGCACCATGCTTGATGAATACAAGACTCCTCGTCGCTTCTGGCCTGAGGAAATTGATACTGCATGCCACATCATCAACAGGGTATATCTTCACAAATTCTTCAAGAAGACTTCTTATGAACTTATGACTGGCAAGAAACCCAATGTAAGTTATCTCAAAGTCTTCGGTGCAAAATGCTGGATTAGAGATCCTCACCACAGTTCTAAATTTGCACCGAAATCACATGAAGGTTTTATGCTTGGTTACGGAAAAGACTCACACACCTACAGAGTCTTCAACACCTACCACCACAAGGTTGTTGAAACTGTAGATGTGCGGTTTGATGAAACTGATGGCTTGCAAAGAGAGCACCTGCCTTCTGTGTTAGATGAACAGTCTCCTCAGGAATCCATTAAGCTGAAGGCTACTGAAGACATCATATCCACTGAGGAAGTCATTCCAATGAATGAAGACATTCATGCTGATACACCTGAAGAAAATGGTGCTGAAGAAAATCCTTAGCCACGTGAACCTGCTCATCCAAGAGTTGCAAATGAAGTGCAGATTGACAAAATCATCAATGACATTAATGCACCAGGTCCTCTCACTTGCTCAAAAGCTTCACATTTAACTAACTTTTGTGGGCACTTTGCCTTTGTCTCTATCATAGAGCCCACCAAAGTTGATGAAGCATTCAAGGAGCCTGAGTGGATTCAAGCTATGTAAGAGGAATTGTATCAATTCAAGCTCAACAATGTGTGGGAACTTGTCAAGCGGCCAGATCCTCGCAAGCATGACATCATAGGTACCAAGTGGATCTACCACAATAAGCAATATGAAAATGGCCTTGTGGTAAGGAATAAGGCTCGTCTTGTAGCTCAAGGCTACACACAGGTTGAGGGAATTGACTTTGATGAACCTTTTGCACCTGTTGCTAGACTTGAAGCTATTCGCATAATGCTTGCTTATGCTAACCATCATGATATCATCTTATATCAAAAATGGATGTGAAAAGTGCATTCCTCAATGGCAAGCTTGAGGAAGAAGTATATGTTGCTCAACTCCCAGGTTTTGAAGACCCTAAGCATCCTGACAAAGTCTTTAGACTCAACAAGGCCCTCTATGGCCTCAAGCAGGCCCCTTGGGCGTGGTACGACACTTTGAAGGAATTCCTCATGAAGAAAGGCTTCAAACCCGGTTCACTTGACCCAACTCTTTTCACAAAATCCTATGACAGTGAATTGCTCATATGCCAAATATACGTAGCCGATATTATCTTTGGCTGTACTGACAAACGTAACAGTGATGAATTTGCCTATATGATGAGTGAAGAATATCAAATGTCTATGATGGGAGAGTTGAAATTCTTCTTAGGTCTTCAAATTCGTCAGCAAGACAACGACATCTTCATCTCACAAGAGAAATACCTCAAGGATGTTCTAAGGAAATTCGACATTCAAGATTGCAAAGGCGTCAAAACTCCAATGCCTTCAAAAGGCCACCTCTGCACTGACGAAAATGGTAAAGATTTCGATCAGAAGGTATATCGTTCCATGATTGGCTCACTATTGTATCTATGTGCATCTAGGCCTGATATTATGCTGAGTGTTTGCATGTGTTCCCGATTCCAAGAAACACCGAAGGAATCACACCATAAGGCTGTGAAACATATTCTTTGATACTTAGCTCACACTCCAACTCTTGATTATGGTATCCCAAGGGTTCAAATCTTCACCTCATAGGATACTCTGATGTTGACTATGCTGGAGATCGTGTGGATCGTAAGTCAACCTCAGGCACATGTCATTTCCTCGGACGATCCTTGGTTTGTTGGTCCTCGAAGAAGCAGAACTGCGTTTCACTATCTACTGCTGAAGCTGAGTACATTGCTGCTGGTTCATGCTGCGCTCAGTTACTGTGGATGAAGCAAACCCTCAAGGACTACGGCATCAAGTTGAAGAATGTCCTCTCTACTGCGACAACGAGAGTGCCATCAAGATTGCTTACAGCCCAGTTCAGCATTCCAAGACTAAGCACATCCAGATTCGTCATCATTTTCTTCAAGATCATGTACTCAAGGGCGACATCTCCATCGACCACATCCCCACTGAAGAACAACTGGTCGATATCTTCACAAAGCCCTTGGATGGAAAGAGATTTTGCAAGTTGCGGTGTGAGCTAAATATCTTAGAATCTTCAAATGTTCTTTGAAAAAGGACACACATCCTAACACTTATGCAAAATTGATGACTTAGATGTGCAACACACGAAGTAACATTTTTGTTCAATCAATGAAGAATAACCCTCTGAGTGTGAAGAAATTAATGAAGTATTTGATTCTCAGAACCCTACGACAATTGTACGCGGTGTCTGAAGTCATCATTCTTATATGGTGTTCACACCACCAACCATAGTTGAAATTCTTCAAAGTTGAGTTTTTCGTCATTTTGCAAATTCTTCAAATTTTCAAATTCCTCAAGTTTTGCAAATTCCTCAACTTTTCAAATTCATCAACTTGTCAAATTCTTCAAACTATGAAACTCATGTTCTTCATTGACTATATATATATATATATGAGTTTTGAATGTCTTCAACAACATTCACTTATTGCTAATTCTTCAAGCTGATTTTCATCTAAGTGAATGTGATTGGACCCTTTTCCCCTCTGTGCTAAACTCAACCCAGTCTGTTCACAAATTCTTCATATGCATTCTACTTTGAAACTCGCTCAAAGTCTTCACTGTGTCCTTGACAGCTGAAGAATTTGCGAATGGAAACTTCAAATTTTCACCATCAAAATTTCCGGCGTTTCTCGCTCAAACGGTTCCGACTCCCATGACTGGATAACCCACGATCCCCCACTATTGCCACTACTCAGAACATGGGTGACACCTGTCGCGAGGAGAGTAAGGGTCAGGGGCAATCTGGTCCGAAATCTTCGGACAGATTGGTTTTCACCTCCACTATAAATACCCCGCCCCTTTCACTGTGCTCGGTTACTCCTCGCTCCTACTCTCTCCCGAGCTCCGACCTAGCGCCGCCGCAAAAGTCACCATCGCTGGTGTGGAAGAGCTTCACTGCCTCAACCTCGCCATCACCGTACTCGCATCGGCCGCGGAAGTCTTCATCCCGCCGCCGCTATAGCTGTCTCCCTCTGCCGAGCTAGGGTGTGGGAGATATGGACTGACGAACTTCCTCACTCTCATCTCTTAGTTCGTCATGTTCTTCATCAGGGTAAATAAAATTTATTTTTACTGCCCTTATTTGATCTTCAAGTTTTCCTAAATCTTCAGAAAGGTGTTTATTCTTCAAGAATCTCATTCTAAAGCACCTTACATGTTCATTCACTTGATGATTTTCTCTAAGTTATGATTTTCTTCAAGATTCCTCAATTGTGTGAATCCTCAAAATTTGCACAACTCTGGAACCTAAGACAAGGAAAACTTAGTGAAATTCCTCAAGACACCAATGGTCAAATTCCTCACACCTATTTTTATTGAAAATTTTCTGAGAATGCGTATGACCTCTTCAAATTCCTCGCACCTATACTTTGTTCACAGGTACAAACATGTTCGCTGATGAATCACTAGGTTCTCATCAACTTAACTCAGTTGCAACATTTCTTGAGGAAAAATTGTGCACTTCTTCAGAGTCCTCAAGAGTTCAAAATCCTCAGCTGAAGAAAATGGTTGATGGGAAGAAGCCACAGAAAGGTGGAAAGAAGGCTGAACAGAATACTGCTTTTGAAATCCTTAAACATCTGTATGTAGGTTACTGTACACCAGATGAATCCATACATGGCAAAGAGACAAAAGAACAGAGAAATATCAGAATTCAAAGGATTGAACGGAGCTAGGTGAGGGAATGGAAGGAGTATCGCTATGTTACTCCCAAATACATGAAGAAATTCGCACTCAAACCCCCTTGCATTAGGGCTCCTCCAGCTGATGATCAAGTGGTCGATCCCACCAGTGTTTCACACGGTGAAGACTATCTCGCTGAGTGGGCAAAGCATCAACTCAAACTGCAGAGAGCTGCCGAAGCTGCAGTAAATAAATTCAATGAAGACTCTGCTGCTGCTGCCACTGCCGGAGCCTCTGCAAGTGCTCCGAAGGAATCCATTATGAAGAAATCTGCTGTGAAGCCAAATTCTTCATCTTCAAAATCATCACAGGAGATTCCTCAAGCTCAAAGGCCTCAGCTCTCAATGGCCTCAGCTGCTGGTATCGTTGCTGCTCAGTCCTCGTCTGTTGCTGCTAAGTCCTCAACGCCTGTGCATCTTGCCTCAAGCCAGAGGACTGAAGGATTCTCAATTGCTTCAGGAGCATCAGCAAGTTCTTCAGCCAAACTCATTCCTCAAGTGGTCCTTCTCTGAGGAAAAAGAAAGCAACTGTTGGACGAGGCATTCGACCAAGTCCTCAAACCAAGAAGGTGGCTTTCACAATACCATCAGAATCCTCAGATGAAGCTGATGATGAGGAACTGGAAGCTATCATCAGAAACATGCAACAATGAGTGGCTGAAGCAAAGGGATCTCAAATTCCTCTTCTGCTAGATCCTAAACTGGTGCTTAACTTCATTGATATATAGCACAAGGATCCCAAGACGCCCATTGATGACTTGAAACTGCCTCCTGGTCCTGATCATGTCCTCACAACTTTCATAGCTGAAGAAAAATGGAAATATGAGAAGGCCAGACATACCAAGAAGGCTCAATACAAGAAAGAACATTACTTGAAGAAGAATGTTCTGAATTTGTCTCCTGAGGAACTTGTGAGGGTGCGGTCTGAGATCCAAAGCCTCAGTGAGGAATTCAGTTCATACTATGTTGATTGGCAAGGCGCCAATGTTCGCTTCGTCAACATTGCTGACAAAGTCATCACTGATCACAACTCAAGGGTTGCATCTTGCTCCCAGCAACAAATTCCTTAGGCTGAGGAAACTGCTCAGCTTACTGAGGAAACTGCCAGCGCTGCTGAAGAAAGTCACACTGCTGAAGAACCTGCCAGGGCACCCTCCACTGGTGGACCTGATGAAACTGAACCCACAAGGACGACTGCATCAGTCGGGTCTGAAGAAATTGTACCACCCTCACCTTCAGCTGAATCAGCCAAATCATCAAAGGTGAAGACAATCAACCTTCCTTCTGCATCAGAAGTGAAGAAAACTAAGGCTGCTGAGAAGAAGACACTGAAAAGAAGAGCTTCAACTTCAGATTCCTCAGTTGTGAAGAAGTTGAAGACTCTGCCAAAGTCCTCAACTGAACCATTTGACATCACTCCACTCTCCTCAGCACCCTCCTATGAGATCATTCCATTTGGCATTGACTATGTCATCCTAGATGAAGAAGATGAAGAAGATCATTCTGCTGCTTCGACAGAGCAGATTGATGAAGACATTGAAGTTGAAGAAAATTCTTCAACTCCTGAGGTATCATCGCCCCAGCCTCAGTTCACTGCTGAAGAGGCTGGCATTGAAGAAATTGACGAGGATGTAGACATTGGAAATACAACTCCTGTCATCACCGATGAATATTGAGAAACAACTCACCCAAATTCACCAATGACTACTCCTCTATCACAGATTCCTCAGTCCCCAGCCCAGACTGAAGAAATTCATGAAGGATCTGATGACTTGACCGCCAAAGTCACTGAAGATATTCCAGCTACATCAGCTGATGACTTTGCTGCTCCAACTGCCACTAAGGAACCTGCAACGCAAATTCCTCAGACCGAAGAAATTCGTCCCATGCCCAAAGAAATCAAGGGCCGCTTCAAGCCAAATCTTCAGCCGAAGCCCAGAATGCCATTCAAAGGCTCAATGCGCCCCAAATTCCTCAAAATCAATTTCTTCAATGAGCACATTTTCCTCACAAGTCCCAATCCGTATGACTCAGCAAGGGCCGGTCGAAGGAGATTCTGGACTGCCACTCAGATGAATTACTATGCATCAGTTATGTTCGACAAGAATAAAGTCTTCAAGCACCATCCAATTCCTCATGCTGATATGGAAACACTTCCATCATTCATGTTGGTGCTCCAAGTTCTTCACGATGCATGCATTCTTCCCTTCTGCGTAGACATCTGTGATTGGAATGAAGAACTCATTCTTCAATTCTATGCCACTCTGCACATTAGAGGCGATGCTTCTGACATCAACTCCTAGGTTTTGGACTGGATGACAGGATCAACTCATCTCACTACTCAAGCATCTGAATTACTTCGGTCTGTCCCAGTGCCAATTCCTTCAGAAAAAGCTCGTCGACTGTTTGATGAACCCGCTCTTCCAAATCAACTGATGCAAGTGTTGATGAAGCCTTTGGCTCCTGGAAACCCTCAACGAAAAACCTTCATAGTGAAGGATTTGCTTTATGTGCCCAGGACGGTCTACCGCATTCTCACAAATACTCTATGTCCTCAGAAGGGCCACAACTCTAAAGAAGAGGAAGTGGAGGGAGTCATGAAGAATATGCCATTCAACATCATTCATGGGATCCCCATCAACTTCCATGATTTCTTCATGAGGACATTGGCTAATGTTGGTCTAGCTCCATTTGAAGAGAAGCCTTATGCACCTTGGATCATGAAGTTCATCAGAGCAAAGTCTTCAGTTCCCTTCAAGGCAGACTTCCAGAATCATTTCGGTTTCTTGCCTTCGATTGAAGTCCTCAAGAGCACAATTGCCTCGGTTGAGGGAAAAGGCAAGGCTGTCATCGATGAAGGCACTCGTCCATTGGATGGACAGTTTCGCAAAGCTGCATCCTTCTCCACCAATGATGACACTGCAACTCAGGACTTAGAAGCAAAGGCCTCATATCAAAAACCTCAAGAGTCTGCCCCTCGTGTGATGACTGATCATGAGCTTATCATAAGTCTTCATCAGAAGGTCGATCACAATCACAAGTGGGTGAAGCGTCAGCTTGGTTACATTGTGCAAAACATGACTGTGACGCAGAACTCTGTGAAGAAGAATCACTACTATGCACATGAAACCCTCAACCGCACTTGGGCTATATTGTCTCACCTCAAGACTCCTGAAGAACTGAAGGAGCTGGATCTTGAGGAAAATCTTGACTAGGCTCGTCAACCTCAGAAGAAATTCAAGAAGGTTCAAGTTCCTCTTATGATCACAAGTTCATATTCTTCATCGCGTGAGACGAATGAAGCTGAGGACATTGACGACACTATGACAGGCCCTGCATCGACAAACGACCCCGACAACACTGGCGCTCCTTCCTCACCAACACGATGAAATTCTTCAAGGGGCGTTAGTCCTCACTTTTTCGTCCCTTTTGGTCTTTGATGACAAAGGGGGAGAAAATTTGAGTTAATCTTCAAGCGGGTCTCTATATATGGGTTGTTTTTGTTTAAGTTACAACTCTCTCTCTTCTGAAGCTTTTGTTGATTGAGTTGTAAACTTAAGTTCGATGGTGGTCTGACTCTTTTGAACTGCTTTACGCATGCTTATTTCCTCAAGTATCTTAATGCATGCATGCTGGATTTCGTCAGACACCATTTTCATCGTGCATTTCAAATTCTTCATATCATATGTTTAAATGCGTGTATGAATAACAAGATATAGGGGGAGTTCTCCATGTTTTTAACCTACCATGTGCATTTGCAGTCCAAAGCAAATGCCTCAAATATGCACATCTTCAGGGGGAGTTCTTCTATATCTTGCAATCAAATTCCTTAAACTCAGTATTTACACTTCATAGTATTATTCCCGTTGAAAACTTAACCTATTTTTCATCAATCACAAAAAAGGGGGAGATTGTTAGTGCATCTAGTGCCCCTTAGTGATTTTGGTGTATTGAAGACTTATAGGTTAAGGAACTAATGTGTTCGTGAGTGTACACAGGCTCTATAAGTCGATGAGGAGTTTGATATATCAAGAGATTACCGACCCATAAAAATGTATGTCTTCAGCTGAAGACTTTGGTGAAGACTTTGTGAAGACTTTGCTGAAGACTTTGGTAATCTCTGAAGACTTTGAAAATTAAGAAGTTGGTGTGACCTTGAAGATATGAACATGGACTATGAAGCGTGAAGACTTTTGTTTTCGTAGTTTCATTTCCTTTCTTTGAGTCATAGGAAACACCGTACTATTAAAGGGGCCGAGGTAATACTAAGGAAAATTTCCAACTGATGCTCAACTCCAAAATCCTCAACCTATCCAATCCTTCGAGTGAAGCCTTTGGAAATCTCTTGCGGTTCAGTCAAGTTCTTTAGTTACAGAGACGGAGTTCTTCTGGTCTCCGAGGAAATTGATCTGACTGAGGAGTTAGGATTTTGCCAGTGCGAATTGCCTACAAGTGAGGAACATGATATGTCTGAGGACTTTCATAGTTCAAAATTCCGACCGTTGCTGTGCTTAGCGCCAGCTGTCCCCAATCAAAATATCCACATAATGGTCATATCATTGGGGGCATTTATGTCTTATCATGTCAGGTTGCACCCTGGCTATAAATAGCCACCCCCACAACCACTAGTTGGTTGGCTGCTCCGAGAGAGAACTGACACTTGTCATTTGAGAGCAACCCATCCTTCGAGGACTTTGAGCGAAGATCATCAGTGAGGAAAAACCCACAACCAAATCACCAAACCCAAAGTGATTGAGCATCACTGAAGAAATTCCTGTGTGGAACCGATGCTTGCTACCATTGAGGACTGTGTATCCTCCAGACGGTTAGGCGTCATGGTCTAGTGCATCCCGCAATCAATTGGGGAGCATGGAGTGACCTTGGTCTAGAGCATCCACCAGTAAATTGTGGATCACCGGGTGACCAGTTTGTGAGGGTTTTGGAAGTCTACCCTGAAGACTTACCACGAGTGTTGGGCGAGGACTATGTGACCTTAGCTCAAGGAGAATACGGTAATGACTGTGTGTCCTAGGACTGTGTCCTCTGGTTTAAATACCAGGCCGCTCCAAATCAGACGTATGACTGTCATAGCAGTTGCAACTGGGTCATCAAACCATTGTCTTCATCGAGCTACCTGGTTCTATTTCCTCAACCCCTCTATTCCTCCTATACTTGTTGAAGAAATTGATTCTTGCTGATTGAAGAATTTGACTGAAGACTTTCACAATTTTGTCACCTCAAATTCTTCAAGTTACCTTGTTCATCACTGCTTATCCAGTATCACGCTACTTGTAATTTGTGTAAGTTTCATTTCATCATGATGACTATGCTGTCGCTATGTTCCTCATGCACTTGAGTACTTTGCTGCTAGTTATTCATCACATTTCAAATTCCTCAAGTTGAAATTACTCATGTGATGAATTTGTAAAAATCGCCTATTCACCCCCTCTAGTCGATATAACGCACTTTCACCACCCATGGTGAAGATAAGAAATAAAAGCCTTGTCAAGAGGTGGGATACCAATCGAAATGGAAAAACCCTCGTCAAGGCATGCATGAGGAAAGATAATCTTCACCACCAATGATTGCATCAAGATGCAAGGATATAAGATCCGCACTCAAGACAAATTCTTTCACAAAACTACCAAGGAAAAAAAGGAATGAAACGACGAACGTGAAAGAAAAGAGGATATCAACTAGAGATGTAACCTCTCTCATGTGTATAAGATTCTAGGTAGAAGAAAATCAGGATGATATATATCCACAAAGAAGGATGTACACACGAAATAGTTACAAGAAGGAACGAACAAGATATCCAAAAGGAAGTCATGAATATAGCAGTACGATCTTTGCTTGAAAGCATAGCACAAGGCCTAATATTTTCTTAAAGTACATAAATGAACTCCCAGCTCACGAACATCAAAGACATCACAACTAGCAACAAGTGATCATTGTTGGGATGCTTTGAGAAAGGAAATGAATACCACAAGAATGAATCAAGAAATTCATGCCATTATGCAACCTACACAAGGTTGAATGCAAGAAATGTATGCATGAAGTAGATACTTGTTACTAAGATAGCATTGGATTGATGTAGAAGATAATGGTTCATCGATCATCCTAACTTGGCTCCAATAAGCACATGGTGTCAACACCTTCCTTGCAATTGATCCAAGCATCCAATGTATCTCCACGTGTTCCTAGAACAACAAAACAAACAAAGTGGTACCCAAACTCATTGGGACCAAAGAGTTAGTGGACCAACAATACATAGGACAAACTCCACATAACTATGTGCATATAGATATGAAATGGAATTTCATGCACACTTTAGCCAATTTGACACATAGTGGAGTTTCCCCTATATATTGGGTCAAAGAGAGAAAGCATCCCAAAGAAAGTACTTATAGTAATATGCATTCTCAAGACTTTGAAAAACCAAATCAACACATAGCTGATAAGATACCAAAAATCAAGGTATCAAGTGAAAATACGGTACCCAATGAAAAACTATCACTTCAAGTATACCAATTAAAATATACATCATGGAATGAGATACCATATGCCAAATAGAAGGAAAAAATATACCAATACAAGGAAAACAAACAAGAGGTATCAAGTTCCCAAAAGAGAGCTAGGTTCCAAACAAACCAAGCCCTCGACAAGTTTTTATGATGGCACAAAGTACCAAAAATGAAAAAGCTTTAACTTCCAAAAACACGCACTTGAGATCAAAAGGTTTTATGATAAACACATAAAGAGAGTGTTCTAAAGAAAATACTCCTCCAAGACATGTGCATTATATAGAATTTGCATTTGAATACAAAATGCACAAGATGAGATCATCACTTTCCCTATATCTATAGAAACACTAGACATGCCAAAAAAAGATCCACAAGAGGCAAGTAAGACAAACGATAAACAAAATCCAATGTAAAGGGGTGATCTCGTAGTTCTTGGTCTGTGAAGATGCGTTGTTAGGTGCTCCATTTTCCCATTGAGGACGAACCTCAACCTGTGCTCGAGAGATAGCTCTCCATACACTGATAAGGGATGTATGGATTCTCGAGAAGAGAGGAGCCGTGGTGGCTCCCCCCGGACCGCCCGGATCCCACGAGTGAATAGAAAGTTAGATCTACATGGGATCTCACCTGAATCGCCCTCTTTTTTGAATGGAATCCAAAATTACGATTTTCTGGGTCTAGTGAATAAATGGATAGAGCCTGGCTCCAATTCTGGTAAAATAAAAAGCAACGAGCTTAACTTCCTAATTGGAATGATTCCCCGCTCTAATTAGACGTTAAAAATAGATTAGTGCCGGATGCGGGGAAAGGTTGGGTTTTCCTATGAGTGGACCCTTTATTTTTTCTTTTTTTTAGAAATCCTAATTATTCTTGATTATGGATTGAATAAGGGATGTTATGGATTGAATGTGTAAAAGAAGCAGTATATTGATAAAGAGGCTGTATTCCAAAGTCAAAAGAGCGATTGGCCTGCAAAAATTGATTAGAAATTTCTACCACTTAAAAGGAATACCAATTGTCAAAGGACAAGATGTATTTGGAAATAATTCCCATTGGTAGATTGCAAATAGATCCAACGTCACCTTTACTCCTAAATAACAAGCAAATGACACTTGTAGAGCTAACATGTCACTTAGGAAAAAGATAAATTATAATATCAACTGTAAGTGGCAATATCTCAAATGTACACATTATCTAGGCTTGTAATATGCACATAGCATATTACTGTCCCATAATGTGGTAACCCAACATTATTAATAGGTGGCAAATGAAATCCAACAAGAGATGATTAATGGACCATTTAGAATTTGAATTTCTCATGGGAAGACATGCCACATAGAAGCTAGATAATCTTGTAATATAAATACTAAGTGATATTCCTCATGTACACACATTTTTAGGATCCTAAAGTGCACAAAGCACATAACTCCTCTAAAATGAGATAATCCATTAATCTCTCAAAAGAGCTGACAAAGATACAAACAAAATACAAAAAGTCTCAACACAAGACTCACACATATATGATGTGCAACCCATCATACACACTTGATTTCTTGAAATAAACAAATAGGAAGCACAATATATACAAACACATGCAAGGTACAAAACCACAACATGCAAATGGGCAAGTAACTAACAATGTATTCAATTTTAAGTACAAGTTACCGCGAGGAGAAACATTGGTTATAAGATACTCCCTTCGTCCCATAATGTAAGACGTTTTTTGACACTAGTGTAGTGTTAAAAAACGTCTTACATTATGGGACGGAGGGAGTAGAAACTTGATGATCCAAATGGCTTGGGTTGAGACAATGTGAATGATGAAGACACCTTAATTCTTCATAATGTAGCCAAGTCTCCAATCCCCTCCAACAACACCTACTGATCAAGTTTGCGCTTGTTGGTCCCCAAACAAGTTGGGTCCTAAGAGGTTAGTCACAATAGGCTTGGCTACCCAAATGGTTCTTTTCTTGACACCACTTTGAGTACCAACACATTCGGCAAACACGTTTCCGAGCTTATCCTTCCCAAGAGAATAGATATCATCAATAATGATTGGGTTGGATAAGTTACCTTTCATGCAATAAGAAGGGAAGTGACCCTTCTCACGACATAAGTAGCAACATTTACCCTTTGCTTTCTTCTCAATTGATTTCTAAACTTGAGGAGTAATGACTTGGGTCTTCTTGGGAAGAGGCCTTTATTCAACTTGTGGTTGAGCATGAGATTGAACTTGTGGCCTCTTCCCTTGTTGCTTGTAACTTTGAGGCTTCTTCTTCAATGGGAAAGATCTTACATGGTGCCCTTCTATTTTGATCTTGAAGTAAACTTGGCTGAATTCTTGATTTCTTCTTGGCCCTTATTTTTGTTGCTCTTGGAATTTCTTCATAATGGAGTTGAATCCAAGTCCACCTTTGTCATTGGGAGATTTTTGCACCCTCAAGATGTTGTTGAGCGTGTACTTCCCTTCATGACTCTTTTCCAAGTCTTTCTTAAAAGAAGTGGATTGGGCCTTGAGCTCTTTGATTTCCTCTACATGGTTAGTATCAACACAAGTACTAAAGGGAGTATAAGCATCATTGTTAGAGAAACAAGGCAAGGCAAGCAATTCATCACAAGATGTACTAATGTTATGAGTAGATGAATTACAAGGGCTAGCACATGGCAATATGGCATTTTGACTAGAAGTAGTGCTAATGTCCATATGAGGCTCACTAGATGTTACCTTGGTAGTAATAGCCTCATGAGCTAAATTTAGCACATTATGGGATACTAGAAGATCATCATGAGAGTTTGTGAGCATTACATGACTTTCTTCCAATCTCCCATAATTGCTGGATAGCAACTCAAATTGAGACCTTAGCTCAACATTCTCCTTTAATATGGATGATTCACAGGAAATAAAGTTAGTAGTACAAGCATAATCATTCACAACAAGAGGAGATGGAAACTTGGCAATCTCTTTTACTTAAGAATCTTTAAGTTGGGCATGAGACTTGGTGAGTTCGATGAGCAAACTCTTAATGACCCTCGAGCCATTTTCTAGGTGCTCAAAGTCCTCAAGGAGTATAGCATGTGCAACTTAAAGCTTATCATTTTTATTTCTAAAATCATTAGCCACCTCGAGAGCCCTATCACGGGATTCCTTTAATCTAGATAATTCTAGATCAAAGGTCTCCTCAAGAGATCCCTTGGTGGTTTGTTCATTTTCAAGAGCTTGAGTTAGCTCCGCGGTCTTGTTAGAGTAATCACGCTCATGACCTTCCATTTTATCAATGGCAGCCTCATGCTCCTCGAGATGAGCTTCCAACTCCTCAATATATTTCTTGCCATCAATGGCAATAGACATGATTTCCATAAAGTTGGAACGAGCAAGTTTATTCTTATGAATAGCTTTAAAAATCATGTCTCCCTTAATTTTTAAGGAAGCAATATTATCACTCTCTTCATCATTATCCTCATCCTCATTATTATCAACATCATCATCATGAGATATATTGGGATCCAAAGTAGGAGATACCTTTGAAGCCTTAGCCATAGGGCAAAAGTGAGAAACAATAGATGATGATGTAGAATCTCTTGAAGCACCATTCAAGACCAGATCTTGTTCCATGGAGTGTTGGGTTTCCTCTACATTGTTAGCACATCAACTCGAGGAAGTCGATGCATTTTTATCATGACAACAAAACATAGCAAGCATATCATCATGAGATTTAATCAACCATTTTCTACATGATATTCATCGACTATCAACACAAGCATGTGAAACATTTAGAGTGCTCAAAGTGTTAGATTCCAAAGATGGAGCATTGCAATAAGATAGTGAAGAAGGATCATCAACAATAAGCCCATTATCATCTGTAACATCCCAAACTTTGGAATGTTATAATAAATATTAGAATGATTGTTTGTTTGATTTAGTAATTGAATTTGAGTGAAAATTTGAAACTTTTGAAAGTTTAATGAGAGGGAATGAAATGACTTTCCCAAAACATTCAATCTGCATTTTGATCACCAGGAATTCAAATTCTTTTCAACACAAAACCCTAGAGTGAAGATGACATGACTTCTTCCATTTAAAGAAATGAAAAGGGATTTGAAAATGATTTGAATTTTCATTTGAAAATATTTCAAATTCAGAAACTTTAAGCAACTCAATGATTTTCATGAGAGAGGATAAAATGACTTCTTCAAATTATATGAAATATGAGTTGGAAGTTTAAAATAAAGCTTTGAAAAGTGAATGTGAAAATCTCTGGATTTTCTTTTGGAATCATTTCATATTTGGTTCCTATTCAAATTTTCAAAGTATTCAAACCCCTGACAAAAATTTGAGAGGAGTAATATGACACTCCAAACCAGGGGAAATTTTGTGAAGTATTTGAACCATAAAACCCAAAGGGTCATTTGAAAAATATTTGCAAAAAGATTTAAAACCAAATAGGCATTTTCTGAAAATAATAATTTTTTTAAAATTATCAAATGACAGAATAAAAATGTTCAATAAATGGCATTTATTATTCTGTTAATTTTGATATATTTATTCCCTATATTTAGAAACGGTTTGAATGCTTTAAATGATTTTGAAACGAGTTGGAAATTAATAAAGGAAACGGATTAATACGCATTTATTAGAAAAAACGGCCGGCCCAACGGCTTTAAAGCCGAGACCGTTACCGGTCGGCCAACCGACGCACGCCGCTCCTCTTTCTCTCTCTGACCACGGGCTCCACCCCCGACCGAAAATCCCGTCGGTCACCTCCTTCCTTCTCCCCGAGCAAACAACGCCGGCGAACCCTCGCCGGATTTCTCTCCTCCCCTTCCCCGAGCACCTGACCCCTCCTATAAATAGCCCTCGCTCCCCTCTTCCCATTCCCCCTCGTTACCCCCAACCCCGACGTCTCTCCTCACCGGAATCGCTCGCCGGAGCAACCGGTAGCCGCCGCGCTCTTGCTCCCCTGCCACCCCACCTCACCATCCCCGAGCCCTCTGAGGCCGCAGACGACCTCGCCGCAATCGCTCGCACCTCCACAACCACCTGCCTGAGTCCCGGCCCCCTGGAACGCCATAGCCATCGACCTCGCCGGAGTCCGAACCGCCCCCAAGCTCGTGTCGCTCGTCACCGTCGTCCCGAGGCCCCTCCGACGCCACCATCGCCTTCGCCGTGCTCCCCTGCGTCGAACGGAGCCAACGCCATCGCCGGAGACCCCCTGGAGTCGACGCCCGCTTCGATCCCGAGCCGTCGCCGTCGCCGGAGCCCTCGCCGGACTTCACCACCGCCGCGGTGAGCCTCCCTCTCCCTCCCACCGTCGGATCCAGATGAACGGCTTAGATTAGAAGGAATAAAACCACGAAGCGTTTTCTTCTAGGCGTCGGTCACCCGCTCGTATTTGCCCCGCACGCGCACCCCTCCAGCCATCCAGAGCGCGACACGTCACCCCCTGACCGTTAGTTTAGTTTTCTCTTTTTTCTGTTTTGTTTTAGAAAACAGAAAAAAGTTCTGATTTTATTTTCTTTATATCTTTTAAAATATTTAATGTTTTTAATTGATTCTTTTTGCATAGTGTCAAAAATTTCATCTAGTTTCTCTAGATATCAAATATGGATATGTTTGAATATTCAAATTTGAATTTAAACAGATTTGATTTAATTTTTTTTTTCTGAATATCTTGAGTTTTAAAATGTATTTTTTGATTGATTCTTTTTGCTACTTGTCACTAGTGATATTAGTTATCATTAGGAAGAGTTTGAGAATTTTTTAGTATATTTCAAATAGTGTTTTCAACTAAAACAGATTCTGTTTAGTTCCTATGTTGTTTAGTTAGTTTAATTTTTTCTTTAGTTATTTTGAAAATCTGAATATGATTTATATTTTGTTTTAGAATTCATTTAGCTCTGTTGTTCTAAATTTAGATTTATACTTGATCTTAACAAAAAATAATAATTTGTGTAGTCTAATAACCTATTATTCAATTAGGTATAGTTTACTAAGCACAAATTTGTTAGTAATGATTCTTTTAACAAAAGTTTTAAATAATTTGATTCTGTTTTTAAATAAAGTTTTTAGAAATTTCCTTTCTGTTAGGAAATGTTTTATTTATAAAAATAGTTTAGTTTGACTCTTTTGTTGTAGAAAAACTATATTCCTCTTCATTAGGTTATGTTTTATAAAACAATTTAGTTCTAGCAGAAATTATTTTCACAAAAAAAATTAGATGAATTAATTCTGTTAATTCTTTCTGTTAACTTAATTGTTATGTATTTTTACATTTGGTTTTGTTGTAATTGTTTTCTTGTAGTTAAGTTTGTTAGGCAAACTCTTAGGATGCTTAGGATGTTGTTTTCATGAATACTACTTGTTCTTCAAAAGTAAATCTTTTTTGCTAGTAAAATATTTACTAAAAATCCTTTTATTATATTTTACTTTGTTTTGGGTTTTGTGTTACTTCTGAATTTGTTGGAGTTTTGTGTTTCAACTTTGTCTTAAGTATTTCCTTCATCAACCTTGTTGATTTTGTTTCTTGTGTTACCTTGTGATTGTTAGAATTGATTGCTAGTGTTTGCTTATGTATGCAATGTTTGTTATATAGATTTTCATCGGAGAGTGACATATAGTTCTATCAAGTTATTTATGAGAGCGATCTTTATCTTCATCAACAGTACAGGCAAGTTCACTTTGACCATCTTTTCATACCTATGTTTTATTGCATATAGTGACATCATTTCAACAAATCCCTCCCGTAGTGTTATTGAAATTCTTGTAGTTGAGTAGAATGCATGAGGTAGGAACCCACCACTTGTTACTAAAGCCCCGGGAACGCTAGTTAGTGCAATGCTATGCTAAAGTAGACGGGGTCTGGTATGAGTGTTCGTGAGTGGTGTGAAGAAGGACTCCACGTCAAAACGACGACTTCATGAAGGCTTCTTCAAGACCTGCATATTCAAGACCTCAAGACTTCGAGACTCGAGAAACAAGTTTTTCAATACACACTACTGGGTGAGGGATGGTTGAAACGGTACCCTGGAGAAACCAGTGGATTTGCCTAGGTGTTGCTGGAGATGGCCAGTATTCACGTGGAAAGCCTCACCCAGACTCAAAGGGAAGGATGAATACTTCATGCGCGGAAGCTTACCTGTGTAGCCACAAGTCATTATGGGCTCTGGCTTGGTTGATCTTTGTTGTGACTCTGCTGGGCAGTGCTACGAGATGTAGTCGACGTTAGGATTGGATGGGCACTGTCGGACAGTCAGGGAAACACTCTGAAAGACCATGTTTCTTTCATCCTGTTCTCAAACACCAGGCAGTGCGAGGACTTACCAGGAGGGAAAGAATCTTGTGGGTAAAGTAGACAACACTCTGCAGAGTTAAACCTAATCGATTAGCCGTGTCCCCGGTTACGGACAATTTGAGCTTCTAGACTTGGATCTATCTCTGAACTCTCAACACTGGACTGATAACTAATTGTGGGCAACTTAATGATACTTGTGGGCATTTGAGACATTGGTTGGCGGAACCATGTCATGATAGGTAACTCCATAGTGAAATTCCTGATATTCCTTTGTTGTAGGAAAATAAAATCAGCTTTTACGCAAAAACTCAGACACAGAGCCACAAAGCCTTTGCATATAGAATAGTCTTTATTCTTCTGTTCTACTATGGTGATCTTGCCAGTAAATTCCATGTACTGACCTACACGGCTGCAACGTCTTATGTTGCAGATACTCTTCTACGACGGGTAAGAGTACGATCCAGGGTTACGGTCCGCACTCAACCTACCGTTGGTGTTATTGGGACTCCACTCCCGTTGACTGTATCCGCTGCTATTTTAAGGTATATATCAGTTTTACGTTAATTACATGTGATTGCACTTTGATATATACATTGATGTACTGTGTGTGCCAGCATACTGATCCAGGGATGGCACAGAAAACACAGATGGCTTGACTTGTTTTGAGTTGGGTCGCTACATCATCATTACAATGATCACCACTGCTCACCATATAATTACCTTGTGGCAATCCACATGTAGGTGAAGTAGATGAAGTTGAGAATACAACGCCACCGGAGGTGGAACGAGAATAATCATCCCTACAAATCTTGGACACACCATATTTATCTTGAAGATTTGTTTGCAACTCATGAGCATCGCGAAACAACATGAGTTGAAATATAACTACTTTGCTAAAAGCATTAAAAAAGCACATTAGAAGCTTGAGCATTGAGATAAGAGTTTTTTCTCAGCCTCTAAAGATATGTTTTGAGAAACCTTTGGAGGATAAAAACACATATCTACAATTCGCTCTAAATTTGGGTCCATGACCCTAAAGAGATTAAGCATGTGAATTACCCAAACATCAAAATTTATGCCATCAAAACTAAGAGTGTCAGAGAATCATAATCCCCTAGTCAACATCCTTACTCTCTAGGTGGTAAAACCTAATAACTAGAGACCTAGATCTGATACCAATTGAAAGGACGTGGATGTCGCCTAGAGGGTGGTGAATAGATGCTTTAAAATAATTATGATTTAGGCTTGAACAAATGCGGAATAAAACTATCGTTTAATTAGTCAAGCAAAAAACCTAAAACAACTAGGCTCACCTATGTGCACCAAATACTTATGCTAAGAAAGATAAACAAATCAGTGATAACAAGATATATAACATGAAACAATATGGCTATCACAAAGTAAAGTGCATAATTAAAGGGCTTGGGTAAGAGATAACTGAGGCACACGGAGACATCGATGTATCCCGAAGTTCACACCCTTGCAGATGCTAATATCCGTTCAGAGCGGTATGAGGGCACAATGCTCCGCAATAAGCCACTAGGGTCACCGTAATCTCCTCACGCCCTCGCACAATCCAAGATGTCATGATTCCACTAAGGGACCCTTGAGGGCGGTCACTGAACCCGTTCAAACAAGGTTGGGGCAAACTCCACAACTCAATTGGAGGCTCCCAACAACACCACGAAGCTTCACCACAAAGGATTGTGGCTCCGAGGTGACCTCAAATTCTCGGGGCAATCTCCACAACCTAATTGGAGACCCCAAAGCTTGCCCAGGGGTTTGCACCACAATGATTGAGCTCTGAGGCACCACCAACCGTCTAGGGCGCCAAAACACCCAAAAGGAACAAGATCTAGGGTTCTCAAACACCCAAGATTAATAAGCTTGTCAACTTCTCACTTCCATGTATCACCATGGAGAACTCAAAACTATCCACCAAATGCAATGGCAAGGGCACACGGAGTGCCCACGTACTTCTCTCCCAAATCCCACCACAACAACTAATGCTATGGAGGAAAGTGAGAGGAAGAACGAAGAAGAACACGAAGAACTCCAAGGTCTATCTCCAAAGGGTTCCCCTCACATAGAGGAAAAAGTGATTGGTGGAAATGTGGATCTAGATCTCCTCTCTCGTTTCCCTAAAAAAGGAGCAAGAATCATTGGAGGGATTGAGAGTTAGCAAGCTCTAAGAAGGTCAACACGAGCTCAAAAGATGGGGACCATTGGGGAAGAAGACCCCCTTAAATAGGTCCCCACGAATCTGCTAGTTATGTTCGTAATAACATAGGAGCGGTACAACCTCTATGCTCACTGGTACAACCAATAGTACCAATTATACCGGAACAACGGGCCTACAACCGCCCAAGAACCGCTCCAAAACGGAACCTAGTCTGGTGGTAGAGTGATACATGGCCGGTGGAGCCTTCAGACAAATTCTGGAGTGGTACAACCTCTCCAAACACCGGTTGTACCGGTCGACCGGTACAACCTCTATTAGAACTGGTACAACCTCTTAGTGTAAAACATCTAAGACAAAAACAGCCATAACTTTCGCATACGAGCTCTGAATTGATCAAACTCAAGCTTGTTGGATAGCAGACGACAAGTAGTATCCAAACAACGAATGGTTATAGCAAGAAGAGGTAGTTGAAAATGCCAATGATATAGAGATGTGAAACCTCTATGAATGAAGAACCGGCAAAAACTCCAACATTGAAAACTTCATAGAAGATGCATATGGACTCCGTTTTCGATGAACTCGAGCTTGTCATGAAGATGACCATAAGCTCTAAAACTCACCAAGAGAAAAGACAAGCAAGAACCAAGAAATATGACGATGCCAAGAATGCAATGGTTTGATCTCTCAACGAATGATACAATCAAGCTACTCACGTGAGAGCCCCCCTTGATAATACGACTATCGATCCTATAACCCAGTCTCCCAACTACCACCATGAGACCTGTAAAACAGGAAACACTATCAAGGTCAAACCTTTGCCTTGCGCATAGTCCACTTGAGCTAGATGATGATGACCTTGTCCTCCTCAAGTTGGACCACCTTTCTTGATTGCGCTGGCTCAATGAAGACTAGTATATTGCTGCCCATACTACACTATGGGCGAGCCACTCTTCGGCACATCTTCACAAGTCCATTATCACCACAATGGACGACAAGCTTCAAGCATGATCTCTCCATGATGCTTCACTTGAACTTGCACACCACAACCTTGATGACGATCACCACTTGATGTCATCCTCCATGGGACTATACCTAACCCCACAAAGAACTCTCACGTAGACCATGGGTTAGTACACAAATCACAATGGACAATGCTTACCATACCATGTGATCACTTGATCCCTCTCGGTACATCTTTTACGCTTTGTGTGTTTATCAACTTGGTTCACTCTTTGACTTAGTCTTGATCAACCTTGTATCTTATATTCTCTGTTCATAAAGATGATGTCTTGACGGTAAACATGAATGTCCACACAATCTTCTTCAAGACATGCTTGCAATAAGCTCAACTCTCAGATGACCAATCTTTGTATAAATCCTTGAATACCACATTGGTCACCATATAAACTCCTTGAAACCAACACATGTACTTCAAGAAGTGCATATGGACAAATCCTTCGAATATAACTGAAGGCAACCATTAGTCCATAGGGATTGTAAACAATTACCAAAACCACATATGGAGAAATATGCTCTAACAACTTCTACTAGTTCTATTGGTCCCACTAAGACTTCTCTTAGCCAAGTTAGACTTGAGCAAGAAAATGAACTTTTTAAAGGGATTATAGAGAAAGGTATATACAAGAGTCTTGCCGGGTGTAAGAAATTGCAAGCACGGAGGATACCAGAAGAACTATGGAATTGGCTACTTAAACACAAATGGAGTTGAATGGGAAGAAGGTCAATACCCCAAGCCCAAGTTTGTTCCTCAAAGGGAGAACATACTCTTCCCAAGGGAACAAAATCTCAAGATGACCTTCCACCACAAGACCACAAGGTCAAGGGCAAGGACAAGCTTCAATAGGATATTGACTCATATGAAGATGAATCCCAAGCTTTGGTGAAGTGGGTTCTCATGGCTACTTCAAGCTCAACTTCTACAAGTGCCACTTCAACACCAAGGATCCCCATCAACTTGATGTGGGTCCCCAAGAAGAATAACTAGAGAAGTTCTTGAGGGGTGACTCCGCCAATGAAATTCACTCACGTTCATTATTGGCAATAACTAGTTGCAATCAACATCAACACCATGCAATAGTTCTAGGAGTCACACATTCCCTCAAAGGACATCATCATGTATGCTTTGAACTCCATGTCCATATATATCCTTGTATTTATCTCTTGTGTATTGGGACTGACCCATGTAGGTGAGAAGAGTAAGAAACAACAAGGATGCTCCCAACTCATGGTGATCTTCATAAACTTTGAGCATCCATCACTACTTCACCTACATGAAGTCTTCATCGACAAAACCCGAGGTTAGTTAATCCCTCTCAAGGGGGATGTCACATTAAGGGGGAGATTTACTCTAAGACTTGAGTCAAAGCATCTCAAAGCATGTGATAAAATTAACAAACTTTATGTAAAAGTGGTAACCCCATGTCGGGACCCCGATCCTAAGTCATATGATTCCATACTATAACAAGCCACATCACTTTGCGACCTCATGCACGGTACTCCACGACTGCAGCCTTACCTTGGCCGGGACCGTTTGCGTCTTTTGGCTCACGTATGTGAACATGTCGCTGGCAATCACACAACAAAGAACCCGGGCCGACATGACTAGTCATAGAACCCAAGTGGCACATCCTTACGGAAACATGCATACATAACCCAGCAATGCAGGTGTCGGCCTCAAGCGTGTGTAGACGAGTCATAGCAAGCTACAAGGACTCCATTACGTCGCGAGACACGAATGTCATCACTGCACGTAGACAAGTCGTAGCAGGCTACGAGGACTCCATTACATTGCGATAAATTTCCCCGAAGGGACAGACACAGCAGCAAAGAAGGATACATGCGGTCAATCAATGTGTCTGGAGCAGTAGCAAGCTACCATGGCTCGGTGGAAGCACAAAGAGGCAGTTTCCGTAAAGAGTACTACTAAAGGCACACGACTAGGTGTCGGATCTCATACATACCGTTGCACGTCACACGTACGCATGACATGCCCTATATGCATAGATACAACTATGGCATCACAACATAACCATACAACAACATGACTTTTATTTAAGAGGCTCAGACGAGCCTTGCATAATATGTTCTTACAGATAGGGGTCACATGACCCGACACTCAAGCCATACAAACAAAGTCATACAAGCCAGCGGAAACTTAAGCTGTCTGAGTATAGACGGCGGAATATAAAAGAGGCACACGACCTGACTATCTACAGCCCACCACATGGGCAAGATCGTAGCTGGGACACCAGCTATTCGGCATCGTCAACGTCTACATAGAACCCACCTGATGAGTCCTGGTTCTCTTCTGCAACATTAATTAAGCAAGGATGAGTATAATCGTACTCAGCAAGTCTTTAAAATAGACCTAGTCTATTTATGCTTATGTATCAACAAAGGGAGGTGGTGGAGTTTATGCAGAATGCCAGCTTTGACTCATGGCTAACCTACACTACTCAGTTTTAAACTCTTTGTTACAATTTTAGTTATCGCACACGAGTCCACTATCTCCATCACAATACACCACCATGGATTCACCTTCCCCTTCCAGAAGAGTGCCATCCACGGTACTCACACTTGTCTTGATATTTTTAGGAGTATCCATTTGATTATCTATGAACAACATAAGTTCACCAAGTAGTCCATATCCGAGGACGCGGCTATTCGAATAGTTTCATACCCTATAGGGGTGTACTTCTTCACACACGCTCTCGCCACTTATCGCTATGTGCCATAAACCATGCACCTCGGCAACCTTCAAGCGGATGCCCAGCGAGGGAGTCGGCCACGACCGTCAATCACATAAGACCTTTAGTCCAGGCTATCGCCTATTTGAGACTGAACCCGCACGGAAGTCCGGCCGAAGTTTCCGCTACGGTCCCAAACGATGTGCGCAGGGTTCCCAAGCCCACCATTCGGGTGACCCTTGGTACACCATGCCACTGCCTACCGCGTCGTAACCCACCCAGAGGGTCAGCGCTACGCATGGCCTCCAGCATGCTATAAACACCAGAAACTACTTGCAATACCTGGATCAAGGACTAAGTGACTGATAAGTCGAGCGGGGTCATATTTCAGGGCCCAGCATGTGGTAGTAACTAGTCTGGGATCACAAACACGGAACCCAGTTCCTAAGAACGGTCCCAATGAGACATCCCACTATGCACTCCTACATAGCCTCTCATCTCTACCTTTACCAAATCATATTCATTATGAGCTCATCACATCGAACAACACTGTTTCACTCAGTTCATCACCAGATGAAACAGACCTGACACAACTCTAAGCATAGCAAGCATAGCAAGCAAAGTAAGCTAAGCACATCATGGCACAAGCATCTACCAGGTATGCTAGGTTGCAAGGTTTAGCTATTTACCGTGACAAGATCAGGTCATGCATACTAATAGGATCATCTATCGTGTATGACCGACATATGACTGTTTGTCCTAATGCAATAAACGAGAGCAAGAGCGAGAGAGTGGGATGTTATAGGAATGATCAATGGGGTTGCTTGCCTTGCTGAGTTGTGGAGGAGTTCTCTCCTTCGTCGGGATATCCGGCGATATCGTCTGGATTAGGGCCTACCGCAACGCAAATAATAACAGTCAATACATGCGAATGCAACAATATGATGCATGATCATGGCATGGTGGTATGCATGGTGAGCTAGTACAACTAGTGATCATGTCAATTTAAAATACATTTGAATATAGGTTCAAAGTTGTTCTTATTTGCAATTCCCATATATTAACCTAATGGAAACTGTCCATGTTCACCTATTTAGATTGCTCTAACATGCATGAGAATAGCACCATTGGGTTCATTGGATTTTTATGATCAATTTTCATATATAAATTATTTTCATCTGACTTACAGATTATTTTATATGATTTTTCAAAGTTTTAAACAATTTCTGGAATTTCCTAATTTATTTTTATTAAGGAAATTAAGTTATTGCGTCAGCATGATGTCATGATGACATCAGCTGGTCAGCTGACCCGACCAGAGTCAAACCTGACATGTGGGGTCCACATGTCAGTGACTGGTTAACTTAATTAACTAATTAAAACTAATCCTAACTATTTAACAAACCTGGGCCCACATGTCATTGACTAATTAGTTTAATTAATTTAATTAATTAATTTATTCCTAATCAGGGGTTAGCCAGAGGCTGGCCCCACCTGTCAGGGTCAACCCCCATGGTCAAACTGAGCAGAGTCACCGGTGTTGAGCCGCCGGCGACTCCAGGAACGGCGGAGAGATCGGAAAACCTCCTCCGATGGCCAAATCCACGGCGGATGGGCTCAAACTGCAGCCTATGCATGCGCCCATCCATTGGGGCACGACCCCGAGGCTGGGGTGGCTTGGAACGTCGCCGGCGACGACCTTGGCGGATGGCAGCGCTCGGGCTCCGACGGAACCACGGCTACAGACCACAACATGACGCGCTCTAAGCACCTATGGCACCTACTTGACCCTACGAGCACGATGGCATCCTTGGAAGGACCCATCGGTCACCGGAGCATCGTCGACGGCGAGAACAGCGGCGACCGGAGCTCGGGCTCGAACGAATACGCGGCTACAGAGCATGAAAACGAATAGGGAGAGAGGGAAGAGGCTCGGGGCTCATGGCGGATGCTGAGGCAACGACACGAGCTCGGGGACGGCTTGACGACGATGAAATCGACGGCAGCGAGCTTTTGACCCAAGGAGGAAGAAGAGGCCAGGGTTCCCTCGATGGAGCTCTGGGCGGCGATTCCTTTGGCGAGGAGGATCAGGGTATCGAGGCGGAGCTTCTGCCTTCTCTATAGCAAGGGGGAGGGATGAAGGCGAGCAGGCGACGGCGAACTATGGCACGGCCATGGCGGAGCAGAGGGGGAAGAGGAGAGAGCGAGGAGCGGAGGGAGAATGATCTCGGGGGAGAGAGATCGCGTGTCTTCCAGGCGCGGGGAAGCAGGGGAGCAGCCTGCTCCGTGGAAGCAGGAGGTAGAGGCCGCCGATGGCTCGGTCGCCACCTCGACGCCTACTGGCGCGAGGTGGAAGATGACCTTCCCACCCCTGGTTGGCTGGGCTGGGCCTTCCACTTCACAGGTAAGTCTCCTCTCTTTTCTTTTTATTTCTGTTTTCTGATTTCAACTAACATTTGTTTATTTCTTTGCAGGTCCAAATACCCTTTCAAATAATTCCAAAACTTTTATATATTCAAATTTGAATATTTCAAACTTGTATAGAAAGTTTCAGATTATTTTGAAAACAGTTATAATGAAAATATTTTTTATTTGTCATTTTCAGAGACTTAAATCAGTAATTTAAATTATTTGAAATGTTCAAATAATTAGAATGGTCCCTGGTATATCCATGTCCTCAATTATCAGACATAGGGAACATTTTTGATGGGCATTTTGGATTTGTTGAAATTTCATTTATCTGGAATTTCTTTAATTCATTAAGTGCTTGGGGTTTCTTTTCTTTCTCCCCATTTCATATTGATGCAATGATGATGATGATGATGCAAACACATTGCTAGCCTAGGACACTTGCTAGGGTTGTGACAACTCACCCCCACTCAAAAGAATCTCGTCCCGAGATTTTGAAGTCGTCGGGAAGAGCGCGGGGTACTCTAGTCGAAGACGATCTTCTCTTTCCCATGTCGCCTCCTTTTCAGAATGATGCGACCACTGAACCTTGAGAAACTTGATGTTCCGACGCCGAGTGGTACGCTCAGCTTGATCAAGAATACGAACAGGGTATTCTCGGTATGTAAGGTTATCTTGGAGATCAAGCGCTTCCTGGTCTACTTCGCGGACAGGATCCGAAAAGCAACACCTGAGTTGTGAGACGTGGAAGACATCATGAACCTTGGAAAGATGCGGTGGAAGTTCCAATTGGTAGGCTACTTCTCCTCGTTTGGCAAGAATGCGAAAAGGTCCAATGTAACGAGGAGCCAATTTGCCTTTGACACCGAATCGATGGGTACCCTTCAGAGGTGTAACCCGAAGATAAGCCTTCTCGTCAACTTCATAGGTCACAGACTTATGATGACGGTCATATTGACTCTTCTGACGAGATTGGGCTGTTTTCAACTTTTCACAAATAACGCGAACTTGCTCTTCTGCATCCTGGATCATGTCCGGACCAAAGAGTTGCCTCTCTCCGGTTTCTGACCAGTTAAGAGGTGTTCGACATCTTCGTCCATAGAGAACTTCAAAAGGGGCTTTGCCCAAGCTTGACTGATAACTGTTGTTATATGCAAATTCAGCAAACGAAAGGCAGTTCTTCCAATTCATACCGAAAGATATAACACAAGCTCGGAGCATGTCTTCGAGAATTTGATTGACTCGCTCAACTTGACCACTTGATTGAGGGTGGAAGGCAGTGCTAAAGGATAGATGAGTCCCCATAGCGGTTTGAAAACTTTCCCAAAATCGAGAAGTAAAGGTACTTCCGCGGTCTGAGTTAATCTCCAAAGGAACACCATGAATAGAAACTATTCGAGAAACATATAACTCTGCTAGCTGGCTAGCAGTAATGCTTTCACGAACAAGAAGAAAATGAGCCACTTTGGAGAGGCGATCAATGACTACAAATATAGCATTGTTCCCTCTCTTGGTCCTGGGAAAACCGGTGATGAAATCCATACCGACCTTATCCCATTTCCACTCAGGAATAGCTAAAGGTTGAAGGGTGCCAGCAGGCCTTTGATGTTCTGCTTTCACACGATGACAAACGTCGCAATTAGCAACATACTGAGCAATTTCTCTCTTCATCCTAGTCCACCAGAACCTCTGGCGTAGGTCCTGATACATTTTGGTACTACCCGGATGAATTGTGAGAGGAGAATCATGAGCCTCCTTAAGAATAAGCTGTCTTAGACGGGTGCTCTTGGGAACCACCAACCGATTCTGAAAGAACACCACACCTTGATCATCTATAGAGAAGTCCTTAGCGAGACCGCTAACGAGGTTCTCTTTGATTCGGGAAATTCCCTTATCACGCCTTTGGCCAGCTATGATTTGATCCTTAAGAGTAGGTTTCGCCACCAGGTTGGATAGGAATCCCTGAGGAACAATGTGAAGGTTTAACTTTCGGAATTCCTCATAGAGAAGCGGTTGACCTTGTTGTAACATCAGATTGTTACAATAAGACTTACGACTTAGTGCATCAGCCATGACATTGGCTTTCCCCGGGGTGTAAGTTATCCCTAAGTCGTAATCTGTAATCAACTCTACCCACCGTCTTTGCCTGAGATTCAAATCCGGCTGGGTGAAGATATATTTCAGACTTTGGTGATCAGTGTATATCTCGCAACGATTACCCAGAAGATACTGTCGCCATGTCTTTAGTGCATGGACTACAGCTGCAAGCTCAAGATCATGTGTTGGATAATTATCCTCATGTGGACGCAACTGACGAGATGTGTATGCAATCACATGATGATCTTGCATGAGAATGCAACCTAATCCTTGTCGCGAGGCGTCGCAGTAGATAATAAAGTCCTTAGAAAAATCTGGTGGCACCACAACGGGAGCAGAGGTCAGTCGTCTTTTCAACTCCTGAAAACTATGCTCGCATTGTGGGGTCCACTCGAACCTTTTATCTTTCTTGAGGAGTTCAGTCAGAGGTTTCGGAACCTTGGAGAAGTTCTCAACAAAGCGGCGACAATAGCTCGCTAAGCCAAGGAAACTCCGAACTTGCTTAACCGATTCGGGCTGAGTCCAATCAAGGACGTCCTGAACTCTCTCGGGATTGACAGCAATACCTTTGCCAGAGATCACGTGGCCTAGATAGGTCACTTCCGGCAACCAGAATTCACACTTGGAGAATTTGGCATATAAGCGGTGCTCTCGAAGTTTCATCAATACCAGCCTTAGATGCTCGGCATGTTCTTGTTTGTTCTTCGAGTAGATGAGTATATCATCAAGGTAAACCACGACAAATTTATCCAAATACTCCATGAAGATTGAATTCATCAGACGAGAGAAGGTGGCTGGGGCATTGGTTAAACCGAAGGACATGACGGTGTACTCGTATTGGCCATAACGAGTGACAAAAGCCGTTTGTGGAATGTCCCCGTTTCTAATTCTGATTTGATGGTATCCCAACCTCAAATCCATTTTGGAGAAGACAGAGGATCCAGCGAGTTGATCATACAAATCGTTGATCCTGGGGAGCGGATACTTGTTCTTGATAGTGACCAGATTCACTGGTCGATAATCCACAACCATCCGATCCGATCCATCCTTCTTCTTAACGAAGAGGACGGGGCAAGCCCAAGGAGAAGAGCTAGGACGAATGAAACCTTTCTTCAAAGCTTCATCAAGTTGGGTTTTTAGCTCGGCTAGTTCTAAGGGTGCCATCTTATAGGGTCTTCTGGCTATTGGGACTGTCCCTGGAATAAGTTCTATCACGAACTCAACATCTCTGACAGGTGGAATACCTGGCAGTTCTTTTGGAAAGACATCCGGAAAATCACGGACTACCGGAATATCTTCTAACTCTGGAAGAGGGCTAGCACTTAGGGAATAGAGTTGGTGCTTGGTTGTTCGAGTAGAGACATTAACTATCTCACCCGAAGGATGTGTAAGTTGAACATTCCTAGAATGAGTATCAATCTTGGCATAGTGAGCTTTCATCCAATCCATACCTAGAATGATATTGATGTCCGAAGACTTAAGAACTATCAAGGATGCTAGGAATACTAGTCTATCCACCAGAATTTCATTGTCATGACTCACTCTAGAAGTTTGCCATTTTGAACCAGGAGTCTGAACTACTAAGGGAGTGGGCATGTCACAGAAGGACATGTTATGCAACTGTGCATAACTTTCTGAGATGAATGAATGAGATGCCCCAGTATCAAATAGAACAGATGCTGGATGGCTATTAACAAGAAGCATACCTAGAATGACATCAGGATCTTCAAGGGCTTCTTCAGCAGACACATAATTCACTCACCCACGGGCAGGAGTTGGCTTCACATAGTAAGCTTTTCCTGGTTTCCCAAGTCCAGCGGGCTTAGCATTGTTCTGGGGACACTCACAAGAATAGTGTCCCGGTTCTCCACATTTGTAGCATACCACTGTAGCACGAGGGCCGACATTTGTTTGAGGTCCTCCAAAGGGTCTGGGTGGAGGGTTGGGCTGAACTGGACGAGGTGCCTGGAAGGATGGCCTCGCGGTGTATCTTGCCGGCAAAGCTGCATTGGGCACCCAAACTCGGCATTTGTTAGGGCCTGAACCTGATGCAGGGTTGAAGTCACGGTTATGCTTTCTCGTAGCCTCGTAGTTAGTTTGTCCGGACTCAGCATTGATGGCCTTATTGACGAGAGCCTGGAAGGTGGTGCACTCGTGCAAGCGAAGATCTCGGCGAAGCTCAGCATTAAGTCCCTTGCGGAACCTAGCCTGCTTTTTAGCATCAGTTGAGACTTCCTCTGGAGCATAGCGAGCAAGATTACCAAACTCGCGACTGTATGCATCCACTGACAATCTGCCCTGGTTGAAGGCACATAATTCCTCTCTTTTGCGATCCATCAGCCCTTCCGGGATGTGATGGAGATGGAATGCGGCGCTGAACTCTGCCCAGGTTGGTGCAGGTCCTTGGAGACGCATAGCCTCATAGCTTTCCCACCATAGGTTGGTAGGTCCCTCCAGAAAGTACGTCGCAAAGGTCACCTTGTTGGCCTCTGAAACATTTGCAGCTCGGATCTTGTGTGACATACTAGTCAGCCAATCATCCGTATCGAGGGGGTCGATCGAATGATGGTACTTGGGCGGACACAACTTGATAAAGTCACCAAGTGATACTCCATCATGGTGATCATTGCGGGGAGCACGAGCTGTGTTTTGTTCAATTCTTTCCAACAGCCTATTGGTCTCCCTCTTATTCCTTTCAGCCTCTAGCATCACCTCCGCTAGGGATGGTGCATGTGGCAGCTCCTCTTGCCTTGGCTGGCTACTCTCGCCCTGCTCAGGAGCAGGCATGGGATTGTTCCTCGTTGCCACCATCCTGGGGAAAACAATCCACAGCTTAGACATAGAGAACATCAACTCTAAGACATGAATTAAGGAATGTGCTGATCAACATGGCATGTAGGATAAACACCAATCAACATGGTAAAGCAACTACCATATGAACATTAGGTTTCATACACACCATGACTTAGTTCAGTACAAACCCAAGCTGAAAACAACTACGAAGAGATGACACAACTCATCGGAGGCATTACAAGCTTCCTATACATTATCTATCTACACCTCTGGAACTCAAGTCTCGACCTAGGTCATATCCCACAAGACACGCAGGACTGTGGCGATACGACTACTACCATACTAGGACTAACATCCACGCACTCAAACATCACCATAGAATGCCTGGTACAGGTTACCCCCGTGACCTGGGAGCTAAACCTGAGGATCTGGAAACACTCTAGCCTGAGATCCCTGGAAACCATAAGGACACAGATGTGGCCTTGGTCCCCTTGTCGGCGGCAACAACGGTCCTCGAATAGGGGTGATGCCTCCAACATCAGGCAGTCTACGTGTGTTGGCAAATGAGTCCATGATGGGGTCAGCATCTCCAAATCTCCATAGCCTGTCTACACGACAGGTGCCAACTGCGTCAAGGCTGTCCAAAGACGTGCACGGGTAGCATAGAGCTCCATACGAAGGGCACATGCATCACGATCCCTGTTCTCCAACATCTGAGCGATCACCTACAGTCTAGGGTCCTTATGAGAATGATCAAAGTAGGCTGCACTAAGATATCCATCCTCTCCTCCCATGGAAGCAGGAAAATAGCAGAACTCCGTGTTCTGTAGCAGACCATGGTGAAACCTCATGATAGTCAGCATGGTGTAGGCGGCTTCCTGAACTGCCATATCTATGGTAACTCCCAATCCATGAGTCCAGTGAAGTGGCTCTGCAGCTCCAGGATATGAAGGATATATCCTAACGGTACTCAAATACTGACTCTGGTTGAAATCTCGATACGGCTCCTCCACCGTGTACTCTGGGTACCAGCGATATCCAGCCTCCATCATAACTCTAACCAACGTGGCTGTGTGACCCGGCACATCGATGCACCTGGTCAAACGGACCACCTGACGGGAAGGACGAGGGGGCATCTGAAACAGAGAATGATGCAAAGACATTAGAGATCCTAGCAAAAATTGGACAGCATAATGGCTGTAATTGCTCAAGAAATTTTTTGAGACAATTGAAAAAGATTGGAAAGGCACAACCACTCGACTATCTAGACTTAATCCCTTCTCCATCTGTTTGTCACACCAACAATACTTGAATATCTGCATTCACTTACAACCAAGCTAGCTATTGGTCCATGGCTAGTAACTCGTCATCCTAAGCAATAGATGAGAATCCTAGTTCCTATCCCCATAGAAGAGATGAGAATGACCCAACATAGAATAACTTGGGAAGAGGAGTAAAAAGAGCCTTACGTTCCCTTCCACAATCAATTCCCCTACTTATCTATAGTGTTTCTAGACTCAACTTTGACCGGTTTGGCTTGGTAGTCCTACAGTCAGTCAGGCTCTGATACCAACGCTGTCGGGACCCCGATCCTAAGTCATATGATTCCATACTGTAACAAGCCACATCACTTTGCGGCCTCACGCACGGTACTCCACGGCTGCAGCCTTACCTTGGCCGGGACCATTTGCGTCTTTTGGCTCACGTATGTGAACGTGTCGCTGGCAATCACACAACAAAGAACCCGGGCCGACATGACTAGTCATAGAACCCAAGTGGCACATCCGTACGGAAACAGGCATACATAACCCAGCAATGCAGGTGTCGGCCTCAAGCGTGTGTAGACGAGTCATAGCAAGCTACAAGGACTCCATTACGTCGCGAGACACGAATGTCATCACTGCACGTAGACGAGTCGTAGCAGGCTACGGGGACTCCATTACACTACGAGACATTTCCCCGAAGGGATAGACACAACAACAAAGAAGGATACATGCCGGTCAATCAATGTGTCCGGAGCAGTAGCAAGCTACCATGGCTCGGTGGAAGCACAAAGAGGCAGTTTCCCGTAAAGAGTACTACTAAAGGCACACGACTAGGTGTCAGATCCCATACATACCTTTGCACGTCACACGTACGCACGACATGCCCGATATGCATAGATACAACTATGGCATCACAACATAACCATACAACAACATGAATTTTATTTCAGAGGCTCAGACGAGCCTTGCATAATATGTTCTTACAGATAGGGGTCACATGACCCGACACTCAAGCCATACAAACAAAGTCATACAAGCCAGTGGAAACTTAAGCTGTCTCAGTACAGACGGCGGAATATAAAAGAGGCACACGGCCTGACTATCTACAGCCCACCACACGGGCAAGATCGTAGCTGGGACACCAGCTATTCGGCATCATCAACGTCTAGATAGAACCCACCTGATGGGTCCTGGTTCTCTTCTGCAACATTAATTAAGCAAGGATGAGTACAATCGTGCTCAACAAGTCTTTAAAAACAGACCTAGTCTATTTATGCTTATGTATCAACAAAGGGAGGTGGTGGAGTTTATGCAGAATGCCAGCTTTGACTCATGGCTAACCTACACTACTCAGTTTTAAACTCTTTGTTACAATTTTAGTTATCACACACGAGTCCACCATCACAATACACCACCATGGATTCACCTTCCCCTTCCAGAAGAGTGCCATCCATGGTACTCACACTTGTCTTGATATTTTTAGGAGTATCCATTTGATTATCTATGAACAACATAAGTTCACCAAGTAGTCCATATCCGAGGACGCGGCTATTCGAATTGTTTCATACCCTACAGGGGTGTACTTCTTCACACACGCTCTCGCCACTTATCACTATGTGCCATA
This sequence comes from Hordeum marinum, assembly GCA_022496015.1. Lineage (NCBI taxonomy): Eukaryota > Viridiplantae > Streptophyta > Magnoliopsida > Poales > Poaceae > Hordeum > Hordeum marinum. The sequence continues at coordinate 157,341,311 of CM039677.1, forward strand.
AACCATGCACCTCGGCAACCTTCAAGCGGATGCCCAGCGAGGGAGTCGGCCACGACCGTCAATCACATAAGACCTCTAGTCCAGGCTATCGCCTATTTGAGACTGAACCCGCACGGAAGTCCGGCCGAAGTTTCCGCTACGGTCCCAAACGATGTGCGCAGGGTTCCCAAGCCCACCATTCGGGTGACCCTTGGCACACCATGCCACTGCCTACCGCGTCGTAACCCACCCAGAGGGTCAGCGCTACGCATGGCCTCCAGCATGCTATAAACACCAGAAACTACTTGCAATACCTGGATCAAGGACTAAGCGACTGATAAGTCGAGCGGGGTCATATTTCAGGGCCCAGCATGTGGTAGTAACTAGTCTTGGATCACAAACACGGAACCCAGTTCCTAAGAACGGTCCCAATGAGACAACCCACTATGCACTCCTACATAGACTCTCATCACTACCTTTACCAAATCGTATTCATTATGAGCTCATCACATCGGACAACACTGTTTCACTCAGTTCATCACCTAGATGAAACAGACCTGATACAATTCTAAGCATAGCAAGCATAGCAAGCAAAGTAAGCTAAGCACATCATGGCACAAGCATCTACCAGGTATGCTAGGTTGCAAGGTTTAGCTATTAACCGTGACAAGATCAGGTCATGCATAAGAATAGGATCATCTATCGTGTATGACTGACATATGACTGTTTGTCCTAATGCAATAAACGAGAGCAGGAGCGAGAGAGTGGGATGTTATAGGAATGATCAATGGGGTTGCTTGCCTTGCTGAGTTGCGGAGGAGTTCTCTCCTTCGTCGGGATATCCGGCGATATCGTCTGGATTAGGGCCTACCGCAACGCAAATAATAACATTCAATACACGCGAATGCAATAATATGATGCATGATCATGGCATGGTGGTATGCATGGTGAGCTAGTACAACTAGTGATCATGTCAATTTAAAATACATTCGGTATAGGTTCAAAGTTGTTCTTATTTGCAATTCCCATATATTAACCTAATGGAAAGTGTCCATGTTCACCTATTTAGATTGCTCTAACATGCATGAGAACAGCACCATTGGGTTCATTGGATTTTTCTGATCAATTTTCATATATAAATTATTTTCATCTGACTTACAGATTATTTTATATGTTTTTTCAAAGTTTAAAACAATTTCTGGAATTTCCTGATTTATTTTTATTAAGGAAATTAAGTTATTGCGTCAGCATGATGTCATGATGACATCAGCTGGTCAGCTGACCCGACCAGAGTCAAACCTGACATGTGGGGTCCACATGTCAGTGACTGGTTAACTTAATTAACTAATTAAAACTAATCCTAACTATTTAACAGACCTGGGCCCACATGTCATTGACTAATTAGTTTAATTAATTTAATTAATTAATTTATTCCTAATCAGGGGTTAGCCAGAGGCTGGCCCCACGTGTCAGGGGTCAACCCCCATGGTCAAATTGACCAGAGTCACCGGCGTTGAGCCGGCGGTGACTCCAGGAACGGCGGAGAGGATCGGAAAACCTCCTCCGACGGCCAAATCCACGGCGGATGGGCTCAAACTGCAGCCTATGGATGCGCCCGTCCATTGGGGCACGACCCCGAGGCTGGGGTGGCCTGGAACATCGCCGGCGACGACCTTGGCGGACGTCAGCGCTCGGGCTCCGACGGAACCATGGCTACAGACCACAACAGCACGCGCTCTAAGCACCTATGGCACCTACTTGACCCTACAAGCACGATGGCATCCTTGGAAGGACCCATTGGTCACCGGAGCATCATCGACGGCGAGAACAGCGTCGACCGGAGCTCGGGCTCGAACGAATACGCGGCTACAAAGCATGAAAACGAATGGGGGGAGAGGGAAGAGGCTCGAGGGCTCACTGCGGATGCTGAGGCAATGCCACGAGCTCGGAGACGGCTTGACGACGATGAAATCGACGGCAGCGAGCTTCTGACCCGAGGAGGAAGAAGAGGCCAGGGTTCCCTCGATGGAGCTCTGGGCAGCGATTCTTTTGGCGAGGAGGATCAGGGTGTCGAGGCGGAGCTTCTGCCTTCTCTATAGCAAGGGGGAGGGACGGAGGCGAGCAGGCGACGGCAAACTATGGCGCGGCCATGGCGGAGCAGAGGGGGAAGAGGAGAGAGCGAGGAGCGGAGGGAGAATGAGCTCGGGGGAGAGAGCTCGCGCGTCTTCCAGGCGCGGGGAAGCAGGGGAGCAGCCTGCTCCGTGGAAGCAGGAGGTGGAGGCCGCTGATGGCTCGGTCGCCACCTCGACGCCTATTGGCACGAGGTGGAAGATGACCTTCCCACCCCTTGTGGGCTGGGCTGGGCCTTCCACTTCACAGGTAAGTCTCCTCTCTTTTCTTTTTATTTCTGTTTTCTGATTTCAACTAACATTTGTTTATTTCTTTGCAGGTCCAAATACCCTTTCAAATAATTCCAAAACTTTTATATATTCAAATTTGAATATTTCAAACTTGTATAAAAAGTTTCAGATTATTTTGAAAACAGTTATAATGAAAATATTTTTTATTTGTCATTTTCAGAGACTTAAATTAGTAATTTAAATTATTTGAAATGTTCAAATAATTCGAACGGTCTCTGGTATATCCATGTCCTCAATTATCAGACATAGGGAACATTTTTTATGGGCATTTTGGATTTGTTGAAATTTCATTTATCTGGAATTTCTTTAATTCATTAAGTGCTTGGGGTTCTTTTCTTTCTCCCCATTTCATATTGATGCAATGATGATGATGATGATGCAAACACATTGCTAGCCTAGGACACTTGCTAGGGTTGTGACACCCCACTTGTGCTTAAACGACGAGTATGACCTATGATCAAGTATTCTTACTTCGCTCCTAAGTCAATATATTCATATATAGATGACTATGCCATCGCCAAAATGCTTGATAGATGCTAGTATGTATGCGCATGTTTGCCATGATTTCATTTGACATCTTATTGTGTGAGCATGTTTGTCTACATTTGTTTACCCATTCGAGGACATCCAATTGTTACTATTTGGACTTTGATTTTCTTTTTGCCAATTGGATGGACAAGAATGCCTAGGACCCCTATCTAGCTATATATGCTTTCTCATCTCATATTCTATTCTTGCTGCATCACGAAACTTGAACAAGTACTTTTCGATCTCTTTGTGCGAGGAGCACTCGGAGTTCTGTATCGACAAGGACTGACCACTAAAACCTCCCAAGTGCATCTCGGTGGAACCAACACAAAAATCTCGGTCTCACCGATGCCTAGGGTTGATCTATTTTTCAATCTCAGTAACACCGATTCCATCTTCTTGGCTTCATCGAGTTTCCCCGCCAACTGACAGTAAAGGAACTCGGTGGCACCGATAATTTTGAACCGGTGTCACCGACAGCGATGGGTACTTAATGTGGCGGACCCGACTTTTGAAATCACTTCTTCAAACGTCTGTTCCTCCAAACCCTAGCTACCATTTGTGGACCCCTGATCATTGCCTTTGTCTTCCCGAGCGCCACCGCCGTTGGAAGTCACCACCATTGACGGAATCCTCACCGCCATCGTCGTCGTAGCGGACTCGTCACCAAGCTAGGGTATGAATCCGAACCCTTGTGCGCTCCTCCTTCCAAATCTTGCGCATTAGGATCGTTTCATCTATAAGCCACCATTTGACATCATTCTATCCTCAAAGTTTTTCCGTTAGAATAGCGAACGATGAATTTTTAGGGTTTCGTTGTCCGCAATCCAAATCTCGGTGACACCAAAGCACAAGAATCGGTTGTACCAATTTAGTTTTTAGGTCTACTGAGGACAGTCTCGGTGAAACCGAGCATCCATTTTTGGTGAAATTGAAGTGGGTGCCAAGTTTTTGTAAAGCGGGCTATGAGTCTCGGTGGGTCCGAAAATTGTGACTCGGTTGTACCGATATTCCCTTTGCAGAAAGCAAACCTTAAGAATTCAAAGTTCAAATTTTTGAAAAACTCTACATTTTGTGATGCTCAACCTATCTGCTCTTCTATGCTCTATTCAGGGTTAGTATGTTAGCTTCAGGTGATAGCCAGAATGACCTTAGAGAGCCAAGTGTTGATGCAGATCCAGACACTAGTTCTGATGGAACCTCATCTTCCAATGATGATGCTCCTAGCTGTCCATACTTGCCCAAGGTAGCAACTAGGGCAAGAAGGAAGCTTAACTCAAATGAAGAAGATTCTGACTTTGTGCCTGAGGAGATTCCTGCCAAAGCAAAATAAGACAAAGCTGAGAAAACTACCAAGAAGCCAACCAGTGAGGCTACCTCCTCTAGAAAGGTAGTCAGAAAGGAGTATGCCAGCTTAGGGCTATGAAAGAACATGAGAGTCCTAGGGCTTCCATATCTACTGAGACCCCAAGGAAGTCCATGCACAAGAAGGATGGAGAGAAGAAAAGCAGGAATAGAATCATACATGTTGTAGGAAGTCCAACCTCAATGTATGAAGATCCAGCTGAGGCTGAGGCTAAGGAAGAGGAAGAGCCAGCTCCCCAGGCTCCTCCTAAGAAGAAGAAGAAGTTGCTTGCTGATGCTATTCCTAGCCAAGCCCCATCCAAGAGCAAGCCAGCTGCACCCAAGAAACCCACTGCTCCAAAACCCAAGAGGACTACCGAAGACATTCCAGCTGCTGACAAGAACAAGGGTTCAATCTTCAGAGATGCTGAGGAGGATGCAATGTCAGTGTTGATGAAGCTGAGGCCACACCTTCCAGAGCATAATACCAGCCATGTGCTTGTTAAGGACATGAAGAAGAGGAAGGAATCTCGATTGAGAAAGTGGAGAGTATACCTGGCCATGGGCAGCCCAGCCCGGTCGGCCCGGCCCGGCCCAGCCTTGTCCACGGGCCGGGCTCGGGCCTAGATTTTAAGCCCGGTGGTTGGGCCGGGACGGGCTTGGGCCCGATGAAACTGAACATTACGCCTAGTTGGGCCGGGCAGGGCTGTGCTTTTTTAGGCTCGGTCCAGGATTAGGCCCAAAAGCTAGGCCCGACAACCGGGTTGGGCCGGGCTTGGGCCTGGGTTTTTAGCGTCGGGCTTTTTCGGCCCGGCTCGACCCGATATATGATCAGGTATAGTGGAGAGCCATTGATCCATATTCTCAAAGGAGAAAGACAGTTGTAGACTACAGGTTCTACACCTAGGAACAACAAGACATCTATGAAACTGTTCTGCTTGACAAGAGCCCTGGAGTGAGTGATATGAGGTATGTTGACTAGAAGTACATCAAGGAGAACCAAGATTACTTTCCAAGTGTGCAAGACAATATACACTACATTGGCATTGATGATTTTGTTGGTAAGGAGTTCACTGCTTGGAACGATGAGATGATCATGCAATTCTACTCCACTGCTCATTGGTGACCGAATGTTGTTTGGAGTCTCGTATGATATCCCGGACATCACGAGGAGCTCCGGATTGGTCCGGATGTACAGATTTGTATTTGGGAAGTCATATTCAGGGTTCCGGAAAATGAATCAGGATTTTTCGATATTGAACCATGAAGATTCAAGAGTGAGGCCCACCTGCATGGGGGACCCACATGGATGTGGGTAGTGGGTCTAGGTTCACAAAGATTCTCCCTAAAAGGAATAGGATCATATCTCGAGGGGATAAGACCAAGATCCCTAAAAGGGGGCGATAGCGATGGGTTGAAAGCACATTTGCTCCCTTGGTGGTTTTGGTAATTAATAACAACATATATCTCATTGGACTAATGTTTCCACTATGTATATTTTAGGAAAAGTTCAATGATGGGATGGCAGAAGGATTGTGGAGAGACCCATAGATGCAAGGAATAGGATTGGCAAAGCTTCAAGCAAGAAGACTCTACATTTTACTTTGTGAGAAATCACTTTGAGTCTATTGAAAAGATAGTACTATTAAAAGGGGGTAAGGTATTGTTGGTGAACAAAATGCTCCACGTGCACAAGTGATAGTCACCAAAAACACCCACTAACTCTTCAAAAAAAGTCTGTCAAAGCCTTTCTTGAAAACCGGTGCCACCAATATTTCCCACTCGGTCTTACCGATTTACACCTAAGACAGATCCCTGACAAACCCTAGGTCTTCCGTACAACCGATTATGCATCGGTGCCACCGACTTTAGGTAGCCAATATTTTGTTGCCTCGTTTATTAAAATCGGAATTTCCAAGATTTTGGATCGGCGTCACCGAGTTGTGCAATCTAACCGTTGGTCACCTTATCGGTACTGCCGAGACTTGTTTATCGGTCTCACAGAGGTTTATACTTTGGTGTCACCAAGTTGGCCACTTTAGGTGTAATGGTTGGATTTTTGGAGATGCCTATATATACCCCTCCACCACCACTCACTCACAAGAGAAGCACTCAGAATAGATCCCCACTTATCCCATCAGATTTTCTAAGAGAGAGCCTCCTACTCATGTGTTGAGATCAAGCCATTCCACTCCATCCATATGAATCTTGATCTCTAGCCTCCCAAAGTTGCTTTCCACCTAATCAATTTCTTCCACCAAAGCCAAATCTATGAGAGAGTGATTGAGTGTTGAGGAGTCTATCATCTTGAAGCACAAGAGCAAGGAGTTCATCGACATTATCGAGCCTATTACCTTTTGGAGGGTGGTGCCTCCTATATTGGTTAGGTGTCACTTGGGAACCTCCTACTTCATGTTTTGGAGTTGAACCAAGAAGTTTGTAAGGGCAAGGAGATCGCCTACTTCGTGAAGATCTACCCCGAGTAAGGCTAGTCCTCCGTGGATGTAGGCCATCATGGTATAGACAAGGTTGCTTCTTCATGGAACCCTCCATGGGTAGATCCCTCCATGGACTCTCATGACTGTTACCCTCCGTGGGTTTAAGTCTCCATAAACGTGGGTGTACGATAGGACCACCTATCGGAACCACGGGAAAAATCTTCGTGTCTTCATATTGTGTTTGATATTCCTTCCTGTCCTCTATTACATATGCTTGTCTTTACTTTCTACTGCTATACTCATAGACATGCATCTGTAGGGTGTGCTTGACTTGCTATCATTGCTAAAATCTGTCAACACTTCAAATTGGGAAAAGGTATAAATTTTATTTGGTCAAGTAGTCTAATCACCCCCCTCTACACATACTTTCAATCCTACATAGGTGGGGAAGGAAAGGAGGGATTTCCTTCCTACCCCTTGACCAACGATCCTAGGGTTTGGAGGGCAAGCCACCAACCCCTCCCACACCTATATAAAGGTGGGGAGGCACAAGGGGGCAACACCCCTTCCCACGTCCACATCCCCTCTCCCGTTACTCATGTTCTTCCTCTGTCCATCGTTCCGGAGGCGCTTGGTGAAGCCCTGCTGGCACTATGACTCCACCATCTCCACCACATCATTTTGTTGGTTGATATCCCATCTACTTATCCTCCCTCGCTCACTGGATCAAGGAGGGGGAGACGTCACCAAGCCGCACATGTGCTAAACGCGGAGGTGTCGTCCATTCGACGCTAGATCGGATCGGATCACACTTGGATCGTGAAGAGTACGACTACATCAACCACGTTATATATGCTTCCGCTTAACAGTCTACAAGTGTACATAGACACAATCTCCACCCTCATTGCTATGCATCTCCATAGATAGATCTTGGGGGTTTGATAGGATTTTTTTTGTTTTCAATGCTTCATTCCCCAACAATGGCATCAGAGCCAGGTCTATGTGTAGATGGTACGCAAGAGTAGAACATGAAAAGGTTGTGTGCATTGATGTTCAGATTGCTTACCTCCCCTCTCTTATTTTGGTTTGACAGTGTTGTGGGATGAAGCGGCTCGTACTAACTCTACTTGTCCTCGCACAACAGACCAATTCCACTGACTGACATGCAACTTGTTTTGCTTAAGGTGGCTGGCGGGTGTTTGTCTCTCCCACTTTAGTTGAATCAGATTTGAAAAAGTGGTCCTTGTAGAAGGTTAAAAGTCAACTTTATTATCACTAGGTAAGAAGGGTTCTTGCTAGTTTCTCATAGGAGCCACATAAAACTTGCAACAACAGAGTAGTTGACGTCTAACTTGTTTTTGTAGGGCATGTTGTGATGTAATATGGCCAAGACATGATTTGATATACGTTGATGTATGAGATGATCATGTTTTGTAATAGTTATCACGACTAGCATGTCAATGAGAACGGCAACCGACAAAAGCCATAGGGTTGTCTTTAATTTATTATATGACATGTGTGTCAATTATTAAACACCATGTAATTGCTTTACTTTATCGCTATGTGTTAGCAATAGTTGTAGAAGCAATAGTTGGCGACACAACCACGATACGACACGATGATGGAGATCATGGTGTCATGCCAGTGACAATGGAGATCATGCTGGTGATTTGGAGATGGAGATCAAAAGCACAAATTATGATGGCCATGTCATGTCAATTATTGATTTGTGTGTGATGTTTATCCTTATGCATCTTATTTTGCTATGTGGAACCACCTCATCTCACATGATGATAGGACTTGGGTTGGTGGATTTGGATCATGTAACACTTAGACAACCTAAGGATGTTGATTTAAGTGGGAGTTCATTAGTAATTTGATTAACTGGACTAATTATCATGAACATAGTCTAAAGTTGTCTTTGCAAATTATGTTATAGATCAATGGCTCGCGCAGTAGTTCCCTTGAATTTTAATACGTTCCCAGAGAAAGACTAAGGTGAAAGATAGTGTAAGCAATAATGCTGACTGGGTCTGTAATCTAAGGATTGTCCTCACTGCTGCACAGAATGCTTATGTCCTTGATGCACCGCTCGGTGTGCCAAACAATCCAATGTCGTCTACGAATGTTGTGAACATCTGGGAGACACATTCTGATGACTACTTGATAGTTAGTTGCGCCATGCTTTACGGCTTAGAATTGGACTCCAAAGTTGTTTTGAACGCCATAGAGCATATGAGATGTTCCAAGAGCTGAAATTGGTATTTCAGGCTCATGCCAGCGTTGAGAGGTATGTGAACTCTAACAAGTTCTTTGCCTGCAAGATGGAGGAGAATAACCCATTCAGTAAGCATGTTCTCAGAATGTCTGGGGTGCTACAATCGCTTGAATCAAGTGGGAGTTAATCTTCTAGATAAGATAGTGATTGACAAAGTTATCCAGTCAATACCACCTAGCTACAAGAGCTTCGTGATGAACTATAACATGTAAGGGATGTATAAGACGATTCGTGAGCTATTCGTGATGCCTAAGGCCATGGAGGTAGAAATCAAGAAGGAGCATCAAGTGTTGATAGTTAACAAGGCCACTAGTTTTGAGACGGGCAAGGGCAAGGAGGGAAACTTCAAGAATGCCAAGCCAGTTGCCGCTCCAATGAAGAAACCCAAGGCCGTACCCAAACCAGAGATTGGGTGCTTATGTTATAAGGGGAACGGTCACTGGAAGCAGAACTACCACAAATACTTGGCAGATAAGAAGACTGGCAAAGTCAAAAAAGGTATATTTGATATACTCCCTCGGTTCCTTGATATAAGGTGTGTAGATTTTTGAGAAAACCCCTGAAATATAAGGTGTATTGCATTATACCACTTGTTTGGATATTTGTTTCAGGGATTTGATTACATTTCCTTATATCAGGCAAGCTCCTCTATTTTTTAATGTAAATTAGTCAGGTGTAATCTTGCCCAAAACTTGTGAATTTTTTCCTCCACATGAGTTCTTTAATTACTGTGCCAAAAACTATACACCCTATATTTAGGAACGGAGGGAGTACATATTATTGATGTGTGCCTTACTAGTGCTCGTAGTAGCGTTTGGGTATTTGATACCGGTTCAGTTGCTAATATTAGTAACGCGAAATAAAATCTACGGAATAAACAGAGACTAGCTAAGGGCGAGGTGACAATGTGTGTTGGAAGTGTCTCCAAGGTTGATGTGATCACCATCATACACTCCATCTACCTTTGGGATTAGTTTGAAACCTAAATAAATGTTATTTGGTGCTTGTGTTGAGCATGAACATTATATGGATCTTGTTTGTTGTGAGATGATTATTCATTTAAGTCAGAGAATAATGGTCGTTTTGTTTACATGAATACTATCTTTATGATCATTCACCCAATGTGAATGGTTTATTGAATACTCGATCGTAGTGATACACATGTTCATAATATTGATACCAAAAGATGCAAAGTAAATAATGATAGTACCACATACTTGTGGCACTGCCGCTAAGGTCATATTTGTGTAAAGCGCATGATGAAACTCCATGATGATGGATCCTTGGACTCACTCGATTTCGAATCGCTTGAGAAATGTGAACCATGCCTCATGGGCAAGATGATTAAGACCCCGTTTTCCGGTACGATGGAGAGGCCAAGTGACTTGTTAGAAATAATATATACTGATGTATGTAGTCCAATGAGTCTTGAAGCACGCGGTGGATATCGTTATTTTATTACCTTCACAGATGATTTGAGTAGATACAATATATTTACTTGATGAAACACGAGTCTGAAATTTTGAAAGGCTCAAGCAATTTCAGAGTGAAGTTGCAGGTCATTGTGACAAGAAGGTAAAATGTATACGATATGATCATGGAGGTGAATATCTGAGTTACGAGTTTGGTATAAAATTTAAGACAATGTCAAAATTGTTTCACAACTCACGCTACCTAGAACTCCGCAACGTAATGGTGTGTCTAAACATTGTAATCATACTCTACTGGATATGGTGTGTTCTATGATGTCTCTTACCGAATTTCCGATACCATTTTGGGTTTACGCATTAGAGACAACTATATTCAATTTAAATAGGGCACCATCTAAATTCGTTGGGACGAAACCATATGAATTATGGTTTGGCAAGAAACCTAAGATGTCATTTCTTAATGTTTGGGTATGTGACGCTTATGTCAAGAGGCTTCAACATGATAAGCTCGAACCCAAAGCAGAGAAGTGCGTATTCATAGGATATCCTAAGGAACTATTTGGTATACCTTCTATCTGAGATCCGAAGGCAAGGTCTTTGTTGCTAAGCATGGATCTTTCTAGATAAGGAGTTTCTCTTGAAAGAATTTAGTGGGAGGAAGGTGGAACTTGATGAGGTTATCAAACCTTCACTTCAATTGGAGAGTACTCCAACACAGAAAGATATTCATGTGATTCCTACACGAGTGGAAGAGGAAGCTAATGATGATGATCATGGAGCTTCAGACCAAGTCACTACCTAACCTCGTAGGTCGACAAGAACAAGTGATGCCTCTAGTGGTATGGTAATCCTGTCTTGGGAGTCAAGTTGTTGAGCAAGAGTGGGCCTATGAACTATGAGGAAGAAATGATGGGCCCGGATTCTGTCAAATGGCTAGAGGCCATGAAATCTGAGATAGGACCATCTATCAAAACCAAGTATGGACTTTGGAGGACTTACCAGATGATCGTAAGGCCATTCAGAACAAATGGATATTTAAGAAAAAAGATCAGCGTTGACGGTAATGTCACCATCTATAAAGCTCGACCTATTGCAAAAGGGTTTTTGCAAGTTCAAGGATTTGACTACGATGAGACTTTCTCACCCGTAGTGATGCTTAAGTCCATCAGGATTATGTTAGAAATAGCTGCATTTTTCGATTTTGAAACCTGGCATATGGATGTCAAAATAAGTGTTTCCTTAATGTTTTCTTTAAGAAAAGGTTGTATGCGATACAACTAGAAGGTTTTATCGATCCTAAGGATGCTAAAAGGTATGCAAGCTCTAGGAATTCTTCTACGGACTGGTGTAGGCATTTCGGAGTTGGAATATACACTTTGATGAGGTGATTAAAGCTTCTGGGTTTATACGAAGTTTTAAAAGAAACTTGTATATACAAGAAAGTGGGAGCTCTATAGCATTTCTGATAAGTATATTTGGGTGACATATTGTTGATTGGGAATGATGTAGAATTTCTGGAAACTGTAAAGGGTTGTTTGAAAGGAGTTTTTTTTTCTAAGGAAGACCTGGGTAAAGCTTCTTACATATTGAGCATCAAGATCTATAGAGATAGATCAAGACACTCGATAAGACTTTCACAGAGCACACACCTCGACAAGATTTTGAAGGAGTTCAAAATGGATCAGCCAAAGAAGGAGTTCTTGACTATATTGTATGGTGTGAAGTTGAGTAAGACTCAAATCTCGACCACGACAGAAGAAATAGAAAGGATGAACGTCATACCCTATGCCTCAGCCATAGGCTCTATTACGTATGCCATGTTGTGTACCATACCTGATGTGTGCCTTACCATGAGTCTAGCAAGGGGGTACAAGAGTGATCCAAGAGTGGATCAACTGACGGTGGTCAAGATTATCCTTAGGTACCTACATAGGACTAAGGAAATGTTCCTCGGTTATGGAGGTGATAAAGAGTTTGTCATAAAGGGTTACATCGATGCAAGTTTTGACACCAATCTAGATGACTCTGAGTCAAAAACCGGATATGTATAGTGGAGTAGTCATTTGGAATAGCTCCAAGTGGGGCATGGTAGCGGCATCTATAGTATGACATAGATATTTTCAGAGTACAGACGCAATACCATCCCATCTTTGGTACTGTCAGATGGTACGACTATTGAAAATCATGAGGAGAAAGCAGCTACCTTTTTTCAATGTTTTAAAAGTAGAATGGGAGTTGTCACAGAAACATTTGCGGAGTTTGAGCTCCAGGATCTAGTGCAAAGCATGGAGGGACTAGAAGAACTGTCTTCCCCCTTCACTCGTGAGGAAATAGACAGAGTCATCAAAATCATACCTTTAGATAGAGCACCTAGCCCTGATGGATTTAATGGAATTTTTCTAAAGGTTTGTTGGGATATCATTAAAGAAGACTTATACCAACTTTGTCAGGATTTTTGGGTAGGGAAAATTGATCTTAAGTGCCTGAATACTTCTTTAATCACTCTCATACCAAAAACCAGCTCCCCTGAGACTGTTAATGACTTCAGACCAATATCACTATTAAACTGTGTTCTTAAAGTTTTAACAAAGATATTAGAAAAGAGATTGCTACAATGTATCTTGAATATTGTGCACCGTAACCAATATGGATTCATCAGACCTAGAACTATTCAGGATTGTCTTGCGTGGGCTTATGAATTCCTTCACCAATGCAAGCAATCGGGTAAGGAAATTGTGGTCCTGAAGTTAGATTTTGCAAAAGCCTTTGATACAATGGACCACTCTTTCATCCTCAACATGTTGAGATGTAAAGGATTCAATGCCAAATGGTGTTCATGGGTAAAAATGATATTGGATTCAGGATCATCTTCTGTCTTATTGAATGGAGTACCAGGGAGAGAATTTCAATGCAAGCATGGAGTTAGACAAGGTGACCCTTTCTCCCCCCTCTTATTTGTATTAGCAGTTGATCTTCTATAATCAATGGTTAATAGAGCTTGGATTGAAGGACACCTATCCTTACCAATTGATCAACCAGCTTCGGAGCTTTATCCTGTAATCCAATATGCCGATGATACATTGCTTATCCTCCCTGCAAAAAGTACAGAGATCGGAATTATTAAACATTTGCTGGATGCATATGCTAATGCCACGGGACTTAAGATAAACTTCTCCAAATCACAGCTAATACCTATTAATGTCAACCAAGACACAACTAATGAACTGGCATCAATACTTGGTTGCCAGGTGGGCCCCATGCCATTTACCTATCTAGGAGTTCCGATGGGCACAACAACACCTACAGTGAGGGATTTGATGCCGCTCGTTGATCGTATCGAACGTACGTTAACAAGCACAACAATTTGGCTTTCGTACGGGGAAATAGTGCAGCTCATTAATTCAGCTCTGTCATCACTTCTCTCATTTGCTATGTGTGTGCTAAAATTTCCCATTAAAATCATTGATATATTTGATAGAGCTCATAGGCATTGCCCATGGAGGAAAGTTGCAGACAGAGATGCAAAAACGCATTCCCTGGCAGCATGGGATTTAGTTTGCAGACCAAATGACAAAGGAGGTATTGGTATCATAGACCTAAAAATACAAAACAAGGCTCTACTACTGAAATTCTACACAAGTTCTATCATAAGGTGGATACTCCCTGGGTCATGTTGGTTTGGAATGCATATTATGACATGACACCACCACATTCTTTGCCAGTTTGTGGATCGTTTTGGTGGAAAGATATCCTGTCCCTTTCGCACATCTTCAGAGGGGTTACAACTTGTATTCCAAACTCGGGTGATACCATCCTCCTTTGGAAAGACCAGTGGCACAATGAGCAGTTGTTAGCAGAATCCCATGAACACTTATTCTCTTATCCAATAAATGAGGATGTATCTCTCGCCCATTCAAGATGGACGCAAACCCTGGCTCCAACTTCCATCTACCTCTATCACATGAAGCACGACTAGAGTTGGATGACTTGATGTTCACCATAAACATGATAACACTAAACCCTTTAATAGCTGATGAATGGATCTATTGTTGGGGAGAGGTATAATTTAAACCCAAGAGTTTCTACCGATATCTTTTCAGACATGTGCAGACGCCAAAATACCTAACGAGCATATGGAAGTCAAAGTGTATCCTCAGACATAAAGTTTTCGCTTGGCTGCAAATAATGGATAGACTCAACATGCGGGATTTATTAGCAAGAAAACATTTTGCAATACGTGATGACCACACCTATCTGCTATGTACTGAAGATTTGCTAGAAACTAATGAACACCTATACTTCCGATGTGCATTTGCAACTAGTTGTTGGGAAAAACTTGGCATCATATGGGACACGTCCCTGGATGTGTAGGCAAGATTGGATGTGATGGAAAACAGATGGGCCAAACTTTTGTTCAAGGAAATCTGCATATTGGCCACATGGAACATTTGGAAGCAACACAACCGGACTTTGTTTGATGGTGTGTTGGCAACACAACAGGACTGGATTAGGATGTTGAAAGCAGTTTTGGAGATCCTAAAATTTAGACTAAAGCCTAACAAGTCTACCTTTATATATAGATTTCTTCCAACTATCCACTTGTAACTACCTTTGTAATCTCACTACCTGATCCTTTCTATTGTTGCATGGATTTGTAATCTCTTGTAACATCCCCCATTTAATATAGCAATAGTATGAGGCTTTCCTGCTGTTTTAACCTGTCAAAAAATGGCATAGAGATTTGCAAAGTATACACGGATCTGAATGTTCCACTTGTTGACTAGAACCTCTCTCACAAGCAAATCATGCTCAAACCCCATAACTCATTGGGTGTTAATAAAATGGTGACGTGAACTAGATTATTGACTGTAGTGCAAGTGGGAGACTATTGGAAATATGCCCTAAAGGCAATATTAAATTGGTTATTATCATATTTCCATGTTCATATAATCGTTTATTATCCATGCTAAAATTGTATTGATCAAAAACTCAGATACATGTGTGGATACATAGAGAACACCATGTCCCTAGTGATGTTGGAAATATGCCCTAGAGGCAATAATAAATTAGTTATTATCATATTTCCTTGTTCATGATAATCGTTTATTATCCATGCTATAATTGTATTGACCGGAGACTTAAATGCATGTGTGGATACATAGACAAAACCATGTCCCTAGTATGCCTCTAATGGACTAGCTCGTTGATCAAAGGATGGTTAAGGTTTCCTAACCATGGACATGAGATGTCATTTGATAACGGGGTCACATCATTAGGAGAATGATGTGATGGATAAGACCCAAACTACAAACATAGCATATGATCGTGTCAGTTTATTGCTACTGTTTTCTGCATGTCAAGTATATGTTCCTATGACCATGAGATCATGCAACTCACAAATATCGGAGGAGTGCCTTGTGTGTATCAAACATCGCAACGTAACTGGGTGACTATAAAGGTGCTCTACAGGTATCTTCGATGGTGTCTGTTGAGTTGGCATGGATCGAGACTGGGATTTGATACTCCGTGTGACGGAGAGGTATCTCGGGGCCCACTCGGTAATGCAACATCACAATAAGCCTTGCAAGCAATGTGACTAATTGTTAGTTGCGGGATCTTGTATTACAGAACGAGTAAAGAGACTTGCCGGTAATGAGGTTGAACTAGGTATGGAGATACCGACGATCGAATCTCGGGCAAGTAACATACCGAAGAACAAAGGGAACGTTATACGGGATTAACTGAATCCTTGACATAGAGGTTCGACCGATAAAGATCTTCGTAGAATATGTAGGAACCAATGTGGACGTCCAGGTCCCGCCATTGGTTATTGACCGTATAGGTGTCTCGGTCATGTCTACATAGTTCTCGAACCCGCAGGGTCTGCACACTTAAGGTTCGGTGACGTTTCGGTAGTGTAGAGTTATGTATGGTGGTGACCGAAGTTTGTTCGGAGTCCCGGATGATATCCCGGACGTCACGAGGAGCTCCGGAATGTTCCGGAGGTAAAGATTCATATATAGGAAGTCCCAGTTTGGTTTCCGGAAAAGTTTCGGGCTCATCGGTAGTGTACCGGGAGTGCCGGTAGTGTACCGGGAGACCTCCGGTAGGGGTACTTCGACCCCAAGAGGTCCATGGGCTGTGGCAGAATAATAACCAGACCTTAGTGGGCTGGGAAAACAGCCACAAAGGCCCATGGCGCAGGAGAGAAAGTCCTAAAGCAAAAAGTGGAAAATCAGCCAATAGGAGGCAATCCTACTCCAACTAGGATTGGAGGTGAAGTAGGATTGCTCCCACCTCCTATTTCGGCCGACCCAAAGGCCTTGGCTGCCTCTCCTCTCCTCTCCTCCTATATATACTAGTGGATTGGGTGGTTTTTGGACAGAATTTCCGGCCACGTGCTACCCGTTTCACCGGTGCACAGTTTCTCCTCTAGATCGGTTTTCCGCAGCGCTTAGGCGAAGCCCTGCCGGAATTGCTCCACCACCATCACCGGAGCACCGTCACGCTGCCGGTGAACTCTCTCTCCTCTCCACCTCCTCTTGCTGGATCAAGACGGTGGAGATCGTCATCAAGCTGCACGTGTGCTGAACGCGGAGGTGCCGTCCGTTCGGCGCTAGATCGGAAGGACCGTGATCGAGATAGCGAGACGGTTCGTGATGAGATCGCGGAACGGATCGTGATGAGTTCGCGGGACAGATCGTGATAAAGATTGTGAGACGGATCGTGATGAGATCGCGGGACGGCTCGTGATGAGTTCACGGGACGTATCGTGATTGGATCGCGGGACGGATCGTGATGAGATCGCGAGACGCTCGGCGATTTGGATCGCGAAGATGTTCGACTACACCAACCGCGTTTCTTAACGCTTCCCGCTTAGCGATCTACAAGGGTATGTAGATCCACTCTCCCTCTCGTAGATGCTCATCACCATGGATAGGTTTGCGTGTGCGTAGGAAATTTTTTGTTTCCCATGCGACGTTCCCCAACAGTGGCATCATGAGCTAGGTTGATGGTTCGATGAGATCTCGAGTAGAACACAAAAGGTTTGTGGGCGTTGATGCTTAGATTGCTTCCTCCCTTGGTCGTATTTTGGTTCAGCGGGATTGTGAGATGAAGCGGCCCGGACCAACATTACTCGTACGCTTACGAGAGACCGGTTCCCTCGACGCAACTTGTTGCCTAGATGGCTTGCGGGTGACAGTTTCTCTCACTTTAGTTGGATCGGATTCGAGAAAGGCGGTCCTTGAGAAGGTTGAAAAGCAAACTAGTGTATCACCATTGTGGTTTATGCATAGGTGAGAATCGTTCTTGCTAGATACCCATAGCAGCCACGTAAAATATGCAACAACAATTAGAGGACGTCTAACTTGTTTTTGTAGGGTATGTTGTGATGATATATGGCCAATTACATGATGAGATATATGTGATGTATGAGATGATCATGTGATGTATAGATTATCACGACTTGCATGTCGATGAGTACGGCAACCGGCAGGAGCCATAGGGTTGTCTTTAATTATTGTATGACCTACGTGTCAATCATTAAGCGCTATGTAATGCTTTACTTTATCGCTACGGTAGCAATAGTAGTAGAAGCATGCAGGGCGTGACAACCCCAATGGCAACACATTGATGGAGATCAAGATGATGGAGATCATGGTGTTGTGCCGGTGACGATGGAGATCATGCCGGTGTTTCGAAGATGGAGATCTTAAACACAAGTTCATGGCCATATCATGTCACTTATGAATTGCATGAGATGTTAATCCTTTTATGCACCTTGTTTTGCTTAGTACGGCGGTAGCATTATAAGGTGATCCCTCACTTGAATTTCAAGATGAACTTTGTTCTCCCCGAGTGTGCACCGTTGCGAAAGTTCGTCGTGTTGAGACACCACGTGATGATCGGGTGTGATAGACTCTACGTTCACATACAACGGGTGCAAGCCAGATTTGCACGTGCAGAACACTCGGGTTAAACTTGACGAGCCTAGCATGTACAGACATGGCCTCGGAACACGAGAGACCGAAAGAACGAACATGAGTCCTATAGTAGATATGATCAACATAATGATGTTCACCATTGCAGCCACCTCAACTCACGTGATGATCGGACTTGAGTTGGTGAATTTGGATCATGTATCACTCGAATGATCGGAGGGATGTCAATTTGAGTGGGAGTTCTTAAGTAATATGATTAATTGAACTCATTATCATTAACATAGTCAAAGTGTCTTTGCAAATTATGTTGTTACTAGCTCGCGCTGTAGCTCCCTTGTATTTTTATATGTTCCTAGAGAAATAGAATTGAAAGATCTTGGTAGCAAAACTGCGGACTGGGTCCGTGATCTGAGGATTGTCCTCATTGCTGCACAGAAGGCTTATGTCCTTAATGCACCGCTCGGTGCGCCACCCCCTCTAGCGTCGTCTATATATGTTGTGAACATCTAACAGGCACATTTCGATGACTACTTGATAGTTTAGTGCGTCATGCGTTACGGCTTAGAATTGAGGCTCCAAAACGTTTTGAACGTCACGGAACATATGAGATGTTCTAGGAGCAGAGATTGTGATCTCAGGCTCGTGCCTTTGTTGCGAGATATGAGATCTCCAACAAGATTCTTTGCTTGTAAGATGAAGGAGAATAGCTCAATCGTTGAGCATGTACTCAGATTGTCTGGGTACTACAATCGCTTGAATCAAGTGGGAGTTGATCTTCCATATAAGATAGTGATTGATATAGTTCTCCAAGTCACTCTCACTAAAGCTACTAGAACTGAGTGATGAACTATAATACACCAGGGATAGAAGTATTGATCCCTGAGCTGTTCGCGATGTTTGACACCGCGAAGGTAGAAATCAAGAAGGAGCGTCAAGTGTTGATGGTTAATCAAACCACTAGTTTCGAAAAGGGCAAGAGCAAGGAGGGAAACTTCATGGATAGCAAGTCAGTTGCTGCTCAGGTGAAGCAACCCAAAGTTGAACTCAAACCCGAGACTAAGTGCTTCTATTATGAGGTGAGAGGTCACTGAAGCGGAACAACCCTAGATACTTGGTAGATAAGAAGGCTGGCAACATCGACAGAAGTATATTTGATATACGAGTTATTGATGTGTACCTTGCTAGTACTCCTAGTAGCACCTGGGTATTGGATACCGGTTCGGTTGCTAAATGTTAGTAACTCGAAAGAAAAGCTACGGAATAAACGGAGAACTAGCTAAGGGTGAGGTGACGATGTGTGTTGGAAATGTTTCCAAGGTTGATGTGATCAACATCGCACGCTCTCTCTACCTTCAGGATTAGTGACGAACCTAAATAAATGTTATTTGGTGTTTTGCGTTGAGCATGAACATGATTAGATCATGTTTGTTGCAATACGGTTATTCATTTAAGTCAGAGAATAATAGTTATTCTGGTTACATGAATAATACCTTCAATGGTCATGCACCCAGTGAGAATGGTTTGTTGAAATCTTGATCGTAGTAGTACACATGTTCATAACATTGATGTCAAAAGATACAAAGTTAATAATGATAGTACCACATACTTGTGGCACTGCCGCTAAATGTCATATTGGTATAAAGCGCATGTAGAAACTCCATGCTGATGGATATTTGGACTCATTCGATTTCGAATCGGTTGAGACATGCGAACCATGCCTCTTGGGCAAGATGACTAAAGGACCCCGTTGGATGGAGCGGGCAAGTGATTCATTGGAAATGATACATGTTGTATGCAATCTAGTGAGTCTTGTAGCGTGCAGTGGATATCGTTATTTTCTTACCTTCACTGATGATTTGAGTAGATATAGTGTATATTTACTTAATGAAACACAAGTCTAAATCGTTTGAAAGGTTCAAGGAAATTCAGAGTGAAGTTTAAAGATCATCGTGACAAGAAGATAAAAATGACCGCGATATGATCGTGGAGGTGAATATCTGAGTTACGAGTTTGGCATACAACTTAAGACAACATGAAATTTGTTTCACAGCTAACGCCACCTGGAACACCATGGTGTGATGGTGTGTCCGAACATCATAGTCATGCTCTATTGATATAGTGCATACTGTGATGTCTCTTATCGTTTTACTACTATAATTTTTGGGGTTATGCATTAGAGACAACTACATTCACTTTAAATAGGGCATCATCTAAATCCGTTGAGATGACATCGTGCGAATTATGGTTTGATAGAAACCTAAGCTGTCATTTCTTAATGTTTGGGGCTGCGATGCTTGTTTGGAAAATGTTTTCACATAATAAGCTAGAACCCAAAGCGGACAAATGTATCTTCATAGAATACCCTAAGAACAGATGGGTATGCCTTCTATCTCAGATCCGAGTGCAAAGTGTTTGTTGCTACAACTGGGTCCTTTCTCGAGAAAAAGTTTCTCTCGAAAGAATTGAGTGGGAGGAAGATAGAACTTGATGAGGTTGTTAAACCTTTGTTCAACCAGAGAGTAGCGCAGCACAGAAAGATGTTTCTGTGAAGCCTACGTTAGTTGAATAGGAAGTTAATGATGATGATCATGAAGCTTCAGGATCAAGTTACTATCGAACTTCGTAGGTCGACAAGGATGTGTACTGCTCCTGAGCGGTACGACAACTCTGTCTTGGAGGTCATGTTGTTGGACAACGATGAACCTACGAGCTATGGAGAAGCGATGATGGGCCCGGATTCCGACAAATGGTTGGAGGCCATGAAATCCGAGATAGGATCCATGTATTAAAACCAAGTGTAGACTTTGGTAGACTTGCTCGTTGGACGGCAGGTCGTTGAGTACAAATGGATCTTTAAAATGAAGACAGACACTGATGGTGAATGTCACTATTTGTAAAGCTCGACTTGTTGCAAAGATGTTTGTGACAAGTTCA
Organism: Hordeum marinum; assembly: GCA_022496015.1. Taxonomy (NCBI): domain Eukaryota; kingdom Viridiplantae; phylum Streptophyta; class Magnoliopsida; order Poales; family Poaceae; genus Hordeum; species Hordeum marinum. The sequence continues at coordinate 157,362,605 of CM039677.1, forward strand.
AGGAGTTGACTACGATGAGACTTTCTCACTCGTAGCGATGCTAAAAGTCTGTTGGAATTATGTTAGTAGTTGCTGTGTTTTCAAGTATGAAATCTGGCAGATGGATGTCAAAACATCGTCTCCTTAAAGGTTTACTTGAGGAAAGGTTGTATGTGATACAACCAGAAGGTTTTGTCAGGTCTAAGGATGCTAAAAGGTGTGCAAGCTTCGGTGATCCTTCCATGGACTGAAGCAAGCATCTCGGAGTTGGAATATACGCTTTGATGAGGTGATCAAAGTTTTGATGTTTATACAATGTTTATGAGAAACTTGTATTTGCAATAAAGTGAGTGGGAGCACTATAGAATTTCTGATAAGTATATGTGGATGACATATTGTTGTTCAGAAATAATGTAGAGTTTCTGGAAAGCATAAAACGGTTATTTGGAAAGTGATTTTCAAAGGAAGACCTGGATAAAGCTACCTAATTGTTGAGCAAAAAAATATCTATGGAGATAGATCAAGATGCTTGATGAGACTTTCAATGAGTGCATACCTTCACAAGATTTTGAAAGAGTTCAAAATGGATCAGCCAGAGAAATAGTTCTCGTCTGATTTGTAAGGTGTGAAGTTGAGTGAGACTCAAAGCTCGACAACGGCAGAAGAAAGAGAAAGGACGAACGTCGTCCCCTATGCCTTAGCCATAGGCTCTATATTATGCCATGCTGTGTACCGCACCTATGTGTGCCTTGCCATGAGTCTGTCAAGGGGTACAAGAGTGGTCCAGGAGTGGATCACTGGACAGCGGTCGGAATTATCCTTAGTAACCAGAGGACTAAGGAAATGTTTCTTGATTATGGAGGTGATAAAGAGTTCGTCGTAAAGAGTTACGTCGATGCAAGCTTTAACACCTATCCGGATGACTAGTAGTAGCAATCTGGATACGTATAGTGGAGCAGCCATTTGGAAATAGTACCAAGTGGAGTGTGGTAGCAGTGTTTACGGTTTGACATAGAGATTTGCAAAGTACACACGGATCTGAATATCGCAGACCCGTTGACTATAAGACCTCTCTCACATGCAAAGCATGATCGAGCCCCAGAACTCATTGGGTGTTAGATTCATAACAATGCGAATCACATGGTGATGTGAACTAGATTATTGACTCTAGTGCAAGTGGGAGACTGTTGGAAATATGCCCTAGAGGCAATAATAAATTAGTTATTATCATATTTCCTTGTTCATGATAATCGTTTATTATCCATGCTATAATTGTATTGACCGGAGACTTAAATGCATGTGTGGATACATAGACAAAACCATGTCCCTAGTATGCCTATAATGGACTAGCTCGTTGATCAAAGGATGGTTAAGGTTTCCTAGCCATGGACATGAGATGTCATTTGATAACGGGGTCACATCATTAGGAGAATGATGTGATGGATAAGACCCAAACTACAAACATAGCATATGATCGTGTCAGTTTATTGCTACTGTTTTCTGCATGTCAAGTATATGTTCCTATGACCATGAGATCATGCAACTCACAGATATCGGAGGAGTGCCTTGTGTGTATCAAACGTCGCAACGTAACTGGGTGACTATAAAGGTGCTCTACAGGTATCTTCGATGGTGTCTGTTGAGTTGGCATGGATCGAGACTGGGATTTGTTACTCCGTGTGACGGAGAGGTATCTCGGGGCCCACTCGGTAATGCAACATCACAATAAGCCTTGCAAGCAATGTGACTAATTGTTAGTTGCGGGATCTTGTATTACAGAACGAGTAAAGAGACTTGCCGGTAATGAGGTTGAACTAGGTATGGAGATACCGACGATCGAATCTCGGGCAAGTAACATACCGAAGAACAAAGGGAACGTTATACGGGATTAACTGAATCCTTGACATAGAGGTTCGACCGATAAAGATCTTCGTAGAATATGTAGGAACCAATGTGGACGTCCAGGTCCCGCCATTGGTTATTGACCGTAGAGGTGTCTCGGTCATGTCTACATAGTTCTCGAACCCGCAGGGTCTGCACACTTAAGGTTCGGTGACGTTTCGGTAGTGTAGAGTTATGTATGGTGGTGACCGAAGTTTGTTCGGAGTCCCGGATGATATCCCGGACGTCACGAGGAGCTCCGGAATGTTCCGGAGGTAAAGATTCATATATAGGAAGTCCCAGTTTGGTTTCCGGAAAAGTTTCGGGCTCATCGGTAGTGTACCGGGAGTGCCGGTAGTGTACCGGGAGTGCCGGTAGTGTACCGGGAGACCTCCGGTAGGGGTACTTCGACCCCAAGAGGTCCATGGGCTGTGGCAGAATAATAACCAGACCTTAGTGGGCTGGGAAAACAGCCACAAAGGCCCATGGCGCAGGAGAGAAAGTCCTAAAGCAAAAAGTGGAAAATCAGCCAATAGGAGGCAATCCTACTCCAACTAGGATTGGAGGTGAAGTAGGATTGCTCCCACCTCCTATTTCGGCCGACCCAAAGGCCTTGGCTGCCTCTCCTCTCCTCTCCTCCTATATATACTAGTGGATTGGGTGGTTTTTGGACAGAATTTCCGGCCACGTGCTACCCGTTTCACCGGTGCACAGTTTCTCCTCTAGATCGGTTTTCCGCAGCGCTTAGGCGAAGCCCTGCCGGAATTGCTCCACCACCATCACCGGAGCACCGTCACGCTGCCGGTGAACTCTCTCTCCTCTCCACCTCCTCTTGCTGGATCAAGACGGTGGAGATCGTCATCAAGCTGCACGTGTGCTGAACGCGGAGGTGCCGTCCGTTCGGCGCTAGATCGGAAGGACCGTGATCGAGATAGCGAGACGGTTCGTGATGAGATCGCGGAACGGATCGTGATGAGTTCGCGGGACAGATCGTGATCAAGATCGTGAGACGGATCGTGATGAGATCGCGGGACGGCTCGTGATGAGTTCACGGGACGTATCGTGATTGGATCGCGGGACGGATCGTGATGAGATCGCGAGACGCTCGGCGATTTGGATCGCGAAGATGTTCGACTACACCAACCGCGTTTCTTAACGCTTCCCGCTTAGCGATCTACAAGGGTATGTAGATCCACTCTCCCTCTCGTAGATGCTCATCACCATGGATAGGTTTGCGTGTGCGTAGGAAATTTTTTGTTTCCCATGCGACGTTCCCCAACAGTGGCATCATGAGCTAGGTTGATGGTTCGATGAGATCTCGAGTAGAACACAAAAGGTTTGTGGGCGTTGATGCTTAGATTGCTTCCTCCCTTGGTCGTATTTTGGTTCAGCGGGATTGTGAGATGAAGCGGCCCGGACCAACATTACTCGTACGCTTACGAGAGACCGGTTCCCTCGACGCAACTTGTTGCCTAGATGGCTTGCGGGTGACAGTTTCTCTCACTTTAGTTGGATCGGATTCGAGAAAGGCGGTCCTTGAGAAGGTTGAAAAGCAAACTAGTGTATCACCGTTGTGGTTTATGCATAGGTGAGAATCGTTCTTGCTAGATACCCATAGCAGCCACGTAAAATATGCAACAACAATTAGAGGACGTCTAACTTGTTTTTGTAGGGTATGTTGTGATGTGATATGGCCAATTACATGATGAGATATATGTGATGTATGAGATGATCATGTGATGTATAGATTATCACGACTTGCATGTCGATGAGTACGGCAACCGGCAGGAGCCATAGGGTTGTCTTTAATTATTGTATGACCTGCGTGTCAATCATTAAGCGCTATGTAATGCTTTACTTTATCGCTACGGTAGCAATAGTAGTAGAAGCATGCAGGGCGTGACAACCCCAATGGCAACACATTGATGGAGATCAAGATGATGGAGATCATGGTGTTGTGCCGGTGACGATGGAGATCATGCCGGTGTTTCGAAGATGGAGATCTTAAACACAAGTTCATGGCCATATCATGTCACTTATGAATTGCATGAGATGTTAATCCTTTTATGCACCTTGTTTTGCTTAGTACGGCGGTAGCATTATAAGGTGATCCCTCCCTTGAATTTCAAGATGAACTTTGTTCTCCCCGAGTGTGCACCGTTGCGAAAGTTCGTCGTGTTGAGACACCACGTGATGATCGGGTGTGATAGACTCTACGTTCACATACAACGGGTGCAAGCCAGATTTGCACGCGCAGAACACTCGGGTTAAACTTGACGAGCCTAGCATGTACAGACATGGCCTCGGAACACGAGAGACCGAAAGGTCGAACATGAGTCATATAGTAGATATGATCAACATAATGATGTTCACCATTGCAGCCACCTCAACTCACGTGATGATCGGACTTGAGTTGGTGAATTTGGATCATGTATCACTCGAATGATCGGAGGGATGTCAATTTGAGTGGGAGTTCTTAAGTAATATGATTAATTGAACTCATTATCATGAACATAGTCAAAGTGTCTTTGCAAATTATGTTGTTACTAGCTCGCGCTGTAGCTCCCTTGTATTTTTATATGTTCCTAGAGAAATAGAATTGAAAGATCTTGGTATCAAAATTGCGGACTGGGTCCGTGATCTGAGGATTGTCCTCATTGCTGCACAGAAGGCTTATGTCCTTAATGCACCGCTCGGTGCGCCACCCCCTCTAGCGTCGTCTATAGATGTTGTGAACATCTAACAGGCACGTTTCGATGACTACTTGATAGTTTAGTGCGTCATGCGTTATGGCTTAGAATTGAGGCTCCAAAACGTTTTGAACGTCACGGAACATTTGAGATGTTCTAGGAGCAGAGATTGTGATCTCAGGCTCGTGCCTTTGTTGCGAGATATGAGATCTCCAACAAGATTCTTTGCTTGTAAGATGAAGGAGAATAGCTCAATCGTTGAGCATGTACTCAGATTGTCTGGGTACTACAATCGCTTGAATCAAGTGGGAGTTGATCTTCCATATAAGATAGTGATTGATATAGTTCTCCAAGTCACTCTCACTAAAGCTACTAGAACTTAGTGATGAACTATAATACACCAGGGATAGAAGTATTGATCCCTGAGCTGTTCGCGATGTTTGACACCGCGAAGGTAGAAATCAAGAAGGAGCGTCAAGTGTTGATGGTTAATCAAACCACTAGTTTCGAAAAGGGCAAGAGCAAGGAGGGAAACTTCATGGATAGCAAGTCAGTTGCTGCTCCAGTGAAGCAACCCAAAGTTGAACTCAAACCCGAGACTAAGTGCTTCTATTATGAGGTGAGAGGTCGCTGAAGCGGAACAACCCTAGATACTTGGTAGATAAGAAGGCTGGCAACATCGACAGAAGTATATTTGATATACGAGTTATTGATGTGTACCTTGCTAGTACTCCTAGTAGCACCTGGGTATTGGATACCGGTTCGGTTGCTAAATGTTAGTAACTCGAAATAAAAGCTACGGAATAAACGGAGAACTAGCTAAGGGTGAGGTGACGATGTGTGTTGGAAATGTTAGTAACTCAAGGGGGCATCACCCCTTTCCAATGTTGCAGGCTCTCTCCCGTTACTCTCGTTTTTACTCGGTTTGTCGTTCCGGAGGCGCTTGGTGAAGCCCTGCCCGCACTACGAATCTACTATCACCACCACGCTGTTGTGTTGGTCGAGATCCCATCTACTTCTCCTCCTTCACTCGCTGGATCGAAGAGGGGGATACGTCATCGAGCCACACGTGTGTTGCACACGGAGGTGTCGTCCATTCGACGCTAGATCGCATCGGATCGAGATTGGATTGTGAAGCGTACAACTCGTCAACTGCGTTATATATGCTTCCTCTTAACGGTCTACGAGGGTACATAGACACACTCTCCATTCTCGTTGCTATGCATCTCCGTAGATAGATCTTGGGTGTTTGTAGGATTTTTTTGTTTTCCATGCTTCGCCCCCCCCCCCCAACAAGTTCATCACGCGGAATCCAGGCTAATCTTGTCGTTCCCTTGCAGTTTATCTTTTCAAATATTTAATTAATGACTTTGCAACATAGTATATGAGTTTCCCATTTTTCTTGAAAATATATTCCATCCCCTCAATTCTGACTGAAAATTGGTAACACAAACCAACAAAAGCTACCATGTCCGCAATTGCTGTCACGTGACTCACTCCCAGAAGGAAAGATGTATTTGTAAGGTCATAGTTGCAGTTTATATTCTATGTAATGATGTTATATTTAATATTTTGTAATTTTTTTAATCATTTCTTCTATTATTTTCTTTCTGCATTTATCAAGCATAATTACAAACTATTGTTTTCTTTTCTTCTATGAGGCTGATATTGGTAGTTGATACTCGAGATTCCTTATTCTACCGATGCCCTGGTCTTGAGGTACTTCTTATCTTGTTTTTTTAATATGCATATTGGGATGATGGATGAACATGACTTGTGCCACAAATGTAAAATATGTTAATCTGAATCTTGCACTCATGGTAGGTTTATGTTTTGACAGGAAAATCACTTGTTGCACATGTTAAGTCTATTGCAGATTCTACGACCGTTTGATGATATGATGACATTACATTATCTATACTAGGTATATGCAATGGAACTTGATGAATAGAAGAAAGCATCTTGAGGTCATGTCAGCCATGGTGGGCTATGTGACGAGAGAAGGGCTCCAGATAATTAAGAATCCCATTAAAGGGACGATCTTGTTTTATTCTTGCTTTGACAAGTACCGATTCAATTCAATCATGTAAATAATAGATAATAATAATTCAGAAATTGCACCATATATGTGGGATCAACTTTTCTCGGTATCCTTCCAAAACAAAATTAAATATTCCTCATAACAAATTGTTAATTCCGCACGCTATGCCATTATTATTATTATTATTATTAATTGACAATCACAAGTTTCCTAACACAACAAAAATAACATATGGTTTTTCTTATGGGCATACGCATCCGCGCGCCCCCGTAGAAGGGCGTCGTGCGTGACACCATGGAGTACACCATGGACGGGCCTAACACCGGCGTGCTCGAGAATGCTAGGGAATGGATTACGGTGTCGAGGACGGCCATAGCGGAAGGAGGGTCGTCAGACGGCCACGTGCGTGTGTTCATGGACGCGGTCATGTTATATTTCATGTCAGTTATATAGAGAGCAAGACAGTCTATATTCTCAAATCAAGTGTTTCCATTCAAATGTTAAGAAATTTGTTAAGGAAATATGTCCTACAATAATCGGTAGTTGTCGTGGTCATTCGTAGGAGTCATTTTATGCGAAAATATTATGGAAATCAAGCGCTCGATCAATTTGGAAATCAAATCATTAATAGAATTAATTAACTAAACAATTAGTTATGTATGCAATTAATTAGGTTCATTTAAATAGGATTTTTTTGCACCGAATCAGTTTGAAGATCTAGTCATTAATGCAATTAAATAATTAGGTAGACAGTTAATTATGCCTACAGATAATTAGAAGTAGGGATTTTTTCTCAATTAGGCAGATAGTTAATTGATTTGGTTAGGCGTGCAAGGAATTAGGTTGGTTGTTAATTAGTTGTGTACTTAATTAATCATGCAAACAGTTAATCTACTGAATCATTTTGAAAGTGCTTATGGGCAAGGATGATCAACATGCTCTTAGCGACATGGCCGAGCACAACTTGTCGACATGGACAGCAACCACCATGCGCTTGCGACATGGGCGAATTAGCGTTCACCAAGATGTATGATGATCATGCTCTGCGGGATGTCCACACGATGACGGTAGATGAAACGTCCGCGGAGAAGGACAACAAGACACAACACTAGCGAGGTGATTCTTGCTATATTAGAAAGAAAGAGTGTTCCAAGAATAAGAAGAAAGAAAGAACTAAAGCCACCAAGTGGTCCACGGTATTGGAAAAGGAAGGATTGATCCAAAAATAAAATTTAAAAAGAAATAAAAGAGTATTCTAGAAAATAAGTAAGAATGAGAACTAAAACTGACGAGGGAAGGAAGAAGATGAGATGTCGGTGACGAACGGACTGATGTTGGTGTGGTGCTGTTTGACACTAACAAGATGGGTTGATGAAGAGGGTAGGAGTAGAAGATGTAGAGAAGGACGAGGAAGATAAGAATGACAATTATCCCTTCTAGAAATGAATGGTGCGTGGGCTGGATGTGAAGCTTATTGGTAACTAGGAATAAGTCCAGGTTGCCACCCGCCTCCAACATGTGTGTGCATTTGCAAAGTTGAATGGATCTTTGAGAATGACATCTTTAGTTAGTTGTTGTCTTGTGTCAATATTATGTGTTAGTTTAACCCACTTTATTATATTCTAAATATGAAAAAAAATCACCCCTCGTACAATGCACAACAAAGGTGAGGTTAGCGTCTGGTTTTAAAGGAGATGGCTCCAGCGAGAAATGTCCCGCTACATCGAAAAAACAAACGGGAAGGGGAGTATCCGGCAAAAACGAGAATGGTGCATTATGGGGTGGGGTTTTGTGTTTTGGCTCGAGTTTTGGAGATAACATGATGGATAGCCCATAACACGGGTGTTCTGCTATCGTATTAGCGTGTGATTGTACGGTTTCAATTATACGATTACTGCGTTCTTGTTTAACATGAATATTTAATAAATCGTAGTAGAACCTCTCTACCTTTCGTTAATTGCACTTAGTAATAAACTTTTGGCGAGTGATACATGTCGATTTTTTAGAACCGGGCTCATCCCCCTTTCCATTACTTTCATAACGGAAATACACTATTTTTCCAGAATTTAGGAAGAAATATTAGGGAAAAGAGGAAAAGCGAGTCCGGTAATTTTTGGCCAATCGCACTGCACACCGTCCGGTAATTTTGGCCGCTCGTTCCCCACCCACCACACCTCTTCTCTTAGAGCATCTCCAGCCGTTGGCCCCCAGGACCCGAAATAGCATCGCCTGGGGGAGAGCCTACGCTAAAATCGGACTGGGGGGCTTGGCTTCCCAGTCGTGCCCCCCCGGGGGGGGGGGGCAATGGCGTATGCAAATTTTAAACATTGCTTTTCTCACTGCCCAAAAAACAACGCGGGTTCGGCGATCATGCCACAGTTCGGCGTCATCGTGCCATCCGGCGATCAGGTTCGGCGATCACAGCAATAGTCCGACGTAAAAAAATGTGTGTGGGGGGGGGACGCGAGCATAGAACTCCTCAAACGGCCAACTCCTGTCGTCTGACGGAGCTGTCGGCATGGGCGAGGTCGGCGTAGCGGTCGACGTGGGCAAGATCGGCGTAGCGGGCACGTTCAACGTCGGAGACACGGGCGGTGGGATCGGCGGTGGTGCAGAGGGCACCAGCATGAGGTTAAGGATGAGGTCGCGGCTCGCCAGGTACCATGCCTTGACCAGTGGGTCCATGTTCGCCGGGACTCCTCCCATGAGGAACGCCAGGTCGGTATTGCGCTTCTTTGCGGTGATGTTGGTCCTGAGGAGGTCGATCTTTGCGTCCTGCTTCGTCAACAGCGCCGACCACCTCGCCTCCGCCTTCTCCTCCCTCAGGGCAGAGTGGGTCTTTGCATCGGCGATGCACTACTTCGTCGACAACGCCGATCATGCGGTGGGAAGGTAATGTTGGGGTTGAATCCGCCAAGGGCGTCGTCGTCGACATACTCTGACGAGGGCGCGTACCCCCACACCGGCGAAGGGAAGGTCGGCGAAGGAAAGTGCGGGTCACCCGGAGCGATTTGATGGCCGACGCCTTGTTGGAATGGGCCCGCAGGCTGTCGCCCCGGGAAGATCAGGCGGTGAGACGACACCTCATGCTCAACCGCTGTCGCCGCCGCCGCGTCCCGGGCTTTCTTCATGAGGAGCCTGTTGCGGCGATCGGTGGTCACCGCTTCCCTCCGCTCGACATCGGCCTTCCACTCGGCGTTTGTCAACCCCGATTGACGGGGCTCATATCCCGGGGTAGGCCAAGGCAACGGGGTCCTCCCCACTCCGCTTCGAAGAAAAACCAATCGGGCGGCTGGACGAGGCCGACTGGGGACACGCTACACGAGCCATCTCCGGCTGACGTTTCACCCGGTCGGCCTAGCGACCGGGCATGATCCCGCCCGGCTGGCCAAGCAGCCGGCCGCCCATGAGCCCGGCAACCCATTGATTGGGGGACGGACACGCCCTGTCCTGTCTCCCTGACCGCAGGTACGACAGTGGAATGTGACTGGCGGGGCGAGCGACCCTATGGCCACGATGGTCGTTGACGTGCCGTCCCGCACGACTACAGTCCATCCGTCCGGCCCGCTGACCTCAGTGAGCACGACCGGACGAGGAACAGTTCCAGCACGCCCCCGCCACTCGAGTGCCTGCCCCAGCGTGGCTACAGTGCCACCGGCCATACCGACGACCTCGGCCGGCTGGCGCTAGGCGACGCCTCCCCGGGCGGCCCGTGCCAGGGCAGGTGGGGGAGGGCCAGTCGCGGCACCCCTCGGTGGGTCCCAGCAGGGATGGGACCGCTCGGCCGGCGGGCCCCGCCCACGAAAAGACAATACAAGCCGCGGGACCCCCTAGCCAGGCGGAGAGGCTGCCAGCCGGGTCCCTCCACCCTCGTACCTAAATCATATTGTAAGAGCCGGGGGTTGGCCTATAAAACCCCCAAGCCCCCCATGCAATAGGGGAACCCCCCGATCAAGAACACACACATAGAGAGCTCCCATACTCTTGCTAGTAGTAGAGGGAGACAAGCCGGCTGCTCCTTTCTTCCTCCTCCAAACACAGCTCCAGGAGCACCTCTGTATACTTATCCATCCATCCAACGAATCCAAGCAGGACTAAGGGTATTACCTCCCACGGAGGGCCCCGAACCTGGGTACGTCACGTGTCTCCACCTTCTCGTACCCAATCCCGCACCCGGAGCCCATCGGCATCCAATGGCCCCAACACCACCGATAATCCACCCTATGGCATCTGGCCGTGAGAAAACGACGACAGTTGGCGCCCACCGTGGGGCCATCCACGACACCATTTGGGTTCATGCTCCGGGCGGGACCTCTCGCCATTCCCTGCCGCCGTCGCTCGGCACGGAAAAACCGTGGGAGGCTCATGGGGCTTGCCACGGCACGCCCTGCGGGCGACTCCGATGGCCTAGCGGCCGACATCGATGCGCTCATCGAGCGCTTCGGCAGGCTCAGCCTCGTCGAGGCTCCGGCTGTGGGTGAGTACCCCGCGGGGGTACTCGTCTGTGCCGCCCCTCCCACGGCTGTGGGAGTACTCGCTGCGGCCCGCCCTAGCGGGTCCCGCGACTTTGAGGGGGTGATGGCCATCACCTCCTCCACTGCCTCCGAACGGGCGCGGGTAACGGCCACCGCCGCTGCCGCCCACGTCGGCACGTCCGACCCGATCAGTGCGGCCCTCCGGGGCTTGAGCACTCCGATTGCCCCGATGGCAAACCCCGATACCGCCGCGTCCGACCTCGAGGCGGCTCGTCGCATCCTCTTCGAGGATGCCACCGCCCTCGCTGCCACGCGCCGCCACATGGAAGCGGTGCAGCGGGAATACGCCTCCGCTTACGGCCTTACCCCGGCTGGCGCCGAGCCCAACCGGCATGGGGCCATGCGCGACTGCGGCCGCGTGGTCACCGAAATCCTCAGCGGCAAAATGCCCGTCTACGACACCCCCGCAGCTAACCTACAAGCCCTAAAGGTGGCCTACAAGGAACTGGACACCTTGGAGGGCAAAGAGTGTGCTGCCCATGAGCGCTACATCAAGGAGCTTATCGATGCTACTGATGCACAGCAACATCGGCTCGCGGTAGGTGGCACCGCCGCCGAAGGCCCCCGGCCCGAGCGCAAGGGCACGAGAACTGCCGGCCTCCAGCTGGCGCAACACTCCTGTTCCCCTCGCGTCTCCGGTCACCGGATCGAGATGCCTGACCCCCGCCCCTCTCAGCCCTCGGGGAGTGAGCAGCAGGCTGTTAGTAGCCGGCGCACCGGCGAGCCGCCTCATAGCGGCTGCTACCGCGAAGCGCCGGCATCCGGTAGCTGGCGCAGCCGGGGGCACACCCCACACCTGCAACACGGGTCGTGGCAATCGACGCTGCCCATCATCCGCCCTGACCTTTCAGCCTGGCTCGGGCCACGCGTCCCCCGTAGCAAGGACGATGCTCGCAACCGCATCGACCAACTCGCGCAATCCGAAGGAGGAGGGATCGATCGGCCCGGCTTGCTTCAGTCCCTGGATCCGCACCGAGCCATTCCCGAAGGGCTTCACACTCCCTAGGGACACCCCAAAGTATAACGAGGCCGCCAAGCCAGAAGACTGGCTGATCGATTACACCTTCGCAGTGGACATCACAAGGGGAAACAAACGCATGGCCGTCCGCTACGCCCCCCTCATGCTCATCGGCTCGGCCCGCACCTGGCTCAACAGCCAGGCGGCCGGCAGCATCAACACGTGTACGGACTTCGGGGAGGCCTTCGTCCGCACCTTCACCGGCACCTACAAGTGGCCTGGCCGGCCCCATGAACTTGCTATGTGCGTTCAGGGGTCGGACGAATCCCTTCACGACTACCTCACCCAGTGGACCAAGCTCCGCAACTCCTGCGAGGGAGTGCATGAGGTGCAAGCCATGCAATACTTCATTGAGGGTTGCCGGGACGGCACCCCTCTCAAGCACAAGCTTCTGTGCTCCGAGCCGACCACACTGGCCGAACTCATGACCAAGGTGAACAAATATGCCACGGCCGATTCGGCCATCCGGGTCAAGAAGGCCCCACCGGCCAAGGCGACAACAATGCCGGCCGTGGCCCGGCCGGCTGCCGACAACCGGCAGGCACAGAGCAACAAGCGCAAGAACGACCAGCCGGATCCCCGCTACGGGAGTCGGTAGGTCAACACTATTGAGGATCAGGAGCCGGCTGCCCAGCCTTCCGGCCAGCGCCAGCGCACTGGCAAGGCTACCTGGCAGCCGAAGCTCACCTTCGAGCAGATGCTCGATCTTCCATGCAAGAATCACTCGGGGGGCCAAACCCTCCACGCACACGCTTCGGCAGTGCAGCTTCTCACAGCGATTGGCTCGGGGGGACGGCCTTCCGGCCCCTCCCGCACCGCCAGCCCGTGCGCCGGCCCTGACCCAAGCTGCCACCCCGGCGCCGGCAACGGCCCTAAATGACGGTTGCCTAGTCGACCAGTACCCCAACCAAGACGGTTGCTACGTCTTCTTCACCAGTGAAGAGATGGGCAAGCACGCGAAGCGCCGGCTCCGTCGTGAAGTGAACGCCACCATGGCGGCAACTCCCCAGTTCATGCACTGGTCGGAGAAGCCGGTCACATGGAGCCAGGACAACCATCCCACGGTGATGCCGCATCCTGGCAGCTATGTCTTAGTCCTCTACCCCACCATCGCCACCAAGGATCGAGCCTGCCGCTTTACGAGGGTGATGATAGATGGTGGCAGCAGCATCAACATCCTCTACCTCGACACGATGCACAAGCTGGGGCTGAAGATAGAAGACCTACAGGCGAGTCGAACGGTTTTCCACGGCATCGTGCCTGGGAAGTCTTGCTCCCCTGTAGGCAAGATCACGCTCGACGTTCTCTTCGGTGGACCCGGCCATTTCTGCTGCGAGCCGGTACTATTCGAGGTCATGGACCTCGCAAGCCCCTACCACGCGCTGCTGGGTGGGCCGGCTCTAGCCAGCTTCATGGCGGTCCCACACTATGCCTACCTCAAGCTCAAGATGCCGGGCCCCAAGGGAATCATTATTGTCAAGGGCGACTACAAGATGTCGCTCGAATGCGCTCGAGACGGTAGCCGGCTGGCCGAGGCCCTGGAGATCGCTGAGGAGAAGTGGCAGCTCGACCGGCTCGTGGCCCTTGCTGCCAACCAGCCGGCCGTGCCAGCTCCCCCCTCGTAATCCACCGGTGAGGCCTCCTTCCAGCCGTCCAGGGACACCAAGCAAATCCCGCTCGACCCGGCCAACCCGGCTCAGTGCGTCATGATCGGCTCCCGCCTCAACGGCAAATAGGAAGGCAAGCTCGTCGACTTCCTCCATGAGAATCGGAACATCATCGCATGGTCCCCCAAGGACATGCCGGGTGATCCAAGGAAGTTCGCCGAGCACAAACTACACGTCTGGCCGGACGTCAAGCCGGTCAAGCGACCCCTACGCCGCTTCTCTGAGGAGAAGCGGCGCACTATAGGAGAAGAGATCGCCCGGCTGCTTGCGACCGGGTTCATCATGGAAGTTTTCCACCCAGACTGGTTGGCCAACCCAGTCCTGGTGCTGAAGAAAAACAAGACCTGGCGCATGTGCATCAACTACACCAGCCTGAACAAGGCATGTCCCAAGGACCCATTCGCCCTGCCACGGATCGATCAAGTTATTGACTCCATGGCCGGCTGTGACTTGCTGTCCTTCTTGGATGCCTATTCCGGTTAGCACCAAATCAAGCTAGACCCGAAAGACCGCCTCAAGACCTCCTTCATCACGCCCTTTGGGGCGTACTGCTACATCACCATGTCCTTCATCCTGAAGAATGCAGGCGCCACCTTCCAACGGTGCATGCAAAAGTGCCTCCTGCCTCAGATAGGCAGGAACGTCCACGTCTACGTTGATGACATCATCGTCAAAACCAAGAAGCACTTCAGCCTCCTCGACGACCTCCGGGAGACCTTCGCAAACTTGCACGAATACAAGGTCAAGCTCAACCCGGAGAAATGCGTCTTCGTCGTCCCCGCCGGTCAACTCTTGGGTTTCTTCGTGTCCTCCCGCGGCATCGAAGCTAACCCCGAGAAGATCCGTGCGATCGAGCGCATGCCAAAGCCGACCTAGCTCCACGACGTCCAGAAGTTCACCGGCTGCCTTGCCTCGCCCAGCCGGTTCATCAGCCGGCTGGGGGAGAAGGCTCTGCCCCTCTACATGCTCCTTCGCAAGACGGCTATCATCGAGCCGGGTGAAACCAAGAAGCCGGGCACCTTCGACTGGCCTGACGAGGCGGACGAGGCCTTCCGCGGACTCAAGAAGGCTCTCACCCGCGCACCAATCTTGGTTGCGCCGGCTGAGAAGGAACCACTGCTCGCATACATCGCCGCGACAACCCGGGTCATCAGCGTCATGCTTGTGGTTGAACGGCTGGAGGCGGGCAAGGCCCTGCCGGTTCAGCGGCCTGTCTACTACCTCAGCTAGGTCCTCTCCGTGTCCAAGCAGAACTACCCCCACTACCAGAAGATGTGTTACGACATATATTTTGCTGCCAAGAAGGTCAAGCAATACTTCCAAGAGCACACCATCACCGTGATGAGCACGGCCCCGCTCGGCGAGATCATGAGCGGCCGGGACTTCACCGGCCGGATTGCCAAGTGGGTGATCGCCCTCGCCGATCACGAGATCCGGTACGAGCTGAGAACCTCCGTCAAGTTGCAAGCATTGGCGGATTTCCTCGTCGACTGGGCAGAGATGGAGTTCATCCCGCCTCCCCCGGACTCCACGCATTGGCGAATGCACTTCGACGGCTCGAAGATGAGGACCGGCCTGGGTGCTGGCATAGTCCTCTCCTCCCTGAAAGGTGATCAGCTCAAGTACGCCCTCCAGATCCACTTTGCCCCCTCCAACAACGTGGCGGAGTATGAGGCCATCATTCATGGCCTCTGGCTTGCCAAGGAGATTGACATCAGGCGCATCCTCTGCTTCGACGACTCCGACCTCGTGGTGCATCAGGTTTCTAGCGAATGGGACGCCAGGGATGCCAACATGGCCAGCTACCGTTTCTTCGTGTAGCAACTCACCGGCTCCTTCGAGGGTTGTGAGTTCCACCATATCCCCCAAGCGGATAACGAGGCGGCGGACGCGTTGGCAAAAATCGGCTCCACCCGACAGGCCATCCCAGTTGGCGTCTCTTTCGAGCGGCTGCTCAAGCCGTCGGTCAAGCCCTCCCCAGAGTTGGAGTCAATCTTCATGCCGGCAAGCGCCGCCGGCCCATCAACGGTGTTGGCCGCCTCCCCAGCGACTCCGTTGTTGGCTCTCGATCCGTCGGTTGCCCAGCCAGCCCCGGTCGAACCGGCAGCGCCCGGGGCGGACGGACCCGACGACGCGACCGTCATGATGGTCATCGACCCGCCGGCTCCAGGGGCTGGCGAGTCGGGCCTGGGGGCTAACCAACCAGCCTCGGGGGCTCCCGAGCAGGCCCTGGGGGCTGGCGAGCCGGTCCCAGGGATTGACCAACCAGCCCCGGGAGCTCTCCAGCCGGCTGCCGTCACAGCACCCTCATGGGCTCAACCCATCTTGGCGTTCCTTTTATGAGGCGAGCTGCCTCCGGACGAGGCTCTGGCTAGGTAGATCCAGCGCCGGGCCTCGGCTTATAGCATCGTCAACAGCGAGCTCGTCCATTGCAGCACCACCGGCGTTTTCCAGTGGTGTGTCGAGCTGGGAAAAGGCCAAGAGATTCTCCTCGACATGCACCAGGGTGAGTGCGGTCACCACCCCGCCTCCCGGGCCCTAGGGGCCAAGGCTTTCTGCTACGGCTTCTATTGGCCCACGGCCCTCAAGGCGGCCAAGAAATTGGTCGACGAGTGCGAGGGCTGCCAACGCTTCAGCACGCAAAGCCACCTGCCGGCAACAACCCTCCAAACCATCCCCCTCTCGTGGCCCTTTGCCATTTGGGGGTTGGACATGGTGGGCCCCTTCAAAACCGCTCGAGGCGGCATGACGCACTTGCTGGTGTCCGTGGACAAATTCACCAAGTGGATCGAAGCACGGCCCATCAAGAAGCTGGACGGCCCCACGGCCGTCCGGTTCATCAATGACATGACGATACGCTACGACGTCCCCCACAGCATCACCACCGACAACGGCACCAACTTCACCAAAGGCGCGCTCTCATGTTTCTGCTCCAAGCAAGGGACCCAGCTCGACCAGGCCTCCGTCGCTCATCCACAATCAAATGGCCAGGTCGAGAGGGAAAACGGCCTCATCCTATCCGGCATCAAGCCCCGGCTCATGACTCTGCTGGTCAGGTCGGCTGGCTGCTGGATTGACGAGCTGACGACCATCCTTTGGAGTCTCAGGACCACCCCTAACCGTTCCATCGGCTACACCCCGTTCTTTCTCGTGTATGGGTCCGAGGCAATCATCCCCACCGACATCGAATTCGACTCGCCTCGGGTCGCCCTATACACGAAGAAGGATGCCAAGGAAGCAAGAGAAGAAGACGTCGACCTGCTCGAAGAGGCTCACGAACTAGCCTTGAGCCGGACGGTAATCTACCAGCAAAAGCTCCGGCATTATCACAGCAAGAGGATCTGACCGCTCTCATTCCGCAAGGGGGACCTGGTCCTCAGACGGATCCAACGAACCGCCGGTCAGCACAAGTTGTCCTCCCCATGGGAGGGCCCATTCATCGTCAGCAAGGCGCTACACAACCATGCGTACTATCTAATAGACGCCCAGAAGCCACAGAAGCACAAGAGAGACGCCTCCGGCGAAGAAATGGAGCGTCCATGGAATGCGACACTCCTGCGCCCGTTTTACTGCTAAGGAAAAACCAACGTATGTATGTATCCTCGTCCTTTTGGTCTTATGAATGCAATGGGCGTCCCAAGTCGTCTCTTGGAGCGCGCCCCATTTCGTTTATCTCAAAGCTTTCCACACTCACCGGCTCCCCGGTCCGGCTCCCGGGCCCGGGGGCTAGCCGGCTGGACCTAGAGGTGTCTCTCCGCAGAAAAGACTAAGTAAATGTGAGCCGGCCAAGCCTCCCCACCCTTAGCAGCTGCAGACCAGCACCCAGCTGTCTAGCTGACGGGGCCTCGGGGCGGCAAGGTTTGGCTTGCACCAATGGTTGAAACGGGAAGGGACCTTTTCTAGGCTCGGCCAGACCCTCGCCGCGTCTCTAGCCGCTTCGCTTACCCCGAAAAAACCCTCTGCGATTCCCAAGTTTTTGAAACGCCCCCCTCGAGGCGGACGCCCCGACCTAGCCACAGACCGGCTCCCAGCTGTCAAGCTGGCGAGGCTGAGGCCAAAGGGGAAACAGAGTAGAAATGCAAAGGGGCATGGCGGGTGAAAAGGGGGTAAGGTGGAGGCAGCAAGATTCATAAGGCATAAAACACAAAGTATTCATAACATAAAGCAAAACGGCCCACGGCCGACGTTCAATTCGTTACATACACACACCCAGTGGGTGGATCGAATCCAAGTTCAAAGTGCAGGAAAGAAGAAAAAGAACGAGCAAAACAGGAAGATGCCCGGGGGCTCAAGCCACCGGCGCGTCGCCAGCCGACGCATCCCCAGCCGGCACGTCGAGAGGTGGCTCGGTCCCCGTCACGGAGGTGCTTGCGGCCTTTAGGTCAGCCGCCTTGCCCTTCGCAGCGGCCTCCTTGGTCTCCACTGTCTCGCCGCTCGAGTCGGTGCTCTCGTCGGCAACTTCAGCATCGTCCGGGCCCTGGGATGCCGAAGGAGTCCTCGGGCAGCGGCTCGCTATCTTCTCCAAGGGCCGGCAGGAACTCATCCGCGTCGACATATGACGTGAGCTCGTTCGCTCGCAAGACAAGGGCCGGCTCGCGAGCCTCCCGCTCCGCGGCTGGCATGTCCCGCATCGTCGCTAGCCGGGCGAGGTCCACCCCCCGGTACCACGAAGTGACGAACCGAAGCGCCATCTACGCTCCGGCTCGGGCGGCCGAGCCTTTCCAGGCCTCGAGGCGGGAGACGGCGTGCTCAAGCCATAGCGCCACACGATGCGTCGGAGCTCCTCCGCGGCCCGGCCACAACGCGGCGAGACCTCCTTGCCGGTGGTCTTGAGCCGCTCCATGCTCCGCTCGAGATGGGTCATCCGCATCTCGACGACGAGCCCGATCTCGTCCACATCCCACGGGGCGTTCTCATCAATGGAGCGGCCATACCCCCGGAGGTGCTCCCGGTGCTCCTCAACAACCCGAACGGTGCGGCGATGGCTCTCAGGGAACTGCACTGAGGGGAAGAAGGGAAGAAGCAAAGAAAGACCAGATGAAGCACAAAGAGGCGGCAAGCAGAAGGCGACCAATCAAAAAAAGAAAGAAACAAGCGCTTACCTTCGATCGCATCATCCACACTGATGGCGAAGTTGAGCGACGCCGCCCGCTCGGCCGCCCGAGCCGCTTCCAAGGCGGCAAGAGAGCTCTTGGCCTCCTCGAGGGACTTCTCGAGGCGGGTCACCTCGCCTTGGAGGACGGCAGTCCTCAAGGCGGCGTCAGTCGCCTCCTTGACGGCCGCCTCCCGGGCTGCCGCCTCCTTCGCCGCCTCGGCCTTGAGCCGGTCGCGGGCCGCCTCACCGTCAACCAGCAGCTTGGCCAGCCGATCCGTCTCCCGCGCGGCCACCTGGACATCCCGCGCCAGCCGGTCCCGCTCAGCGGTGAGCCCGGTCTTTTCCTCCCGAAGGGCAGCCAGCTCGCCTGCGTAACAAGGATAGTATCAGTAAAACAGGCGTAAAGCCGCCGACTCCCGGGGGCTACATGCCTCCACCGGCGAAATGCAACTCACCTTGCACACAGGCCAGCTCCTCCTCTAGACGATAGAAGCCGCACTTGCCGCGGTCGTGGATGGCGACCGCCTCCGTGAAGAGCCTCTGCCACAGGGAGGCTCCCTCCTGTTGCAAAAGGGGGAGAACGTCAAAACCGCGCTCGAAAGAGATCCCGCCCGGCTGCCCATCAGCCGGTCAGCCGGCTCGCATCTCGGGGGCTACACCCAGTGGGTGCGCTTGCGCGCCCCCACTAAGAATACTAAGGACGGAAGGAGAAGCTTACCTCAGCACGCCAAAGGGCGGTGTCCGCCGCCTCCGCGAACTGGGCCAGCTCCTGCCGGCACCGGTCCAGGACACTCCCCAAATCCCCAAGGGAGGGGACCGGGCCGCCTGGCGGAGGCGCTGGTAGGGCCGACACGTTCGCCAGCGCCTCCCAGTCCCGGCTGACCTCCTGTATCGATCGCAGGCTCCGGCCGCTAGGGGCAGGTTGATAATGGTGAGGGACCGGGAGTCGCCTCCCGCTGGCCCCCCGCCGGGCGCCGTCGCCGCCTCACCGGTCAGCCGCTCCGGCATGTCGGTCGCGCTGGAGGGCCGCTCCACCTCCACAACGACCGCCTTCGACAGCGCCTCCGGCGGCGCCTCCGGAGCCGACGGGATCACCTCCTCCCAGGCCGGCTCGAGGGCTGGCGGGGGCACCTTCGACACTTCATGCCGGTCCGCCTCGAGGGCCGGCCCCGTCACCATCTCCCGTACGGGCGGGGGAGGTGGCAGATCCATGGCCGCGTCTCGCGGCTCGCCGGAGGGGGGTCTTGACAGGCAGGCGGACTCTGCCGCTGAGTGCGAGGCCTGCGGCGGCTCAGTCGCCCTCCTGCGTCGTCGGCCGCTCGAAGTCTCGAAGCATGCATCCCCTCCCCGCATGCCGGACCGGGAGGCTCGCAGCTCCGCGAGCCTCCTCTTCTCCTCCCTTAGGGTGGCCGCATGCTCGCAGGCCAGCCGGCTAGCGGCGTCCGCCTGCTCATCAGGCGCCCCCTCCTCTTGGAGCTCGATGGGGTCACTGCGGCATCTGAGCCCCGGTTATCGACCGTCTCGAAAGGCGAAAACAGGAAAAATAAACACGGGAAGAAGCGTAGAGGACTTACGCGACGACGAGGGGCAAGGCCTGCTTGGCGCGAGGTGGTGGCTTCTGCGCGGCCACCTTGACCCGCTTCGGTTCGGGCGGTGGAGCCGCTGACCCCTCATGGGCCGGCCTTTTTTCCCTTACGGTCGGCTCGGTGGCCATACCTCGAACTGGGCGCTCCTCGCTCCTCCGGTCCGGGCGCGCTGCAGGAGGAGGTCCATCGAGGATCATCAGCTCATCATCATCATCGTCGTCATCATCCGTCCAATCGCAGATGGAGGGACCAAGAGGGAACTCACCCGCTCTGCCGGCTCCCCCGGCTGCTCCAGACCCTTCGGCCCCGCTGGGAGCGCTGCCTCGCGGCCCCGCCGACTCGTCGGCCTCCCCGGAGGAGTCCACACACTCTTCAGTGGGACCCCTCATCAGGAAGTCCCACGAGTCAGAGTCCGCCCGCTCCGCCTCGGTGATTTGCGGATGCGGGCCGTTTGGGGTGTTCTGTCGCACCAGTCGCTGTGGTCAACACCCCGTCATAAGTTCTCCCGCTGGCTATCGGCTAGGGATATTAAGCAAAAGGCAAACCTCAACAAGAAGACTTACCAGGGGGGCCGATTGATGCGGTCATAAGGCTTCATGCCGAACGACCACGAGGTGGGCTTCAGCTTGAACGTCGTGAGGGCGTTCACCCGCTTCGCCACCTTAGCCGGCGTCAGCTCCATGGTGGACTGCCGGCAGGGGTCATGCTGGCCCGACATGTCGCAGATCCGATGTGGCCAAATCTGAAGAGGCGACACTCGGCGTGATATGAAGGCCGCCACCAGATCGTAAGCGACCAGCCCCTTAGAGCTCTTCAGCTCCCCGAGCCAGCCCAGCTCCTCCAGAGCAACGCCACATGGGGCCAATGCCGGCCAGTTCTGCTGGGACGACTGGCGGTCCTCGAACGGCGGCAGCCTGATGTAGTCCATCGCCGGGTCGACGTTCCGCACGTAGATGAATGTGCGGTGCCACCCCTTGACGGAGTCAACCAAAGAAAGGGGAGGGAAACGGGCAACGCTGCGGCAGCACACTACGGTGCCCCCGCATGCGTTGTTGATCAATGACTTGAGATAAAAAAGCTCGTCGAAGAGGCCAAGAAAAGGAAGTACTCCCAGATACCCCTTGCACAATGCCACGAAGGCAGAGAGATACAAGATGGCATTGGGACCGAGATTGTGGGGTTGAAGGTCAAGGGTTTCAAGGAAGAGGCGGAAGAAGTTGCTCACCGGGAGCGTGAAGCCCTAGGAGAAGTGCCAGAGGAACACTACCCGTTCCCCTGGCTGCGGCGCCGGCACCAGCTCGCCGCCCGGCGCACGAGCGGCCACCCGCTCGGGCGGTGGTAGCATCCGCGCCTTGCGCAGCTCCCTGATATCGGCATCGGTGACGAAGGATCCTCCCCAGCTGCCACCGCGTCCGTCAGCCATCTCAGCGGCGGGGCGGGGTGCGGGCGCATGCGCGGGCTCGAGCGCGGCAGCACGAGGGGAGGTGAGATCGAGAAGTGAGGAGCAACAGCGAGAAGGACTGCAAGGGGACGAGTGGGGCGCGGGTACCTCCGCCCCTGCCTTTCCCTCCCCTTTTATAGGGGAGGACACAACCGGGGACATGGGATCGTCTGCACCCACATTCCCCGGAAATCCCGCGCGAGTGGGTCGCCACCGGCCGTAACGGCCGTATCGAGGCACAGAGGATCCAGCCCCAGCCCCGAGGCCTACCGGGCTATGCCTAGGCCCTACCGGACTAGCCCTGAGCGACGTCCCGTCTCCCCGCGTGCGCGGGGCCCAGCGCATCATTACGTGCCGCATGGCAAGTCGCGTGCCAACGCGTGCCCCGGAGTGACGCGCCAGAACCTGAGGCGTCGGGTCCTGTAGCTGGCCCGGTTGCCCCTTCGCCTTCGGGCCGGAGGCGGGCTAGGCTGGGGGAAGCCATCGGCACCCCACAGTCCGGCGGACGTGGGTTCCTGCCGGCTTTGGGGGCTACTTACGGGGCTCATATCCCGGGGTAGGCTAAGGCAACGGGGTCCTCCCCACTCCGCTTCGAAGAAAAATCGGCCGGCTGGACGAGGACGGTTGGGGACACGCCACACGAGCCATCTCCGACTGACGTTTCGCCCGGTCGGCCTAGCGACCGGGCGTGCTCCCGCCCGGCTGGCCAAGCAGCCGGCCGCCCATGAGCCGGGCAACCCATTGATTGGGGGAAGGACACGCCCTGTCCCGTCTCCCTGACCGCAGGTACGGCAGTGCAATGTGACTGGTGGGGCGAGCGACCATGTGGCCACATTGGTCGCTGACGCGTCGTCCCGCATGGCTACAGTCCATCCGTCCGGCCCGCTGACCTCAGTGAGCGCGACCAGACAGGGAACAGTTCCAGCACACCCCTGCCACTCGAGTGCCTGCCCTAGCGTGGCTACAGTGCCGCCAGCCATACCGACGACCTCGGTCGGCTGGCGCTAGGCGACGCCTCCCCGGGCGGCCCGTGTCGGGGCAGGTGGGGGAGGGCCAATCGCGGCGCTCGTCGGCGGGTCCCAGCAGGGATGGGACCGCTCGGCCGGCGAGCCCCGCCCAAGACGAGACAATACAAGCCGCGGGACCCCCTAGCCAGGCGGAGAGGCTGCCAGCCGGGTCCCTCCACCCCCATACCTAAATCATATTGTAAGAGCCGAGGGGTTGGCCTATAAAACCCCCCGAGCCCCCCATGCAACAGGGGAACCCCCCGATCAAGAACACACACATAGAGAGCTCCCATACTCTTCCCAGTAGTAGAGGGAGACGAGCTGGCTGCTCCTTTCTTCCTCCTCTGAACACGGCTCCAGGAGCACCTCTCTATACTTATCCATCCATCCAACAAATCCAAGCAGGACTAAGGATATTACCTCCCACGAAGGGCCCCGAACCTGGGTACGTCGCGTGTCTCCACCTTCTCGTACCCAATCTCGCACCCAGAGCCCATCGGCATCCAATGGCCCCAACACCACCGATAAGCCACCCTATGGCATCTGCCGTGAGAAAACGACGACACCGATGGTCTTGCCATTGGTGCACGGGCCCTGCGTGGCTTAGCGATGGCGGGGCCGGTGGCTTGGCGAGGGGCGGCGTACTTCTTCGGCGGCATGGCAGCAAAGGAAGGGAAATGGAGAGAAGAACCGGGGGCGAAACGACGTGATAGAGGGAAAAGGAGGGGGAAGTGGCAGGAAGTGGTAGTCCGTCTTGCCAACACCTTGGCCCCACCTGCCTTTTCGCTTCAGCCGGCACACCCAGGAGACCCCAACACCTTGGGTTCAGCCTGGGTTCGCCGGCCCAAAAAATGCCCCAACCGGCGAAAATCAGCGTCTTGGGGCCACGGCTAGGGATTTTTTCGTCTGCCGGCGATGAAAAAGGGAGCCCTGAGGGGTCCTTTGGTGCCGCGGCTGGAGATGCTCTTATTCTCTGCAAATAGAAGCATGGCGCATGCCCCCTCCCGTTCACCCCACGTGCACATGCCAGCCACGGAGCTCGCCAACCACCCTCCCCGTGCTTGCCTCGTCGTGTCTTGCCGTTGACGCTTGCCGATGTCATGGGTAACAAATTTCCCTACCTGTTGCAGCAAAAAGGATTCGAGATAGCAACTTTTTTAGTGTCAATTTTCAACCAGTGGATGGTCCCGTTGTTCTCGGCTGTTGCTCTACCCCACGCCGGTGGTCGCCCTACGCAGCAAATTGTGTTGCCGGTCCTAGCAGAACAGGGCGTCAGTTGCAACTCGGCCGTAAGCCGTTGTCGTCGTAACAACAGGAGATGGCTGGTTCTAGCATTTTCATAGCATGGTTCCAGCAATGGTGATGGCTGGTTTCGGCGATGGAGATGGATGGTTCCAGCATTTCTGTAGTGTGATCCCAGCAAGGGGCACGTTGGTTCGAGCACCAGAGATGGATGGTTCCATCACAGGCACGCACCGGTTGCATCACCCCTTCGTGCCAGTTCCAGCATGGTCGTCGTTAGTTTGCAGCTCCTCGGCTTGTAGCTCCTCCATACGTCGGTTGCAGCTCCGTACCTCGGGTGAAGCTGCATCGTAACCAAGTGTCACAACCCTAGTTTAACCTTGTTTGTGTTTGCATTCATACATGCATTTTTTATATTAAAAATGAAAAGAGAAATCATCAAGCCATCGAATTCATTTTATTTTAAATAAGCAATATAAAAATAGCTTCAAAAGGATCCAAGAAACATTTTTATTCTAATAAAATATTGGCATGAGGTAAAATGCAAACCAATAATTTTGGAATCACAAAAACATTTTCATTTGGGCATTTGAGTTGATTCAACAAATAATTACATTGAATTTTATTTCCATTATATAAAATAAAAGTCCAATACCTCTGAGATTTATTGTGTAGCATTGGTTAGATCCACCTAGTCCACACAAATACATTCAAGAGAATATGAAATTGTTTCATATTTTATCTGGTCCACAACACTAATAATAGAAAATAGAAAACAAAAACAAAATAGCAAAAAGGAAACTTACCTAGTGTAAGAGCACATTTCTCCATGTGTGGTTTTGGTAATTGATGACACCCCTATGGACTAATGGTTGCCTTGAGTTATATTCGAAGGATTTGTCCATAGGCACTTCTTGAAGTCCATCTGTTGGGTTTCAAGGAGTTTATATGATGACCAAGGTGGTATTCAAGGTTTATCCAAAGATTGGTCATGTGAGAGTTGAGCTTATTGCAAGCATGTCTTGAAGAAGGAGATTGTCTGATCATTTATGATTACCTTCAAGACATCATCTTTATGAAGAGAGAAGACAAGATACAAGGTTGATCAAGACTAAGTCAAAGAGTGAATCAAGTGATCAACACACAATGCATACAAGATGTACCAAGAGGGATCAGGTGATCCCATGGTATGGTAAGCATTGTCCATTACACTTTGTTTACTAACCCATGTTCCTTGTGAGAGTTCTTTGTGGGGTTAGGCATATTTCCATGGGATTTCATCAAGAGGAAGATCCCATACAACCCATGTAAGATGACATCAAGTGGTGATTGTTATCAAGGTTGCGGTGTGCAAGTTCAAGTGAAACATCACAGAGAGATCAGGCTTGAAGCTTGCCATCCATTGTGGTGTCAATGGACTTGTGAAGATGTGTCGAAGAGTAGCTCACCCATAGTGGAGTATGGGGGAGAAATCATCTAGTCTTCGTCAAGCTAACGCAATCAACAAAGGTGGTCCAACTTGAGGGAGTCAATATCGTCATCATCTAGCTCAAGTGGACTTCGTGCAAGGCAAAGGTTTGACCTTTATAGGTTTTCTATTTTACCGTTCTCATGGTGATAGTTTGGAGACCAGGTTATAGGATCGATAGACATACTATCAAGGGGGGGCTCTCAAGTGAGTAGCTTGATCGTATCGTTTGTTGAGATTTCAAACCATTGCATCCTTGCATCATCGTTCTTGATTCTTATTTGTATTTTCTCCTTTTGAGGTTTTAGATCTTGTGGTTATCTCCGTGACACGATCTAGTACATCGAAAACGGATTTCATATGCTTCTTCTATTGCGTTTTCAGTGTTGGAGGTTTTACCGGTCTTACCTGAGGAAGGGTTCTCAGCATTTTTTTATGGGCCATTTATCATTTGCTTCTTACTGATATTTCTATCAAGATTGTGTTAGCCCATGTGGTTATCTTTCCAACAAACTTGGTTTTGTTGAATTCGGAGTCCGTTTGCAAAAGTTGTGACCGTTTTGGTGTTCTCAAAAGGCTGCAACAGTACTACTACGGCTAGAGCGGATGTAATTTTTTACTACCGCTCCAGAGCGGTACTACCGCGGTTCCAAGAGCGGTACTACCGCTACGGACCAAAATCTCGTGTTTTGTCCACCGGTGGTAGGCATTGATGTATTGTTTTATTATTGTTCGCAAATAGTAGTATCGCTACCCTTAGCAGTAGTAATGCCTTCCATAGCGGTAGTACCGTGAGGACGAGCGGTAGTACCGCTCCGGCTGTTTCAAAGGGCTTTCACCGCCCCAGTGGTAGTACCGCTCGCATGAGCAGTAGTACCGCTCTGTGCAGGCTGTGAGCATAACGGTTGGGTTTTTCCCCACCTATAAAAGGGGGTCTTCTTCCCCATTGAACCTTATCCTTTGAGCTCGTGTTTGCCCCCCATTGTTGACCCTCTTTGGGCTTGCTATCTCTCAATCCCTCCAATGATTCTTGCTCCTTTTTGAGATAAAATAGAGAGGAGATCTAGATCCACATTTCCACCAATAACTTTCTCCCCTATGTGAGGGGAACCCCTTGTATCTAGATCTTGGAGTTCTTCGTGTTCTTCTTTGTTCTTCCTCTCACTTTCCTCCATAGCATTAGTTATTGTGGTGGGATTTGGGAGAGAAGGACTTGGGCACTCCGTGTGCCCTTGCCATTGCATTTGGTGCATAGGTTTGAGTTCTCCACGGTGATACGTGGAAGTGAAAGTTGAGAACCTTATTACTCTTGGGTGTTTGAGCACCCTAGAGCTTGTTCCTCTTGGGTGCTTTGGCGCCCTAGACGGTTGGTGTTGCCTCGGAGCTCAATCATTGTGGTGCAAAGCTCTGGGCAAGCTTCGGGTTCTCCAATTAGGTTGTGGAGATTGGCCCGAGCATTTGAGGTCACGTCGGAGCCACAATCCATTGTGGTGAAGCTTCATGGTGTCGTTGGGAGCCTCCAATTAAGTTGTGGAGATTGCCCCAACCTTGTTTGTATGGGTTCGGTGACCACACTCAAGGGTCCCTTAGTGGAATCACGACATCTTGCATTTTGCAAGGGCGTGAGGAGATTACTGTGGCCCTAGTGGCTTATTGGGGAGCATTGTGCCTCCACACCGCTCTGAACGGAGATTAGCATCCGCAAGGGTGTGAACTTCGGGATACATCATCGTCTCCACGTGCCTCGGTTATCTCTTACCCAAGCCCTTTACTTATGCACTTTACTTTGTGATAGCCATATTGTTTCGTGTTATATATCTTGCTATCACCTAGTTGTATATCTTGCTTAGCATAAGTTGTTGGCGCACATAGGTGAGCCTAGTTGTTTTAGGTTTTGTGCTTGACTAATTAAACGATAGTTTTATTCCGCATTTGTTCAAGCCTAAACTGTAATTATCTTAAAGCGCCTATTCACCCCCCTCTAGGCGACATCCACGTCCTTTCAATTGGTACCAGAGCTAGGTCTCTCATTATTAGGTTTAACAACCTAGAGAGTAAGGATGTCGACTAGGGGATTAGGATTCTCTCACACTCTTTGTTTCAATGGCACAAATTTTGATGTTTGGGTAATTCGCATGCTTAATCTCTTTAGGGTCATGGACCTATCTTTAAAGCGAATTGTAGATATTGGTTTTTCTCCTCCAGAGGATTCTCAACACCTATCTTTGAAGGATGAGAAAAACTCTTATCTCAATGCTTAAGCTTTTAATGTGCTTTTTGATGCTTTGAGCAATGTAGTTATATTTGAACTCATGCCGTTCCGGGATGCTCATGAGTTGTGGACAAAGCTTCAAGGTAAATTTGGTGAGTCCAAGATTTGTAGGGATGATTGTTCTCCCTCCACCTCTAGTCGTGTTGTCTTCTCAAGTTCATCTACTTCACCTACATGTGGATTGCCACATGGTAATTATATGGTGAGTAGTGATGATCATTGTAATGATGATAGTGGGCTTATTGTTGATAATTCTTCTTCACTATCTTATTGCAATGCTTCATCTTTGGGCTTTAACACCACGAGCACTTTAAATGTTTCACATGCTTGTGTTGATAGTCCTTGCATATCATGTACAAATTTCTTGACTAAATCTCATGATGATATGCTTGCTATATCTTGTTGCCATGATAAAAATGTATTTATGTCCTCGAGCTGTTGTGCTAACAATGTAGAGAATACCCAACACTCCATGGAACAAGATGTGGTCTTGAATGGTGCTTCAAGGGATCCTACATCATCATACATTGTTTCTCACTTTTTCCTTATGGCTAAGTCTTCAAAGGTATATCCTACTTTGAATCCCAATATATCTCACGATGATGATGTTGATGATAATGATGAAGAGTGTGATAATATTGCTTCCTTAAAACATAAGAGAAATGGTTTCTAAAGCTCTTCATAAGAATAATATTGCTCGTTCCAACTTCATGGAAATCATGTATATTGCCATTGAGGGCAAGAAATATATTGAGGAGTTCAAAGCTCATCTCGAGGAGCATGAGGCCACCATTGAGAAAATGGAAGGTCATGAACGTGATTATGCCAATGAGATCGCGGATCTATCTCAAGCTCTTGAAAACGAACAAACCACCAAGGAATCTCTTGAGGAGACCTGTGCTCTAGAATTATCTAGATTAAAGGAATCCCATGAAAGAGCTCTCAAGGTGGCTAATGGTTTTAGAACTAAAAATGATAAGCTTGAAGTTGCACATGCTAAACTCCTTGAGGACTTTGAGCACCTCAAAAATGGCTGAAGGGTTTTTAAGAGTTCGCTCATTGAACTCACCGAGTCTCATGCTCAACTTAAGGTTTCATATGCTAAAGAGCTTTCCAAGTTGCCTTCTCCTCTTGTTGTTAATGATGATGCTTGTGCTACTGACTTTATTTCTTGTGAAGCACCCATATTAAAGGAGAATGTTGAGATAAGGGCTCAACTTGAGTTGTTATCTAGCAATTATGGGAAACTGGAAGAAAGTCATGAAAAGATTTCTAGCTCTCATGGCGATCTTCTAGTATCACATAGTGTGCTAAAGATAGCTCATGAGGCTAGTACCACTAAGGTAACATCCAGGAGCCTCATGTGGACATTAGCACTACATCTAATAGAAATGCTTTATTGCCATGTGTTAGTCCTCGTAGTTCATCTAGTCATAATGTTGGTACATCTTGTGATGAATTACTTTCCTTGCTTTGTTGCTCTAACGATGAAGCTTATACCTCCTCTAGCACTTGTGTTGATTCTAACCATGTAGATAACATCAATGAGCTCAAGGCCCAAGTCACTTCTTTGAATAAAGACATGGAAAAGAGTCATGAAGGGAAGTCCACACTCAACAATGTCTTGAGTGTGCAAAAACTCCTAAATGAAAAAGGTGGACTTGGATTCAACTCCAATAAGAAGAAGAAGATGTCCACGAACTACAAGAAGAAGGGCCAAGAACAAGTCAAGAATTCGGCCAAGATTATTTGCTTCAAGTGCAAAATTGAAGGGCACCATGTTAGATCTTGTCCATTAAAGAAGAAGCCCCAAAGTAACAAGCAACAAGGAAAGCGGCCACAAGTTCAATATCATGGTCAACCACAAGTTGAAGAAAGGCCTCTTCCCAAGAAGACCCAAGTTACCGCTCTTCAAGTTGAGAAATCAATTGAGAAGAAAGCAAAGGGTAAATGTTGCTACTTATGTCATGAGAAGGGTCACTTCGCTCCTTCTTGCACAAAAGGTAACTTATCCAACCCAACCATTATTCATGATATATATTCTCTTGGGAAGGATAAGCTTGGCAATATGTTTGCCAAATGTGTTGGTACTAAAAGTGGTGTCAAGAAAAGAACCATTTGGGTATCCAAGCCTATTGTGACTAACCCCTTAGGACCCAACTTGGTTGGGGACCAACAAGCTCAAACTTGATCAATAGGTGTTGATGGAGGGTATTCGTGACTTCGCTACATTATGAAGAATTAATGGTTCTTCTCCATTCATATTGTCTCAAGACAA
This sequence comes from Hordeum marinum, assembly GCA_022496015.1. NCBI lineage: Eukaryota > Viridiplantae > Streptophyta > Magnoliopsida > Poales > Poaceae > Hordeum > Hordeum marinum. The sequence continues at coordinate 157,392,805 of CM039677.1, forward strand.
GTCATGAGGATCATCAAGTGTCTATCATATACCAATGTTCCTCCTTGTGGTAACTTGTACTTAAATTGAACACATTGTTAGTTACTTGCCCCTTTGCATGTTGTGGTTTTGTACCTTGCATGTGTGTGTATATGTTGTGCTTCCTATTTGTTTATCTTGATAAATCAAGTATGTATGATGGGTTGAACATCATGTATGTGTGAGTCTTGTGCAGAGCCTTTTTGCATCTTGTCTTATCTTAGTTGCCTCTCTTGGGAGATTAATGGATTATCCCATTTTGGGTGAGTGATGTGCTTTGTACACTTCACAATCCTAAAAATGTGTGTACATGAGGAATACCACTTAGTATTGATATTACAAGATTATCTAGCTTCTATTTGGTATGTCTTCTCATGAAAAATTCAAAATCTAAATGTTCCATTAATCATCTCTTGTTGGATTTCATTTGCCACTTGGTATTATTGTTGGGTTACCACATTATGGGGGAGTAACATGCTATGTGCATATTACAAGCCAAGAGAATGTGTACATTTGAGATATTTCCACTTAGATTTGATATTATAATTTATCTTGTTCCTAGGTGGCATGTTAGATTTATAAGTGTCATTCGCTTATGATTTATGATTTACGTGTGAGAAGTTGGATATCTTTGCAATCTACCAATAGGAAACATTTCGAATTACTTCTTGTCCTTTAAAAATTGGTATCCTTTTTATGTGGTAGAAATTGCTAATCATATTTACATTGTATTTTTTTAGTTTTATTTTATCGTTTGTCTTCCTTGCCTCTTGTGGATCTTTTTGGGCATGTATAGTGTTTCTATAGATATCAGGAAAGTGATGATCCCATCATGTGCATGTTGTATCCAAATGCAAATTCTATATAATGCACATCTCTTGGGGGAGCCCTCCTATTTTCTTTAGAACACTCTCTTTATGTGTTTGTCATAAAATCTTTTGATCCTCATCAAGTGTTTGTTGGTGGGAGGCAAGCCTTTTTTCCATGGTGCTTTGTGCCATCATGAAAATTTGCGGAGGGTTTGGTTTGGTTGGAACCTAGCTCTCTTTTGGGAACTTGATACCTCTTGTTTTCCTTCAATTGGTATCTTGTTTCCTTCTATTTGGCATGTGTCAATGGATATCTCATTCCTTGATGTATATTTTAGTTGGTATCCGTCAAGTGATAATTTTTCGTTTGGTATCTTATTTTCACTTGATTCCTTTTCTCTCGGTATCTTATCAACTATGTGTTGAGTTGATCTTGAAAGCTTTCAGCATGCATATTTACCAAATGTACTTTCGTTGGCATGTCCTCTTTCCTTTATCCAATATATAGGTGAAACTCTACTATGACATAAATTGGCTGAAGTGTGCATAAAATTCAGTTTCATATCTATATGCACATATTTATGTGGAGTTTTGTCCTATATATTGTTGGTCCACTAACTTTTTGGTCCCAATAAGTTTGGGTACCACTTTGTTTGTGGTGTTTTTGTAGGAACAATTGGAGATACATTGGACACTCGGCTAACTTACAAGGTAGGTGTTGACACCATGTGCTTATTGGAGCCATGCTAGGATGATCGAAGAACCACTGTCTACTACATCAATCCAATGCTATCTCGGTAACAAGTATGTTCTTCATGCATACATTTCTCGCATTCAACCTTGTATAGGTTGCATCATGGCATGAATTTCTTGATTCAGTATTGTGGTACTTGTTTCCTTTCTCAAAGCATCACAACGATGATCTCTTGTTGATAGTTGTGATGTCTTTGATGTTCGTGTGGTGGAACTTGATTTATGTACAACAAGAAAATATTAGGCCATGTGCTATGCTTTCAAGCAAAGATCTTATTGGCATGTTTATGAATTCCTTTTGGATATCTTGTTCCTTCCTTCTTGTAACTATTTCGTATGTACATCATTCTTTGTGGATATATCATCATAATTGTCCTCTACTTAGAATCTTATACATGAGAGAATTTACATCTCTAGTTGATGTCCTCTTTTCTTTCACGTCCACCATTGCACTCTCATTTTATTTCCATGGTGGTTTCGTGAAAGAATTTGTCTTGAGTGCGGATGTTATATCCTAGCATCTTGATGCACTCTTTGGTGATGAAGATTATTTTCCTCATGCTTGTCTTCACGAGGGTTTTGCCATTTTGATTGGTATCCCTCCTCTTGACAATGCTATCATTTCCTATATTTTCTAGGGTTTGTCACAAGCTTTGGTTTTTAATTTCCTATTAGTAAGCTTGTGAACCCTTTTGCTAGTGGTTTGTGTGTGGGAAGGATATGGTTTGCACTGTGTATCTCATTTGTTCAAGACTATGTTGATGCTTTATGATCATCCTTATACTAGTCTTCTCAAGTTCTTGGCCATGACTCACACACATCATTATGATTGAGCCTATTCTTAAGATTGCCTCTTTCACATGTTGCTCAACCATATGTATAGTGCAAGTACTATGCTCGTTGTCTCATCTACTTGCTTGCACTTGTGGTGTGTTTATATTGATTTTGGGGGATGATCCTATTTTGTGCACTTGTATTCAAATACAAAAATTCTTATTAGTGCACAAATCATGGGGAGCTCCTCTAGTTTCTTAATAAACACTCTTTTGCCCATATCATAATATCTTTTATTCATGTGGCTCGTTGGTCCATGTGACTGATTGTTCCAATTAGTATTTTTTGATTGCTTGCTTCACTCCGGTGTATGTCTTTGTGCCATACGATCCTTTATGCAATCTTTGGGTTCTCAATACAGTTTGTCTTCCTCCAACTACTTATCATTGGATATGTGTATTTCTTTGCACATGTATTTTGAGATATACAAACTTTTTCGAGGAACACCTATTATATTAGCTTTCTAAACTTTTTATCCATTTTGGCAATCGATACCAATGGAGGAGAAGTTTGGAGAGTTTAGTTTGGAATGCTTTGAGAGTTTTGCTTTTGTTGTTTAAGAATTTGCATGTCACATCCATGCATTGCATTTGTGTGTGCTTGGTTGTGCTTATTTCCTTATATAAACTCTCTTGAAAGTGGTTGTCATCAATTACCAAAATGAGGGAGATTGTAAGAGCACATTTCTCCATGTGTGTTTTTGGTAATTGATGACACCCCTATGGACTAATGGTTGCCTTGAGTTATATTCGAAGGATTTGTCCATAGGCACTTCTTGAAGTCCATCTATTGGGTTTCAAGGAGTTTATATGATGACCAAGGTGGTATTCAAGGTTTATACAAAGATTGGTCATGTGAGAGTTGAGCTTATTGCAAGCATGTCTTGAAGAAGGAGATTGTGTGAGCATTTATGATTACCTTCAAGACATCATCTTTATGAAGAGAGAAGATAAGATACAAGGTTGATCAAGACTAAGTCAAAGAGTGAATCAAGTGAACAACCCACAAAGCATACAAGATGTACCGAGAGGGATCAAGTGATCCCATGGTATGGTAAGCATTGCCCATTACACTTTGTGTACTAACCCATGTTCCTTGTGAGAGTTATTTCTGGGGTTATGCATATGTCCATGGGATTGCATCAAGAGGAAGATCCCATACAACCCATGTAAGATGACATCAAGTGGTGATTATTATCAAGGTTGAGGTGTGCAAGCTCAAGTGAAGCATCACGGGGAGATCGGGCTTGAAGCTTTCCATCCATTGTGGTATCAATGGACTTGTGAATATGTGTCGAAAAGTAGCTCAGACATAGTGAAGTATGGGGGAGCAATCATCTAGTCTTCATCAAGCCAATGCAATCAAGAAAGGTGGTCCAACTTGAGGGAGCCAATATCGTCATCATCTAGCTCAAGTGGACTTCGTGCAGCGCAAAGGTTTGCCCTTGATAGGTTTTCTATTTTACCGGTCTCATGGTGATAGTTTGGAGGCCGGGTTATAGGATCGATAGCCATACTATCAAGGGGGCTCTCAAGTGAGTAGCTTGATCGTATCATTCGTCGAGAGCTCAAACCATTGAATCCTTGCATCATCTTTCTTGATTCTTATTTGTATTTTTCTCCTTTTGAGGTTTTAGAGCTTGTGGTTATCTTCGTGACAAGATTTAGTACATTGAAAACGGATTTCATATGCTTCTTCTATTGTGTTTTCGGTGTTGGAGGTTTTACCGGTCTTATCCGAGGAAGGGTTCTCGCCATTTTCTTATGGGACTTTTCTCATTTGCTTCTTATTGATATTTCTATCAATATTGTGTTATCCCATGTTGTTATCTTTCCAACAAACTTGGTTTCGTTGAATTCGGAGTCCGTTGGCAAAAGTTGTGGCAGTTTTGGTGTTCTCAAAAGGCTGCGACGGTACTACCACGGCTAGAGCGGATGTAATTCTTTACTAGCACTCTGGAGTGGTACTACCGCGGCTCCAAGAGTGGTACTACCTCTCCAGACCAAAATCTCGTGTTTTGTCCACCGGTGGTAGGCACGGATGTATTTTTTTAGTACCGCTCGCAAGCAGTAGTATCGCTACCCTTAGCAGTAGTACCGCTATCGATAGTGGTAGTACCGTGAGGACGAGCGGTAGTACTCCTCCGGCGGTTTCAAAGGGCTTTCACCGCCCCAGCGGTAGTACCGCTCTGTGTGGGTTGTGAGCATAACGGTTGGATTTTCCCCACCTATAAAAGGGGGTCTTCTTCCCCATTGAACCTTATCCTTTGAGCTCGTGTTTGCCGCCCATTGTTAACCCTCTTTGAGCTTGCTATCTCTCAATCCCTCCAATGATTCTTTCTCCTTTTTGAGGGAAAATAGAGAGGAGATCTAGATCCACTTTTCGACCAATCACGTTCTCCTCTATGTGAGGGGAACCCATTTGATCTAGATCTTGGAGTTCTTCGTGTTCTTCTTTGTTCTTCCTCTCACTTTCCTCCATAGCATTAGTTCTTCTGGTGGGATTTGGGAGAGAAGGACTTGGGCACTCTGTGTGCCTTTGCCATTGCATTTGGTGCATAGGTTTGAGTTCTCCACGGTGATACGTGGAAGTGAAAGTTGAGAAGCTTATTACTCTTCGGTGTTTGAGCACCCTAGAGCTTGTTCCTCTTGGGTGCTTTGGGGCCCTACACGATTGGTGGTGCCTTGGAGCTCAATCATTGTGGTGCAAAGCTCCGGGAAAGCTTCGAGGTCTCCAATTAGGTTGTGGAGATTGCCCCGAGCATTTGATGTCACGTCGGAGCCACAATCCATTGTGGTGAAGCTTCATGGTGTTGTTGGGAGCCTCCAATTAAGTTGTGGAGATTGCCCCAACCTTGTTTGTACGGGTTCGGTGACCACCCCCAAGGGCCCCTTAGTGGAATCACGACATCTTGCATTTTGTGAGGGAGTGAGGAGATTACGGTGACCATAGTGTCTTCTTGGGGAGCATTGTGCCTCCACACCGCTCCAAACGGAGATTAGCATACGCAAGGGTGTGATCTTCGGGATACATCGTCATCTCCGCGTGCCTCGGTTATCTCTTACCCGAGCCCTTTACTTATGCACTTTACTTTGTGATAGCCATATTGTTTCTTGTTATATATCTTGCTATCACCTAGTTGTATATCTTGCTTAGCATAAGTTGTTGGCGCACTAGGTGAGCCTAGTTGTTTTAGGTTTTGTGCTTGACTAATTAAACGATAGTTTTATTCTGCATTTGTTGAAGACTAAACCGTAATTATCTTAAAGCGCCTATTCACCCCCCTCTAGGCGACATCCACGTCCTTTCACCTGGCCACTTACCTGGCCCAGTTGTCAGTCATCCCCGACGACTCGCCAAGAGGACAGGGGCACGCGCCCAGCGCACGCGGCTACGCGCCCGACCACCTCCTGCTTGTCGACGGCCACCCAAGGTGGATTAGGACGCAACTCGAGCCCCATGCCCGGTCCGCTCACTCTCGCTCTCTACCTCTCCTCTGCTGCCCCCTCCCTCACCCAGAACCAAGGACGCCCATCGTTGCCGTTTGCCGCATGCGTAGCCACCGCCGCCGTCTCGTCGTTTCATCATGTCCCTCGGGTCCACGTCGACCCACTGCACACCTCCAGCGAAGTAATCAAGGACGGAGGCACCACCACATCGCCGCAATCATTATCTTCGTCCTCGGCTCTGACGACGACCGCGAGGCAATTCGCTCCAACCACAGCTCCCCGAGCTCGACTAGCTGCTCCAGGAGATCTCCGTGAGCCACCTCGCCTCCCCCAGGCTCTCCCTGCTCTCTCGCGCCTCTAGACAGATGGTTGCACGAGCCGAAGCTTGGCTCCGCCATTGCCGCGGCACCACGTGCTCCCCATGCTCCCCGTGCTGCCGTCAGGCAACAGGCACGCTCTAGAGCGCCCCTAGACCCGACCACACAGCCTAGTCAGCTCGATAGTGAACCCTACTGCAGCACCGCAAAGCGCGTTACCGCCGTTGTTGCCATCCACCTCTGGACCCACCCCCCCCCCACCCCCCGAGGCCACCTTTAGATGCGCTGTGATGTAGGGTTCAGCAAGCCCACACGCGCATCCAGGGGCTGTCGGAATCAGCCGGCCGACGAGCGCCACCGTGCCGCATTAGCTCCGGTAATTAACGCGAGCATGCCTGGATTAACATGGCCACTAATCACAACCACATGCCACTAACAGGTGGCCCCATATGTTAATTAAACCCTGGTTAAGTGTAGTTTAGGATGAATTAAATTGAATTACCACTGAGTCAATGACAGGCGGGTCCCACGGTCAGGTTTGACCTGGACCTGGCGCCTTTGACCTGATGACATCATGATGACATCAGGGTGATGCAATTAGCTATTTTCTTGATTAATAATAAATCAGGAAATTCCACAAATTAGTTTAAACTTCTAAAATTCATAGTAATTCAACCATAGCTCCAAATTAAATAATTTATATACGAAAAATTATTAGAAAAACACAAGGAACCTGATAGTATCATTTTTCATGCATGTTTGAAAAACATATACTTGCTGTATATGAAAATTCAATAAATGGTAACTGAAATGACTTATGTCAAGTTTGAATTTGACCAATATTGATCAAATGTACTTCATTTAATTATGACTAGGGGGTTAATCTCAAACCAGCAACATGTTAACATGTCATTGTCATGCATCATTGTAAGGCATTTGCCTTGTAAATTGTTCCTTGTTTGCCTTGTTGATAGACTTGCGAGACGTAGTTATCGATGACATCAAAGAACAACCTTGTTCTTCTGTACTTTCAAGCAAGGAACCCCCCTTGAGAATTTTGATACAACCCCACTCTCTCATTGTTGCTCTCATTTCAATGCATTAGGACAATGCGATTCAACTGCTACTTGTGTTGCGATAGATGAATCCATTCCTCTGCATGACCTGTCATTGTCACAATAAATTGTTGAACCAAGCAACCTAGCATACCTGGTAGATGCTTGAGCCATGTTGTGCCATTACCCTCTATGCTTGCTATGCTTAGAGTTTTGTCGGGTCTGATTCATCTGGGTGATGAACCAGAGTGAAATGGATATGTTCTAATGATGAGAGTTAAGTGTTGAACATGTTTTGGTAAAGGTAGCAATGAGAGGCCATGTAGGAGTACATGGTGGGTTGTCTCATTAAAACCGCTCATAGGAACTGAGTTCCGTGTTTGTGATCCAAGACTAGCTACTACCGCACATTGTGCCAAAAACCAATGGACCCTCTTAGCCTATTAACCTACCCGGTTCTCTGCCCAAGAATCGCACTAGTTCGAAATGTTGATAGGATGTGAACGGGCCTACGAAGTGAATGAACGACCCAACCGAGACCGGCTTGGGGCCCTGCACACAATTCTGAGTCCGAAACATGAAACACGGCCGAATTCTCGATTGTGGTAACCAACTCAGTTAGGCGACTGCCTTGGGCTAGAGTCATTGTAAGTTAATGTTCATGGTCGACTCCCTTGCTGGGCATCCACTTGAAGGTCCTCGAGGTGCCTTTTTATGTGCACATGGCGATAAGTGGCGGGAGCATGTGTGACGAAGTACACCCTTGTAGGGTAAACTATCCATTTGAATAGACGTGTCCGCGGATATGGACTACTTGAAGACTTGCATTGTTCATAGACAACTTTAAATGGATACTCTAAAATGCTCCAGATAAGTGTGAGTGCTATGGATGGCCTTCTCATAGGAAGATGGGAGAGGATCCATAGTAGTGTAATGATATGGTGGATATGTGGACTCGTGTGTGCTCTCTCGTAGGGAGACAAGAGAGGAGTGATACTTTGTTGTAGTTCAGTCTAGCCAATGGTCAAAGCTGGCATTTTTGTAGTAAACCCCACAATCCCGTTCATTGATACATGATGCATAAGTAGTTAGTTCTGATGTAAGACTTGTTGAGTACCTTCGTACTCACTGTTGCCTATTTACATTTTTGCAGAGATAGACGTTGTTCACTTTACGTTTCTTCCTGACATAGACATCGACAAATTAGCTTGGGAACCCAAACAATAGTCTGGCTCCTTTTGGTAGGGTCGTATAGCTTTTCAGGCTCTTCTAGCCACCTTTAGTAGATGTTTGTACCCAGGCATGTAACTTATGCTTGCCTCATATTGTGCAGGTTGCCTCATATTTCATGCCCATACAGTCATTATGTTGTCCGAGTTATCCTAGGTTTTGATATGTTTCGGTGCTCTTCCTTGTCTCTGAACCCTGGTTTTCCTTCAGGATGTCACCAGTTACTAGGAGATCTGCTGGTCATAGTCAAAACCATGGAGGTGGTAGGGATGAAGAAGATCCTCCTGACCAACATCCGTGGGCAGAGGTTATGCTAGACCTTGAGAGGAACAAGCGTGTTGCCAACCGTTTGTTGGAGCACATCGAGCAGAATACATCCCATCAGCACAAGGAGCTAGTATGCTTCAGAGACTTCATCAAATTGCAGCCACCCACCTTCCACAATTCCATTGAGCTGCTAGATGTAGATGATTGGCTCCATAGCTTTAGCAATAAGCTGCGTTATGCAAACGTGGCTGAAGGAGACAAGGTTACCTATGCCACATATCACCTTAAAGGTTCCGCCAGTCTATGGTGGGAGAATTTCCAGGCCATGCGACCTGCAGACCAAGCTACCTCATGCGAGGAATTCTGTGAGGCTTTTCGTGGGCATCATTTTCCGCAAGCACTTACAGATCGTAAGAAAGAAGAGTTTTCCAACCTGATCAAAGGCAAGATGGATGTGGATGCCTTTAGTCATGAATTTGGACGCCTTGCACATTATGCACCCGAAGAAGTATCCACATATGCCAAGAAGCAAGCAAGGTTCAGGAAAGGTCTCGACCCAGAGATATGTCATGACCTTAGTTTGCATGAGTTCGCTACCTTCCAGGTTCTTGTGAACAAAGCCATCCAAGCAGAAACTAGTAAGATGACCTATGAGTAATCCCGCAAGCACAACTGTGATTTTTGGTCATCTTCAATCTCTATATCTCAGAGGCGTAGAATATGGATTCCAAACATCGCTCTTCCTCTAGGATATGCACCGAGGCCATCCTATGTGGCGCCTCGTCTACCGATGCCATGTGTTCTCGAGAGAACCTCATCAACCGGATAATCAACCTAGATTCACGTCCCATTCATGCGGCATGCTTCAAGTGCAGTCAGCGTGGACATTATTCAAAGAATTGTCCTTTGCGAGCTAATGTTCCATCATGTTCAAGAAATGGTGCCCATCGTGGCAAGCTCCCAATTAACAAGCTTAACGTGAGGTCAATTGTTTATACCCATGGATGTGTGAACCATGTAACTGCAGAAGAAGCTCAAGATGATGCCGACATCGTGCTTAAGACCCTTCTTGTCAATTCTCATCCTGCTTCAGTTCTATTTGACTCTGGAGCATCCCACTTTTTCATTTCTGAAAGGTAGGCCCTATCGCATGATATGTCCTTTGATATTATGCTTACTCCTTTGGAAGTTCAAACTCCAGGTTCTAGATGGCAACTTCTAGAGTGAGCCATGGAAATCGAATCCTTGTTGATGCTTTGGTATTCCTTGCTTCTCTGATAGCTATCAAGTTTCGGACATCAATATTATTTTGGGGATCGATTGGATGACAGTTCATCATGCCAAGATTGATTGTTTCACTAGGTCCGTTCAGCTTACCCATCCTTCCGGTCAGATAGTTAATGTCCGAACCCGCATTCTAGAGGGTATGATATATTCCCTCAATGTCAATCCTCTTCTAAACCTTGAGACCTTGAGAACATACCAGTAGTCCATCAATTTCCGGATGTCTCTCTAGAAGAACTGCTAGGTGTTCCACCTGATAGAGAATTAGAATTTGTCATAGACCTTATTCCAGGAATTGCTCCAATTTCTAGAAGACCCTATAAGATGTCTCCCCAAGAGTTAGCTGAGCTTAAAACCCAACTTGATTAATCTTCAAAGAAAGGTTTCATCCTTCCTAGTTCTTCTCCATGGGCTTGTCATGTCCTCTTTGTCAAGAAGAAGGATGGTACGGATCGGGTGGTTGTAGATTATCGACTAGTTAATCTTGTCACGATAAAGAACAAATATCCACTCCCCAGGATCAGTGATCTATATGATCAGCTTGCTAGATCTGCAGTCTTTTCCAAGATGGATTTGAGATTAGGTTATCATCAAATCAAAATTAGGAATGGGGACATTCCTAAGACGGCCTTTGTCACTCATTGTGGCCAATATGAGTACACTATCATGTCCCTCGGTCCAACCAATGTCCTAGCCACCTTCTCTCGCTTAATGAATTAATTCTTCATGGAGTACTTGGATAAATTTGTCATGGTTTACCTCGATGATATTCTCATTTACTCGAAGAACGAAGAAGAACATGTTGAGCATCTTAGGCTAGTATTGATGAAACTTCGAGAGCACCGCCTTTATGCCAAATTCTCTAAGTGAAAATTTTGCTTGCCAAAAGTGACCTATCTAGGTCACGTTATTTCTGCAAAAGGTATTGCTGTCAATCTCAAGAGATTTTGGGTTGTTCTTGATTGGACCCCACCTGAATCGGTAAACTAAGTTAGGAGTTTCCTTGGCTTAGCAAGCTATTCTCGCCGCTTTGTTGAGAACTTCTCCAAAGTTGCCAAACCTCTAACTGAACTTGTTGTGGTAACGATTCTGACATTAGAAAGGGGTAGGATAACGGAGCATGATATATCGAGATGCAAATGGGTGACACGGTAGTTTTAGCGAGTTCGGGCCTCTCACAGCGGAGATAACAACCCTACGTCTCGTGCTCCGGAGAGGCTTTGTTTTATCTGAGTATGAATCCGGAGATTACAATGTGTGAGAAAAGGGAGAACGGATCTACATGCCTGAGCTAAATCCTTAGACTAGTAGAGAGAGATAGAAGAAGGAACCCCGGAGGGAGAAGATTCTGCCAGCTCCCTTAGTCTAGTGGTGGGGGTGGCTTATATAGAGTGTGCCACCCCTTCACCTCCTATGTTACAAAGTGGGGCATTGATGCCGTAACGCCAGATGGTGCTTCGATTGCCTTGTCGACTGTCGGTCTTCGCATATCCGAGTGAGACGTATGGCCGAGTGGTTGACTGTCGCCGAGTGGATGGAACATACTCGGTTGAGTGAATAGCATGTATGTATTAATCCGGACTCACCTGGTGTGTGGACCCCATGGTATTATGATACTTTGACCCTTCATGGGCCTACCTATTTTATGTATCCCCGACAGTAGCCCCTGAGACTTTGAATGATTGTTGGCGGTCGGTTGGAGTTTGCAGAGTTTATTAAACTTGAATGTTGTTGTCGGACCTGACCGAGCAGAGTGTTTCTTTTATTTCTCTTCCAATGGGGGCATGTTAAGTGCACCCACTGGGTGTGGTCCCCGAGCCTATGTCGGACTAGATGAGTCGGGCACAGGGTTTATGTCTTCCAGTGTAGAACTAAACTAAACAGGTGAACTCTAATGCGCTTGGCATAGTAAATTGTTGCAATATGGAGCTGAATCAGTCGGGCTGATCCTTGTGCACTAGGCATAGTAAATAAATATAACCTAGAACTGGGCCAGTTGGGCAAATCTTCGTGTGGTTGGCATGCTGAATGTTTATTGAGTCTGCCTTATATGATTTCTGGATCGTGGCTAAGTCCACGAGTGTGGATGTTGTCCTCGCTCGGAGTAGTTTCTAACTTAGGCGAATCAGGTTCGCAGCTAAGCCCCCGAGTGTGGATCATGTCCTCACTCGGAGTAGTTTTTGACCTAGGCGATACAGAATCGCAGCTAAGCCCCCGAGTGCGAAGGATGTTCGCACTCGGAGGAGTTTTTGACTTAGGCAATACGGAATCGCAGCTAAGCCACCGTGTGTGGAGGATGTCCGCACTCAGAGTAGTTTTTGACTTAGGAGATACGGAATCACAGCTAAGCCCCCAAGTGTGTAGGATGTACGCACTCGGAGTAGTTTTTGACTTAGGCGATACGGAATTGCAGTTAAGCCTCCGAGTGTGGAGGATGTTCGCACTTGGAGTAGTTTTTGACTTAGGCGATACGAAATTGTAGCTAAGCCCCCGAGTGTGGAGGATGTCCGCACTCGGAGTAGTTTTTGACTTAGGCAATACGGAATCGCAGCTAAGCTGCCGAGTGTGGAGGATGTCTGCACTCGGAGGAGTTTTTGACTTAGGCGATATGGATAAGCCCCCGAGTGTGGAGGATGTCTGCACTCGGAGGAGTTTTTGACTTAGGCGATACGGAATCGCAGTTAAGCCCCCGAGTGTGGAGGATGTCCGCACTCGGAGGAGTTTTTGACTTAGGCGATACGGAATCGCAGCTAAGCCCCCGAGTGTGGAGGATGTTCGCACTCGGAGTAGTTTTTGACTTAGGCGATACAGAATCGCAGCTAAGCCCCCCCCCCCCCCCCCCGCCCAAGTGTGGAGGATGTCCGCACTCGAAGAAGTTTTTGACATAGGCGAAGTCAGGTTCGCTAAGCTAAGTGCCGACGCGCGGAGCGGCCAGGTGATGTAGTCGTGCCACATGGAGTGGCGATGCGCAGGTCATCCAAGTGATGACGACGTGTCTCACCGAGTGGCGACTCACGGAGGGGCCAAGTGATGTAGTCCTGCCACACAGAGTGGCGATGCGCGGGGCATCCGAGTGATGATGACGTGTCTCATCGAGTGGCAACGCGCGGAGCGGCCTGGTGATGTAGTCGTGCCACACGGAGTGGCGATGCGTAGGGCATCTGAGTGATGACGACGTGTCTCACCGAGTGGCAACGCGTGGAGTGGCCAGGTGATGTAGTCATGCCACATGAAGAGGCGATGCACGGGGCATCCGAGTGATGACGACGTGTCTCACCGAGTGACGATGCGCTGAGCGGCCAAGTGATGTAGTCGTGCCACATGGAGTGGCGATGCGTGGGGCATCCGAGTGATGACAACGTGTCTCACCGAGTGGCGACGCGCGGAGCATCCAGGTGATGTAGTCGTGCCACATGGAGTCGCGCTGTGCGCTGCATCAGAGTGACGAAAGAGTGTATCGCCGAGTGACGAAGGATCATCTCGCCGAGTGACGAAGGAGCATCTCGCCGAGTGACAGCGTGAAGGAGCATCTTGCTGAGTGTCAAAGCAGCGTCTCACCGAGTGATGAAGACGCGTCTTGCCGAGTGACGGCGTGAAGGAGCGTCTCCCCGAGTGTAGAAGGAGCATCTCGCCGAGTGACGACATGAAGGAGCGTCTCGCCGAGTGGCCATGTGCGAAGCTACCGAGTGACGAAGGAGCTTCCGGCTGAGTGGCTATGCGAAGGAGCGTCTCGCCGAGTGATGAAGGAGCATCTCGCCGAATGACGAAGGAGCGTCTCGCCGAGTGACGAAGGTGCGTCTTGTCGATTGACGAAGGAGCGTCTTGTCGAGTGACGGCGCAAAGGAGTGTCTTGCCGAGTGGTGATGCACGGAGCGACTGGCGACGCGTGGGGCGGCCGGGTGATGAAGATGTGCCGCATGAAGTGGCAATGCGCGGGGCATCCGGTAATGGCTCGCGGGGCAGCCTAGTCGGGAATGTTGTCGCGGAAGTGTCCGACCAAGTGACTGCGCGCGGGGCGGCTGAGTCCAGCATGTCGTCAAGAATGGCGCACAGAGGTGTCCAGGTAACATGTGTATGAAAAATAACACAAGACAACGTAAAAATTTATCAAAGTAATTTGATCTTTTGCTTAAATAATTTGTGTAAATTACACCCCTAGACACCCACTGGGTGTGGGTGTGCCAGGTTCTTGCGGGTCCGGAACCAACAAGAGTCTAAAAGAGTGAAAGATCCGACTGAACTTGTAAAAGTGAAGGATCTGACTAAACTCGTTTTGAGTATTGGACCCAAATGAAGCGAAAGTGTAGTGTTCCGATATGAAAATAAACAACCGAGCGCAGAGGTACACTCGGTGGCGTGGCCTCCGAGTGGACGTCATGCGCAACGTACGTGCCACTCGATAATGCGGAAATAATTATTTAATTGAATGCAGTCTGTGAAGAATGGCTTAGCTATCTGACGATGCGTAGAACTACCGAGTGATGATGACGCATCTAGTAGAGTGACAACACATAGAGCTGCCGAGTGATGATGGAGTGTCCGACTGAATGGCGATGCGCGAAGCTGCCGAGTGATGATGACGCGTCCAGTAGTGATGGTGCGCAGGGTGGTCGAGTGACGATGGAGCATCCGACTGGATGGCGATGCGCGGAGCTGCCGTGTGATGACGACGCGTCCAGTAGAGTGACGGCGCTTGGAGCTGCCGAGTGATGACGACGCGTCCAGTAGAGTGACAGTGCTTGGAGCTGTCGAGTGATGATGGAGCGTCCGATTGAATGGCGATGCGCAGGGCGGCCAAGTGACGAAGACGTGCCTCGCCGAGTGGCGATGCGCGGGGCTGTCGAGTGATGATGACGCGTCCAGTAGAGTGACGGCGTGCGGAGCCGCTGGGTGATGATGGAGAGTCCGACTGAATAGCGATGCGCATAGCTGCCAAGTGATGACGACGCGTCCAGTAGTGATGGTGCATAGGGCGACCGAGTGAGGATGGAGCGTCCGACTGAATGGCGATGCGTGGAGCTGCCGAGTGATGATGATGAAGCGTCCGATTGAATGGTGATGCGCGGGGCGGCCAAGTGACGAAGATGTGGCTCGCCGAGTGGCAATGCGCGGGTCTGTCGAGTGACGATGGAGCGTCTCGCCGAGTGGCGATGTGCGGAGATGCCGAGTGATGATGACGCGTCCAGCTGAGTGACCGCGCGCAAAGCATCCCGAGTGACAATCAGGCATCCGGCTGAGTGGCGATGCGCGGGGCGGCCAAGTTACGAACACGTGTCTCACCGAGTGGGGACGCGCAGAGCGGCCAAGTGTTGTAGACGCATCTGTAAGAGAGGCAACGTGTGGAGCGGTCGAGTGATGAAGACGCATCCATCAGAGTGGCAACACGCGGAGCTGCTGGGTGATTGTGTAACATGTGTATGAAAAATAGCACAAGCCAACATAAAAAGTTCTCGAAGTAATCTGAGTTTGCTGAAATGATTTACACCCATAGAAACCCGCTGGGTGTGTCAGGTGCTTGCTGGTCCAAAACCAGCAAAAGTCTAAAGGGTGAAGGATCCGACTGAACTTGTGAAAGTGAAGGATCCAACATGAAGATAAAGAACCGAGTGCAGAGGTACACTCCGTGGCGTGGCCTTCGAGTGAACGTCATATGCGACTTACTTGACAATCGGTAATGCATAAATAATTATTTTACTGAATGCAGTGTATGAAGAATGACTTAGCTATATGATGGCGCAGAAGCGGCCGAGTGACGAAGGAGTGTCCAGCTGAGTGACGGCGCGCGGAGCGACCGACGGACAAAGGAGTGTCCAGTTGAGTAACGGTGCTCAGAGCGACCGAGTGACGAAGGAGCATCCAGCTGAGTGACGGCGCGTAGAGCGGTCGAGTCATGAAGGAGCGTCCAACTGAGTGATGGCGCGCGGAGCTACTGAGTGACGAAGGAGTGCCCAGCTGAGTGACTGCGTGCGGAGCTGCCGAGTGATGAAGGAGCGTCCTGCAGAGTGACGGCATGCGAAGCTGTCAAGGCACAACGTCGTCCAGCTGAGTGACGGCGCGCGGAGCAGTCGAGTGACGAAGGAGCATCTAGCTGAGTGACGACGCGCGGAGCGACCGAGTGACGAAGCAGCGTCTAGCTGAGTGACGGCACGCGGAGTGGTCGAGGAATGAAGCAGCGTCCAGCTGAGTGACGGCACGCGGAGCGGCCGAGTGACGAAGGAGCGTCCAGCTGAGTGACGGCACGCAGAGCAGTCGAGTGACAAAGGAGCGTCCAGCTGAGTGACGGCGTGCGGAACTAACGAGTGACGAAGGAATGCCTAGCTGAGTGACGGCATGCGGAGCTACCGAGTGATGAAGGAGCGTCCAACTGAGTGACGACGCGAGGAACGGCCGAGTGACGAAGCAGCGTCCAACTGAGTGACGATGCGCGGAGTGGTCAAGTGACAAGTGACGAAGGAGCGTCCAGCTGAGTGACGAGGCACAAAGCGGTCGAGTGAAGAAGAATCGTCCAGCTGAGTGACGACGTGCAAAGCAGTCGAGTGACTGCATTTTAGTTCTCTGCATGTCATTGTGTCATTTGCCGAACAAAAAATACGTCCGAGTGAGCTGCCATCTGGACTCGGCGACGGACAGCTGCCGTCCGGACTCGGCGACGGACGAGTGACTCTGCATGTTAGTAGTAAGTATAGCCACAAATATATATTTTGCTGGACTAAAATATTCCTGTACAGATGCTACTTTGCAAGGATTAAAGATGCCCGATTATGCATGAAGACGGACGGTAAATGCATGACCATGATGATGTTCCACGATTATGGACGGTTATGAATGCATGCGACCACAATTAATTGACCACATGAAATGTTCACCCGATGAGGCACTTGATGATGGACGGTTATACTTGCATGCATGCACAATTAATTGAGCGGAGGAAATGCTCACCTGATGAGGCGTTTAATGGGGTAATTATATCTTGATGAAGCAGAGCCACCGGTTTGCTTGTGTGTTTCTTACACTTCCGCATGTGGTTACCTCTCAAGGAGGAGGCCCACGTCTAAAACCGGAATACGCATGCAAGAGGCGTTAATTGACGG
The DNA here is from genome assembly GCA_022496015.1 of Hordeum marinum. Taxonomy (NCBI): domain Eukaryota; kingdom Viridiplantae; phylum Streptophyta; class Magnoliopsida; order Poales; family Poaceae; genus Hordeum; species Hordeum marinum. The sequence continues at coordinate 157,409,912 of CM039677.1, forward strand.
TAATTGTAGGACATATGCCCTAGAGGCAATAATAAATGTTATTGATTATCTCCCTGTTCATAATTATGTTTATGTTCCATGCTATAACTACAATGATTCTAGAGTCTACAAATAAAACGAGGCTTGAAGGAAGACTCATATGCACGTGTGAAATAATAAATGGTAAAATGTATTCCTAGTCTGGCCTCTAAGACTGGCTCAAGTATTGCATGATGATCTTGTTTTCCTGATCATGGGCATGGCTATGCCGGCAATTTTGAGGGCACAATGTTAGAAGAACATTTGTGTTGAATCGACCTGAATTGATGTTATGCTATGAGATACATTCGTAATAAGTTAATGGTTAATAACACAGAGAAGTTAATGTTTGCATAATTCCTTATACCATGAGAGCATGGAGTTTCTTCATGCTTGCTTCATGAACTTTGGGGTTTGTTAAACGTCATCCGTAAATGGGTGGCTATTATGGCGGCTTACGGGTTCATGGAAAAGTATGTCAAGTAACTTGATAGCTCAAGATTGGGATTTTCTCCTCAATGATGGAGAGATATCTCTGGGCCCTCTTGGTGTTACGGTATCCATCATCGTACGGCCAGACACTTTGTGATTTGATCACGGGGATGCCGGAACACGGGAACGGGAAAAGAGAACAATACCGGTAACGAGGTAACTGGCATAGTGGACAAGTTGTTGTTCCACGGGGATGCCAACGTGTCTCACCTTAGGTATTTGTAATATATCGTGAAGCAACAGGAATAGCACACGACAACTGGAGGTTCACTCGAATATTCATTCATGTGGTTATAGGGGTCAATATGGGTGTCCACAGCTCTGATGTTGATCATTGATCGGAAGGTATTCTGGGTCATCTCTATACTTCACCGAATCTATAGGTTCACATGCTTAAGGGTCATCTATCTGCTGAATACTAGACAAGGAGTCCGAGAGAAAGTCACTGGAAAAGTTTCGGAGACAACGAAAAGGTTCCGAAGAGAACATCGAAAAAGTTTCGGTAAAACCGAAAAGTTGTTTCGGATAAAACCATTGATCCAAAAAGGTATCGACAAGCACCGGGAATGTTTTGGAGGTTGCCAGATTGGTCTGGTAATTTCTGTAATTTTTCTGGAGAATAAACCGAAAAAGGTTTTCGGAGCTACCGGAATTGTTTACCGGCTAAACGAAGATGGTTTTAAATTAAACCACCATACCAGAAATGTTCCGGAGCGCGTCCAGATAATTTTAGAGGGTGCCGGAAATGTTCTGGAACCTTCCGGAATTTTTCAGAAGTAATAGTCGTGGAAAACATCTTGTCCCAGCGTGAGGGGACAAGATCCCACGATGCGTGGGGCTGTTTTGGGGGCGTCCCCCTTGAGGGGGCAGCCCCTTGTGGCTGGACAAAGGTGTTGGGGGGGACCCCATGGTGGGGAGCAGCCTCCACAAATGGTGGAGAGTGTTGGGAGGAAGGTGGGGCCCCATGGGGGAACACCATGGACAAGGGAACATGTTTTCTCCATGTTTGGTGGGAACATGTTTCCTTGTTTGGTGGGTGCATGTTTTGTGGGCTGAATTTCAGCCCCCCTTCACCCCTTCCACCACTATATAATGAGGTGGAGAGGATCTCTCCATCCTCACTCAAACTCTCTCACACAAGCCATGCATGATCTGGCATTCTCTCTCCCTCCCAGCGAAATAGTTTCGTCGAGCTGAAAGGCTGTCTGGGTTCCGGTCGGAACTAGTTCTGGACGGCGAAGCCCTGCCGGATAGATGATACCGTATGTGTGCAACTCTGTCGAGAGATCGTAGTTTCGGTCTTAGTTCGAGAGTGCCTCCCGAAGGGCTGTCCGTGTGACCGTCCGAGTTTTGGAGGTCCTCCCGAAGGGCTGTCTGAGTGACAGTCCGAGTTTACGAGGTCCTCCCGAAGGGCTGTCCGTGACACCGTCCGGGGACTGTCTGACCGCCTCCCGGAGGGCTGTCGGCAGGGCAGATGAGGGTATACATCCTCGCGGTTAGGAGATTGTAAATCCTAGCTGCGGGGATCTGCACCGCCGTTCGTCATCGACTCTACTTCCGTTGCGCTACGAGTCGGTAACGAAAAGATCAAACCTTGTATGCAGTCTTCATAGTGGTCCTGGGCTGGTGCGTAGGTTGGAATTTTTTTGTTTTCTGCTGCGTTACCCTATAGTGGCATCAAGGGCCGTGTTACGCGTAGATGCAGGTTGCGATCTAGAATACATAGAGATGTATGGGTATTGCATAATATAATTTTGGAGTAGATGAGATCTATTGATGAAAATTATTTATGCGGGTAGCAGATGAAATCTGTTACCCGATATTCCTATTGCTTCCCATGAATTTGCGTAGTCCTAATCTTGATGGCATGGTGGAATCTCACAAAGTTCTGGCAATCCGCGACCCTTTCATGCTGCTCCTGAGTATGCTGATTGACAGATCAATGAAGTGCTAATAGTTCTTTGGGTTCCACCATAGTTGAGAAAGATGGATGTTTCGCAGACGAAAGGGCAATGCAGATGTGATCTGCACGGGTATCACGCGTATGAAGAAGTTTAGTATGGGGCTCGAGATTTTATTATCTCGTGTTTCATATCCCCTGGAAAGTTAATCTAGCAACTTGAATTATCATACTTGATGATGGACGTTGGTAGCTTCGGTTTGTTTCGAAACCTTAGAAGCCACATAAAAAAAGTTTTTGCATGGACCGATTAGAGGCGTCTAACTTGGTTTTGCTGGATGGTTTGCATGTGCATGTGATGTGGTATAGTAGTATTCATAATAATTTGATTATGTATGAGATGACTATATGATGTAAATTGATTAACATGACCTGCGTGTCATGATTCGGCATGATGGCTGGAGCCATATGATTGCACTTTAATGACCTGCGTGTCAACCTTATGTAATGCACTTATTTTATCAGCTATAGAGATAGCAATATTATCTGGTGCATCGACAAGGTGGTGGCAATCTTCTCGAAGGTGAACACCGACGCGAATGCCGAAGACGAATAAATACAAGACTTCTCCGTCAGAAAGGGCTATACCATATCATGATATTATGAATTGCCTGAGATGTTTATCCCTTATGATGCACCCTTTTGATTGCGCGGTAGTCGCTTTTATTAGGGTGATATCTCACAAAATATCAAGTAGTTAGTTTTCTCCCAAGTGTAGCACCGTCACGACATCTTTCCTTTCGGGGTATCACATGGATACATGGGTACGAACGATTGTACGAGTGTGAGGCGGGTGAGTTGAGACCTTGCAGCATGATCACTTGGTTGTCTTGACGTTCAGGCATGAAAGTCATGAGCTCGGAACACACACATTGAAAGATAAACAAGAGTCACATAGAGATGTGATTGGCAAGTTGGCCTACCGATTACAATTCTCGTCACTTGAGATGGATACATCCTTGGCGTTGAATTGTAATATGGATCTTGAATCACTCACAATCAATTATGAGAGATATTGATTTGAGTGGGAGCGCACTTTAGAATTGAATTCTTTTAATTCTCGGTGCAATTAATTTTGAACAATGTCTAAGTGTGATTTGCATAATAGTTGTGGAATAATGGCTCGCGTTTCCACCTTCCCTATTAAAATTGAATAGCTGTTAAATATCTGGTTAAAACTTTACGGCTGGTAACATAATGTGAGGATTGTCCTCAATAGTGTCGAGAAGTACTTTGTCCTATCGCATACTTTCGGTATTCTCCCGCTAATGCTATGGATCATGTGACTCTCGTCCTTCAATCCAAAAGCTAGAATTCTGTTTCAGTCAAGTGCAATATGTTTGCTTCCATGAGACCCGAACTTCGAAAGTTTGGATAGTTATGTGATATTCATGGAATCTAAAAATCATTTTCAGAGACAGACAAAGGCTAAAAGATATGAGATATCCAAAGCAATGTTTGTTTGCAAACTATTAGTAAAGGAGATTACTATGCATTAGACCAATAAGAGAGGGATCTAGGAGAACACATGTCATATGATGAAAGGTGAATAAAACAAAAACTTAAAGAGAAAGGAAGTGTCCAAAGGGTGTTAGTAAGACTTTCACGCCTAGGAAGTCCAGGGCTAATGCCACTCTTAAGTTGGATGCTTCTTCTAAGAGTAGGAGAAATACTAAAAGTTAAATTGTTAGAAGTATAATGGCAAAAGGGAAGAAGACTGGAATATCCAACTCATGTATGAATGTCATGAAAGTTTTTGATGTATAGAAGACTGGTCAAAGATATAGTTCTTGGGAATTATGGTTAAACATGTTAATCACTAATTCTGGGGTATTGTGTGTTAATCACAAAGATACCCGCTCGATTGCATTCTGTTGCAACTCGATGTATGAACTACTATGGCGTGAAAGACTAGCCATGGATGGGGTTTAGATACACGCAGGGAACATAGTAAATGTTACTATGCCTTCCATCGGTGTATTCCCTATGTATTAAGTTTCATAAATCATTTTAGAGTTTCACACTCTAGCCCTTTGCATAAGGTATCTTGCAAGAAGGTTGTTCATAAGAGAACTTTTCATGTTCGGTGTTATGAATAACATAAGGGCCATACTTTCATTATGAATGAGATGTATGTTATGAATATTGATAATAATACATTACCTCTGGGTTTACTTTTATAATTCATTTTAGAGTTTCATACACTCTAGCCCATTCCACAATGTTTTGCAAAAGAGTTGTTCATAAAAACAACAATTGTTGTTCAGTGTTATGAATAACATGAAGGGTCATGCTTCCATCCTAGATGGGATGTATGTTCTGAATATTGATGGAAATATGATACATCCATAACACTGATGCTAAATGTCGCAAGAATAAAAGAATACCACACAAGTGTGGCACTACATTTGGTCACATTGGAGAAACCAGCATGAAAAATTCCATTATGATGGATTTTGAAGTCGTTTGATTGTGAATCATCTGACACTTGCAACTTTCCTCTGAAAAGTGAAGTGACTAAAATACCGTTCATAGGCCATAAGGAACGGGCAAAGAACATATTGGTAATCATACATTATGATGTGTGTAGTCCAATAAATGTTGTTGCAAGTAGTGGATTTATCAATCTTCAGAAATGACTCAAGTAGATATATGGATATTTACTTGATGAGACGTGAGTCTGGACCTTTTTGAAATCATTCGAAAGGTTTTCAAAATGAAGAAGAAAATATTGTAACAAGAAAATTATGTTTCTACAATTCGATTGTAGAAAGGAATATTTGAGTTACAAGTTTAGCGAATGTCTGATGAGTTGTGAAAAGAGTTTCATAACTTGCACCTCCCGGAACACCACTACAAAGTGGGAACTCCGTGAAGATGTAATCGAACCATTTATGACATAGTAAGATCAAAGATGACATAAATAAATTTGCCATTATCCCTTTTAAAGTGATACTTTAGAGACTGCGGCTTTTACACTAAAAAGAGCTCCATCAGGTCTGTTGAAATGACGTCATGGTATGGTACACCCAACCATGTTATATCTTTTCTTAACATTTGGAATATGGGGCTTGTGTAAAAGGTTACAGACCTATTCCAAATCAGATAAGTGCTACTTTGTAGGTTATCCCAAGAAAATGGGTATTCCTCCCTCAACTATACCGAGGCAAATAGGTTTGCCACAAAGGATGGTATGTTGTTTGAAGGAAATAGTTCTTTCAAAAGGGGTGAGTGGGAGAACACTGCAACTCAACGAGATACATAGTATCTTCGTCATCAGTTCAAAGGAAATGAACCTTGGAAGTGATTCCAGGGTTTCCCACTGCGACTGATACGGAAGTCTCTACAATAAAATGTATGGACTTCGGTCGAACTTGCAGCTAAACCTCGTAGGCAAGGCTCATGCAAACCTCTCAAGCGCGCAAACGAGATATTGTTTTTGGACAACAATATACCTATGATACACAAGGAAGCGGTGATGGTCCCTGGCTTTGGAATTGGCTAAATGCCAATACAATCCGAGATAGTTTCCATATAAATGTTTCAAGATTAAAATCTTGATAGACCTTTCGGAAGACTTAGAGTCTAATGAATATTTATGGAACTAAAAACTGATACGGATAAAAATGTTTTATCCATAAAGCTCGACTTGTTGAAATAACAAGTTCAAGGAGTTGACTACGATGAGGTTGTTTCACCGTAGCGATGCTTAAAGTCGGTTCAGGTTGAACTAGCAATTAATACATTTTTCAATCATGAGATATGAAACATGGATTATGAAAGGATTTCCATCTGATGGAAATGTAACCAAGGACTTGCATGTGTTACAGTACAAGGTATTTTGTCAGTCCAGAGGATGCTAGTAAGGGTGCAAACTTCAGAGTTCCAACGATGGACAAACGAGAGAAAAATGGAGTTGGAATCTTCGTGTTTTGATGAAATGATCAAAGGGGTTTGACTTCATCAATGGGTAACGAAGATGCTTGTAATTCAAGAAATTAAGTGGGAGCATAATAATATTTCTAAAAATCTTGTGTGCTTGACACATTGTTAATTGGAAATAAATTTCTTGACATGAATTAGGACTTCATTTGAAAAGGGTTTTTTCGATGAAGTGCTTGGTCTAAATAGCCTTAATATTAGGCATGATGATCTATGGAGATAGATTTACCTAATAGGGCTAAGCAATGAATACATATTGACAAGATGCTAAAACCTTTTAGCATTTAAAACGCCAAGGAGTGATTCTTGCCGAAGTCACATGGAAAGAGTTTTTGCAAGACTCAGTGTCCCAAAACACTGATGAGTATAATACATGATGGTGATTCCACACACTCTTGTGTTTGGATTAATCATGTATTCCATGTTATGTAAAAAGAACCAGATATGTCCGATACTCCCAAACTGTTGCGAGTATAGATACCAAAGTGATCAAAGTACTGATCAAAGGACAACAGTGAAATATGTCATTGAGTACTAAAGTAGCACTGATGACATGTTTTCTCGCAAGCGGAGATCATGAAGAGCTCTTTATCAAAGGTTACATTGATATAGTCTTCATCCTCCATGCGATTTTCGATTTAAATTAAGGGTTTTGTGTAATACACATCATGGTGGCACGGTAGTTGGAAATTGTTCCAAACAAGATACTGTGGAGAATTCTATACAAAGGCTAAGTATGTTGACGCTTTAGAAGCGACAAAGAAGTTGTTGAATCATATAGTTCATTCATGAACTTAGTATGGTTCCAAGATGGCTTTGATCTATGGGACACTATTGCAGATAGTTGCTCCATAGCTCAGTCTGAGGAATCAGGTTTTGACCAATGATTCGCACATATGCAAAGCCAAGTCCACACAAAATATGAATTTTGTGGAAGCATGAAAACGCAAGGATATGCAAAGTTACACATCGAGCTGAAGTTGTCAGATCCGTTGAACATCAGGCTATACCACAAGCGAAGCATAGTTTACACCATTATGCCATAGGTGTAAAGTGCATTAGCATTGACTAGATTATTGACTCTAGTGCAAGTGGGAGTCTCTAGGAGATATGCCCTAGAGGCAATAATAAATGTTATTGATTATCTCCCTGTTCATAATTATGTTTATGTTCCATGCTATAACTGCAATGATTCTCGAGTCTGCAAATAAAATGAGGCTTGAAGGAAGACTCATATGCACATGTGGAATAATAAATGGTAAAATGTATTCCTAGTCTGGCCTCTAAGACTGGCTCAAGTATTGCATGATGATCCTGTTTTCCTGATCATGGGCATGGCTATGCCGGCAATTTTGAGGGCACAATGTTAGAAGAACATTTGTGTTGAATCGACCTGAATTGATGTTATGCTATGAGATACATTCGTAATAAGTTAATGGTTAATAACACAGAGAAGTTAATGTTTGCGTAATTCCTTAAACCATGAGAGTATCGAGTTTCTTCATGCTTGCTTCATGAACTTTGGGGTTTGTTAAACGCCATCCGTAAATGGGTGGCTATTACGGCGGCTTACGGGTTCATGGAAAAGTATGTCAAGTAACTTGATAGCTCAAGATTGGTATTTGCTCCTCCGACGATGGAGAGATATCTCTGGGGCCTCTCGGTGTTACGGTATCCATCATCGTCTGGCCAGACACTTTGTGATTTGATCACGGGGATGCCGGAACATGTGTTGGAAATATGCCCTAGAGGAAATAAATAAAGTGTTTATTATTGTATTTCCTTGTTCATGATAATCGTTTATTATCCATGCTATAATTGTATTAATTGGAAACATGGATACATGTGTGGATACATAGACAAACACAATGTCCCTAGTATGCCTCTAGTGAACTAGCTCGTTGATTGAAAGATGGTTAAGGTTTCCTAGCCATGGACATGAGATGTCATTTGATAACAGGATCACATCATTAGGAGAATGAGGTGATGGACAAGACCCAAACTACAAACGTAGCTTATGATCGTGTCAGTTTATTGCTACTGTTTTCTGCATGTCAAGCATATGTTCCTATGACCATGAGATCATGCAACTCACAGATATCGGAGGAGTACCTTGTGTGTATCAAACGTCGCAACGTAACTGGGTGACTATAAAGGTGCTCTACAGGTGTCTCCGAGGGTGTCTGTTGAGTTGGCATGGATCGAGACTGGGATTTGTTACTCCGTGTGACGGAGAGGTATCTCAGGGCCCACTCGGTAATACAACATCACAATGAGCCTTGCAAGCAATGTGACTAATTGTTAGTTGCGGGATCTTGTATTACGCAACGAGTAAAGAGACTTGCTGGTAACGAGATTGAACTAGGTATGGAGATACCGAGATCGAATCTCGGGCAAGTAACAACCGAAGAACAAAGGGAACATCATACGGGATTAACTGAATCCTTGACATAGAGGTTCGACCGATAAAGATCTTCGTAGAATATGTAGGAACCAATGTGGACATCCAGGTCCCGCCATTGGTTATTGACCGTAGAGGTGTCTCGGTCATGTCTACATAGTTCTCGAACCCGCAGTGTCTGAACACTTAAGGTTTGGTGACGTTTCGGTAGTATAGAGTTATGTATGGTGGTGACCGAAGTTTGTTCGGAGTCCCGGATGAGATCCTGGACGTCACGAGGAGCTCCGGAATGGTCTGGAGGTAAAGATTCATATATAGGAAGTCCCAGTTTGGTTGCCAGAAAAGTTTCGGGCTCATTGGTAGTGTACCGGGAGTGCCGGTAGTGTACCGGGAGACCTTCGGGAGGGGTATTTCGACCCTAGAGGGTCCATGGGCTGTGGGAGATTAATAACCAGCCCTTAGTGGGCTGGTGGAACAGCCACAAAAGGCCCATGGCGCCAGGAGGAAAAAAAGGCCTAAAAAAAGGTGGAAAAAAGGGCCAATAGGGAGCAATCCTAGTCCAACTAGGATTGGAGAAGGAGAGTCCTTCTCTCCCTCCCTCTTGCGGCCGAATTGGCTTGGCCCTTGCGCCAAGCCAGCCCTCCTCCCTGCCTCCTTTATATAGTGGTGGATTTGGGGCTGTTTTCACGAGTTTTTCCGGCCACGTGCTACCCGTTCCACCGGTGCATAGTTTCTCCTCTAGATCGTATTTCCGCAGTGCTTAGGGGAAGCCCTGCCGGAATTGCTCCACCACCATCGCCGGAGCACCGTCACACTGCCGGCGAAATCTTCCTCCTCTCCACTTCTTCTTGCTGGATCAAGACTGTGGAGATCGTCATCAAGCTGCATGTGTGCTGAACGCGGAGGTGCCGTCCGTTTGGTACTAGATCAGAAGGACCGTGATCAAGGCCACGGGACGGTTCGTGATTGGATCGCAGGACGGTTCGTGACATGATCGCGGGACGGATCGTGACGAGATCGCGGGATGGATCATGATTGGATCATGGGACGCTCGGCGATTTGAATCACGAAGACGTTCGACTACACCAACCACGTTTCTTAACGCTTCCCGCTTAGCAATCTACAAGGGTACATAGATCAACTCCCCCTCTCGTAGATGCTCATCACCATGGATAGGTTTGCATGTGCGTAGGAAATTTTTTGTTTCCCATGCAATGTTCCCCAACAACACGGGAACGAGAAAAGAGAACAATATCGGTAACGAGGTAACTGGCATAGTGGACAAGTTTTTGCTCCATGGGGATGCCAACATGTCTCACCTCGGGTATTTGTAACATATCATGAAGCAACAGGAATAGCACACGGCAACTGGAGGTTCACTCGAATATTCATTCGTGTGGGTATAGGGGTCAATATGGGTGTCCACGGCTCCGATGTTGATCATTGATCTGAAGGGGTTCCGGGTCATGTCTATAATTCACCGAACCTATAGGGTCACACGCTTAAGGTTCATCTATCTGCTGAATACTAGACAAGGAGTCCGAGAGAAAGTCACTGGAAAAGTTTCAGAGACAACAGAAAGGTTTCGGAGAGAACACCAAAAAAGTTTTGGTAAAACCGAAAATTTGTTTCGGATAAAACCATTGATCCAAAAAGGTTTCGGCAAGCACCGGGAATGTTTTGGAGGTTACCAGATTGGTCTGGTAATTTCTGGAATTTTTCCGAAGAATAAACCAAAAAAGGTTTTCGGAGCTGCCGGAATTGTTTACTGGGTAAACGAAGATGGTTTTAAATTAAACCAACATACCAGAAATGTTCCGGAGTGCGTCCAGATAATTTTAGAGGGTGCTGGAAATGTTCTGGGACCTTCCGGAATTTTTCAGAAGTAATAGTCGCGGAAAACACCTTGTCCCAGCGTGAGGGGACTAGATCCACGATGCGTGGGGCTGTTTTGGGGGCGCCCCCCTTGAGGGGGAAGCCCCTTGTGGCTTTACAAAGGTGTTGGGGGCCCCCATGGTGGGGGGAATCCTCCAAAATTGGTGGAGAGTGTTGTGAGGAAGGTGGGGCCCCATGGGGGAACACCATGGACAAGGGAACATGTTTTCTCCATGTTTGGTGGGAACATGTTTCCTTGTTTGGTGGGTGCATGTTTTGTGGGCTGAATTTCAGCCCCCCTTCACCCCTTCCACCACTATATAAGGAGGTGGAGAGGAGCTCTCCATCCTCACTCAAACTCTCTCACACAAGCCATGCATGATTTGGCATTCTCTCTCCCTCCCAACAAAATAGTTTCATAGAGCCGAAAGGCTGTCTGGGTTCCGGTCGGAACTAGTTCTGGACGGCGAAGCCCTGCCAGATAGATGATACCGTATGTGTGCAACTCTGTAGAGAAATCGTAGTTTCGGTCTTAGTTCGAGAGCGCCTCCCGAAGGGCTGTCCGTGTGACCGTCCGAGTTTTGGAGGTCCTCCTGAAGGGATGTCCGTGTGACCGTTCGTGTTTTGGAGGTCCTCCTGAAGGGCTGTCCGAGTGATAGTCCGAGTTTCCGAGGTCCTCCCGAAGGTCTGTCCGCAACACCGTCCGGGAGACTGTCCGACCGCCTCTCGGAGGGCTGTTCGTGGGGCAGATGAGGGTATACATCCTCACAGTTGGTAGGATGTAAATCCTAGCTGCGGGGATCTGCACTGCCGTTCGTCATCGACTCTACTTCCGCTGCGCTACGAGTCGGTAACGAAAAGATCAAACCTTGTATGCAGTCTTCATAGTGGTCCTGGGCTGGTGTGTAGGTTGGAAATTTTTTGTTTTCTACTGTGTTACCCTACAGTAATTTGAGAAAGAGTTAATACTTGTTCTGCATGAGACTAAAATTGTAGAGGTAGCTTGGAGTCTGGAGAGCCCTGCTGCGGTGTAAATGGCCGGTCTGGCCAGAATTGGTGGGCAGCCGAGAGGTGCCGACGATGTGGACGAGCGGCTAGCCGTAGCCCAGGCACTAGAGACACAGGCCAATGCAGTTGAGCGCAAGGCCTACGCGAGCACTGGTGGCAACGTTTCACCGCTCGGGGAGCACCGGGCTGCCTGCCGGTCAAAGTAGCACTTCGACACCCGCGGAGCTGGGCAGAGCGCAAGCAGCTGTGCCTCGCCGCCCCAAGAACCGGGTCGCCGGGCTAGACGTAGTGCTCTGCCGCTGTACTGCATTCGACAAAGCATGATGGTTGCGGTGCGAACGAGGCCGAAGATGACGACGATGAGATGGACGACGATGATGGCCGTGCGTGATGATGATGAGATGGGTGACGCCAGTGGCCGCACGAGATGAAGATGAGGCGGATGACCCTGGTGGCCGCATGATGACGATGAGGCAGATGAAGCCGGTGGCCACACTTGTCGACCAAGATGGCCGTGCGTGATGACCATGAGGCGGGTGACGCTGTTGGCCGTGCATGGTGACCAAGAGGCGAACGATGTCGGTTGTTGAAGAAATAACCATCTGCATCATGGCTCGATAGACGCCATGCCCCATGATGGGCGCCAAATGTCGTGGTAACGATTCTGACATTAGAAAGGGGTAGGATAATGGAGCATGATCTATAGAGATGCAAATGGGTGACACAGCGGTTTTAGCGAGTTCGGGCCTCTCACGGCGGAGATAACAACCCTACGTCTCGTGCTCCAGAGAGGCTTTGTTTTATCTGAGTATGAACCCGGAGATTACAATGTGTGAGAGAAGGGAGAACGGATCTCCATGCCTGAGCTAAATCCTTAGACTAGTGGAGAGAGATAGAAGAAGGAACCCCGGAAGGAGAAGAAGAAGCTAGCTCCCTTAGTCTAGGGTAGGGGTGGCTTATATAGAGTGTGCCATCCCTTCACCTCCTATGTTACAAAGTGGGGCATTGATGTCGTAACGCCAAATGGTGCTTCGACTGCTTTGTCGACTGTCGGTCTTCACATATTCGAGTGAGAGTATGGCCGAGTGGTTGACTGTCGCCGAGTGGATGGAACATACTCGTTCGAGTGAATAGTATGTATGTATTAATCCAGACTCACCTGGTGTGTGGACCCCATGGTATTATGATACTTCGACCCTTCATGGGCCTACCTATTTTATGTATCCCCGACAGAACTCCTCAAGGAAGATAAGAAGTTTGAGTGGACTCCAAAGTGCGAGGAAAGTTTTCAGGAGTTGAAAAGACAACTCACTACTGCCCCGGTACTTGTGCCTCCGAATTTCACAAAGGACTTTGTTATCTACTATGATGCTTCACGACAAGGTCTAGGTTGCATTCTCTATGTTACCATGTGTTAATGCTTTGTTACGGTTCTCTATTAAAAGAAGGGCCTTAATATCCCTTAGTTTCCAAAAGGACACTAATGCCACGGGAGGGTAGGACAAAAGATGCCATGCAAGTTCTTATCGCAAGCACATATGACTATATACGGAATACATGCATACATTACACTGATGAATTGGAGCTAGTTCTGTGTCGCTCTAGTGTGTAACTTTTATATGATCAATCTCATCTAAATCATTATCCATCACCGATCCTCGAGCCTATGCGTTACATATACTGAATCTTGTTAAGTTACTATTGCTACCGATACTGTCACACCAGTTACAAAACTGCTACTGTTCCTACTACTGTTACTTTTGCTACTACTATTTGTCGTGCACTAAACCTTTGCTGCATAGAGATATCCCATGTGCGGTTGAATTGACAACTCAACTATCAAGGCAAATAAATATTCTTTGCCTCCCCTTGTGTCGAACCAATAAATTAGGGTGAAATACTAGCCGTGAAGACTGTCGCGATCCCCTACACTTGTGGGTCATCAATACCTTTTTCTAGAACCGTTGTCGGGGAGCATAGCTCTACTTATTGTGTTAACTTGAAGGATATTCAATTTCTACTATGATAAATCTGAAAGACAGTCGAACTAAGATTGTCCCTTCTTGCGCGAGAGGAGGTAAGGAACTGCCATCTAACTCTGCTTTAGATTCACCTACTGTTTTGGATCAACTTGCTACACCACCACGTGTTGATCGTCCTGATATGTCACATGAACTTGATGATGCTACTTCTGAAATTAATGATGAAACTATTGCTACACATGTTGAAACTAAACCTATGCCACTGAATGAATTACTTGATGCTCATATTGCTAAAGCTAGAGAACTTGAGAATGCCGAAATGAAGGAAGACTTTGAATCACCTATTACCCCTTGCTCACCTAATAGATATGAATTTCCTTTTCTACCTAAAGGTTATGTTATGGATGGTGAGGTAGCTAGGGACTTTCTTGCTTGTAAGGATAGAGATGACGTGAAGAAACTATTATGCAAACTAAAAGAAAAATCCATGATGGAGAAAATGAAACGTGATCCTAAATTTGCTACTTCTCCTATATTTGTTACTGATAAGGATTATGAATTCTATATAGACCCTGATTTAATTACTATAGTAGAGTCTGATCCTTTCCATGGTTATGAAAATGAAACGGTTGTCGAACACCTTATGAAACTAAATGATATTGCTGCTCTACTTACCAATGATGAAAACATTCGCTACTATTATATCCTTAAGCTTTTTTCCTTTCTTGATAAAAGTCGAGGCAAAGGAATGGTTCCTTTCACTTGCTTCTGGTTGTATACGTAGTCCCCATGATATGCTTTACCATTTTTCTGCAAACTATTTTCCTACTCATAAGAAAGAAGCTGCCATACAGGAAATATTTAACTTTGCTCAAATTGAAGGAAAGAATCTCCCTCAAGCTTGGGGGCAAGCTTCTCTGGTTACTACAAGCTTTGCCTGATTGTACTCTTGAGAAGAATGAAATACTTGATATTTTTTATAATGTATTAATCGATGATTCTAGGGATTTCCTAGATAGTTGTGCTGGTTGTGTTTTCAGGGAAAGAACTGTTGGAAAAGCTGAAGAATTATTGAATAACATAATGCCAAATGTTGATGATTGGACAGTTCCTGAACCACCTCCAGAACCTATTCAAAAGAATAGAGGTATTCTATTCCTTAGTCCCGAAGACATGCAGAAGAAAAAAAGATCTATGAAAGATAAAGGTATTAAAATTGATGATGTCAAAAAATTACCGCCTATTGAAGAAATACATGGACTTGACATCCCGACACAATTAGTAGAGGTAAACTCTCTCCGTTCCTTTAACAAAAAGTGGTATACCTTATATTATGACTCCTGAACAATGCTTGAATGAATTTGATAATTACATTGTCAAGCAAGAACACTTCAATAATTATGTCAAGAATCAATTGCGACGTAATGCTATGATCATAGATCTCTTGAGTGACTTGATGTTTAGAATTGCAAATGATGTGAAAGGTTTAGGCAAACATGCTTCTATGGTTCACACCCAATTAGAATAAGTTGCTAAATCACAAAATGATTTGCTTGCTGAAATGAATAATAATATGAATGATCATGTTATTAGAGTAGTGACTAGAGGAGGTAGAATGACTCAAGAACCCCGTTATCCTAAAGGTCACCGTAAGAGAATTGAACAAGATTCTTGGAAAATTAATGAAGATACACCTAGTTCTTCCAAGAAGAAGAAAAAGAAACATGATAGGAACTTGCATGCTTCTAGTGAACCTATTATAGAAAAACCTGTTGAGAAACATAATGAAACTTTTTTATGCTAAGACACAGTCTCGTAGTGAGCATACACCTAGTGATAATGATAATGATAATAATGATGATACTCACTTAGATGCTCAACCGGATAATAACAAAGGAAATGACAATGACGTGGAAATGGAACCTATTGAGGATCTTGATAACCCACCTTCTAAAAATAAATGTTATCATAAGAGAGACTTTCTTGCTCGGAAACATGGAAGGGAAAGAGAGCCATGGGTTCAAAAACCTATGCCATTCCCTTGTAAGCACGCTAAAAGTAAGGACGATGAAGATTTTGAGCGCTTTGCTGAAATGATTAGACCTGTCCATTTGCGCACTCATTTGACTAATATATTGAAAATGCCTCTCTATACTAAGTATATGAAAGACATTATTACCAATACAAGAAAGATTCCTGAAACTGAAATTGCCACCATGCTTGCTAATTATTCTTTTGATGGTGGAGTACCTAAGAAGTTGGGAGATCCGGGTAAACCCACAATACCTTGCTCTATTAAAAGAAATGATTTGTGTGATTTAGGAGCCTATGTTAGTGTTATGCCTTTCTCCCTTTATAAAAGAGTTGAATTGAGTAAACTCACACCTATTGAGATATCTTTGCAAATGGCTAATAAATCCACTGCTTTACCTATTGAAATTTGTAAGGACGTTCTCGTTGTGGTTGCAAATGTTACTATCTTAACAGACTTTGTTATTCTTGATATGCACGAACATGACAATATGTCGATCATCCTTGGTAGACCCTTTCTAAATACTACATGGGCTGTTATTGATTGCAATTAAAGCAAGGTTACCTTTCATATCAATGGCAAGCAACATACCGTGCATTTTCCGAAGAAGCAAACTTTGGTTAATAATACTAATGTCATTGATCCTATTCACATGGTTATCATTGGATATATTATAATTTCTCTACCTACTGCCAAGAAGAAGAAATATTATAATCTCATCGTTGGGGAAATACATATCCCTATTGAGGTAACCTAGTGGTATGCAAAAATTCTTCTACTTCATGTTCGTCAGAAACGGTTGTTAATAAGACTTGATCAACCTTATTAATGAATCATTTTTGAATGACGTGTTATTGATGAATTGAGTATCTACACCTCTTTGTATCACATTTATTCTCTAGGTTTCTTAGCTAAACAAAAATAAATATCATGAAATTGTTGTTTCTTGTTTTTCCCATGCATGAAAAATACCCCAAAAATAAAAAGTCTCGGATTGCCACAAAATTTTGATATGAATTTTCCCTGATTATTTTAGAATTTTTGGCGTAAAAATCACTACAGGGGTGGGCAATTGGGCTACCACATAACAGGGCACCCCCTAGTGGCGCGCCCAGTTGGCTTGTGGGGCCTACAGGGGGGCCTTGCCTTATCCCTTGGTCCCACTCCTTCTCCTACCTCCAGCAAAAATTTCCTATCTATCCATCTCCCGTGTTCTTGACCCAGAAAGTGAAATTTTCGATCTCTTTGCTCGGAACTCCATTTCCAAAACTGTTTTGAGGAAATGCTCCTTGGTATGTGACTCTCCCATTCCTCAAATTAGTTTTTGTTTTAGTGGTTTATATTTTGCATAAGTTGCTTCACTTGGTGCTACAGAAAATGAGCATGGATGTTGAATTATTTGAGTTCCAAGTTATATGATGCTTGATATTGCCTCTAGGCATCACTATGAGTAGTTGCTACCATTCCTACAAAGTTTTGTTGACATAAATTTGTGCCTTCAAAATTTCAGAAATTTGTGTTCGTAAAGATGATCTTCTTTAGGAGGAGCGCTTCAAGGAGGTGTTCTTTGGGCGAGTCGTCAAGCGAAGCTCTATTCGACAAGCCTACATAGAACCCAGGGCTAATCAAACAGCCATGGCTGATACAAAATCTTGTCGGTGACCAAGCGATGAGTTCATGATATGTGCGGGTATCAAAGAGGAATTCAATCATTTTATTGAGAATACCGGCCACACCGACTTCCTTGCAAATAAGTGTGTCCAACACTATAACCTTACCCGTACATTCACGGATGGATTTCGCTTTCAAGCGTGTATTTCTAGGGTGTTATTTAAACTATATGATGAATCTTTTAGCATGGACCTACAAGAATTTTCAGTTGCTTGCAAACTTCCACTCCGGGGTCTACTCGAGAAACCATCGATAGTTAATTATAATATGTTTCTCGAGAGTCTTTGCGTGGGAGAAGATAGGGGAGTGACGTAGGCTAGAATTAAAAGTATATAGTTTCCCTCTATCCATTATTTTGCATTGTTCCACGGGAAGTGCATAGTAGGAAAACTAGAATGCAGTACACTACGTGCCCTTGATACATACTGTTGTGACAGGTGAACGACATTTTAACCTTGGTGTAATTGTTGTCCGAAGGCTGCACTGCAACTCTAGTAATGGATAATTGTATGGAGGCATTTATGCATCCCGTTTAGCTACACACTTGGGAGTGGCACCCAAACCTAATGACCCTATTTTGCCTGAACGATATTTAGATTATGAAGCTATGCGTTGTCATGAATTTCTTGTGAACTGTGCTAGAGGTTATAAGTACAACTTAATATTTAGAAAAAACACAACTATGGCTGTATTTTTGCCTACACCTTACCTCTTTGACTTTCAGGCTCGACAAAGATATTATGTTCTTGAGGACGAGGTGCGAGAGTACAATGCTGCGGTGGAGGTTGCTCGTTTGGTAGAAGAGGTTGCTCGTCTGGCAAAGGAGGAGGCCAGGAATGCCTCACGAGCTATCACTTCAACCATTACCTAGATCAACAGTGCTGATTACCAAGCTAGGCAAAAGCCTAAGCTTGGGGAGTACGTATTTCTCACCGACATTACATTCATGTTCCCACACTTCATATAAATTGTCGGTGTTCATCCTCTTTCATTGTATATCCATGTTAGTTTTATTTTTATTGCTTTGTTCTTGTGTGTTTGAAAAACTCTAAAAATCCAAAAATATTTCTCGCTTATTTTAGGTTTTTCATTTCCACATTTCTTTAGTTGTAGAACTAAAAAAAGAAACCCCAAAAAAGATTTCCTTTGCTTGTTGGGAGCTTTCCCATGAAAATAGTTTTTCTCGTTCTTGTTTTTCCCTCAGTTTGTTTCCTTGTTTAAGAAAAACAAAAACTTCAAAAATATTTTAGTGTGTTTCTCAAAATTACTTTTCTTTTTGTTGAGCCCTTGAAAGGAGAAGACCACAATGAAAATATTGCGTGGCTCTCATATGCCTTATTGATGATCTAACAGAGAGCTAATTTTACCTTGTCTTCTCCTTTATCTTAAACTTCTTTGCAGATTCCATCTTAGTCCATGGCATTCTTGCACTATTATCATTATCACATCAGTCTATCGTGCAAGTGGAGGGCAATAATGACGATATTTGATGAAGTGATTGTGGAAAAGGAAGCTGATATGAAATATTTTGTTTTCCGTTTTTGTAAATATGTTTAGCCAGTTGGATCATGATTCAGTATATCATGAGTAAACATGTTTGTGATGACAATTAGAGATTATAGCTTCTCATGCCATGTCTAAATAGCTAGGAGTTAATAATGATTTATCTTGTGTAACAACATGCATTAAAATGGTTATACTATGGTATGGTAGTATGGTATTTCCCTCTGAGAAATTCAAGCGGTTTGACTTGTCCCATGTGCAAACATGTGGTTGAATCAAAACAAAGGTAGCATTCATGATGTTTAAATTCAGAGTGTTCATATCCTACTCATGCTACGTCCAATGTTAATTATTCAAAATGCATGTTCATGAACGTTGTTTCTCTCTAGCCGGTCACTTCAACTATTGCTAGCCTTCACCTGTACTAAGCAGAAATGTTGCTTGTGCATCCAAAATCCTTAAACCAAGTTATTCCACATGAGTCCGCCATACCTACCTATATGCGGTATTACCTTGTTGTTCCAAATAAATTTGCATGTGCCATCTCTAAATATTCAAATAGACATCCATTTTGTGCACTCGTCTCGCTCATGACGCGATGAGGCGATCGATATTTTCCATGCTAAGCAAGTTATTCTCAGGATGGTCGTTTATTCGCCATCATTGCATGAGAGAGGCTGGTAAGAGGGATGCCCAGTCCCACATAATCAAAATAAATTGAACAAACTCCTTGGGACAGTTGTATGCTGGCAGGCATCCGTGAATTTGGTCAGCCATGGTTTGTGTATGGATGGTGGATAGGAGCAAATTTTTACTATTCTGTTTGGGAACCGCCAATAATGAGTTTAGCATGGAAAATGTTGAAAACCTTTGTCGTAACGTTGACAAGAAAAAGTGCACCACTCAAAAATTATATTTTTACTCTTGTTTTAAGCTTCGAGCTCTAGCACCGCTGCAAATCAATGCTTCCCTCTACGAAGGGCCTATCTATTTACTTTTATGTTGAGTCATCTTCCTCTTACTAAAGCACCAGACCCGAGAGCACTATTGCCATCCTTATTCATTGAGTCTAGTTAATGTTGGATATGAGCATGACTGGATCTTTTCTACTATGAATTATAATGTTTAGTCGTTGTTTGGATCTCAAAGGTGCTCTGCAGTTATGTTTTGCAGTCTCGAAAAGGTCTAGCGAAATACCATGTCACCATATTGTATTATGATTGTTTTGACAAATTTTTGTCATATGAGATATTTTATTATTGCTTTCTAGCTGGTTATGTATTGCCATGAATTAACATAACTAGATGATACCCCGCGCGTTGCTGTGGAATTTTTGTGTCGATGTAGATGTGCCAAAGGTTAATTCATAGTCGCAAATAGTGTAATGAATAAAAAAATATTGATCAAGGTGATTACCCTATAAACAGGAACAATATGTTGAGGATTTGGTATGGCACAATTGAAAGTAAAAGTTGGCCGAAGAGTACTGATGTCATTTTTCTTGATTACAAATAAAGGTGATTGCTCTAGTGCTAAAACAATTCCAAATTTAGGCAACATAATTACTAATTTCAGGTAGAATCTGTAGTGTAGTTTGTAATAAGTTGGATGCATCGTTGATGATGTAGCATGCTAGGTTCTTTCATAACGAAATTCTCAAAGAAATAACAATGAACACTGCATCTTCTATATGTGACTGTGAATATGAAACATTGGCATGTGTAAAGAACAACATGCCTCTATAAAAAGAAGAAGGAATGCGGAAAAAAACACTAAGGCAGATGAATGTGAACAAAAAAATGTTTTTTCTATTTTTTTGATGTCAAAAGATATATATTGAAGGTAACTACATGTGGTAAGAAATTAGATGTGCAAACTAATTTGCTAGTCTCAAGGTAGATAAATATCATAATCCTTTCAAGGTGATCCATGCATCTTAAAAATCAAGAACCACTGTTGGAGGTGTAGATAATAAGGAGCAAACTCATACATTCTATTGGCACATCAAGAGCAGTACATATATAGGACGTATACTTTGTCATGCATCTATCTCACTTGATGATGTCATCACAGAGATTACACCACTATCGTACTACATGCTTCATAGAATTAGTGAAAATCATGGATTTTGAGGTCAGAAGTCGATGGCCTCATGGACATGGTTTTTCATGCATAACATTTCTTTTGCCGCCACGTTGCACCCTGATACAAAACTCTTCTGCACATATGAGTGTTTCATCTATATTTTGGAAACTAGTCAAAATAAATCTCAGGAAATATCGTCAATCAAATAGTAAAGAACTCTCGATCACTATGGTTGTGCATCGAGACAAAAACGGAAACCATAAGAAGAAATTTTCTGTACCAGCCAATACAGACATAATGGAAATAACCCTGACAAGGTAAATTAGGAATAGTTGTTATGAACATAATATAGCAATGAATGGTATGGCTGTCCAAGAATAACATACTTGATATGATTCCCAAATGTTAAGTGATAACATGCTTGTATTCATCCACTCCAGGGTACAGTTTTACATGAGATACATCAGAGTGGAGAGGAGAGATACGTGCGCACGATTTACACAACAAACTCCGATACATGATCCTATCTTTACGTCAGCTGATGCTAGATACGTGTGGCATGATTGCATGCATGGTTGCTTGACCAGAACGGCTCGTGAGACTTGCTCATATGAGAAAAGGCATAGTCTATCAAAATAGAATCGCTTGAGATCCAAAGAAAAAAATTATGAATTCTTCTAGGGTCATCAAGTGCATAATCTGAAATGCGTTCTATTACCTCCGAAACATACAGGGTATTGTCCATGGAGGGACGCTAATTGTACGTTGGCTTTTGGATGAATTCAAGAAAAACAGTGATGCGCTCTAGATTAGCTTGAACCGATCGATGATGACAACAACTCCCACAGCACGATCAACACTTCAGTTTCTAGGCGTGAACGACCAGATCGAGACTTGATGTCGGCAAGACCGCTACATTGGCTATGACCCTCGAAGAAAGTGAAGTTGGGTGTGGAGAAGGGGGCAGCTAGAAGCGGAGTAGAGCTATGAATGGGCTCCTGATTTCCAAGTGCTTTATAGATCAAAGGGGAGAGATCCAAGGGTCATCTTAGTGCAGCAGCATCTGTTCGGTTGCATAGATCATAACTGAATGGAGGAAGCAACACATGTCAATATGAAGGAGGAGAAAGAAACAATAGTAACGTGGTCCCGGGCATCTAGCATTCTACCCACAATGGTTGGCCATACAATTGTGATTCATAATGGAAAGGAACATATACCTATTTACATAACAAATCCTATGGTAGGTCGCAAATTGGGAGAATTCGTTACCTCGGCAGCCCGATGGTTGCCTGCCTCGCCTTTTCCTTGTGTGCATGCACCCGAGAGGAGAGGAAGGGACAAACATGCATGTTGGAGGGTGGCCTGCTGCCTACTTAACTCGGTAGCCTACTGGTCATCGGACTCGCCAGTTTTTTTGAATGAAATGGGTTTCCCCCCTGTCCCATTTTTATATAATGAAGCAAAGCAGAGTCTTACATAGTGCTATGGCAAAAACAGCCAAAACTCAGGAAAATAAAAAACAGCAGCAAATGACAGTTCAGGCTGCCCCAGGACTCCTCAGCAAATTACTTATCACAAATCACATGGGGAAAGGAGATTTAGAGCGGGATCTTGAAGGCATTCTCCTCATCCTCTCCACGCCCCCTTGAGTCATCTCCATGCAATCCGCAGCAGCTCCCCACGCTTCTTGTCCAGCAACCTAATGCATCTTTGGAGGAGGGTCGCCTGAACATCGTCGCATAGAACTTTCCATTGATTTAGGTACACACCTAACTTGGCAAGGATGCATTTGACACTTCTCCAAGAACGACCCTGAAAACATAATTCATTTCTTAGCTTCCAAATGCTCCACAAGGAGGTAGCCACAACCAGGTTCAAAACATCATTTTTCTTGGGGTAGTGCCACCTAGCTATAATATCTTCCAAACAGGAAATTTTCTGAACATTAAAGACCTTAGAAACGAAGTCCCACAACTGTTGTGCCACAATACACTCAAAAAACAGATGATGTACACATGCAGCACATTCACAGAATAAACAAGAAGGATTTTCCATATATCTTCTTCTACCAAGGTTATCCCTAGTCAGAGTTTTGTTATTCACACACAACCATAGAAAAACATGGATATTCTGTGGACAGATAACTTTCCAAAGTGTATTACCAATGGTAGATACCACACCACCAAAGTTGATTTGTTCATAGAAGGATTTAACAGAGTAGATGCCATTATGTTCCGGTGTCCAAACAGGAGTGCCATGATCAATGGAAGGAATAAATCCTTTCACCACTTCTACAAGTTGATCCCCCATCTCTAGACCTGCCTGGTTCACACACCTCCTAAATGTCAGTCTAAGCACAACCTCATCCCATACTTGAGCTACAGTGCATTCTATCTGATTACAAATCTCAAAGAGACTCTAGAACTGGACTTTCAGGGAGCAATCCCCAGCCCAAATACCATGCCAAAAGCTGATGTTCTCCCCATTTCCTTTCCATCTATAAAAAGTTTTTGCTCCAGAAAGAGCCCAAGTAACACTCTTCCAAAAGGTAGATCCATTATCCCCCCTGGCCCAAAAAATATTCGGGGAGTTTACATCATACTTATATTGAATCATTTTTTCAGTCCTTCTTGGAATTATCAACAAACCGTTTCCCTCATGAGGCCAACACGGCCATGTTAAATTCAGTTAGATTAGGAATACCTAAACCACCAAATTCCTTCTTTCTAGAGATTTGCCCCCAGCAGGCAAGATGATATTTATGTTGGTCTCCCATATCACCCCAAAAGAAGTGAGCCATTTGTGAATTAATAGCGTTAATAGCCCATTTAGGAAATTTAACCACACCCATAAGGTAGGCATGGATACTAACAATGCAGGCACACAACAAAATAAATTTTCCCTTATAGGTAAGATATCTCCCATCCAACTGGACAAATTCTTGATGATTCTGTCTATAATAACTTGAATGTCTTCTCTCTTCAATTTATCATAATGCAAAGGGTCTCCTAAATATTTAATAGGAAAGGCCCCCAGTTTACAACAGAATATCTAAGAAAATTCATTTGCAATCTCTTCATCCACATTAATGGTCATAAGATCACTTTTGTGGAAATTAATTTTCATGCCCGAAAAGTTTTCAAAACATGACAATAGCCACTTAAAATTTCTGGCTTTTTCTGTTGAATTTTCTAGAAAAAGGATTGTGTCGTCTACGTATTGCAGACTGACCACACGACCTGGAATGACATGAGGCAGAAGCCCCGCAATTAGACCTTGACTAGATGCTTTTTGAAGCATTTTAGTAAACACATATGCAACTAAGTTGAAAAGCATGGGTGAGGAGGGATCACCCTGCTTAAGACCTTTACCCCCAATAAAATGGGGACCAATGTAGTCATTAATCTTAACACTAAATGTGCTATTTACCAAGATACTCTTGATCCAAGAAATCCATTTAGATTCAAAACCTCTAGACTGTAGCATTTCAAAAAGAAATTCCCAACTCACTCTATCATAAGCTTTTTCATAGTCTAGCTTGAGAACCAGACCTTGAGACCCGGATTTTTTCACTTCATGAATAACCTCATTGGACATAACCACACTTTCCAAAATATATCTCCCTTTAATAAAAGGAGTTTGGTTAGAGGATATTAGCCTATGACCAATAGGAGAAAATCTATTAGTCATAGCTTTGGACAAAAAAATTATGCCGCAGTTACTAAGACTAATGGGTCTAAATATTTTCATGTCTTTGGCATTTGCCTCTCTAGGAATCAACACTATCAAGGCAAAGTTCAGTCTGTACAGATCTAGCGTACCAGCTTCGAAATCTCTAACCAAGGCCATAAAATCAGTTTTGATTAGATCCCAAAAAGATTGATAAAACAGGAAAGAGAGCCCATCAGGGCTCGGGGGCCCATGGGCATATGAGCCAAAAATAGCTTCCTTGATCTCTTATTTAGTAAAACTTATTTGCAGAATTTCATTTTCCTCATCTGTAACCAATTACTCTTCCTTCCAGAAGGAAGGTCCAAGTTTGATGTTCTGTTTGGGTTCCAAACAAAACAGATTTTTGTAAAAGGAGGTGGCGACCTCCAACATATCTTTAGTATAGTGGACAGGTCCATCATCTCCCATTAATTCAAAGAGATGGTTTTTCCTGTGTCTGTGATTGGCCATAGCATGAAAATATGCATTATTTTTATCATCGTCTTTAATTCTATGATCTCGAGATCTCTACCACAAGGCAGTTTCCTCCTGTTTCCAAATATGTTCAAGATCTGGTTTAACCTGCATCAATCTAGTTTTATCCTTGTCATCTAATTGATTCTTTTCCGAAAAGACATCTAAAATGTCAAATTCCTCCAAAAGGTCTCGTTTTTTTTCGAACCCGCTTCTATATTAATACTCCAACCTTTATTTTTCTTGCGGAGGTGTCTGGTTTTATTCATCCAGACATCCATGGCACAACCTCCCGGAACAGGAGGGTTCCAAGCCTCCGCAACCAGCTCGTTGAACCAAGGTTGATCCAACCACCATTTTTCAAATCTAAATTCTTTCGGGGAGGTAACCATCCGAGCTCCAGTATCCAAAATAAGTGGGGTATGATCGCTACCCACCCTAGGTAAGGCTTTTAAAACAGATAAAGGGAAATGAGCGTCTCAAGAAGTGTACACGAATACATGGTCAATGGTAGAAAACATAGGGTTATCTTGATTGTTACTCCAGGTATAACTTCTGTTAGAAATGTTAATCTCCATGAGCGCCCATTTGTTACCCCAATCATTAAACAAGTAAACCATCTGACTATTAACCACCCCATTGTTCTTATCTGCAAAGGATCTGACCAAGTTAAAATCCCCCCTTATTATGACTGGGTATGAAAGCCCAGCCATGGTGTCATGCAATTTAGCTATAAATTCCATTTTCAACTCACTATAAGCAGTACCATAGGCAGCAACAAGATGTCAAACAAAGTTATCACTCTTACTCTTAACTATACAACATGGCAATATTTCCTATCTACAAAGCCAATGATATTGAACAGCCCAGCCTTCAGACCCAAAAGGATCCCACTCGCAATGTTAATTGCAGGAATTGAATGCCACTCAAAATCAGTACCACCCGCAATACTTTTCAAACTATGTTCTTCAATTGCCTCATTTTTGGTTTCAAAGAAACCAACAAAATCCATTTTATTAAATTTTTTAAAAATCACATAGGCACTGAATTTTACCGGGTTTTCCTAGACCTCTAATATACCAAAAGCTACCAATCATTTAATTTTAAATGGGTGTGACAAGTGTAACACCCCGTTACGCCTAGCGGGATCTAGAGTGGCCCCACAAACCAACACTAGTATTTCGTGCGCACTTTGTCCTCACTCGTGTGCACCCGAGACCAACTTCCCGGTCGGTCACCCATCCTAGAATCACTCCAAGCCAAGCACGCTTAACTTTGGAGTTCTTTTCGAATGGGCTCCCGGAAAAGAAGGAATTCCTTGTTGATATGAGTAGTCTATCATTCCTATTAAGCTAGGCTCTCACATACACCCCCACTCAAAGGAACTGACGTCCTCGTCGGCCCATTAGGAACGTTCCCTTTTGGCACACGTATGCGCGTCCAGTCCTACACATGTGCCATGTTGTGTGCCACGACGGGCCACACGCGCCATGCGCCACATACCCGTACACTTGACCCGCGTATGCCCGTGTAACCGCAAGGGTCGGCTTTGATACCAATTGTAACACCCCATTACGCCTGGCGGGATCTAGACTAGCCCCACAGACCAACACTACTCTTTCCTACGCACTTTGTCCTCACTCATGCGCACCTGGGACCAACTTCCTGGTCGGTCACCCATCCTAGAATCGCTCCAAGCCAAGCACGCTTAAGTTTGGAGTTCTTTTCGCATGGGCTCCCGAAAAAGAAGGAATTCCTTATTTATATGAGTAGTCTATCATTCCTATTAAGCCAGGCTCTCACAATAAGCCACAAGGCTCTCTCTTGGTGTGTAAAATTGGGCTTTCCACCTCTGTATCAGCAGTGCCCCCTGATATAGAAGGTGAAGTAAACCCGAGATTCTCACTACTATTCAAATTATCTAAATCTAGATTGACACGGAGAACAATCTCCGGATTATTGTCTACAAATTGTAAGCATATAATTTTTTCAGTAGTAATCATGTCTCTAATAATATCTAATCGTTCCTTCTCATTGTCTCCAATGTTTAAATCGACTTTACTAGCATGAGAAATCAAAACTTCAATGTCAGTGTTAGCAAAAGATTTACCTCTAAAAGGAGATGGAATTTCCAGATTTTTCTTCTGCATGTAAGCAGCAGCTTTATCCACGATATTAATGCCTCCATGATTTTTGGTGTTAGGTTTGTTCACCAGAATAGGCCCCCAAGTTTTGTTAGAAATATGCCCTAGAGGCAATAATAAAATGGTTATTATTATATTTCCTTGTTCATGATAATTGTCTATTGTTCATGCTATAATTGTATTAACCGGAAACCGTAATACATGTGTGAATACATACACCACACCATGTCCCTAGTAAGCCTCTAGTTGACTAACTCGTTGATCAATAGATGGTCATGGTTTCCTGGCCACGGACATTGGATGTCGTTGATAACGGGATCACATCATTAGGAGAATGATGTGATGGACAAGACCCAATCCTAAGCATGGCACAAGATCGTGTAGTTCGTATGCTAGAGCTTTTCTAATATCAAGTATCGTTTCCTTAGACCATGAGATTGTGCAACTACCAGATACCGTAGGAATGCTTTGGGTGTACCAAACGTCACATTGTAACTGGGTGACTATAAACGTGTACTACAGGTATCTCCAAAAGTGTCTGTCGGGTTGGCACGAATCGAGACTGGGATTTGTCACTTCGTGTGACGGAGAGGTATCTCTGGGCCCACTCGGTAATACATCATCATAATGAGCTCAATGTGACTAATGAGTTAGTCATGGGATCATGTGTTATGGAACGAGTAAAGAGACTTGTTGGTAACGAGATTGAACAAGGTATAGGGATACCAACGATCGAATCTCAGGCAACTAACATACCGATGGACAAAGGGAACTGTATACGGGATTAATTGAATCCCCGACATCGTGGTTCATACGATGAGATCATCATGGAACATGTGGGAGCCAATATGGGTATCCAGATCCCGCTGTTGGTTATTGGCTGGAGAGGTGTCTCGGTCATGTCTGCATGCTTCCCGAACCCGTAGGGTCTACACACTTAAGGTTCGATGACGCTAGGGGTATATAGGAATAGTGTACATGGTTATTGAAGGTTATTTGGAGTCCCGGATGAGATCCCAGACATCACGAGGAGCTCCGGAATGGTCCGGAGGTAAAGATTCATATATAGGAAGTGAGGATTTGGTCGCCGAAAGTGTTTTGGGCGTCACCGATAATGTACCGGGACCACCGGAAGGGTTCCAGGGGTCCACCGGGAGGGGCCACCAGATCCAAGAGGCTTCATGGGCCAAGAGTGGATGGGAACTAGCCCCTAGGTGGGCTGGTGCACCCCCACTGAGGGACCAAGGCGCAGCAAGGGTGGAGGGGGGCCAAACCCTAGGTGTGGAGGCTGCCTTGGGCGCCAAGGCCACCCTAGGGTGCCGCCCCTCCTCCCCATCTTGGCCGCCGCACCTCCTAGGGTTTCCCTAGGGGTGGCCGGACCTCCTCCCCCTTCCCCTATATATATGTGGAGTTTTGGGGCTGCATAGAACAGAACTCTCTCTCTCTCTCTCTCGGCGCAGCCCTACCCCTCCTCCTCGTCCTCCGTGGCGCTTGGCGAAGCCCTGCCGGAGTACCATGCAGCTCCACCGTCAACACGCCGTCGTGCTGCCGGAGCTCTCCCTCAACCACTCCTTCCTCCTTGCTGGATCAAGGCGTAGGAGACGTCACCAGGCTGCACGTGTGTTGAATGCGGAGGCACCGTTGTTCGGTGCTTAGATCGGAATCCACCGCGATCTGAATCGCTACGAGTATGACTCCATCAACCGCGTTCTAGTAACGCTTCTGCTTAGAGATCTTCAAAGGTATGAAGATGCTCTACCCCTTTGCTCGTTGCTAGCATTTCCTAGATTGATCTTGGTGACACGTAGGAAATTTTTTGAATTGTTACTACGTTCCCCAACAAGTTTTTCCAGTGTTTGACTTCTTCTGCTGTCCTGTTTCTTTCTCTAAGGTATCCAACAGAGCAAAAGACAGGCCCTCGGGAAGATATTGCATCTCGGGCATCATATCAGTATCCTCATCCTCCTCAGATTCAACCATCTCAAATTTACTAAGTTGTTCAGAGCAGTAGTCCAGATGGACTAACATAGGCACTGTACTTGCACTTCCAAGGAATATGATAGTTTTGGATGGGCTAATCATATCCACCCTCTCACTACAGGAATCAGGCACTTTGCCGTCAACCATCCCGGACGGCAAAGGCATGCATCCCGGACAGCAAAGTCTTTGTCGTCCGCCAGCAAACGGCTAACCGTCCGGCTGAATAAGCCACGGTAAAGGGCGCTTTGCCGTCTGCTGGCGGACGGCAAAGACCTTTGGATCTTTGTCGTCCGCTAGTGGACGGCAAAGGTCCTGGACGGCACACGTGGCACCTTAGCTCCGTTAAGGACTCAACGGCATGCTTTGCCGTCCGCTGGCCGACGGCAAAGACCTTAGCTCTTTGTCGTCTGCTAGCGGACGGCAAAGAACCCACCTAGGCCATCCCCAGGTTGCACAGGTAGCTGCCATGTGGAAGCTTTGCCGTCTGCTAGCTGACGACAAAGACCTTTGCCGTCTGCCAGCAGACGGCAACGTGGCTATATAGCCCCTGTTTTTTCTGTTTTTTCTTAAAATCATTCAATTTGACATAATATCACATATATATCCAACATATTAACAATCAAAGTTTTCAACAAGCATACCAACAATAACTCCTCATCATCATCATAACTCCTCCTCCTCATCATCATCATCATCAACTCTAACACATCCTAGCACATAATAACACATTGTACCTAGGACCTACGTACTCCTATCTCGTAGGACCTACTCTACCCTCTCTTAGGTACAATATCATAAAACAAGATAGGCCCTGACTCCCCATTATGGAGAATGGAGATCGTCCTGTCTCCCATTCTTGGCCTAGGCACAATGTTGCTTCCAAGTAGCTCTCTACGATTGAGCATACATTTTTTCCAATCTTTGATTGTCATGAGTCCATCGATTTTAGAAATCCGATATGGACAGGAGTGATGCATAGGCTGACCTGGCTGTGGTGGCCCTAAGCTCGTAACAACAATGCGACCTCTCAGAAACATCAGATGAGGCACATAATCCTCTGGGATTTTCTGTTGAAAAACATAGTAATAACTTTGTAGTTAGCAATGTAGTTTAGCTTTAGAAGAATTTATGCAAAAGATGCACGGCTGTCGTAATAGTAGAATTAAAATCTTACCATGCAATCTCTATGGATGTTACCGTAGTTCACCACGTGCACTAGTGGCACGTATTGACCATAATGTGCAGGAATTTGATAATAACTATTGTAATTCTCAAGATGACTAAGAAATGCGGTAAGATGATCTTTCTCCTTATAAGTTAATTCTGCTTCATCACTGTAGTAATAGGTTCTGTCTACCATCTTCCGTACATTTTTTGAAGAATGAAAATAAGCTGTCAATGCAGATAAGTTGTCAACTATTTTTAAATAAACAATATAAATTACTTACTAAATATGGTTGAGAAACTCACATAATGATAGAACTGGAGGCGTCTGCACATCGACCTAGATGTCGATTATACCTTCAATTTCATCTTCCGGACGAATATCAAAGGTGATAAGCATATTAGGCTCAAATGCATAAGCCTTGCATAGTGCTTGCCAATTTTTGCATTCAAAATAGCAATAGGTGTCTGCATGGTACAATTTTACCGCAAAAGTAAAACCATGCTCGGTCCTCAAGTGAACTATCTTTACCTCCATATCTTTTTTAGTATTGAAACCAATCTTATCCAAGACAGCAATTCTTGCATGGCAGGGGATACGCTAGTAGAACAGTAAAAAATTAAAATTAATTATAAGTTGAAGCGAAAGAGGCAGAAGTCATGCTTAATTACGAAAAAAGACTTGTCATTCCGACTTACTGTATCCACTTCGAAGGTCTCATCCAGCATGATGTTGAAGCGCCTACCATCAACTAGGAAAGTCTTGTCACACAGGTTGCGCTCGTCTTCACAGTATTCGCACATACCAAATTTACTTTCGTCGTTAGACATTTCCTATGTTCATAGTTGAAACATTTAAAATCGATCGAAGGAAACTATGAGAAATCAACACACAGACCACTATTACTCAATATGCAACAGGTTGACTTTAGGTCTGTCGAGTCTTTCCTTCCTAAACTCTCATCTCAGGTATATGGTGGACACTCCCTCTGATATTGCGACCGTCGGTGATGGTGGCTCCTCCATTCGTCCCTGAGTGCATTACACCAAAATGTCTAGCACACGGGAAGGAAGGAGAAGCGACCCCCACAACAACAGTCGGGATTCTTCCTCTCTCATATATATATATATATATGTGTGTGTGTATATATGGTGGACACTCTCCGTCACTGAAAGACACACAATGAGCCAAAACAGATCTAAAGTCAACCCGGTTCATATATCGAGCAATGACATAGAAAAAATACTAGAATTACGGCACTCTTTGGATCCTAATGCGTGTGTGACTTTCGGTCCGTCGAGGCTTTCCTTAAGTAACTCTCATATCTCATGGTGTGTTGGTGCACTCTCTCTCACACTGATATGGTGGTGTATATATGTTGTTGGGCACTCTCTCACAGTAATAGTTCGACTGCCGGTGATGGACGCCCCACCTCTTCTCTTCTTGCACAATATATTGATGAGTATATCGCAAAGAAGAGAAGAAAGATGAGGCGCCCCCCACGACAACAGTTGGGATTCCTCCATCAAGAACATACATGAAAGTCACACAAGGAGCAACGACAGACTGAAAGTCACACACGCATTATACTGATAAGATATCACAAATACATTAATATTTATAATGAACTCGAATATAATATCACTAATACATCATCCCGGATAATCTAGTTAATGCATCATCAAATATTAACTAATAAATCTCGAATATTATCATATAAGATCACTAATACAGATCGAATATCCTAGAATCCAAAGTGAAGGACGGTGAACTCAGTTCACTAGCGGTCTCTGAGTCGCCGGCGGTGGACACCCAAAGATAAGGAACCATCATGGGATCATAACTCAAGTGAGATTCCTGAAGGATCTACCAGGTATTGTCGAACCGGGCGTCCAACGCCACCATGTAGCGATGGACGTGCTCGTCCTCCTCCCTGACACGGCGACGTACCACCTCCGCGGGTGCCAGCTCCCTCCGCACCAAAAGTGGCGCGCGTAACCGCCACCATAGAAGGTCCAGGTCAACAACGAGACCTGGATTCCTCACCAAACCTCCAAGCCCGGGAAGGTAGCACCTCCCAGTGCCAGCCCGGCGGAGCCAGTCCCAGACATGGCGCCTATCAAGCAGGCTCTCGCGAACTACTCGACGACGAGGATGCAGGCCGGGCATCATCGACAAATTCCTATGAGAACGTTTTCTTATCGTTTAATCACTAATTTTCATAAAACCCGAAAATTTTCATCATTAACATACTAATCTAACATAAACATACTAATATAACATAAACATTCATCATAAACATACTAATCTAACATAAACATTCATCATTAACATTCATCATAAAAAATTATGTAATCTAACATACACATACTTCAGCAAAACATATTCATTAGTTAATAGATTTTGTTAGTTTCATTACGTCGATGCAACCTAGACGCTAGTAGGTAAATGAAGGGGGCAAGAGGAGATGTCATTTGTGCTCACCCACGAATGCAGGGGCGGAGCTCGTCGAACGCACGGGGAGGTCGTCGAACACTAGACCCTCGCAGCAACGAAACAACTGCACATTTAAATCCACCTGATCAACATAAATATGATGTTCTATATAACAAAATCAAAAAATATATGACCTAACTCATAATTCACAAATATATGACCCGTGTCGTGTCGGGGTCAGGGTGTCGGGGGTGTCGTGTTGGGGTCGGGGTGTTGGAGGTGTCGTGTAGGGGTCGGGGTGTCGGGGGTGTCATGTCGGGGTCGGGGTGTCGGGGTTGTCGTGTCGGGGTCGGGGTGTTAGGGGTGTCGTGTCGAGGTCGGGGTGTCGGGGGTGTTGTGTCGGGGTAGGGGTGCTGTGTCGTGGTCGGGGGTGCCGTGTCGGGGTGTCGTGCCGGGGTCGAGGTCGGGGTGTCGGGGGTGTCGTGTCGGGGTCGGGGTGTCGGGGGTGTCATGTCGGGATAGGGGTGTTGTGTCGTGGTCGGGGGTGCCGTGTCAGGGTGTCGGGGTGTCGTGTCGGGGTCGGGGTGTTGGGGATGCTGTGTCGGGGTCGGGGTGTCGGGGGTGTCGTGTCGGGGTCGGGGTGTCGGGGGTGCCGTGTCGGGGTCGGGGTGTCGGGGTGTCGTGTCGGGGGTTGGGGTCGGTGGAGTCGGGGATTGACGATCAGTGGCGTCGGAGGTTGGGGGTTAGTGGCGTCGTGGGTGCCGTGTCAGGGTGTCGGGGTGTCGTGTCGGGGTCGGGGTGTCGGGGGTGCCGTGTCGGGGTCGAGGTGTCGGGGGTGTCGTGTCGGGGTCCGGGGTGCCGTGTCGTGGTGTTGGGGTGTCGTGTCGGGGGTCGGGGTGTCGGTGGTGTCGTGTCAGCGATCCTCGACCCGGTTACGTCGGCGCCGACGCACCCCTCCTCCTCCTCCTCCTCCTCTTCTTCTTCTTATTCTCCTTCTTCTTCTTTTTCTTTTCTTCTCCTCCTCCTCCTCCTCCTCCTTTTCTTCTTCTTTTTCTTCTTCTCCTTCCTCTTCTTCTTCTTCATCTCCTTCTCCTCCTCTTCTTCTCTCTTCTTCTAATTAACTACAACTAATTAACCTAACTACATTACTAAATTACTAACTAAACTAAACTATTAACTACAACTAACTAACTAAATTACTAACTAAACTAATTAACTACAACTAACTAACTAAATTACTAACTAAACTATTAAAAAATGAAAAAATAGAGAGGGGGAGGGGGCTCACCGGAGTGGGGGAGGTGGAGGCCGACGTTGGTGGAGGTGGAGGAGGCCGACGCCGGCGGTGGGGCGGTGGGCGCGGGCGGCGGGGTGGTGGGCGCGGGCGGCGGGCGGCGAGCGGCGGTGCCGACACAGTGGCGACACGGTGGCGGGGGTGGGGGCGTGGGCGGCGGCCGACGGTGGGCGCGGGCGACGGGGGTGGGGGTGGGGGCGGCGGGGGTGGGGGCGCGGGCGGCGGCCGGCGGTGGGCACGGGCGGCAGGGGTGGGGGCGATGGGGAGGAGAGAGGGAGAGAGAGAGAGAGAGAGAGAGAGAGAGAGAGACGGGCCAGGGGCATTATCCGTTAGTTAGCCCCCCTCTTTGCCGTCCGCTAGCAGATGGCAAAGGAGGTTTGCCGTCCGCTAGGGGACGACAAAGAGGGGGGCCGTTAGGTCAAGTTGCGGGCTGGGTTTAGGGTCGCCCCCTTCCCTCTTTGTCGTCTGCTAGCGGACGGCAAACCTCCTTTGTCGTCCGCTAGCAGACGGCAAAGAAGTGGCTGATGGCAAAGCCACCTTTTGCCGTCTGCCACGTATTTGCCGTTTGCTTTTTGCTAGCTGATGGCAAAGCCACTCTTTGCCGTCCGCTAGCAGACGTCAAAGAGGTGGCAGACGACAAATCTTCTGATTCCAGTAGTGTCTCTTGTTCCATCTCAATCTTCTTTGTAGGAGCATTTCTGATTTCCTCTATGAAGATATCAGGGCTCTCATCCATCATGATGTGTGGATGAAAGTCAGCTGCAGAAAGAGCTACCACCTGCACATTTCTACTAGTACTAGCTTGATCTTTTCCTTTGGACTGAAAATTAGCTTTGTCTAACTCATCAATAGCTTCTTCCTCCTCCTATTCTCCCATATCATCTCTCTCAGGTATTTTCTTTTGATTTTCCTCCTCTTCCTCAAGATTATCAACATCAGGATCCAAGTCATCACCATATTTTTCTTCTCCAATCTGATCAAAGCCTTCCACAGTAAAGAACAGGATGTATAGTTTTTTGATGTTGATAATCAAAGCCTCGCCGGTTTTGTCTACATGCACCTAGTGCTGTGATAGACGAAAGGTCAAATATGCATGCAATTGGTGGGTTGTGGGAATGTAGTACGAACCTACGGTTGTAGTAACCAACGCTAGTGAGGATAGTACAAACCATTGCTGATGTGGCTTCACCATATGCCATAAATAATGAGTAGTGGGTGGTAAGGTGCTGATGTGGCAGGAATGATGATCTGAATAGTTTGCATGTTTAGAGAAATAAGATAACGGGGATGAATTATTTAGGTATTATAGATATATATTTGTTGTCATGGACATGTCTATTTATGATTTATGCTGAAAACTTGAGCACTAGCTAAGCATGTGTATAATAATGAGAACAAAAGAGTTTGTAAAAATTTTCTTTATCACTTTCAGTTTATCAACTGAATTGCTTGAGGACAAGCAACGAGTTAAGCTTGGGGGAGTTGATACATCTCAAATGTATCTACTTTTCCAAACACTTTTGCTCTGGTTTGGACCTCTAATTTGCATGATTTGAATGAAATTAACCCGGACTGATGCTGTTTTAAGCAGAACTACCTTGGTGTTATTTTTGTGTAGAAATAAAAGTTCTCGGAATTGGACAAAACTTTTTGTGAATTATTTCTAGAATATATGATGAATTATGGAGCGAAGACCTGTCGGAAGGGGTTTGTCAGGGGGCCACAAGCCAACAAGGCGCCCCCTAGTGGCACGCCCTGATGGCTTGTGGGGCCCTCGTGGCCCCTTTGACCCTAATCCAAGTCCTATAAAATCACATGTGCGGAGGAAAAATCAGAGAGAAGGTTTCATCGCATTTCACAAGACGAAGCCACCACCACCTCCTCTTCTTCCTCCAGAGGGCT
Organism: Hordeum marinum; assembly: GCA_022496015.1. Lineage (NCBI taxonomy): Eukaryota > Viridiplantae > Streptophyta > Magnoliopsida > Poales > Poaceae > Hordeum > Hordeum marinum. Next base: position 157,445,990 of record CM039677.1, read on the forward strand.
GATCTAGAGCCTGTTTTGGGCTCCGGAGAGGGGAAATCATCGCCGTCGTCATCACCAACCCCTCTCCATCAACACCACCACGATGCTCACCACTAGGAGTGAGTAATTCCTTTGTAGGCTTGCTGGACGGTGGTGGGATTGGATGAGATTGATCATGTAATCGTGTTAAGTTTGATTGGGCTTGATCCCTAGTATCCACTATGTTCTGAGATTGATTTTGCTATGATTTGCTATGCTTAATGCTTGTCACTAGGGCCCGAGTGTCATGATTTCATATCTGAACCTATTATGTTTTCATGAATATAAGAGTGATTTGTATCCTATCTTGCAGGTTGTATGCACCTATTACGTGTCATGATCCGCATACCCCAAGGTGACAATAATTGGGATTCTTTGTGATGATTGTCGTAGTTTGAGGAGTTCATGTCTTCACCATGTGTTAATCCTTTGTTCTGGTTCTCTATTAAAAGGAGGCCTTAATATCCCTTAATTTCCAATAGAACCCCGCTGCCACGAGAGGGTAGGACAAAAGATGTCATGCAAGTTCTTATCGCGAGCACGTATGACTATATACGGAATACGTGCCTACATTACATTGATGAATTGGAGCTAGTTCTGTGTCGCCCTAGTGTGTAACTCTTATATGATCAATGTCATCTAAATCATTATCCATCACCGATCCACGTGCCTACGCGTTACATATACTGAATCTTTCTAAGTTACTATTGCTACTACTACTGTCACACCTGCTACAAAACTACTACTGTTACTTTTGCTACTACTATTTGTCGTGCTACTAAACCCTTGCTGTGGAGAGATATCCCAGGTCTGGTTGAATTGACAACTCAACTGTCAAGGCCAATAAATATTCTTTGCTTCCCTTGTGTCGAACCAATAAATTAGGGTGAAATACTACCCGTGAAGACTGTCGCGATCCCCTACACTTGTGGGTTATCAACTTCTTGCTAGGAGGACAGGAACACGTGCCCGACGCATGCGTCCACATGCCCGGCCACCTCATGCTTGCCGATGGACACCTCGAGTTGGATTAGGATGCCATGCGAGCCCTGTCGCCGTTCACCGCACGCGTAGCCACCGTCGTTGTCTCGTCGTTCCATCATGTCCCTCAGGTCCACGTCGACCCGCTACACCCCTCCACTAAAGGAATAAAGGCCGGAGGCACCACCGCATTGCCGCCATCATCGTCTTTGTCCTCGGCTCCAACGATGCCTGCGGGTCGATTCGCTCCAACCATAGCTCCCCGAGCTCGACCAGCTACTCCAGGAGATCGTCGTGAGCCACCTTGCCTCCTCCCCCCCCCTCTCTCCCGCGCCTCTAGCCCCATGGCCGCACGAGCCGAAGCTCAGCTTCACCATTGCCGCAGCACCATGTGCTCCTCGTCCTACCGTCACGCAACAGGCGCGCTTCAGAGCTCCCCTAGACCTGATCACACGGCCTAGCCAGCTCGATAGAGAGCCCTACTGCAGCGCCCGCAAAGCACCGAGCTCCGGTCGCCGCAAAGCCCGATGTCGCTGCCATTGTCGTCCAACTTCAGACCCCCCCCCCCGAGGCCACCTTTAGATGTGCTGCGATGCAGGGGTTCCAACAAGCCCAAGCGCGCATCCAAGGGTTGCCGGAATTGGCTGGCCGGCAAGCGCCATCGCGTCGGATTTTCTCCGGTGATTAACACCGGCGTGGCTGGATTATCTTAGCCACTAATCACAACCACATGCCACTGACAGGTGGCCCCACATGTTAATTAAACCCCGGTTAAGTTTAGTTTAGGTTTAATTAAATCAAGTTTGCCGTTGAGTCAGTGATAGGTGATACGTCTCCAATGTATCTATAATTTATGAAGTATTCATGCCATGTTTACAACAATTTTATATGGTATTTGTATGATTTGGTTAGAACTAACCCGGACTGACGTTGTTTTCAGCAAAACTATCGTGATGTCATTTTTTTGTGTAGAAATAAAAGTTCTCGGAATGGGCTAAAAATTTACGGTGATTTTTTATGGATTGAAAGAGACCCCCGAAGCACAATAGCTGGGCCAGGAAGTTGACGAGGAGGCCACAAGCACTCCAGGCGCGCCCTACCCCCAAGGAGGGTGATTCGGGCTTGTGAGCCCCTCGGGCACCCCCTTGACGTGAGACCGACGCCAAAAATTCTTATAAATACCCAAACCTCCGAAAAGACCCCTAGATGGGGAGTTTCACGCCGCAAGTCTCTATAGCCACGAAAAACCAATCGGGAGCCTGTTTCGGCACCCTGTCAGAGGGGGAAACCATCACCGGAGGCCATCTTCATCATCCCGATGGTCTCCATGACGAGGAGGGAGTAGTTCACCCTCAGGGTTGAGGATATGTACCAGTAGCTATGTGTTTGATCTTTCTCTCTCCCTTGTGTTCTTGAGATGACACGATCTTGATGTACCACGAGCTTTATTAGTATAGATGAATCATATGGGGTTTTCCCCTCTCTATCTTCTTGTGATGAATTGAGTTTTCCCTTTGAAGTTTTCTTATCGGATTGAGTCTTTAAATTATTTGAGAACACTTGATGTATGTCTTGCGATGGGATATCCGTGGTGACAATGGGATGTTCTATTGATCCACTTGATGTATGTTTGGGTGATCAACTTGCGGGTTCCGTGACCTTGGGAATCTATGCATAGGGGTTGGCACATGTTTTCATCTTGACTCTCTGGTAGAAACTTTGGGGCACTCTTTGAAGTTCTTTGTGTTGGATCAAACATGATGAATCTGAAATTGTGTGATGCGTATCGTATAATCAAGCCCATGGGTACTCATGGTGACATTGGAGTATCTAGGTGACATTAGGGTTTTGGTTGATGTGTATCTTAAGGTGTTATTTTAGTACGAACTCTAGGGATGTTCGTGACACTTATAGGGATAGCTCATAAGATTGATTGGAAAAGATAACTTTGAGGTGGTTTCGTACCCTACAATAATTTCTTTGTTTGTTCTCCTTTATTTGTGACTTTGGAGTGAACTCTTTGTCGCACGTGAGGGGTTTACATATGATTCAACTATGTCAGTATTGTTGAGAGAACTTGCACTAGTGAAAGTATGAACCCTAGGCCTTGTTTATAAGCATTGAATACCGTTTGTGCTCACTTTTATCATTAGTTACCTTGTTGTCTTTATATTTTCAGATTACAAAAACCTATATCTACCATCCATATTACACTTGTATCACCATCTCTTCGCCGAACTAGTGCACCTATACAATTTACCATTGTATAGGGTGTGTTGGGGACACAAAAGACTCTTTGTTATTTGGTTGCAGGGTTGTTTGAGAGAGACCATCTTCATCCTACGCCTCCCATGGATTGATAAACCTTAGGTCATCCACTTGAGGGAAATTTGCTACTGTCCTACAAAACTCTGCGCTTGGAGGCCCAACACGAGTCCACAAGAAGGAGGCGTAATAGACGTCAATAGGCGGGTCCCACGGTCGGGTTTGACCTGGACGTGGCGCCTTTGACCTGATGACGTCATGATGATGCCAGGCTTACGCAATTAGCTATTTTCTAGATTAATAATAAATCAAGAAATTCCAGAAAATAGTTTAAACTTCTAAAATTCATAGTAATTCGATCTTAGCTCCAAATGAAATAATTTATATATGAAAAATTATCGGGAAAAAAATATAAGGAATATGATAGTATCATTTTCATGCATGTTTGAACAACTTAAAGTCGCTTGATATGACAATTTAATAAATGGCAACTGAAATGCCTTATGTGGAGTTTGAATTTGACCTATATTGATCAAATGAACTTCATTTAATTATGACTAGAGGGTTAATCTCAAATCTGCAACATGTTAACATGTCATTGTCATGCACCATTGTGAAGCATTTTCCTTGTTTAAATTGTTCCTTGTTTGCCTTGTCGATAGACTTGCGAGATGTAGTTATCGATGACATCAAAGAACAGCCTTGTTCTTCCGGACTTTCAGGCAAGCAACCCCCCTTAAGCATTTAGATACAATCCCACTCTCTCGCTCTTGCTCTCATTTCAATGCATTAGGACAATGCGATTCAACTGCTACTTGTGTTGTGATAGATGAACCCATTCCTCTGCATGAGTTGTCATTGTCACATCAAATAGTTGACCAAGAAACCTAGCATACCTGGTAGATGCTTGAGCCATGTTGTGCCATTAACTTGTTATGCTTGCTATGCTTAAAGTTGTGTCAGGTCTGATTCATCTGGGTGATGAACCGGAGTGAAATGGATATGTTCTGATGATGAGAGTTATGTGTTGAACCTGTTTTGGTAAAGGTAGCGATGAGAGGCCATGTAGGAGTACATGGTGGGTTGTCTCATTAAACCGCTCACAGGAACTAAGTTCCGTGTTTGTGATCCAAGACTAGCTACTACCACACATTGGGCCTGAAACCAATGGACACTCTCGGCCTATTAACCTACCTTGTTCTCTACGCAGGAGTCGCACTAGTTCGAAATGTCTATAGGATGTGGTCGGGCCTGCGAAGTGAATGAAAGGCTCAACCGGGACTGGCTTGGGGGCCTGCATGCAACTTCTGAGTCTAAATTGTGAAACACGACCAGATTCTCGATTGTGGTAACCAACTCAGTTAGGCGACTGCCTTAGGCTAGAGTCGTTGTAACTTAACGTCTGTGGCCGACTCCCTCGATGGGCTTCCGCTTGAAGGTTGTCGAAGTGCCTTTTTATGTGCCCATGGCGATAAGTGGTGGGAGCATGTGTGATGAAGTACACCCCTTCAGGGTAAAATATCTATTCGAATAGTCGCGCCCGCGGATATGGACTACTTGGAGGCTTGCATTGTTCATAGATAACTTTAAATGGAAATTCTAAAATGCTCTAGATAAGTGTGAGTGCTATGGATGGCCTTCTCGTAGAAAGACGGGAGAGGATCCATATTGGTGTATTGATATGGTGGATATGTGGACTCGTGTGTGCTCTGTCGTAGCGAGACGAGAGAGGAGTGATACTTTGTCGTAGTTCAGTCTAGCCAATGGTCAAAGCTGGCATGTCTGCAGTAAACCCCACAATCTCGTTCATTAATACATGATGCATAAATAGTTAGTTCTGATGTAAGACTTGATGAGTACCTTCGTACTCACTATTGCTTATTTACATTTTTGCATAGATAGACATTGTTCAGTTCATGTTTCTTCTTGACGTTGACATCGACAGATTAGCTTGGGAACCCAGACAGCAGTCTGGCTCCTTTTGGTAGGGTCGTTATAGCTTTTGAGGCTCTTCCAGCCGCCTTTAGTAGATGTATGTACCCAGACATGTAACTTCCGCTTGTTGTTTGTATGCTCTGAATGTTGGGTCATGTGACCCCTGCTTGTAACATTATACTATGATGGCTCTTCGGAGCCTTCTAAATAAATGCTATGTTATAGAGTTTTGTTGTAATGCCATGTTGTATCTACGCATATCGTACATATTGTGTGTATGTTTGAAATGTGTTGATATGTGTGGGATTCGACACCTAGTTGTGTACCTATGGTAGCCTTTTTTACAGAAAAATGCCTCTTTGTGCTTTCACTGAGCCTTGGTAGCTTGCTACTGCTCCGGACACATTGATTGACCTGCGTGTATCCTTCTTTGCTGATGTATCTGTCCCTTTGAGGAAATGTCTCACGGTATAATGGAGTCCATATAGCCTGCTATGACTCGTCTACGCGCAGTAGATGACAGAGATGTCTCACGGCATAATGAAGTCTGTGTAGCATGCTATGACTCGTCTACATACGTCGATGACCAACACCTGTATTGTTGGGTTACGTATGCCTTTTCCTGTACGAACGTGCCACTTGGGTTCTACGACGAGTCATGTCGACCCGGGTTCTCTGACATTTGAATGCTAGTGAAATATTCACATACATGAGCCAAGAAACGCAAACGGCCCCGGTCCAGGTAAGATGGTAGCCGTGAAAATAATCGTGCGTGAGACCGTAAAATGATATGATGTGTTACATACTAGATTCTTATGACTTAGGATCAGGGTCCCGACACCAGATACGTGGAGATTGGATGAAGAATATTAAACCAAACATCAATATCAACAATGACTTAAATTTTGTACATTTGGAAAATTGTGAAGAGCCAAACCACTAAGTTGGTTTTTCATGTCATTAATAGCTACAGTGCAGCATGCAAATCCTATTTAATGTGTCAAACAATGAAATAGCAGCATGCAAAATGAATATTGATGATCACGAAAAATAAAGAACTTATTTCATGTATTGTGATTTATATATTTGGAATATTAAATTTTCATTATGCACCTGAACGGGGGAGTACTCAAATTGTGCACTTAAAATGTCTTTTACTTTGACTACTGATATATAAACATTAACTGGACTGGTCAGGTGAAGATAGTATATCAGATTTGTCATAAGAATATTTGCATAGCATCAATTTTTCTTTTAAATTACCAGCTTGTTCTTGTGAAATTCTCCGTTCAAAATTGTATGCTGTAAAAACCTAAAACATGTATCGTTGAACAGAAAGGCTAACGACCACTACCCGCCACATGCTGTCAATCATGTGAAGGTGGGTACAAATGGCACCTAACATATATGATCTTTATGACTGTATCCCTGAAAGCCAAAACAGGTTAGCCCAAAAGGGAAAACTACGCTCGCATGGAAGCTGCTCCTGGCGTTAAAATTAAACGCCAGCTCTTGCCGCGGCCATCCTCGAAACAACGCATTTTGTTTTCTTCGCTGGCCCTAACATATCTAAGGCGCACAACTATAGTCTGGTAAATATGACTTATTAAATGAACGATCGAGGTTGCACCCTTGCAGGAACACCAGAATCAAAGCTAGCCCTAAAGGCTCAAGTGACCACATAACCAAAGACTGTCTATACCATCTCTATCACCACAGCGTCACATTGTTGCACCGTCTGCTGAACTTCTAAGTTTGGGGTATACAATAGAGTGGCGCAGATTACGACCCTGATGGTTCTGGCTCTTTCCTTCTCTTCCCCTTGTTTACAACCTTTGTACTGTCAGCCAGCACGGTGTTAGGCTCCTTGATATACATGATACAGTCGTCGAGAGTGTAGATCCTGAGAGCCAGAGAGGATACAGTTGAGGTCTTCATAGCTACTGTGAAAGAGGACCAGTACCACCAATCATTCTTCAGGAACTCGGATTTTATCATACTCTCCAACACACTGGTTGCCAGTACCATCTGGAAGAGGCATAGATACGATTAATCAGTACAATGGATAATATCAGCGCTCTCAAGCATTTATTTTGTATGGAGATGATGTTAGAGAGCTCTTAATGGAAACTAGATAATCAGCACAAAAATTAATAATAAACACTAGGAAATAGATATATGTTTTCTGTGGCACGAAGGTGAATAAATAGATCAAGCCACCTCGGATATTGATTCTGCATGCTTCACAAAAGCACGCCATGAACGCCTTCTTATTTGTTGAGACTTTGAGGCTCTCAAAGCTTCCTCAGGCAACGCTGCATCTATATCAAGCAAATTTATCTTTTGCTGCTTTAGGATATGAGAGTTTCTTCCTATAACAGGCCTCAATGATGACTCCGGAACCAAGCCGCCATTAACAGCTAGCAATCTTGTTGGCTTGTCTGTTGCAGAAGATGCTTCCTCACAGGAAGTACTATCAGAGACGGCCTTCTTAGACTTTGACACATTTTCATCACCTGTACTACCAGGACAATTTTGACCAGAATTGGACCCCTCCTGCCCTAACTTTTGTGCAGACATTGTCTGGCATTCCTCTAACGAGGAAACCCAATCATTTGGGATGTTATCCTTTTTGTTTTTATTCAGAATAACTGGAGGCTCAAGAAAAGATGCAGGTGAAGGGACAAAAGACGGAAGTCCATTTGATCCAATAAGTCCGATATCCTTCACTATCTCCTTGTTTGAATCATTCGTGGTAAATTTTCTGCAAATCTCTTCAAAGTCATATGGGCATGACTTCAGTTTTCTGGACTCGGCAGTGGAGCTAGGATCAACAGAATCCTTCTCCTTGACATCTCCATTGCACTTTCCAACATGCTCTTCATACTCCGGTGATGTGGAGTAAGTCTCATGACATGCTACGCAGTGGTGTCGAGCAGGCCATGTAGGCTCTAAGCAGTCACAGCGGCATGTTTTCTCCAAAATTGCTCCAGCCTTGGTATTGGGAAGGTCCATAAGCTGCTGCTCGCTGTTCGACCCCTTGGATACTGGAGGATCACTGAGAACAAAATTACCCAGGTGATAAAGATGCCACTGCCACTGCTGGATAGCATCTTTCAGCTCCTTCTCCCTTGGATCGTATTCCCTTAGCCAGTCAACAAGACTACGGATTTCTTCATCCGATTCATAAATGACAACAGATGCAGAATTCCATCCTTTACAATCAGAAGTAGAGGGGGGGTAGCTATTAACCATGTTAATGTACCTCTCCTTGCATATCAGCATGCTTCCATCAGCCACCAGCAAAGGACGTTTACCAGATCGTCCTAAAACCCAGTACAATCGACCCAAGGAATCCTTTCCCAAACAATCTCTTCTGAGGGATGACATATTAAGCTGTGACTCTACTGTGCCAATTGACTCCTGCACTTTTGAAATCTCATCCGATAGAGTATCCATTTCACCATTATCAGCAGCTTGCTCAAGTGATCTAGTTGTTAACATTTTCAGATTATCTTGGGATGCGCTAGCATTTTCATCAGGCAACTCCCCACCCGGTGTACTGAGAGGTGTAGCTACTGGTTCTCTTTCAGCAATAGGAGTGTCCACCACATTGAAGTTATCACGCGACCCTTCATTCATAATATTCCCTTCAATCCGGTCACTACCTGTCCCTGATGGTTGTTCAGAAAGTCCCAAAGACTTATTTTCTTCAACCATAGACATGCCATTGTCACTTTTGCAAGGTTTGCCAACATCTAGTTGCCCAGGAGGAGTCCCTTCAGCTGGGTGGTTGAGGTTAACTCCAGTATTACCTTGTTCAGGCTCTTCAAGACGGTCTGATGCTATGGCCACTTCATTCTGTTGGTTTTCCGCAAGTCCAGAACAATTACTAACGTGCTGTTCAGTCTTGCCCCATCTGCTTTGTCTAGCATATGAAGTCCTCATTTCCTCCTTATATTTCAAATCTTTCAATTCAGAATTCAAAGCACGAAACTTCTGCTGGAGGTCATTCAACTTATCTGGACATTTTTCTATATGTTCTTTTACCAGGACTGTGTTGAGCATTTCATCACATAGAAATTTCAGCATATTTATTCTCTGCATTTTGACGATAAATGTTAAACACTGTAGGTTGTCACTTTGTCCACTATGAAAATCAGCACACAAAGAAATTATTAGGTATACCATAAAATAATAGAGAAAAGATGATCTGACCAAGTAAAATCATATCAGGCCAAATGAGTAAATACACAATATCAATGTACTCCACCCACAGATCCATGCAGACTTTTAAGGAAAATCGTCCAAGACATAGCTAAGGGCAAATTTATAAAATCAAGCTCCAATTAAAACATCAATTTGGTTATCTAGAGTATGAAAGTACAAGGCATCGGAGAAATCGTTCTGCTTATCCCTTCTACATTTTTCTTTGAAGACCTCTTGCACCAAATACAATTATCTATAGAAATCGTAAATACACCAAGCCAAATTGTTCTGTTTACACGGCAAAGCATATGTCAATGAATATATAAGTTCAATCTGAGAATGAAGGGGCCCAAATTTTGTGTTGACATTTTCTGAAAACATGGTCCCATTTTTCAGGTAATAAGATGGCAGAAGAGCTGTCGTCTTGTCCTAGCATAGACTAGGGCAAGGGAAGTTCAGAAGAAGATAGAGTGAGGGAAGGGGAGTTCAGAAGAGGATCAAAGAATTTAGAACTACGAGACCATGGGGTGCACCATAGCACCATACACATATGTTGACTTCATCTGTTTGCACAAAGTGTCACATATACGTATAAGATACCCAACAACGCTTGAATAATTAACCTCATTTTGATGATTGTGACAACACACGGATAATCCAACACACAGAATATATGTGGCATGTGGAAGTTTACCAGAGCTAACACAAATTAAACATTTCATCCACCACTATGATAGGCAGGAAATTGCAAAGTGTTATAGAATATACAAGTCAAGGAAACCACAGGTAATACCAGCAAATCTAGAACATGTTGATTTTCAGGGTGCCTATGCATCCAACATCCCTACCACCATAGCAGGACATACCAATCGGAAAATGTTGGTCTAACTAAGGAATGAGGTCTGACCAGCTTACATTTTGTATGAGAAAAATGTCCCATTTGGTTTTACTGGACTGAGCTCTCAAGCTTCCACTTCATTTTTCTTAATTCTTAATATAAAGGAATACAACGAAATGTGCAATACACAAAGAACTAAAACTTCCAAACACTAAACAATAGAGTTATCTACTTGAAACATATCAGAGAAAACACATACCTCTTGTGTGCTAAGCTCCCAGTACTCCTTTTGTTCCATTGCTGCAGCTAACTTAATAAGTATGTCGTGAAAGGCTCCTTTCCGTTGTCGTTTCAAATCCTGAACACCCTGGTCAAGATGTGATTTCTTTTGACCTGACATGCACGATGGTTTGTCGTGAAAGGCATGAGACTCTGCTCCTTTTCGTTGTCGTTTCGAATCCTGAGCACCCTGGTCAAGACGTGATTTTTTCTTTGGCTTTAACATGCACGATGGGCAGAACCAGTCTCCTTGTGGTATACGAGCTAGTGGTGGATCCAAGCAGTAGGTATGGTATTCCGAGTCACACTCATCACATAAGAGAACACTTTCATCGTCTCTATCAATGCCACATACTTTGCAAACACCCTCCTCCCATGGAGCTTTAGGTAATTTGGTTGCTGCAGTCAGAATATCATGTAGCTCCTCATGGATTTCTGAATCAGTATTCTCATTAGACAGGTGACAATCAAATTTCTGAACAAGGTCGAGCACCTGCACCGGCCATGTAAAAAGAAGAGAAAGCCAAAAGGTTTATTAAAATCCCTGGTAATATAACTTAGTAAACAGAAATTTTAACAGTAAGCTAATATATACTCAAATCAGCATACGTAATCCCAATGAGATTGTATATAGCTAACTCAGTGACCCATTTATTTTATTTTCTAGTTGCAATATCATCTTGATCATAAACGCATGTGAAATGAATTATGGAATCGCGTGAGATAGGTTGACTAAATCGCATGAGATAGATTGATACAGAAAGGGAACAAACCTCTGTCTTATATAAGGATTCAAGACTCTGAGACAATTCTGCAACCATTTCCACTACATCAGCTCGATCAGCAAATGCAGTGTGCAGATTACGGATTACCTGCAGGTGAACATAATGGCATCATAATTTGACCAGGGAACTAAATATATATACTGCTCAATTAGAGACATAAATTAGCAAATGCTGTTCTAGTAGGTTCACCAAATATAACATCAAATTTGCTAATGTAGCTGTGCTCATGAGTCATGTATGAACAGAAATCATTCCCAACTTTTCTGAACCAAACAGATGCGGCTCATGTACCAACTTAGAAGCTCGGGATATTCAATTCAGCACAACACTTCACTTTTATTGTGTGTGTGTGTATATCCCTTGGATGGACATAAACCAACACACATCAAAGTTTAGGAATATATACAATGGCAATCAATAAGAAAACTGCCGTCAATAGAAACGAGCATAAGAATCACTCATGGATGAACAGGCATTACTACATTGCCAACATGAATAGCAACGATATACATAGATATCATAAGGCTTAAAATTAGGCTTCTGTCTATTGTAATTTGTAAATTCGTACTGCAGCAGTCAATGGGCTTAGTTTAGGATGAGAAGCAGTTGCACTCATGCCAGCTTTAGACCTGTAGTAGAATGCACACTTAACAGTAAACTGGTGTAGCATCATATAACCAAAAGCCCATTTAGGGAAACCCAGACGAGACACTGAACAGTAAACTGGTGTGACATCATATAACCAAAAGCCCATTTAGGCCTTGTTCGGTTACATTGTAAACCATGTGGATTGCAGGATCACGGCCCGATCCACGATGGTCGTTTCGGCAGGGAAATATTACACGTGGATCATAATTTGACTGTTTGGTTTGGCCCAGGGCGTGAAAAATACCAGCACAAACCACGGCCGTGCCATAGGAGCCAAACGAATCGGATTGTCCTCGTGGAACTGATCCACGACGAGAGGCTAAGGAGCGGTGGCGTGCGAAACCCTACCGAGGCGAAGGGGCGGTGCGCAAGAAACAGCACCGAGCGGAGCCACCGGCGACGCCTCCGACAATGGTCGCCTTCTCTCCTGTAACTATGTGCCTCTTCCTCCTTCCCTTCTCTACTCCTTTGATCTCCTTTTCTCATGTATCTTGCATAGTAGAATCATCATCAAGCAGAGGCCCGGTGCTGCTGATGGCACAGACGAGGGTGACGACAGCAGCCTTCTCTCCCATAAGTTCTCTCATTTTTTTCTTGCCCTGGCCTGAATCCTCCCCTCCCTCTCCTCCTGCTGCACCCCAGCACCGTAGCCGCCGGCGGACAAGGCGGCCATGGGGCTTCCTTTTCATTCCTTCTGTGATGGAATAGTTTTTTTTTTTGTCAAATCTGTGTGGCTCCAAATTAGGTTCTCATGTGGAGACTTGTTAGGTTCCCATGTAGATCAAACACACGCAAATGGCTCAAAATCTGTCATGTCTCTAGTAATTGTCTTTGCATTTCTTGGACGAGGAAGTGATGATAGTTGTGTATGTAGTAGGAGCTGGCGAGGAAGTGATGACAGTTGTGTATGTAGTAGGAGCTGGCGAGGAAGTGATGATAGTTGTATATGTAGTAGGAGCTGGCTGTGACTAGTTGCAAGAACAATGATAAGATCAAAAACACACATGTCTATTTGTGGTCAGATGGTAACCAAAACTCACAGAAGGTAAATCTTTCTAAGCTGACATGTAGTCCAGTATTAAATATGTGCAGATCTATTTGCTTTTGTCTACTATTTTGTTTGGAGACTTGTTAGGTTCTCATGTCTAAAGATATGTTGGGACTTGGGATTTCTGGACTTTCACCTATGTGCATGTTTGTAGGCCTCTAGTACAGTTGCTCTCCATCTGATCTCTGTAGGTCATGTTAGAGAAAATGAATTACTTCATGTATGTCTTCTCCACTGTCTTTGTAGTTCATTGTGACTAGTAGTTGGACACACACATTGAGCAAGACTGCATTATTAATGGCTGCTAGAATAGGTTGACTCAGTTACTTGTCTTTGCAAATTTAAACCGTAGTTTATCCCCTGCGTTTTCTTGCAGTTAACTAGAAATTGTAAGGAATGCATGGATGCTATTAGTGGATGGGTAGGTTTCTGATCCGCTAACACTTCTAGTAAGATTAGTCATGGGTTACTTGGGCTCTAGCAGTCTAGACGTAGAACAAAACTGAACATCTCTTCAACTTCAAAGTTATTATGGTTGTTTTGGTATGGTGCGGATTAAGCTTTCCTTTTATTTTGTATTGTTGTTCCATTCAACATGGAAGTTATTATGCATCCTCAAAGTTTGCATGGTTGCGTTGCAAAATTGGTTTCATATTGTGACGTGTCCTGTAGAAATGATGGGGTCTGTCTAATGATGAGTTCATGACCCTTATTCTGTTTTACTTGAACCAGAAATGCCACCTAAAGAACAAGGATGTCAGTGTATGATACCTACATCGACGAGAAGTGCACAATCGAGGAACACAAGTTCTTGTTTATTTATATTTTTAGTGGATCACAAAAGTTCAGAGTAATTTGTACTGAATTATCAAGGATGATATGTAATTGGAGATGGCGTTACGTATAGTTTCGAGATGTTTTTTTACCAGTTTATTCATGTTAGTGCTGCATTCTTGTTGCCATCCTGTTATATGGTGCAGACCATATTCGTATATGATAGTATTGTGTATGTTGTTCAAATGCTATGTCCAAACATGTTGCTCTGTGCCATTTATAACTCTGAACTGAGTTTGGGAGAACCAAATGAGATCTGAAGAGTGGGGTTTGGTATGGATTGGTTTGTAGTAGGTTGGGTAGCAAGCAGGATCAGCCCAATCCCTAGGTGAATTGATTCCACTAGTGGATTAAATCCCTTGCAACCAAACAAGGCCTTAGAGAAACCCAGACAAACTATCTCCAAAAACAGATTGTAGCTAGTCAACATTTCTGAAACTTCCTGTTAAGAAACAGAATAATGCTGAAGCAACACGCCAACACCATGATCTGGTTCATCTAGCACAAGCTAACGCAACAGGAATATTTGCAGGCACATGAAGTCATCCATGGAAAATCTGAGAAAATATCCCATGTGTATCACCATAGCATAATATAAAAAGGGTGTTAAAGAAAAACGTACCTCTTGCACATCCTCAAAAAAAGTCTCCCAAGATCCACAGTAAGCTCCCATAGCCAACCTTGTATCAATTGTGCGGAAGTCCAAAGGGCGTGGCACCATACCAGAAAATCCAAGGATGCCCTCATCCTCATTCTCATTGGAGTTCATTAGAGTAGTTCCAAGCAAATTCCCAAAAAGCTTAGATTCATCTGAGGAAATGGCATGGCGCAGAGCAATACGACACTTTTTCAAGATAACCTCTGAGATGGAAATAGTTTTCCTTTCATTTCTTGGGTTTTCAGATTTTTGTGGCACTATTACACGGCATGCCTCTGACAACACAGATAAAACAGCTTTCTGTAACAAGGAAAAAATATTTAATGTATTTTTCAAATAGTCCACTAGTCATAAGGGTTGTATCATGGCAAAGAATAAGTTTAATAAGGCACCAAGCAAATACATTTCTCTAAATACAACGTAAACATGGCCGTGCTATGCACTGACTCCTCTTCTGGCGGTTATATATATAGTAAAACTTTGGTTAAAGTGCGATGCTGACAGCAAGTTCATGTTAACCGAAGTTTCCTGCTCAGGCTATATATGCAAAAACATGTAAATACAAAATACATCATCTGACTGATTTTCAAGTTTTCAAACAAAATTCTACAACCATTTCTGTCATCCTCTGTAAGGGATACAATACTTCATCTCATAACATAGTAAAACAAAAGAAGAGTTAGGGGAACTAGAAAATGGAATTTATGCATTCGTCTTGCCAGCTAAGGGCAAAATTCATGAGGAGTTCTAATCTAGACCGCAACCCACACAACAAACGGTACTAAAACATAAACTAATACAAACTCATACTTATATTTTGCAACTTGTTACTTCTTACGAGAAAAACGCCATAAGCATTGCAGCTCGATGTATTGATAAACCATTTTTTTAAGGGACTGGGAGCAGGTCAGGGCTAAAAAAGGAAAATAAACGCAGTCTAGAACAGCAATAATCCTATGACTGCAGCCTGCAGGAGCATTACTAACCTTGGTTGGTCCAGATGCATTACCCTTGTAGACCTCTTTACTTATCGAATGTTCCAAAATTTTCCTTGCCCATTCTGGTGGTTTTCGATCCAAAGCTTCATAAACACACTTTCTAATTCTCGTTCCCACATTTGTCGGTAATTTTCTCACAGGCTCTAGTGGTTCTGCCCAATCTGGCAATGTTCTATTATCAGCAATAGGCACCTCGGCAGAATCTATCATATCAGTGTACTTGTAATCCATCATAAAAACCTTGTTTTCTTCACTTGATAGAGAACTGCATATCAAATTTTCCGCCTCCAGAAGCAGCTGAAAATACACGACAATAATTACAGTGCAGCAAAAATACACATAAAATTTACCATCATCCAAAATAAGAACACAGGAAATTTTATAATATCTCTTAGTGAGCGAACAAAAAGCTATAGATAAATTATACAACAAACATAAAACAGAATCCTTATAAATTATTATTCGATATTCTCAAAACACACAGTTGGACAAGGAATTAAAATAGTCAAGATATCTCCAGCCAAATAAGCAAAAATAAAAATCTTGTCTTCATAGATAAGATTTAACAACAAAAAATTGCGCAAACAGGTGGAAAAGCTCTGAATAAAATCATAGAAAAAAACAAATGGGCAGAGTCTCTCAACTGATTATACCCGCCTTGCTAGGCTTGTACATACCTCTTTCTATTATTACTACAAAATAAATATAAATACAGAGTAATGGCATTCCCTGTTGTTTTACCGTAGACAACAGAAAGCGGTACTGATGGTGACAGGTAACCCAAAAAAACAAGTATTTTTCCTAAGCAGAATAAAACAGGGATATGTCTTATTTCCCTCATGGAAACAACATAGAAACATACTATTATGAAGAGTTAATGTGGATAATATAATTGTACGGGGTTGCAATCAAAGCAAATATTATTAAATAGAAATAAGAAGTTGAACAAAAATCCATAAACAGATAGCAAATAACCATAGCATACAGCAATCTAAAGACTACAACTCATGTCTGACTGAAGAAGGAAAGGAAGGCATGATCCAAATGAATCATTAGTTCAGCTAATTGTATAAGTAAAATGCTTACCAGGGCATCCTTCTCCATGCCGGCAACCCCAGGTACTGCTCCGCACAGTATGCCACCATCACCTTGTAGGCAGCGGAATAACTTCACCCCTTCTCGGCTGGAAATATCAGACACGTCCATGCACCCATTTATGGAAGAAATAGCCAGCATGTACCTCCTAGCCAACTCTGGCCAAGTCAACGTGTTAGCAGTTAGCATATCAAAGTTAAATTCCTTTGCTGAAATGAGGCTCTCAGTGTCCTTCTTTCTTCCACGCCTGGGTTTTGATTCTTTGGGGTCAATGTTTGGATCCACAAATATCGCAACCTTTGACAGTAGCTCACCAAAAAGGACCTTAAAGAGTGCAAGGTGAATCCCGGACAATACTACACCAGTGCAACTCCCAATTGTCTGGGCTGCCAATTTATCTTGACCAGCTTCCTTCATAGAGGAAGTTTCCACAGGAATAAACACAGACACAATCTCTTCATTATTGGATAGACCAGATTCACTATTTGAATGTGATATAGAAACATTTGCAGGGGAATTCATCGGTGAAGAGTAATCCCTACACTGTTGAATGCCCTTTGACAATGTTTCTTTCTGATTTCCACAAACTGGCCATGGGTCAACAAGTTCATCTTCCAATTGTTCATATGAAGGCACTTCTTTGAGACCAATGATTTCAGCAAAGCGCCCCAAGAACTCCCATATCTACAAGAATATTTCAATGAGAAGATGGATGCAAGAACAAGAAGGAAATGCACAACTGTGTAAAGATGTGTTTCTTCAAATAGTAGAAACAGTGACAGATATGCAGGAAGCCTGTGTAGAGTGTGCGCCTGCACAGGCCCTCCAAATCGGAGGGGGCCCAGATTTGATTAAGTACTACTAGTACTAATTGTTAATCATGCAATGATAAAAAAATGTTAATCCTGCGTTAACAGTACTAGTGAGAAAGCACTTGCAATGCTATTTGATAGTTTTACACCGAGAACTGAGATGACTACAGTCTACAAACTCCACCTCACGCATGTCTCCCCCTTCCTTCCTTCCATTCTCTCTCTCTCTCTCTCTCTCTCTCTCTCTCCCCACTATTCAAATTGGAGCCTATCTCCATCATTCCATCTTTCCTTGACTAATTTATTTGCAATTCCCCAGAATGAATCTATTATCGGCAATGAATGGCCAGTATGCTTCCTGTCAATCTCCCACCTGCCCCATCAATAATTGTTCGATGAAGAGAAATTTAACTTCTTTTTAACAATTGATATATTTGGAAAACAAAGTTTATAAAGAACTACTTGAAGATTATGTACACCTTACATTCGAAATAGATGACAATTTTGGAACAAGCAACCTTGACTGCTAATCTTTGTAAATATGGAGCAGGTAACTATAATAATAAAAAATAATCCATGCCAAATGTATTTGCACATTCTTTTAACAAACTCAAATAACCTTTTGTAATTAGATGCAAAGATATACTCCCTCCGTCCGGAATTACTTGTCACCCAAATGAATAAAAAGGGATGTATCTAGAACTAAAATACATCTAGATACATTCATTCCAATGACATGTATTTCCGAACAGAGGGAGTATAATTTTTACTGTATATTTGTAGGATATTTCGGAACGTAGGTGAGTAGTATCAAACAATGTTAAAATGATGCCACCTTATGCCAAAAATCAAGTCATTCGGGGCAAGATTTGCTTTTTAATAGGGTGCAATTCTTTGAGCAATTATATTAGCGATATGAAACATCTCTTTCTTTTTTGGAATTCCATTTCATTTTCTTATTAGGGATATGAAATATAAAACTTGTTTTCACAGTTAATTATGTACTCCCTCCATCCCATATTAATTGACACTCAAACTGATGTATCTAGCACTAAAATACGGCTAGAGACATCCGTTTGAGCATGAATTAGTATGGGATGGAGGTCGTAATACTTAGGGCCTAATTTGTAATTTTGCACAGGGCCTCTAATTTCTCAGGTACGGCCCTGCAGATATGTAAAGAGCTACCTGGAAAACATCTCCTGCCAATTCTGGTGGAAGTTTATGGCTAATAGGACGTCCCGGAGGTAGCTCGCGGATGCTAGAACCGCTGGGCTGTGCATCATCATGTAGCCCAGTCACCGCACCATGTCTACCATATGACATATCTCCATTACTTTGGCCATCTTTATGCACAGATATAAGTAAACCACTTGCAACTGTCACAGAAGAGTGAAATTCAGCCCTATTGCACAAGAACTGGTAGTTTATGCAAGACCTGGATCTAGGAAGAGACTCCAAAATTTCTTGAACAAATTCCAAATCAAGCCCAATTCTATCATGGTATAACCACTTCTTCAGTAATGTATAAGTAGATTCCACATCATTCTTCTTTTCTATAACTCGTGGTATACTGGGGCCATTGGATGAGCAAAATCTAGTTAAGGGAGCGTAAGGACCATCAAAGTTCTGACATCCACTCCCCTTGTTTAATAAATGATTTTCACTGATGTGTGTGCATGAGAACACCAAATGCCCATGTTCCTTGTACATTTTCTCACAAGCTTCCACCATAGCACAAGAAATCATCCTCCATACTGAAGAGGATGATGTTCCTTCAAATGTAAACTCACCAATTTGGTCATTAATATTGGCTTCCTTACTTGGTGGAACATTCTCAGAATTTGAAGATCGTACTTTTGACATCATATTTGAACTCTGTACATCATTGCAACCCAAAGAAGTCATTTTATCCTCTGTATCATTGGTAAGACATGATAAGAAATCTTGATTGGTCTCAGAGGGAACATCCAGGATCATATAAAGATCATCATCCATATCATTAGCAGCATCTCCAATAAAACTGCTACTTTCCTTTGTTTCAATTGTATTGGCCTTTCTTGCGCCATTCTGAGAGAGAATGGTCGAGGCTTCTGGAAGGGGGAACACTGAACATGGTAACCTTCTGACCTTAAACAAAGGCCCAAAACTCCCTCCATCACACACTTCACACTCAAACAGTGAACCAGTAACTCTATCATGCCAGTAAGATGTAAAACCCACTGGCCATATCTGGTGGCAATTGTGGTAGCTTGCCTGTTTATCGATTTCTCCCAAGCTAGTTATAAAGAAATCTTGATATTGAACAGGTAGGACAACCTAGAGTAACAACACAAAAAAGCAGTATTATCAAAATCAGCGCCAAAGTTGAACGGAAGATAAAAGAACTGCAGTATAAAAAAACAAAGGCTGTACCAGTGGGAAACAATAACATCTAAAATGGACACTGGATGAAGAAACAAATCTGAAACAGTTAATGAGATACTCACACTGCGATGATGTGGTTGACGGTTGCAATTTTCCGCAAGAAATTTTGGAGGCTTTAGTGGATTTCTTTCTTCTGTAGGACTTGGGGCTGTTGCTTTCATAAAAAATGATGGCTCCATCAAAATGCTGGAACTTCCAAACTCGTGCTTCTCAGAAAACTTGGGCAGTGCTGATGTTTGTGGAAAATCTCTTCTCCTGCGGCGTGTATGATTTGACCTCTGTTCTATGTTTCCATCAGCAATGAAATTTTGATCCACAGGAGGAAATTGTTGTCTCATACTAAAACAATGAGGAAGACCAAATGCTGGCATAAAGTGATTCCCATCTGCAACATGATAGCCAGAAGTGGGATTATTATAAGACGCACCACCAATGATGGTCAATAGTTTCTTTTAGAGACCAGAGAGGTATAGCTTCAAAACGTTAGCACGACCCATAATTTGTTGGAACTGGAATTAAGTGTCCCTTTATGGATAAACACATACTACGCCTAAGTGGCCACACATGCACTGAACACGGGGGCAAGCAGAAGTTGATCTTGATGGTTAGCACAGCAAATTGCTGTCTAAAAAGTTGTAGTGCATAAAAGTTGTGGAAAATCTCCAATGGAAAGCAAATACATCTCTCTTTGCAGTACATATGATTGCTCTAATATCCTTACCAAAAGGAGTTGTATTATTCAATTGCAGCCCCTCAAAACGTGGAGTAGCCAATTCGGTCAAATGAGCTCCATCAGCAATAGTTACTCTGCGAGGATCAAAAAAAATATTAACTATCTTCTGATGATAATGTCTATACAACAAGGGTTATTAGAAAAATTCCTATAACATTTATGATATTATTAGTTCAGAGCACCCAAAAACAGTCCAGCTTATAAAGTTTTCCGCTAAATAGCTGCCACAAGTTACTTGTAGTTTCACTTTTCTTTGCAAAAAGCAGAATCTCAAGAAATCAGAAGTTTTTCCTCCGAACAGATCTTTCAAGAATAATCAAAACAATAACCACTTGACAATAAAACAGCAAGCATCAAGATAATGAAAGCACTGCCCTGTAGCGCTTATTCTCTTCAGCATAGCACATAAAAGTAGTTTAAAGCAATGGAAAGACAATAATTATTTGATTGTTTCACAATTTAGTTTGCAGTACTACTGAGAATTGTTGGGGCGCAACCTATTCAACTGTTATGGTTATAAGCTGCTTAACACACTGATATGCAAAGACAACTCGATTAAGCAAATTCAACTCCACAATAATCACTAAAGGTACAGAACAACAATCATCAAGATAACTAAACATTGTACAGAACGATGGTGGCTGAAAATAGAAATAGTTAGCTTCAAATCATGTTTGATTTTGAAGTTATACTACAGTTATGTACTCGGCCGCAGCAATCTCGCAACCATCTGTGGATGGGCTACTGATGGGATCTAGTACATAATGTGGATTTAAGAAGATCAAAAGATCTGCCGAAGAAGACAATGAACACTGGGGCAACTTTGTCCATGAAATGAAGAGAAAGATTTACCAAATAATATGTGACTAAATTTTAGCATCAAAATAGACCAAACAAGGTGGGGAAATTGTACAGCATCTATGCATGTATCAGAGCTAATAGGCAAGAATAAATAAAGCAAACTTTGATGTTTGTTACCAACTTCAGTACGCATGATCTGATGCAGGTATAACACTCCACAAATTGCAAAAGTTAGAAATTCTAGAACTCAGAGCCCTCCCTCCCCCCCCCCCCCCACACACACACACCCACACCCACCCATCCACCTCATGCAAGGAAAAAGATACCTACATCTGCATCTCCAGATGAATAGATTTGCAGATCACCTGATCTGCCAGCAGCTGAAGTGATATTCAATTGCAAAAGTTTGAAATTACAGACACGCTGCGGAAATTCAGAGCCATCCCCCATCCCCACCTCCTGCAAGGAGAACGATGCCTATATCTGCACCTCCAGGTGCATACATTTGCAGATCACCCGATCTGCCATCAGCTGAAGCAATATTCCGGGGCTAATTTGCAGAACAATGGTGAGGGCAGAATCAGGAGTAATCCCCAAAACAACAAACAGAAGAAAAGAAAATGCGCAGCGCAGAGAGAGAGAGAGAGAGAGAGAGAGAGAGAGAGAGAGAGAGGGAGGGAGGGAGGGAGGGAGGGAGAGAGAAGAGAGAGAGAGAGAGAGAGAGAAAGAGACCTAGGTCTACCTCAAGATGCAGAGATTCACAGATCACATCAACTCCTGTCAACTGAACTGAGATCTCAGCACTGATTGGCAGAAGAAGGGTGAGGGCAAAGTTAAGGGTTCTCGCTCTTTTCTTTTCCCTTCCTGTTCTCCTTTTATCAAGGAGATTGATTCTCGGGACGATTGGTGTTATAAAGGGAAAGACCCACGGAGTATGGACTCGGTTTATCACCTCAATAAAGGAACGCGAGAAAAATGTGCCCTCATTACAATAAAAATATATACTTTTAACAAATTCCACGTCACCGTTCCAGCATGTATATCTTACAAGACTTGGCTGTATATAAACAATAAAGTAGAACAGTTTGATGCAGGGACACCTGGTTGAGTACATAAGCCTTTGTCTTGTGTCGATCTAAATGTGATATTAAAATAAGTACACGAGAAACTGCAAAAAAGGGCATGCATGAGAGTTGATGCTCGAAAGCATACTTTCTGACCGGCATTCTTTTTCTATAAATTTAGTGTGAAATATATCTTTTCAAAATACAAGAACCAAGCAATCTGACACGTAACCATGGCCCAGACTCCAAAGGAGACCATCCTTGCAATAATTATGGAATAACATAACCAAAATAGGAAAGGACTAGCCTACACTTCAAGTCAGGTCAGAATCCATCACTAAGCAGTACATGTTCCACAAATACTCGTGTAATCTTATATGCTGTATAGGATATTGAAATGCTTTAATAAAGGAAAGGCGTCATTTGCTAACAATTGGGTAAATGCGTATGAACTGATCAGAAAAAATTGCAGCCATGTGAGAGTTGTCATGTTAAAAGAACGGAATAGATAATTAGTGGGTTTTCCATACATAACTTGGTTAATGGCTGCCCCTTCTACCCCAACAGCAACATGTTTCATATAATTTATGTCTGCCTATTTTTGCTAAGTTTATTCTACATCTTTATTCCTCATTAATGCTGTGCACATTGTTGTAGTATTCCAAGATTATAAAATACACAGGGGCAGACCCCAGGATTAACAAGCCTGGCAGGAAACCCAATAGTTTTCAGTGAGAAAGGAAATCATGGCAATATTAAACCCAGAAGAAATTTCCTTACTAGTGTTTGAAATTTGAATTCATAATGCAAAACATTAGAGCTGAAGTTTTTTTATCAAAGCGCATGTCCGAATTTGACAGTAAAAATAGGCACGGAAATTTCAGAGTACCACCAAGTGGCATGTTCTTTAGAAATTTTGAAATCGTGAACCCCGGTGGAGTCATGTTACAGTTTTGGTGCCCACGCTGGCTCTCAGATTTGGCCAGCCCCCCCCCCCCCCCCCAAACCCACCCACCCACACACACACAAACACTAGAATCGAGAAAAGCATGACTGCAATAGGCTGAGGAACAGCAAACATGACCGAGGTGGTGTGGTCCATGCAATTGATGTTCGCCAATCATCTTAGGAACTACTTTGGAGAGATACTGCATTACTCTTCCCCACAAGAATTAAAGAGCAGAAAAGCAAGCCGTTCGTGTAGAGAGCCAAATTACTGGATGCCCAACTCCATCCCCACAGCACTCTCCGGACACATGATTGGAAACAGGACGGAAACTATCCGAGAGTAGTGGGCCATTCAAGGAGAAGGCAATTCAATATCCAGCAGAATCCAGTGTAGGATTTGGATATTTCATCCCAGAACAAATTCGGATTCAGATAAGGCAGTATCTATCGTGAGAATTCATAAAGTTGACCCTCTATTGAACGGTCAGCCAAAAATTAGTCTAAAACTTTAATTAAATCTGACCCTTTTGCTCAGCGCCAGCCATCGGGAAACCGGGAGAGGAAGGGAGGAATCAGGGCTCACCTTTGAAGATCAGGATGGACAAGAGACGTGAGGAGGGAGCTTCAAGTCGCGCATTTGGGGGACGCAAGGAAGAAGATCCCACTAGCACCGGCGGCGCGAGGTACAGATCTAGTCGCCAGCAACCTGGGGAGAGAGCCAACGGTGCAGGGAGAGAGCCAGCGGCGCGAGGAGATCTCGCTAGCACCGGCAGCGCGAGGTACCGATGCAGTCGTCGGTAACTTGGGGAGAGAGCCGGCGGTGCGGGGTGAGAGCGGCGTTAGAACCTAAGTAAACCTAAACCTAAATTTTATAGAGTAAGCTGGGGAGGGGCAGCTTATTTCCACGGCCAGAAATAAGCCCAAAAGAACTGGCCCTTACAATTGAGTGTGTGGGCAGGCCAAAAGGGGACGGGTGGGGTGGAGGCCCGGCCGCATACAAGAGTGACTTTCCAATGGGCCCGATCGAGAGGAGCGGCAGCCAAGTGAACCTGATTAGAGCAAGACGGGCAACGATTGTGAATCTAGGCGATGCGAATGCGGCTAGGAACATGTGGATGCAGCGGCGACGGTGGGATGAAGAGGTGGTGAGAGATCAGGAGGAACTCGAGTAGAGAAGAGCGGGAAAAAAAAGATCAGGAGGGAGACGAGTTGCGGCTTCAGGAGTAAAAATCAAATCCCTAAACCTAACTTGAGATGATATTGTCGTCACCCACATGTACGGGGGAATGTGATTTGGATAATAATTGAACCAGACCATTTCAGAATCGAGTGTATAGATAGGATATGGTAAGAGGGTTTTTTACATCTAGACACTATCTGCTCCGATTCCGAACCCGGCACACAAGATATATTATTCCTAATATCCGATGGTGTCAGGATAATGGAGTTTTTTAGCGAGATTATCTAACCCTCTTAAATAGGATAATCAGACTTTCATAGAACTTTAGTAACAAACTTGTCATACAGATGTTACTTTTTATGACATGGTGTGGTTGCGTCCCTCATGTTTTACTTGTGGAAGTTTGCCGCCTTCTAGAGTTTATTATATGCTTCTGGTTGTTATATATCACCTTGTAGTTCTATATGCCCTTTACTCTGATTTTGTCTGACATTTAAATACTCTTCACATGTGTGTATTACCTGTTTACTTGTGTCTATTATTGGAATGAGGCATTATGCTACCTGCCAAGTCTAGCTCCAACATCAGCTGTATTTGTATCTGCATCCTAGTGCTATCCGCTCCGCTTCTGAATTCAACAAAATAATGTGGTATAGGACATGGTCTGAGCAGTACCCGATCAAATCCACTACACTTGCACCTGTAGGCTACATGACACCAATCATGCTTCATGCAGCCAGATGACGAGTAACACCCTAAGGTGTGAAAAAGTTAATCATGAGATCATATAATACTTCCTATTCTTTGGCAGAGACAACAATGGTAAACAAATAGGCAACTCAATCATCCCCGCAGTCCCGTATACGCAGATGATGTGATCCTCTTCTGCCACCCATCGCTGAGTGATATTATGGCAGTGAAGAACATCCTGCAGCTCTTTGGGTGCGCCTTGGGCCTTCAGGTCAATTTCTTGAAGAGCTCCGCCAACCTGATTCGATGTGACACTAATGAGGCCGCCCGCCGTTGACCTCCTGGGCTGCCCCATTGTGGATCTACCCATCACCTACCTGGGCATCACACTGACGATCCAATGACCGACTACTGCCCAGTTGCAGCTCCTCGTCGATAGGACTGTCTCGGCCGCCTCGCGTTCGTCAAGGCAGTGCTAAGCGTGATCCCTGTCCGTCAGCTGCTAGTGCTAGCACCTCCCAATAAGACCACCAAAGCGCTCAAGAGAATTTAGAGAGGATTCCTCTGGGTCGGACGCACAAAAGCTAATGGTGGAAACTGCCAAGTCAACTGTTGGCACGTCTCCAAGCCAATCTCGCTAGGTGGACTCGGCGTGCACGACCTCAAGCGCACCGGCCTCGCGTTGCGCATGCGCTGGCTTTGGTTGAACCGCACGGACAATACCAAGGCCTAGGGTGGTCTGGGCCTGCAATTCAATGCCGAGGAGCACGCCTTCTTTGCCTCCACCACCATGCTGCCATGGAATGGCATGCATGCCCTATTCTGGGAGGATCGATGGGCGCTTTGTCCATGAGATTGTGCCCCTCCTATACGTGTGCATCCCCAAGCGCCGCCATAAGCTCCGGGCGGTCACCGATGGGCTCCATGCTAATCAATGGGCGTGAGACATCCATGGCATCATTGTCGTCAAGGAAATCGGCAAATACCTCCAACTCCGGCACAAGATCGAGCGCACGACTCTCTCCACTAAGCTGGGCTGTCTAACCTAGAAATGGAGCGCAAGCAGCATCTACTCCGCCAAGTCTGCCTACCTAGCCATGTTCCACGGCTCCACCGCCTGCGACGCTTGGAAGCTCACCTAGAAGTGTTGGGCGACACTGCAAGTTTGATTCTTCCACTAGCTCGCTAACATTGATTGGTGCTGGACCACAGACCAACTCGCTCACCGCAGCCTTCACCACCCCACGCGCTACCCCTATATGACCAGGCTCCTGAGACCATGCATCACCTCCTCCTCGCCTGCCCCTTCTCTTGGGAGGTCCGGTATGAGACGCAGAGTTGGCTAAGGATGCCCTGCCTCCCACCCGAGAACGAGCCTTCGCTCAATGCTTTGGTGGCAATCTGCAAGGCAGCTCACCCCCAAGCCTATGCGCAAAGGCCTTGCCTCCTAGGGGTTTGAGTTACCCCTCGGTGAATGACTTACTTACAAAGATCAAAGATGAGGCAGCCCTCTGGGCGCGTACCGAAGCATTAGGACTTAGTGCTATCAACCCCCAAACTTGGGATGTCCACTGATTCCAAATCACAGATTGTAACTGCCTCCTAGGAGAATTGTAACTCAAACCCCTTATTTTCAATGCAATGAAAAACAAGATCTCTTGTTTTTTCTCGGAAAAAATGACATAATGTGCAAGGGTGGCAGTGGGTCGCGGTGTCGCCCAACACTTCTAGGTGACCATATTGGAGTTGGGCCATGCTTGATCTAAATAGGATGGGCCATAAGGAAGAAAGAAATGGAAAGGATTGAATGTAGTTGGTCAAATAAGGAAGGGTCATAACAAACCAAGGAAATTACTGGCTAAAGAAGACAAAAAGATTGAGAAGATTTGTGTGGCTTTGGATGAAGTTGAAGAGAAACAAAAAGAACTCAGTGGAGTAACAAGTAAACATGGACATGCCAAACTAAAAAGGTCCTTTAGAGATCTAGCTAAAGAATGTGCTGCAAGGTCAAGGGGTCAAGGCCGACAATACTAAATCCGAAGAAAAGAAGCTAACGACAAGAGTCATGCCCACTGATATTGAGCAATGATGCGATGATAACTACATAAGAGGCACCAAAATAGATTGCCATGATGATAGAGGTTAGGCCCGGATGCTAGCAGAAAGACCAAGAAAGACCCCCCAGTACATGTTCGTTTGATGTCCCATATATTGTAGTGCAAGAGAGATTAGGGATAATATTCACAATGTTGTGATTCACAACAAATTCTAATCGTAGCAAGAATGTAGACACAATTCAATCTTGTAAAAGATTTCTGGATTATGCGAATACAAAAGAACTAGTTCTATGGATAGGTGGCATCAGAGCTACACGAGTGTATTCATCCATCGACCATGTCAGCACTCTTCCCACCATCTTTTTGTCTTTCTTACCATACCCGCTTCTTCCTACTATCACTCGACCCACACGCCTAACAAACATGTCAACTTCGTTATTCCTCATGGGCAGCACAGCTAGCAAAGAGCGTGATGGAGCCCTATCGTGGTGCTGGTATTGGTACAGCCGTCGACCATGGGTTTCCTAACCAAGTGAACTTTACACGATGATGAAGACACGCTCTAATGGTGGAGGCTAGTTTGTCAAGAAGAGTGGTGGTACAAGCGTTCGACCACAAGTCACTATGCTTAATCTCTCTCCATGATGGGCTTTTCATAAAAGTTGTATGCATCTCTTGTGCTCACATATCCCTTGTACATGAAACGTGATGAAACACTGGTCGTTGGACGGATCGTCCACCATTTCAATCCCCGCCAATTCCCCTTGCCTTCGACGACCAATTTAGTGTTAGGAAGTAAGGATCAATATCGCTAGGAGTTTAGGTGTCTTCTTTGTTAGGCTTGTGTTTGGTGGTGGTGGCCCCATGGTGGTCTCCCAACTCCATCCTCACCCTAGTGTGACCATCACAATCTACTTCATAGAGCTAGTGATTCTCAATGCTCGTTATTTTGGGCTTTGCACCTTCTCTATGGGTTGTACGTCCAAGCAACAGTTTGGCAGCCTGCCTTGCAAGGGTGTGTCCTCGACCATGGTGTTTTCGGTCATATTAGGTTCTCACCACTTGAGCTAGCCAACTCATGTGGCTCTTCAAAACCTATAAGGTTGGCTTGCCTTGTGCGAGTTTGATCTTTTGTGGTTTCGTCACCGAAGACAAGGAGAAACATCAATCATTAGATCAAAAAGACCTTCATGTAACTTTCGGTTCTATCATGGATCTTCTTTATTGGTGGCATTCCCATTATTTCAATCCATTGTACTATCGTCAATCAATCAATAAAGCCAGCTCATTGTTCTGACAATATCCCCATCCGCCTTTTCCTTCGGATTAATTTCCATCCGTAGCTCAACAGCGAAACACCTTTGTCGTCGATGCTTCATTGCCTTCTACTCTATTACTAGTGATCCATTCTTCAATTGATCACACCAATCCAAATCCTCTTCTCTTCTGAACCCGGTAGATTCATTAATTTATTGGAACATGCTAAGTGATACCTACAAACTTAATGTACCGAAAGAGAACCCACGAAAGAGTTCATGATTCACATTAGAGAGAGCTAGTGCAAATTTCCATGCTAGAATTTTGAATAAAGAAAATGTCGGACAGCAATCTCATGCAACAATGCAAGAGAAACCAATAAGATACCTTCACAATGAAAGGAAAAAAACAGTTACAAATTTCGCTCCTACAGATTGCAAGTCGTGGTGATTTTAAAATTTCCTAAGGCTGAACTGCATGTACCTGTCAAGACCCAAACATGCAGGTGTCCTACTTCAATAAACTAATAACACAAATCAAATCAGTGCCACAACTAGAACAAAATAAAATTACTATTGTGCATGCCCTCATTGCTGTGTAAGGGTGAAAGCATCAAATTAGCTGCAGTATCTCATATACCCTGTTCTTTGTAGTAAATCAGGGAGAAACATGCAGCAACCACGAATTACTCAGTGTAATACCTAAATTTAGTAGCAACTAAAGAAGATGCAACACCATGCTGCACTCTTACTAATGCTTTAGAAAGCCACTGCTACCAGTTGCTAATTATAGCATAAACCAAGCCATTTAGGTCTCAGTGTTATCAACAGTCAAGCAAAGCAGAAAAATCCTAAGAGCATACCAGATTCATATGATATGTTGATAGCAAGTGCATCTGTGTAATCATAAGACGTAGCAAACCAACATCAGCGATATAACAAGGTTCAAACCATCATGACACGTTCTCCATTGGACTCACCATTACCATTTGCAAAGTACTGGTGTTTCATGAACAACAATCTACTCCTTAGAGCTATATATAAAATTCGCTGATCAAAAAGATCTAAAATCATAAGGAGATGATTAAGAGGGAGCTGAGATAACTGCCTGGTGATGTCTCCGACGGTGACGGCAACGGGATCCTCCCGTGGGGCAGCATTGATGTCGAGCGGCACGGCTCGAAGCTTCCAGCGCTTGGAGTGGGCACCACCTATCTCACACGCCGGGCACATCCAGTCCTCGTTCACGGCTACCGGAGGCCGCCGCACGCCAGGGGGGGTGGGCAGCGGTGGTGGCGGAGGCTGGCGCATAAGCGGCCCCCATACATGGACGCAGGATTCGTGGAACCCACGTTCGCAGGCGTCACAGATAATGGTGGCCCCCGGCAGCTCGGGGAGGCCACAGGACGCGCACGGGGGCGGCGGGTTCCCCCACCCCGCTACTCCCGGGTGCTGAGCTGGAGGCGGCACCTCCACCGACGAACCAGAGGTCGCGGCCGCAATGGCCGTAGCAGCAGCCAACCTCCACGACTCCCCACGGTGGTACGCCAGCGCTATCTCGCGGGCCTGGTGCGCGAGCAGCAGCTGGGCCTGCGCGTTGGCGGGAGGCTGGGGCTGGGGCGGCGGCGGCGGAGGGGCAAAAATGGGGGCAGCGAACTCGCGCGGGGGCGACTGGGGAACCGCCTCCGGCGGCGACGGCGGCGGCGAGGGCGCCTCGTTGAGGTCGATGTCGAGATGTGGCGGGCGATCCATGGCGAGCAGCGGATCAGGGTCGCGCCCGAGCTCAGGCTAGGGTTCTAATTCCCGGCATGGCGACTGGGAGGGGAGGGAGGGAGGAGGTTAGAGAGCGAGCAAGGGAAAGCAGAAGCTCACGAGCGAAGCGCGGCTGGGGTTAAGGGAGGGAGGGGGGAGGGATCCCGGGGAGAAGCAAAGCAAAGGAGAAGAAACGGACGGGACGGACGGGACACGTGGACGAGGGGC
Source organism: Hordeum marinum (assembly GCA_022496015.1). Taxonomy (NCBI): domain Eukaryota; kingdom Viridiplantae; phylum Streptophyta; class Magnoliopsida; order Poales; family Poaceae; genus Hordeum; species Hordeum marinum. Next base: position 157,476,529 of record CM039677.1, read on the forward strand.
CGGGGACGCGTATGTGGAAAACGGCCGACCGCCCGGCTGTCAGTGAGCGATACCTTGCCTGGGGAGATGGGCTGCGGTGGCGCGGAGCGTGGGACGCGAGCTCTTTCGCCCGTGGAGCGGGGCGCGGTGCTGTGTCCGTCCGCGCGCGGTGCTCTACAGGTTGGTGGTCTTGGCTGAGTCCACCGTCGGTTGTACACGGGGACAAAACACGTTCGGTGTGTACTGGTAACGTATATGCAAAAGCGGCTTTTAATTGCGTGCTTTGCTGGAATACATACGAGAAATACACCGAAACCATTCATTAATGTCTTCATTTACTAGCACCTACATACAGAAAAATCTTGTATTAATTTCATGATTTGCCGGAATACGAAAAATATATTGTAATCGTTCATTAATGCCTTCTCATTATGGGAAATATATAGAAATCATTTATTAACATATATCTTGGAAAATCTTGTATATTAATTTCATGCTTTGCTGGCAAACGAGAAATATACTGAAATCGTTCATTAATGTCTTCTCATTATGTGAAATATATTGAAATCATTTATTAACATATATCTTGGAAAATCTTGTATATTAATTGTGTGCTTTGCTGGCATACGAGAAATATACTGAAATCGTTCATTAATGTCTTCTTATACAGAATATATATAATTCATTATTAAATTATATCTCGAAAATTCTTGTGGTATTCAGTGTGAGATTTTTTTTGCGAAATTTTTTGTGTGAGAATTGTTATAGATGGATTATTGCCATTGTGACCATTCTTAATCTTTAACGATCATATGATAGTAGTAACTGGTAAATAAATATCTGAAATGAATATAAGAACAAAAGAATCATTTTACTACGGGTGTTTCTATAAACAATGCCCTTTAATGTGATTACATTTGCAGGCTTGATGAGCATCATGATAACTATTATTATAATTGTCATTCTTTTTATTCCCGCCTTCAATTAGTGTATATCTAAGTTATAAATAATCAATCAAACGCAAATATGGAGATCATTTATCTTAAATATGACACATATTTTGTTTTACATATAAATTCTTGAGGTTGAGGATTGATGCCATGGTACACTTGATGTTGCATAGACTTGCATTCACTTGATCTACTCGTTGGTTTACACAACGCCAAAAGAGGTTCAATGCACATATAGCGTATATTGTGCAACTTTTAGTTGGGGTTCTACTATAAGTTTAATGTTGAATATCTAGTAGAAATATATAGAAAGTGTTTATTAGCAAATGTTATGTAACTAATAGTTTGCTTATCTTTTAATGAATTTATTTTAATAGTAATTAAAGAGTAAATATAAAAAAATATTCGTTACTATAGACATTTCTTCAAATATGAATACACTTAAATGTGATAACATTAGTAGTTCTAATAATTTTCTCAGAATAATGTTTGTTACAGCCATAGCTTTTTATCTGAAACTTGAACTATAGTATATCAAAGTTATAAATAAAAAGATAAACCAACGATGGATATTATTTACCTTAATTGTGATGTGCGGATTTTCTAACAGCAATTTTGTGAAGATAAGGATTGACATCATCATACTTTGGTGTTGTACATGTTGGCGTTTGTTGGGTTTGTCAATTGGTTTACACAATGCCAAAAGAGGTTAAATGCACATGTAATCGTAATTGTACTACTTTATTTGCGGGTTTCACTAATCATATTCTTTTCCACTCATAAATGAGAACCAAATATATAAGGTATCTGTTTAATGGAATTTTACATTCCTATCCATAGTTGGCGCCCATCGGATAATTTTGCCCCTACTTTCAAAGGGTGCTAATTTTGCCCTAAAACGAGATGATATAGAGGTCACGGTGAAACATCTTTGACAGGATGAAAAGGAATCATAAGGGGCACTTCTGTAATTAAACATAAATGTATTGATTTGGGTTTATCTTTGGTGCTACCTACAAAAACACGATTTAGCCTTCTAAGCAAACCATCTTGGCCATCCAGTCATACCTAGGCTTAAGAAAAACAATTTGTATACAATGCCTAATAATACAATATAATAATATGGCTCCCTTTACGTTAATGCCCTATAAAATCATAATACGTACAAGCAAAAAAATCAGTGAGAAAATTCCAATTTTAGTGGACCCTGATGATCGGATTGAAGGTTGAACAAAAAATGGAACATTTTCTTCTAATTTAATCATCGACAAAAGTGAAAAAAATCATAAAAGGTCGTCTAATTGAGTTTTCAATAGTGTCTAATAATTCTGAACTGGATGTTAGAAGTCGGTATAGATTAGTTCTTCTATTTCTTTTAGAAAATTAAACTCACTCTAAGTGCTCAAGGATAATTACTTTTGAAAAATTCATGTTTATCTGGTACATTTGTTTGTTTAGTGCTAGTGGAATAGTTGACTAATATCACCTGGTTAGAGATTTGACATGATTTCATAAATTTTGGTCCTACAATACCGAGGTTAGGGTTTCGGTAGCATGGGTCGGGAGCTCAAGCACATTGTTGTTGCACTCACCGACGTCAACAAGTCAGTCCACAAGGGATGACTCGCCATGCAAATGATCAACGGCCTCGACAAGAAATTTGAGGTACATGCCGGGATTCTTCAGTCACTGGATCTATTGGCCCCTTTCGTGCAATCTCACACGCACCTTCAATTTGTTGAGGGCGTCGTGGGAAAAAGGTGTGTGGCGAGAGATACCAAAGTTGTGTCATTCATAGCGAAGATCAGAGCGACTGTGGTAATCATGGTGATTGCTCTCTAGCACCCCGGGCAAGCACGAACGCAGTGGCTTGCCTGTGCACCATGAAGATCCTTTTTCTATGACTATGATCGTGGTAAATGGTCGTGATTGTTGGACACCGGCAAAGACCACGGCAGTGCCACTCAAAAGCCGTGTCTTGAGTGCTACATCCCATTCCGACCACTCCCCCGACACACTGTGTATCCACGTAAACTCTGTTGATGTCCTTGGCGTGTCCCCAATGTCCATGTGCATGCCTACTAGGTTGCGCTCCCCTAAACCCAACAACCAGATCCCCATCTTGTGGCACACCGCCGAATTCTTGGGAATACAGCGCTATGATCCACGCTACCATGAGCAACACTTCGCTCGCTGCCCATGAGTAGTACATGGACACAGGTGACTCCAGTCACGGTAGAAGCAACTTGTATAACCCGACAACACATCTTTCCTCTATAGGCCATATTTCAACATCTTATTGTTGGCATGGCTCCGAATTTCTGATGCTTGATATATGCTCCACCTCCCTCCCTCCATTTCGGTATATGAAATTCACACTATTTTAGTTGTCACAATATTGTTAAGAACCTGATCATTTTTCAAAAAAAATCTATCAATAATTGGCATTGTGTTGAGTTTGACCCCTTTTGATTTCACTGCAATGATTTAGCCACCAAGACACCTCTTATGAGATCTAGTAGTGGAGCTGAGCTCTACCCCTCCAGGGCACTCCCACCACCACTATGGTAGCTTACACCACCTGCATCAATGTTTTGTGGCATATGTGTCTTAGGCACCCTAGTGCATCTTATTTTTCTCTGATTTCCTGTGGGGATGTAATAAAGAATTTGGTCACTCTTCTTTGTGTGAACCATATCATTCAGGATGACAACCTTAGTCTCTCTCCTTTGTGTTAGCCTATCATCTAGGCAGACAACTCATTCACCATTTTCTTCGTTTTTTCTTCTACTATACATCTCCCTTCCAACTTATTCATTGTGACTTGTGGACCTCGTCACATTAGTTTTTTGCCCTTTTATTTTTCTACTCCTCAGTTCCAACTTTCACTGCAACTCGTGGACCCAATGGTTTATTACAAATATTTATCTTGTTGTTCTTGTGCATTACTTATATTTCATATATGTTTCCTTTACATTGTAAGTCTAACGATGTGCGCCCTCAAGTGTTAGTTCAGATTTATTCTCACTCAACTCTATGTCACCATATCATCTATGAAGTGTGATGACATCGCATAATTCCTCAATTCTAACTCATGTATCCTTTTGCTCTTAATATGATGTTTCTTTTTGCCTCTCGTACCCTCGCATGTGCTAGTAAAATGGCAAAGTCGAGTGCCTTATTCTCACCACCAATGGCATTGCCTAAACCCTCCTATGCAAATCCAAACTACCGCCACCCTTTTGGGTTGAAGCTCTGAACACCATCATTCATCTCCTCAACCGATGTCCCTCCCATGTCATCAACATCCTCAAATCCCACTATCTCATGTGCGACATTCATCACTCCTATGATCACCTATTTGTGTTCGGATTTTGTGTTATCCAATCGGTATGGCACTAGCAACCACAAGATCCCCCCCCCCCGCTCAACTCGATGTGTGTTTCTTAGGTTTACACATGAGAAAACATATATCATTGGATAGACTTATCCACCCAACATGTTATTATTTATTAACATGTTTTTCATGAGGACAATTTTCTATATACTTCATGATAACCAACTCCACGCCACTGAGCGAATCTATGAACCATCCATAAGCATTGTAACGAGTGAGAGAGCCATCCAAATGGAAAGTGTGGCAATGATTTTCTCTCGGTCACCACGTTAGCACTTGCAACGCGAGGCACTAGATACCATGTGACATTTCACTTTAGGACACTTAATTCATCGAATATAGTGTTGTGCCAATGAGGATACTTAAATGCACCCTGTTAGATGGAAAGGATATGCGAAATAGAAGTGGGGAGTGGATAAATATTTTTTTCTTGGGCATGGGGTAACCAAATTAGCGTACGTAATCATCTAGTGTGGGTTGTGCGGTGGATGTATCGATCTTGCTTTGGGTGCGAGTGGAGGCACACGTGACACAAAAGGAATGGTGGTTGACTGATCCAGGGACATCGATGGCATGTGTGGTGAGGGGAAGCATTAGTGTTGTGCGGCCCAGCTGGTGAGTTTGAACCTTTTGCGATGGGCTAGATCTAGGAGACAACAACTATGACCCGTGGCGGAGAGATGAGCATACTAGGCATACACGTGACCCTAACTAGGAGATGGACATGTGAGGAAGATCGAGAGTCAATAGCAACAAACAAGTGGCACGGGATGGTAGGTGGTGGGGTGCATGGACGGATTTAGGGGGGCGGAGAGGGGGGGCTAGACCCCCCTAACAAACTGATTCTTCTACTGTGATAGGGGCTGCAACAACCAATTTTTTTTACTCCATGGGAGCTTCGCCCCCTCTATGCATTAATGTTGGCTCCGTCACTAGGGACGCGCCAGCTTGATGAGACTCAATCCGAGTATGATTGAGTTTCTACACGAGAGAGGGGGTGATGGTATTTCATACATAAGATGACCTGCAATCACGGAAGGTATAAGGAAAAACAAGCTCATGAAAGAAACATGTCTCGAAATAATAACACGTCGTGTGTTAAGTTGGTGGTTGATATCCTTTGTGTTCAAGGTACATAAGATTAGGTAACACAAACCAGTTGAAAGCTTCTAGAAGCTTCACAATACCGATAAAATGGTTTTACATAGTCAACCCACTTATCACACCTACCATGTACCCCATATAGGCACAAGGCACTATTTGATAGATTTTCCCTAGCTGATGGGCGGTAGAATATGATCAGGTAGGCCTGCATTTGTACGCCGAGGCACGGGCCAATATAGACAAAGTTCAACGAAAGAGCTCCTAACGCTTGAGGCACCACAGAACAAGTCGGCGATCGCACGACCCTAAGGTGGACCGTGGCCCATATAATGCTCGGCTTAGTCGTTCGGTGGTTGGTTGGTTCAATCGCCTTTTTTATGACAATCGTATTCGTTCAGTTGCACAGGACACGGTAAAAAAGACCAACAACTATTGGTCTAGAATAAAACAAATTTCTGATTTTATAAAGATAAAAATCTTACATTCAAAATATATTCATATGTTTTAAAAAGTTCACAAATTTGAAAAAATGAACCTGAACACAAAAAGACGGTGAATTAAAAAAAGTATGTGAATACAAAAACTTTTGGAAATTTTAAAAAATGTTCGTCAACTCAAATATTGTTCGTGAATTTGAAGAGTTCACAAATTTGAGAAAAAGTTCGTGTATTTGGAAAAAGTTCGTGAAATGGGAAAAGGTTCATGAATTCAAAAAGGTTCATGCATTCAAAAAAAAGATCACGAAGATGGAAAAAATTCACGAATCTGAAATGTATGATTTTTGATCTATTGGAAAAGTTCATGGATTTATGAAAGAATTCATTTCTTTTAAAAAAACAAGAATTTTGAAAAGTTCATGAGATTGAATAGAAGTTCATTGGTTTGACAGAAAAGCCGTGAAACAAAAGAACAAAAAGAAACCAACAAACAAAGAAAATCATAAGAAAATATTCATAAGCTTCTAGAAGTTTCGCAAAACTGTCGGGAAGTTTCTAAAAGGTTCACAAAACTGGATGTTGGACATTTATATAAGATACCAAAAATCGTAACCTACATGGGCTGGCCCATTTCCTAAGGTGCGTAATAAGAGGGTGAGCGCCATGTACTGATATGCATATAAGTGACCCCTTCAGTACCAAAACAAATATTTTTTGTAAAAAGGAAGCACCAAACCAAATAATAGAAATAGGATGCCCTCAAAAAGGCCGTTGATAGGCATCAGTCGGTTGCCGAGCCATCCGATCCGATGTAGGCAGTCGTTTGATCAGAGCAACGCAACATGTATTCCTCGCCTCGTATCCATCAGCCCCCCCCCCGTCACACACACGACACCATCTGACCTTCAGCAACATTAATGTGGACTGTGACTATGTCATCGACGCCCTACCAATACCATGGCATCGACATCAGCACTGGCGATCACGTACCAGTGGCGACCCCAAGGAACATGATACCGACCACCTTGTGTTGCATCCCTCGCCACACAACACCATTGATGCTGCAAAAAGCTAGAGGGCGACACACCGGCCACCGCCTGCGCCTCGTGGCTGCCTTTATGGTTGCTTCTGTTGCATCGTTGCCGCTCACACAACATCAATGCATCCATGGATGCTTCTTTGCACTCGCGTCACCCCCATGGATGTTGGATGTTGCATCGTCATCGCTCCCACACCACCAATGCATCCATGGATGCTTCTTTGCAGTTGTGTCGCACCATGGATGCTGCATCACAACCACTCTCGCCACACTAATGCATCCATGCATGCTTCTTTACAGCCGTACCACCCCCAAGGATGTTGCATAGCCACCACTCCAGCAGCACCAATGCATCCATGAATGCTTCTTTGCAGTTGTGGCAGCCCCATCGATGCTGCATCGCAGCGCCGACAACACCATCAAGCCCTACAACGCAACACAAGCAGCCGTCGGCCAGCGCCACATCACACCGTCGGCAACATCGAGTGAGCGCTGCATTAGAACCTCGGTGCCTCTCTGCAGCGTTGTGATGGCTGCATCGTCCGTGACTTGCAGTAATGGCCACTGCTGCAAACCAATCGTGGTGCACATTTGAGGCACCCGCACACTAGCAGCAATCGGGATGGTAGTCGCCCTTGCAACAGAAATATCACGTTGGCGAGCTCCGACGCCTGGGGTAGCAGAGGGCAGGGAGCAGCTCATCGCAGGAACCGATTCGAGGGAGAAGAGGAACTGGCCAAGGAGAGCTAGCAGATAAGCCTACGGGGTGGACAACAAGGTTGTGGTTGCACTAATAGGCGGCGACCGCAACACATCTCGTTCACCGGAGAGAGAGTGGGCTAGTCGAAGAAGGGGCCGAGATTGGGAAGAAAGATGAGAGGCTTCGGGAGATAAGGACATGGACGTCCGCGGGACCACGTGATGACATGTCACTCGAGCAACCTGACTGACTTTTCAAGAAATCAGTTGGTTGGAACGAAACATTTTCCCTAAATAAAAAAGGCACCAAATAGGAACATGTGTCTTGCGGGATCCAATGAGCGGGGCTGGCGATGGGAGCTGAGCGTTCCACGGGTCAAAGAATGGGAGGGGTACATTAAAGCATCTACAACCGACGATGGAAAAATCTAACCCCACAAATGCTCACGGATGCGTCCGGATGCGTAGTGACCAATCAAGCCTTAAATAATGCAATCTACAACCAGATATCTTAAATTAGAAATCTTAAATCCATACTATTACATGCAACGTAAAACGATAAAAAGCGGAGCTCGTCCGCCTCAGCACAGAAGTAGAGTAGGACATGGGACACTACCCGACTCAGGGGACACGAGCTCCCGCCGTCTCCCATGCCCTACTCTTCCTCGTCGGAGGCTGCAACTCGGACGCTGCCGATGGACGTGAGATCGATGACGGATCCCTCTTGAGAGGAGCCAACAACCCTCACGACGCGATTGCGGCGCCCAGAGTGGTTCACCATACGGGCGCCAGAGAGTGCGACTCCGCCTCGCCAACATCCACCATCGCAAGGGCTTCCGCCGCCCCCTGCGCCCACTACCTCGCACGACGGGCACGACGGGCCTTGTTTGCGTCTGAGGACGCCCATGGTGCGTCCTCCAACTCGGCGCGCCAACGGAGGGGTTGCGTGTCCACCACCGCGTTCGGGCAACTGACGGTTTGCAGAGCCTCCGATGAGGCAGCGACGGCGGATCCATATAGCAGTGTGTAGACGCAATGGATTCCCGATGGAAGGAGTCCGAGCGCTGCCGCCGGGCGGCCACCTCCACGAAGCGGCGGAGCGCAAGCCGAACGACCATCTCCTCCTTGAGGCCGTGTGGGATGAGTTCGGGACCGACGGATCTGAAGGTGGAAGACTCGGATACGTTGTCCTTCATGCCGAGGATCGCCGTAGATGAGTTCGGATGACCGAGGGAAGTGAAGGGAAATGAATTGGCTAGAGTTTGGTTGACAAGCGGATGAGGAGGAATATATGTGGGGGCGGGTGGGCCAGCGTGGATCGAGTCAAACGTGACGGACGTGCCCAAGCGCGTGGCTCGATGCCCTTATACCGCCCATATTTGGATCGGATATGAAGGGTGTCGGTGAGCTCAAGCATTTGAGACCCATTTGAAAAGCCTTGTTGATCGTTTTTTATGATCAAATAGTAGTCTGATAGTTTGAGACGGGTTTGAAATATAGATGTAGATGCTCTTAATGCTGTGAATGGTCACGTAACGATTTATCGTCACAAACGAGCGGGCACACGCACGCGCCGTCACAGCTGAGGATCCGGTCTTTCCTATAGACTAGGATCTGGTGATCAGATTTACAACCGAATACGTATAATATGAACGGGCCTGAATGCCTGATACATTCGTGAACTGTACCGGCCATACACCCTAACGGACTGAGATTCAGTGACTTCACCAAGTGAAGTCACGCTGTGACTCTAGCCATCTAATCTTCATTCAAAACACATCCAACGGTCTACATCTGATTCGTCTTTGTCAAAGTACATATTTATTCCAAATCATGTATTTGGTAGTTCTAATATTTTAATTTGTTGCCTTGTTTTTTATCAGACAAAAAAGAAACAAGAAAATGTTCAGTTACTCACCAGGATAGCATGAAAAACGGATGTCAACTAGTGCTAATCTTGATTTTGGTTCGGAATTTCTAGATAACTCACTATACTAAAATGAAACCGATTTATTTTAGTGATGTGAGTAAAACTAGATCTCCAGCATACTAACTGTACCTTTTAGCATACAAATATTGTCACTAACTGAACTTTTTAGATGAAAATTAGATAGCTAAATGCTCAAATTTTTGCCTATGACTCGTATGGACCGTTGGATGTGTTTTGAATGGAGATTAGATGGATAAAGTTGGTGAAGTCACTGGGTCTCGGTCCCACCCTCGCTAGGTTGTTTGGCACGCACAAGGCCAGCCGTCCGCGGCTGAAATGACAAGAAAGAAAGCGGCGGCAGCAACGACGCCGAGTTGGCCGACGGGCGGATGCAAGGTCATATAGCAAGCAGAACGGAGCGTACGCCGGTCGCCGCCTCAAACGCGTATCAGCTAACAGATTGATTTTCTGGAGTATAGCAAACTAGACTTTATTCGAATCGATTGTCATAGATTCGATCGGTCTTGCCCGAACTGGACCTCATGAGCAATCAAATAGTAATTGTAATCGACCTCACGCAATCATGACCGATACCACGACAATGTAACAACACCAACGACGGATAATCGACGATATAATAGGGGGACAACAATGGGTACCTTTTTCTGGTCGGCGATGCGCGGACGCCCTCCCCTTGCTGCACTGGTTGCCGCCGCGCGCCTGTGTGAGCCCGGGAGGGAAGAGGATGACTGCGCGAGGCCTTTGTTGTCTCGATGGCATGCAGCCGTCTTAGACCATCTAAGACCGTACAGTACATGACAAATATATGACTTTGCCTCATCAATCAATTAATTAAGAAAAAAAAATTGTTCAATTAATTATGGAAAAACAAACTGAAACCATTACAAACACACCATACATGAACTAATCATATGGCATGAAACCTCACAATCGCACATGCACCCCATCAAACTCTTCAAGTACATAGCAACAATCAACCCTGACACAACTAACACGCCAAGTAACCTTAAAGAGAACACATCGACACAAGACATCATGCACCTTCCAAACCACAACGATAACCCAATCCAAGAGGACGAGCCAGGACAACGGAGATCACCCATCAAGCAACCACATTCGCCTTGCCTTGCCTTTGCCGACCTTCTTTGCACTGGCGGAGCTACGGACAGTGGGTTGGGCGGGTTAGATTTGGCTAAGCTAAAGGGAAGTTGCAAACTTTATGTTGTTTGAGCCAACTTTGTGTGAAACCATGGCACAGTTTTGCCACTGCATAGCTCCGCCATTGCTTCTTTGGTTTGCCTCTTATTGGTGTCCCTGTCAAGAGACAAGCAATTGACCTACCCAAACCAGGTCTAGCAACCTCCACACTGACAAGTAAGTCACAAAGCTCTTATGTCAAGAGAGCATCAGAATTTGGAGCGGGTGCCAACGCACCTGACTCGATGGTCATACCACTCACAGGCACTACGTCCTCGATGGTCATAGGCGAGGAAAGGACAGCAACATCTGGAATTATGTGCTCGCCCCTACGCGTTTCTGGTTAGGGTCTAGTCATCTTTCATTTTTCATCCCATGCAACCGCATACTTCAAATTTAACCCCAAAGCTACGTACTACGTACTCCTTCCGTCCGTAAATATTTATCATAAAAATAGATGTATCTAGATGTGTTTTAGTTCTAAATACATTCATTTTTATCAATTAATGCGACAAGTAATTTCGAACAGAGACAGTAGTAGATAAAAATCGTCCACTACCACAACGGCCTCCACACCGGACGAACGTGTCTCCTGGTCGTTGCCACCTTCGGCAGCTCTAGCTCCCCGTCTGCAATTAACATTGGTTGAGCTAGGATTTGAACATTTGGGGGAGAGGGTGTGTGGGTGTGAAAGAGAAAACTATCACACATAAAATATTTATACTAAGCCTAAGATAAAATGGCATCGCGTGTATCTTTTGTACTCCATCCATCTAGGTGTATAAGTCATCTTACGTTGTGCACCGCGATCAAGATGAAGAGAAAAACGAGAGAATTTAATGTTCATTTGCTGATTAATACCATTGCATGCAATGAACTAACCACTGCATGCAGTGCTAGGTAGGCTCAATTCATTAAAAACATACACGCCTCATGTCTCTTATTGGTTGATTTTTTTATTCATGTCAAAAAACAAGAAACGAGGTGGGAGTTAATGAGCCGTGCCTAAGTGTTTTGGGATTATTTGATTTTCATAAGATGACTTATACACCGAGACGGAGAGAGTAATAGTTGTTCATTAATTTGGGTATGACAACATAACATATATCTTTACAACAGTTTACACTTGGCTCTATTGTTACCTACACGAATCAAACGAATAACAACTTGAGTCCAGATTTTTGACACAAAGAAATCGAGTGTCTAGATTTTTGACAAAAAAATCGAGCTTGAGTCGAGTGACTATCCACGTGACCAGCTCCACGGATTCCGCATGCTTTCTCCATCGCTGCCGCCCCCATCGCCTTCCAACGACAGCGACCCCTTCGACGTCTCGCCATCACTGCCAGTCCCTGCTGCTTGGCCGCACCACTTTGATTTTACTCGACGTTCCAAAAACTATGAAGATGCGTGACCTCAGCCTAGCAACGGAAGTGGGAACGTCGAGCTGGTTGGCGCCTCTGCCATCGTCGTCTGCCGCTATCGCTCGACGATTGGCATGGGATCCTTGGATCCCACCCTGTCATGGTTTTCTCACGACAGATGTCTTCATAGGAGAACTTAAGTGTGAGGCCATCGCCGCTAGGTGGCGACTCAAAGGGGTTGATCGGGACGAGAGACGAGTTTACCCAGGTTCGGCCCCTCTCGATGGAGGTAATAGGCTACGTCCTGATTTGTGTATATTGATGATGATCTCGATTAAAAGGGTACATAATCGCTAACCTAGCTCTCGACGGTTTGCTTCTTTCTTACTTGATCTTTCTAACTCAAGGGCTCCCCTTTGTACATAGGTGGAGGCCTGGAGTTTACAACAGAGTCTGGGTCGTAAAACAACCCATGACCTAATATAACTCTTCCTTCCCTTGCTCCTCAATGAAAAGAGGATTCCTTATGTCTTCATGTTAAGCTGGCCATAGCGACGACGTCATCAAGTCGGCCTTGAGTTGAGCCGCCTTCTGGGCTTTGGGCCTTGTGTCTTCTACGTGCATCCTTCTATGTGTTGCATCGTTACGCCGGGTTATATTTTGGGCGAGTCATACCCGTGGGGTATATCCCCGACATTAGCCCCTAGTTTAGTTTGGATTCATCCAAGCTAAACTCCATCTAGAAAATGTTGGAATCTTGAATCGAAGATCAAATTATGAGTCGGCCATTCTGTGCCCTTGATCTATTGAACTCATTATCCGGGTCAACGCTACGTCGTGTCACCTCCCCCTTGTTAAGACTTAGAGCTTTCCAACCAATACTTTCATGACGTCGTCTTGCTGACCGTTGCCGTCCAAAGCCATCATGGCGAATATTTTTTGTAAACAACACCAAATCTGGCCTGGCTTGAAAATCCAGGCGCAATCTCAGTCACAAATTCCCCATGCCCGTTCTGTTTCTCGTGGCGTCGCTTCACATTTCACCTTGCCTTATAAATAGGTTAGCTGAACCCCCATGTCCTCTTTCCACTCTTCTTCTTCATCGCGCCCCTTCTTCATAGCCGGAACTCGAGGACTACGATGAAGCTTTTGACACGTGCCGCCCGCGTCATCAGACTCCTTTCGCTGTTGCCGGAGGAGACGCAATCATCCTCATCTTCTTCTTCAACGAGATCTAATACTTCCTCTTCCTCCCTTAGGGTCTCGGTGTTCATGGATGTTCATCATTCATCTCACCTCAAACGACCACCATAGATCTGAGGTTTCCAAGTCCCTCTACTGATAGTTGGTTTAATCTGATTAGCGTGTTTCATTTTTCACGAAGTAGATCTAGCATACCTCTTGTATAGGGTCTTTGCAGAGCTTCAGTTTCGGTTCCTTCGCAAACTTAGAACATATTTAGCATCATTTCCATGTATATATTAGATTCGGATGATTCTCCATCTCCTACAGAAAGTTGTTTGTCCATAGGAGATTTTAGCCAAGTCCTCCCAAACATTTTTCTACCCTTTTACTTTCTCGTATTAAGGCAAGCTTAGCTTTACTGCTTGTTTAGCCCATTATTCCACCGGCTCAATGTACAACGTCGTATTATTGATTGATGGCCTAAGTCCATATTACGTACTTGAATACCGTCTTAATTTGAAGGAATCTCTTCGGTCATCCATACCTTTAGGCTTCAGTCGAAATTAGTGTCCTTGAAAATGCCAGAGATGCCGGCTTGCTTGAGTCGCCTTTGTTTATTTTGACCTTCATTCAAAACCAATCATACTGCATTATAAACCGGGTTAAATTTTGATGCATCAAAGTTTTCCCCTTTTTGTGTTGTAGTTCAAACTAGAAAACGCTACAATGCCTCCCAAGCCTAGCAAAGCATGTGGCTCGGTCAGGTCTCACAAGTCGGTACTCACCCTAGAGAACCTCGTAACCCAGCGCATGTTGCTGGCTCAAAATGAGATAAGTTGGCAAGCACCTGAAGAAGAACCTTCCCCACAACCCGGCGTGGGGGAAGTCATATGCTTTACTGGTCATGTACAAAGGGGTTTCCAATCGCCCGAGTCTAAGCTCTATAGAGACTTCCTTGATTTATTCAAGCTTTGACCACAAGATATCGGCCCCAACTCAATGACCAGCGTCTGCCAGTTTCAAGTACTATGCGAGGTCTATCTTCAGATCGAGCCGTCCTTGACTCTTTTCGGAGAGCTTTTCTATTTGAACCACCAAATAGAGACCAAGGACGGCCCTATCGTGGAACTTGGTGGCGTCTCTATACAGAAGAGGAAGAATACCCTGAGACCAAGTTGGCGAGTTATCCGAAAGGGTGGCACAAAACTTGGTTTTATCGTAAAAATACTGCCTCCAAAGGCCAGGCCCCATTGCCGGGTTTCAAACTAGACCGGCTTCGCATCATCGAGTTTTCGGGTTGGCCCCGTCAGCGTGAGCGGTGATTTAATGTGTAATTATTCTGGCAGGTCAAAAGATGTGCAGAGCTTGAACACCAAAAATCTGAGCGAGGCCACCATGAATAAGCCGACCAAAAAGTTCTTTTCCCACTCCAAGAAAAAGTGTAAACTGACCGACTTGGCCCCATTCAACCCGAAGAACCCAGTCCCTCCAGTATGTACTGTGCAAACTTGAATATCAATTTCTCTTTTACTTTCATTTGAAGCTCCATGTTTATTAACCGACTTGTTTTTCTCTAGGCTAACTCTGACTTCTGGAGGCTACTTCAAAAGCTGCCGCTCCTTCTTCAAGCGGGGTGAATGGGACGGCCGCAAAGGCGGCTCAAGAGACGGCTCAAGATTCGTCTTCAAGATCGGAGTCTGAGGTAGGACTTAAACTTACTTAGTCGTCCGTTTATTGAAATTTTTGACACGCCTTTTTATCAGGATGACTCGGAGTCTAGTGAAGCCGACGATGTTGAGGTAATTCCAATTTCCTCGAGTTCCACAGAAACGTTCACCTCCTTGATCAGATCGCGGGAATTTAATTTTCTTGTTACGATGATTCTCAACTTCACTCTGAAATTGTTTGAACTTTTCAAATGTTTCAGACTTGTGTTTCATTAAGTAAATATACCCATATCTACTTAAGTCATCAATGAAGGTGAGAAAATAATGATATCCACCACACGCTGCGACGTTCATTGGACCACACACATCAGTATGTATGATTTCCAATAAGTCACTTGCCCGTTCCATTGTTCCAGAGAACGGCGTTTTAGTCATCTTGCCCATGAGTCATGGTTCACATGTGTCAAGTGATTCAAAATCAAGTGACTCCAAAAGTCCATCAGCATGGAGCTTATTCATGCATCTTACACCAATGTGACCCAAATGGTAGTGCCACAAGAAAGTGGTACTATCATCATCAACTCTACATCTTTTGGCATCAATGTTATGAAAATGTGTATCATCACTATCAAGATTCAATATGAATAAACCCCTCACATTGGGTGCATAACCATAAAAGATATTACTCATATAAATATAACAACCATTATTCTCTGATTTAAATGAGTAACCGTCTCGCAATAAATAAGATCCAGATATAATGTTCATGCTTAACGCAGGCACTAAATAACAATTATTCAGGTTCATCACTAATCCCGATGGTAGTCAAAGAGCGAGCGTGCCGAAGGCGATCACATCAACCTTGGAACCATTTCCCACGCGCATGGTCACTTTGTCCTTAGCCAGCCTCCGTCTATTCCGTAGTTCCTGCTTTGAGGTTCAAATGTGAGCAACCGAACCGATATTGTTGGGGATATAACCCCTTGGTATGACCCGGCTGGAAGGCTCCGGTTGTTAAATGTTGATTATGAGCCGGCCCACGAAGACATGTGTCAACTGAAGGCCCAAGAAGATTGGCGGTTCTTGGTGTGGGTCGGACGGCGGAGACCCGGATGTGTAAGACCTTCCAAAGGATGACTTGGCTAGTAAGATAGAGATAGATTCGAAGATGTAAACATGATCCGACTGTGCAATTGTAAGACCCGACGGTTCTGACCTCTTATATAAAGGCAGAGTCGGGGCAGCTTAGAGGTAGGTGATCGAAAACTAGGTCAAGCTTCTAGCCCCTTGTAATCGATACAACAAGAAATAACAACACAAGCAGGACGTAGGCTTTTACCTTGACTTGAGGGGCCGAACCTGGGTAAACTCGTGTCCTTCGTCTCGATCAACCCCTTTGAGTCCACTACCATGGCGATGGCTCCGAACTCAAGTCTGGCAACCCGGACATCTGCTGTGACAAAAGCACGACAGTTGGCGCCCACCGTGGGGCCCGCGTTTGGTGGTGTTGAGTTCTCAAAGGGCTCCCTTCTAGAGCTCGAAGGATACATAGTTGGGAGGATGAGCAAGAGCCGCCGCGGCCGGCGCTACATCGACGATGCCGGCTGGGGGCTTGATGCTTATTCCGTGGAGTATGGTTTCAGGGTTCCGTTCGGCAGGATCCAGGTGTTCATCGGGAAGATCGACGGATCTACACCCAGGCCGGACGTCTGCACCAACATTGTCGAGCCGGCTCGGCGTCTCCAGCCCGCACGTAAGGTAGGCCCTACCCGTGTTAACCCGGTTCAGGAGCATGTCTTCGTGGGCTTCACTCAAGGGATGGATCTGGAAGCATCCGGATCTCAAGGGACTCTCGTACACTCTGATGATGAGTCGTCAAGTGGGGAAACTGAATCTGTGTACCAGCTCAGCAATGGTGGCCTTGGGGGATACGATGACACTCGCCCCGAGTCAGAGCACGGTGAATTAGATGAGCCGGAGCAGCCGTCTCACACGGCGGTATTCATGGTAGGGCCAGGGGCGGCCGGGTCGGAAGCTAACCCTCCCTAGCCACCGGCTCAGGGCCTTGTGCAGTTGATGGATGAGCTTGAGGCTTTGTTAGCTACAGAGGTCACACCAGATATTCAGGTGGCTCGTAATGCAGAGATCGCAAGGATCAAGGGCCGGATGGCCGAGGAGCGTCAGAGGCTAACTGATTTAAACTCCCAGATGGAGGTAGAGGCAGCACGGCTCAAGGCCGACGCTTTCCGTTTGGGACTGGAACAGTTTTCAGCGGCGGCTGTGCACCGCAGGAGGCATCAATCTCGTCTGCCGGAGCGCTATGAGGCGAGGAATCTCTTCAACACCCCCGGCTCTGGGAGAGCGGCGACTACCCCTGGGGAAGGGCGAGCAGCGGCTCACATGGCCCCACCCGGAGGGTTTACGACACCGGCGGGTCATTATTCTAACCTGGTCGAGAACATGGTAGCAGCAGCCACCTAGCTTGGAATGATCCCTATCCCAGATGAGGCACCATTTGCGGAGGAGTTGAGGAACGCTATCGGATATTTACAGACGGCCGTGGCTCAACAAGAGAAATATACTCACAGCCGGAGCCGGATCCACTCCACCCCTCTCCATAGTCGAAGTTTCAGCCGACGCTATGAGTCGCCGGCGGTTTCAATCAGTGGCCCGCATCATGGGCAAAGGGGACGCGCGGCGCTAGACGCGCCGGCCCTGGTGGACCGGGCAAGAAACAGGAGAGAACAAGAGGCAGCAATAGTTCCCCCGGGTCTTGGGCCCTTAGTGTTGACAGAGGTCGGAGCGGTTGGTAGCGCCAGAGCCGCAGGAGTTCCATGCTTAGCTCTGGCTCTACGGAGCGAGAGGTTGCCTAAGGATTTCAAGGGGCCTTGGAAGGTTCCAAACTACACGGCAGATCTCCCTCCCGAGGCTTGGGTTGAGAACTATGAGCTAGCTATGGAGATGCTAGACGTCAGTGAGGCTGTTTTTGCAAAATATTTTATCATGATGCTCGAGGGTCCGGCTCGCACATGGTTAAAGGGCTTACCACCCAACACTATAAGCTCTTGGGCCGAATTGAGGGCACAGTTCATCAAAAATTTCCAAGGGACTTGCAAGCAGCCTATGACCATTGTGGATTTGGATCATTGCGTTTAGCAGGAGAATGAGTCGGCTCATCATTGGGTTCGGCGGGTGTCGACCGTCATTCACTCGTCGGAACAGATCACGGCGGCTCAAGCGGTGCTCATTCTTGGAGAAGAATTGCCATTTCGTTCCGCTAAAGCAGAAGCTTGGCCGGCTTAAACGTACGTGTCAAGACATGGGAGAGCTCATGACGGCTCTAACGAAGTACGCCGACTCAGAAAACACCAAAGATCCGGGTTCGGATGAGGAGAAGTTGAATCAGGGGGGAAGAACAACCAAGGCAAGAGTTTTGGGAACAATGGGAATCAAAGCAGACAGAGGAACGCTGGCGGCGGGTCAGAGCTTGTGGCAAATGCTAACACAGGGCCGAATGTTCCTAAGGGGAACGGGCGTTACAAGCCGTACCAGCGGGATAACAGGCCCCCTTTCAATTTGGAAGCGGTGCTTAGGAAACCCTGCCTAGAGCACATCACACCTGATAAACCAGCAACGCATGCGTGGGGCGATTGTTTTATCATGCATAGATTTAAGAATCAACACTTTCAACCACCTCATAATCAGGGCGGTGGGCCGACTGGCGGATCAGGGCCTGGCGGTTCAGGCAATGGTGGGTCAGGTGCCGGCTTTGGTGCTGGCGGCTCAGGAGCAGGTCATCCGGGTCAACACCAACACAATAATCAGCAGCATCAACAGCATCCTGGCAACAACAATCATAATAATAATCAGCATCAGCAGCAGCATCAGCAGCAGCATCAGCAGCAGCATCGCAATCAATCTGGATTCCAGAGTAACCCGAAGCAGCTCAGTTCGGGGCAGTATCATGTGTTTACGACTGGTAACAACAAGTGAGATGAGAAGCTACGGAGGCGAGCGGTTAATATGATCGCGCCGGCTCTCCCACGATACCTGCCGTGGTCAGAGTATGACATAACGTGGAGCAGGCAAGATCACCCGCCACGGGTGGATGACCCGGGCCGGCTTGCCCTGGTGGTGGCCCCTCAGATACATGGTTATGGAGTAAACAAAGTGCTCATGGACGGAGGTAGCAGTATCAACATCTTGTATTATGACACCTTCCAGCGGATGAAGTTGCTAGACAAAGATCTCAAAACTTCTTCCACCGTGTTTCATGGCGTGGTGCCTGGTAAGTCGGCATACCCAGTGGGAAAATCTCTTTGGAGGTGGCTTTCGGCGATGAATATAATTACAGGGTGGAGACCTTATGGTTCGAGGTGGTCAATATCAAGAGCCCTTATAATGCGTTGTTCGGGCGGCCGGCTTACGCCAAGTTCATGGCTAGGCCTTGTTATGTTTATTTGCAGCTTAAGATGCCCGACCTAAATGGCACGATTATGGTTCATGGCAATCGAAAACGGCTCTTGAGTGCGAGGAAGGTGATGCGGCTTATGCTGAGGCTAGCTGTGCACAAGAGGAGCTAAAGTTCTATAAGGAGAACGTTGACCCGGAGGACATGACCCCGTTGAAGAAACCAAATACAGAGGCAGAGCCGCCACTCAAGTTTTCAGTGGATGATACTAAAACAGTGGACTTCACTCCGGGCGACTCATCCAAGCAGTTCACCATCGGGGCTCACATGGATCCCAAATAGGAAAGCGCGCTCATCGAATTCATCCGTGAGAATCGGGACATCTTTGCATGGAAACCTTGTGACATGCCGGGTGTACCGAGAGAGTTCGCTGAGCACAATCTCAATGTGAATCCGAAGTTTAAGCCGATCAGGCAGTTCCTGTGGCGGTTCAATCAGGAGAGGCGCAAGGCTATCGGGGAAGAGGTTGCCCGGCTCTTAGCCGCTGGGTTCATAGTTGAAGTTTTTCACCCAAAATGGTTGGCTAATCCAGTATTGGTGCTTAAAAAGAATAGTACGTGGCGTATGTGCATAGATTACACGGACCTCAACAAGGCTTGTCCGGCTGATCCCTTCGCACTCCCTCGCATTGATCAGATCATTGATGCAAGAGCCGGTTGTGAGAATTTGTGTTTTTTGGATGCTTATTCAGGGTATCATCAGATCAAAATGGCAGTCAAGGACCAGGAGAGGACATCGTTTATCACACCTTTTGGGGCGTTCTGCTACGTCTCCATGCCTTTTGGGCTCAAGAGTGCCCAGCCGACTTACCAGCGGTGTGTGCAGAACTGTCTCCACAGTCAGATTGGTCGTAATGTTCATGCTTATGTGGATGACACAGTGGTGAAGTCTAGGAAGAACGAAACCCTCTTGGAGGACCTGAAGGAAACTTTTGACAATCTCCGGGTGTACAAAATGATGCTTAACCCGGCAAAATGTGTCTTTGGTGTCCCTGCAGGAAAGCTTTTGGGGTTCTTGGTTTCTGAGCGTGGCATCGAGGCTAACCCGGATAAAATCAAGGCTATCACCTCTTTGCGAGAGCCGACATGCATCAATGACGTTCAGCGTATTGCAGGCCGGATTGCGGTGCTGAGCCGGTTCATAAGCCGGCTTGGGGAGAAAGCCATCCCCTTGTATCAGATGATGAAGACGACGGACAAGTTTAAGTGGAGCAAGGCAGCCGCAGAGGCGCTGGAAGCTCTTAAGAAGCAATTGACTGAGCCGCCAGTATTAGTCGCTCCGTCTGAGAAAGAGCCGCTACTCCTATATGTAGCAGCTAACAGTCGGGCGGTAAGTGTGGCGATTGTTGTTGAACGTAAGGAAGTAGGGAAAGAGTATCCCGTTCAGAGCCCTGTTTACTACATCAGTGAGGTCTTGGCTGAGTCCAAGCAGTGATATCCGCATTGGCAGAAGCTTGTATACGGGGTCTTTATGGCTAATCGTAAGCTGAAGCACTACTTTTTGGGCCATCCAATAACTGTAGTAAGCTCTGCCCCGTTGGGGGATATTGTTCAGAACAGAGAGGCTACGAGAAGGATTGCCAAGTGGGCTTTAGAGTTGGGGCCTCTTAACATCAATTACACCGCTCGTACAACAATTAAGTCTCAGGCCTTGGTGGATTTCATAAATGATTGGACAGAGTGCCAGGCGCCTGAAGAGAAGCCGGACAACACATACTGGACTATATATTTTGACGGGTCTAAACAGCTTGAGGGGTCTGGTGCCGGTGTGGTTCTCACCTCCCCGAAAGGTGATAAGTTTTGTTATGTGCTCTGGTTGATGTTCCCCTGTACTAATAATGCTGCGGAGTATGAAGCTTTGCTCCATGGTTTGAGAGTCGCTAAAGAGATGAATTTAAGCCGGGTTAGATGCCTGGGCGACTCATACGTTGTGGCTTAGCAAGTTTCAGGTACTTGGGATTCTAAGGACCCACGGATGGCGGCCTATCGACGGGCGGTTGATGTTGTTGCAGGTTATTTCAAAGGGTATCAGGTGGATCATATTGATCGTCGGCGGAATGAGGTGGCTGATGCATTATTACGACTCGGATCTCAGCGTAAGCCGGTGCCGCCTAATGTTTTTCTTGACGTGTTATATCATCCAACTGTCAAGATGCCTTCTGAGGAGGATGTGGCAATTCCTGACCCGGAGGCGGCTCTAGTGGCGGCTCTACATGTTATTCCGGATTGGACTACTCCTTATTTAGCGTACTTGCGCGGCGAGTTGCCGGATGATGAGAGCCGGGCTCGGGAGATCATCCGCCGTTCTAAGTCCATGACAATTATCAACGATGAGTTACACAAATGCAGTGTGACAGGTGTCTTGCAACGCTGTGTGTCACCAGAAGAGGGCCAGCAGATCTTAAATGAAATTCATGCTGGCGACTGTGGACATCATGCCGGGTCAAGACCTTTAGTGGCTAAAGCTTTTCGGCATGGATTTTTCTGGTTGACGGCTCACAAGGATGCAGAGGATCTGGTTCGTAAGTGTGACGCTTGTTAGAAATTTGGCCGACGTGCTCATGTTCCGGCTCAAGAGTTGAGGATGATACCTATCACTTGGCCGTTTGCGGTCTGGGGGCTTGATATGGTAGGACCCTTCAAGAGGTCCAAAGATAAGAAAATGCACCTCTTGGTGGCGGTTGATAAGTTTACCAAGTGGGTTGAGGCTGAGCCAGTAAGCAAGTGTGATGCAGCTACAACGGTTGAGTTTGTCAAGAAATTGATCTATCGTTTTGGCTATCCACACAGTATTATCACTGATAATGGTACAAATTTGTCCAAGGGGGCTATGAAGGTGTTCTGTGAGAAGGAGCATATCCGGCTTGATGTTTCAGCCGTGGCACATCCACAGTCCAATGGCCAGGCTGAGCGGGCTAATCAGGAAATCCTGCGAGGGGTTAAACCCTGGCTCATGGTCCCTTTGAAACGGACAGCCGGGTGTTGGGTTGACGAGTTGCCTTCCGTCTTATGGAGCATCCGGACTACACCTAACAGGTCTACAGGTTTTACACCTTTTTTCATGGTCTACGGGGCTGAGGCGGTTCTACCCAGTGACATCTGGCATGATTCACCAAGGGTGGCGGCTTATGTTGAGACGGACAATGAGCTGGCACGTCAAGATGCGTTAGATGCCTTGGATGAAGCACGAGAGTTAGCAGCGACCAGATCAACAATTTACCAGCAAGACCTGCGACGCTATTATAGCCGCAGGGTGAAGACCCGGACGTTCCAGGAAGGTGACCTGGTGCTCCGGCTTATTCAAGACCAAACTGGGATGCATAAACTCTCTCCGCCGTGGGAAGGGCCCTTTGTGGTTAGCAGAAACCTTAACAACGGGTCATACTATCTCATTGATATTCGTGATGAGTCGGACACGGCGGGTCAGGAGACTTTACGACCATGGAACGTGGCACACTTGCGGCCATACTATACTTAAGAGATGATGCATATCCATTATCATTATGCATATCATAGAGTAGTACTACTACCAAAGATTGGAGACCCGACTATTATGGGTATTTTTATGATCTCAGGATGAAATTCTTCACTACCAGCAAATTTGCTGTTCCTGTGGTTCTTTGACCCGCCAAGGTCTTGCCGGTTAATCTCCTTTGGAGACCCTAAACCAATTAAAGTGACCTGTTAAAAGTATTCCAGTCAATCTCGCTTTAGAGACCCTGAGCCGGTTCACAGAGTTGACGGCCAATCTCGCTTTAGAGACCCTGAACTGATGTGAATACAATAAGTTCTTCTCAGTCAATCTCGCTTTAGAGACCCTGAGCCAGTTCACAGAGTTGACGGCCAATCTCTCCTTAGAGACCCTGAACTGATGTTACTCTTACCAGCCAATCTCGCTTTAGAGACCCTGAGCCGGTTCACAAAGTGGACGGCCAATCTCGCTTTAGAGACCCTGAACTGTTGTAAGTTAAAAGTTAAGCTCTTATCAGTCAATCTCGCCTTAGAGACCCTGAGCCGGCTCACAGAGTTGACGGCCAATCTCGCTTTAGAGACCCTGAACTGGTATGATGCGCAATTGGCTTTATGCCTAGTTTGAGTACATTAAGCGTTGTTGTTGATGGAGGCTTCCTACCTTTGGTATAGCTTAAAAAATTCCCTTAAGGCAACAACGTGTACATCAAATTCCAGTTCTTTATCAACTGCGGCCATCGAAGGGGGCTTCTTACCGACGGGTATCGCTTATCTCACCCTAATGGTCGGCTTTATGCCACTTCCGGTTACTTATTAACCACGGTTGTCGAAGGGGGCTTCTTACCGACGGGTTCGCTTATCTCACCCTAACAACCGGCGTTTACGCCAAAAATAGTTGCGGAAGGAGGCTTCTTGCCCTCGGGTATAGCTTACATAAGCCCTTCACGCAGCCGGCTAGTACAATTACTAGTCGCGGCTGTCGAATTGATGCTTCTTACCATAAGGTATAGCTTACATAATACCATCGGCAGCTGGCCCTATTCAACATTGGCTGATTGGAGGAGGCTTCTTGCCTTCGGGTATAGCTTACATCACCCTCCAACAGCAGGCTTTCTTGAGCTGCGGTTGTCAGTAGAGGCTTCTTACCTTTGGTATAGCTTACATAAACCTATTGACAACCGGTGTTGGAATACAATGGATAAAGTATTTGCTGTTAAAAGGAGGTTTTTTACCATCATGGTATAGTTTACATCACCCCTCTTGCAGCCGGCTGTAGGCCGCTTTACAGTTTTCAACAGTCGTCGTTGTCACATAGAGGCTTCCTACCGTCAGGTATAGCTTACTTTACCTTATGGCAGCCGGCTCTTCCATGGCATCTCATTATAAGAAAAGGGAAGTCATGCTGCTCCGGTTGATGGAGTAAATTTCCCGGGTCTAATAACTTCGGGTGAAGGACAGACGTCTCGGACAAATTACGCATTGGTTTATCAACAGCCGCGTTTGTTCATGGAGGCTATTTTCCAACAGAGGTATTATCCGGCTCTAAAAGGAGTTTTGAAGACTTCCAAGTGCCTCTCATGAATCATTAGCAGATTTATCAAAGATGGAAGCAAAGAGCTGAGAAAGATGACTGCCAGTACTATAAAGTAAACCGCCGGCAAGTGCAATCAGATGTTAAAAGGCTGTTACAAAAGATGTTCTCAGAGGGAACAAATGATGTTTCTGATGAAGTTTCAAAACACCATGGGCGGATGATTACAAGAGCCAATACTTGCTCTGACTATTACAAGGTTCGGTCACTCGGCCGGCTCATCCTGCTCCGGATCTTCCGCGGTTCGGATCTGAAGATTGCCGAGTTCCCAATTGCAGTTAGAGATGGCAGCAAATGACCCTTCAAAGAAAGGCACGACGTTAAGCTCACCAGGGAAGAGATCTTTGCTTCGGGCGGGTGTTAGGTCTTTACACTCGTAAAGAGGCCCGCGGATCCGTTTATCTTCCTGGTCGTATGCTGCTTGGTAGTTCTTCAAGTCACCCTCCGCCTCATCAGCCATTACAGACACTAGATAGCGAGAGTCCTTGACGACTTTGAAATAGTCTTCGTCGGAGATTTCTGAGCCATCCACCTTCTTCGAAGGATATCCACCCATCATCTCATCTGGTGTGAGATCCGGCGCGAAGGCCATGGCCCGGCTCAAGCCCGCGACGGCTCCAGAGCGGAAAGCCGACTTCTTCAGCTCTTGGATTTGCTTGGGCACCGTCGAGAACAGCTCTAGTACCCCTTTCAGGGCCTTGGGAATCTTCTCCTTATACTGTATGCTTTTGATGGTGAACATTGCTCCACAATATAGCTGCTCTGTGAAGGTATATACGACTTTCAGCGACAGGATGCTGTCGTCTGCAAGTTGCCGGCTCAGACAAGATACATTAGCCGGAAGAGACATGTCAGTCGTCAGTTGTTTCATAAAATATATTAAGTAAGGAGTACAGGAACGATTGACTTACCAAATAAGGCGGCAGACATCTTAGCGATGTGCCTTTTGAGCCCTTGGAGCTCCTCAGCAACGGCAATGAGCCACTGATCGGCATCATCTGCCCGTTTAATCAGTGCAGCTTTCTCCGACTCAGCCGTTTCTTTCAATGTTGTTAGCTCGACGGTGATCTTGGCTACTTCTTCCGCTAAGAGCCGGCATCTCTCGTCAGCAAGGCTTCGTGCTTCCTGTTGAGCTGCCAAGTTGATTTTGAGATCCGCCAGCTGAGAGCCGGCTGTGTTAAGAGCGTCCTGTGCATATCAAAGGCAAAGTATAAGCTATTGCAACAACAAGAGTATTCATATGCATAAGGGTTCACAGTTCAAGTTCTACAAGTCTCAAACAGATTGCAAGCAATATATTTGACACTTGGGGGCTAATGTATATTTGATCTGTTTACATCTACAGTTCCGACTCATCTTCCTAGAAATTGACCCGGAACTTGGGGGCTACACTATGGTTCTTTTTCTAATCTCGAAAGTTCCGGTTCAAATAAATCTGAGCCGGCCCTTAGGGGCTACAGTTGGCAGTATACAAGTGTTGACAGTATTTAAAGCAGAAGTATTTTCTACATAACCTTCGAAAGAAGACCCGAATTCAACTCTATGTTAGGTGAAATCCGGCCCTTGGGGGCTGGGGAAGGTTATGGCTGAAGAAAGGTAACATACCTCATATTTTGCCTTCATCGTGCTGACCAGCCGGAGTTCCAAGTCTCGGTTGGTGTTGACCCGGTTCATGTAGCCGGAGTGGAGTTCTTCGGCTGTCATTTTGTTGTACGACGAGTCAAACTCAAGTTTCCGCGAAGCTTCAGACGGTTCCGTACGCCAGGTTAAGACATGCGCTGGTGAAGGAGGTTTTTGAGCAGACCCGGTGATGATAACATCCGGAGTCGCCGGGGTCCTGGCGGGTGTAACCGGCCTTGAAGGAGCAGCTGGGGAGTTCTCCTTTGTGACGTCATCTGCCGCTGGCTCAGTAGAAGCCGCTGGTCGAGTTTCTTCTTCTGCTGGAGTTTCCTCCGGCTGTTCAATATCCGGTTGAGCCGGGGCCGGCTGTTCAGGCTCTTGATTGTCAACGACAAGGCTGGAGGAAGGTTGATGGGTCTTGCGGCGTTTCTCCTGAGCACTACAAAGTAAAGGGTTAGCATTTAAAGGGGATTGGTAACTCATCAAAGACATCCGGATATTTTAACACTTACAGAGGATTAATCTTTGGTGGAGGTATGACTGAGGCTGAAGAGTCGCCCGATGAGGGTGTTTTCTGAAAAATCAAGACATGGAAATGATAAGACATTCGGACATGAAGAGAAACGAAAAAGGGAAGTACGGATATTAACCTCTGCAGGCCGCTTCTTAGGAGCTGGCGAATTTGGTAGTCCCGGTGCAAGCTCTGTAGAGCCGGCGCTCCGGGTCTGACGTCGTTCAGTTTGCTGTTTTTGAAAGGAAATTAGGAGCCGGATGAGCGAGAGGGTGAGATAGAGGAAACTTTCTAACAACCCGTCGCGGCTTTCGGAAGAAATATTCTGAGTCGGAATACATGCAAGTTACCTCAGGAGCGTTGGCGTGACTGGTTTCTACTTCGTCCTGTGAGACACGGAAAGATATTATTAAAGAGCCGGCAAGACAAAAAGTCAAGTAATTAAAGTTCAAGGATCTTATCTCCGACTCTGAAGAAGTCAGGTGTTTGAACCAGTTCTCTTGAGGAGCTTCCTTCTTTGGTTTCTTGGTGGCGACTTTCTTCTTGGTTGTCTTCGGAAGAGGAACGTATTCCTTCTTCCAGAAGTCGGAGTCAGCCTGTACAAATTGAGCCGGAGGAAGAATATCAAGCTTTGAAAAGGAGTATATAAATATACAACAGGCAGAGGAAAGATAAAATACTTACAAGAGGCGCCGGGTTGGTCGCGTAGAAGGGCGCTAGGCCGATGGTGCTGCGTGAGCCAGAGGTCTCGTGCACAAGACTTCGGACGGTCATACAAATGTCATCTTCAGGCAAAGTGGTGGCGTTGAAGCATAGTTCGCTATCGTAAAATCCTGGATATTCATACATGAGCCGGTTACGGCGGCTCATAGGCATGATCCGCCATTGTACCCATCAGCGGATAAGGTCCGTTCCAATAAGGCCATTGGCCAGGAGAGCCTTCACTCTAGCATGGGGCTTCTCATATCTAGCACGATCGGCAGCTGAGAGCCGGTCGGGCAGTGAAGTGTCGGTTGAGAGCCGGGAAGGACGATAACCCGGCAGACGATGTTCCGAGTCCGGAGACGTGTCTTTGCAATAGAACCATGTCTTGTTCCAATCCTTCGGCTGGCTGGGCATTTGAATAGCCGGAAAGGTGATACCCCTTCGGCGCTGGATGGTGATTCCCCCGAGTTCTAGACTTGGCCCGCTCTTGTATTCTGTCTGCCGGTTGGTGTAGAAGAACTCACGGAAGAATCCGACTGATGGTCTGGATTGAAGATATGCCTCACAGAGGATATGGAAATGGCAAATGTTGGACACTGAATTTGGTGCCAGGTCTTGGGGATGCAGCTTGTACAGACGGAGAATGTCACGGAAAAACTTTGACCCGGGTGGCACGAATCCCCGCTCGATGTGATCCGTAAAGACTATGACCTCCCCTTTCTTCGGTGCGGGGCGGGTCTCATCACCCGGAACCCGCCAGTTGATCACTTCCTTTGGAGGAAGGGTGCCAGCGGCTACGAGGTCAGACAGGTATTCTTTGGTCACGCAAGAGCCGACCCAATTGCAGGAATTGGTGGCGCGTGTCATATTGGTGGCTTAAAAGTACTGTGCAAAAAGAAAATGGTGACTAGTCAAACAAGAGCATATAGCTACAACAGCTTACAAATTACAGGGTTCTAAAAGATTAAGCCTTGAAAGGCCCGGCTGATAAAGAGCCGGAGGGAGTCTAGCGGCTCACTACGGACAGAAGAGCCGGAAGTCAGTCAAGACCCGGGCAAACAGGTTTCACAAATCGATACTAAAGTTTTGGATCTATCGAAGCGGAAAAGGGAGTTCTACGTCAACCTAAGGCAAGAACAGTGAAGGTGAAAAACGACCTACAGCCCTAACTGACCGCACATTGCACACGGGCAGGCCATGTACGGTGGCGGCGATGACAATGCAGCCTAAAAGGATGCGTGGCGGGCCCCGAGACTTGGCCGTGCGGCCGTGCCGGAGAATGAAACACGCGGCGGAGGTCCGCCGGCAGAAACCCTATTTGCTACCGATCTAAAGCTACGGGAAGAGGTACTTACCGGAGGTGGAGACGGAGGCGGGCGAGATTCTGGCGCAAACAGGTTGATGCAGCGGCCAAATGTCGATGACGGACGAGCGGTGGCGCCGGAGCGGAGCGGAACGAGGTCGGGCGATGGACGGCAGCAGGAAGAAGAAGAAGGGGCGCACGAGCGGGAATAAATCGTTTTTGACCCGTACGGGTCCTATTTAACAGGAGAACGGTGCGGAATCCCAGGCGTCAACACCGGTCTTGCCGAAACGGACGCCTCGATTCTCGGTAAGTGGTTAAAGGCGAGAGATTTGGTGATACGTTAGCGTATCTGTGATGTCACGCCGGGTCATTCCGTGGCGACTCTCAGATGATTGCAAGAGAAGGATGAAATGAGCTGGCTCAATTCAACCTGGGGCCTAATGTTGGGGATATAACCCCGTGGTATGACCTGGCTGGAAGGCTTCGGTTGTTAAATGTTGATTATGAGCCGGCCCACGAAGACATGTGTCAACTGAAGGCCCAAGAAGATTGGCGGTTCTTGGTGTGGGTTGGACGGCGGAGACCCGGATGTGTAAGACCTTCCAAAGGATGACTTGGCTAGTAAGATAGAGATAGATTCGGAGATGTAAACATGATCCGACTGTACAATTGTAAGACCCGACGGTTCTGACCTCTTATATAAAGGCAGAGTCGGGGCGGCTTAGAGGTAGGTGATCGAAAACTAGGTCAAGCTTCTAGCCCCTTGTAATCGATACAACAAGCAATAACAACACAAGCAGGACGTAGGCTTTTACCTCGACTTGAGGGGCCGAACCTAGGTAAACTCGTGTCCTTCGTCTGGATCAACCCCTTTGAGTCCACTACCATGGCGATGGCTCCGAACTCAAGTCTGGTAACCCGGACATCTACCGTGACAAAACCACGACAGATATCTAATACCCAGGCACTACAACGAGAGCTAGTAAGGTACACATCAACAACATGTATATCATATATACCTTGTTTGTTTGTGGCCGCCTTCTTGTCAGCCAGATACTTGGGGCAGTTCTGCTTCCAGTGACCAGTTCCCTTGCAATGAAAGCACTGAGTTTCTGGCTTGGGTCCAACCTTGGGTTTCTTCACGGGAGGAGCAACTGCTTTGCCACCCTTCTTGGAGTTACCCTTCTTGCCCTTGCCATTATTCTTGAAAGTAGTGGTTTTATTGACCATCAATACTTGATGTTCTTTCTGGATTTCGAACTCAGCGACTTTTAGCATCGCAAACAGCTCGGCGACTGACTTGTTCATCCCGTGCATGTTATAGTTCAACATGAAGCTCTTGTAGCTTGGTGGAAATGATTGAAGAACTATGTCAGTGATCGCCTCTGGCGGAAGGGGCATCCCTAACTCCGCCAGACGGGTCGAATACCCAGACATTCTGAGTATATGTTCACTGATAGACCCGTTCTCCTCCATTTTGTAAGCATAGAACTTATCGAAGGTCTCATACCTCTCGATCCGGGCATTCTTCTTAAAGATAAACTCCAACTCCTGGAACATCTCATATGTTGCATGACGTTCAAAACGTCTTTGAAGTCCCGGTTCTAAGCCATACAATATTACACACTGAACTAATCTCAGAACGTGTCTCCCAAGTGTTCTTAACGTCTTCGGTTGACATGTCTACGGGTTGGTTATCAAGCGGTGCATCAAGGACATATGCCATCTGGGTATATCCCCGACATTAGCCCCTAGTTTAGTTTGGATTCATCGATGCTAAATTCCATCTAGAAAATGTTGGAATCTTGAATCGAAGATCAAATTATGAGCCGGCCATTCTATGCCCTTGATCTATTGAACTCATTATCCGGGTCAATGCTACGCCATGTCACTTCCCCCTTGTTAAGATTTAGAGCTTTCCAACAAATACTTTCATGACGTCGTCTTGTTGACCGTTTCCGTCCAAAGCCATCATGGAAAATATTTTTGTAAACAACACCAAATCTGGCCTGGCATGAAAATCCAGGCGCAATCTCAATCACAAATTCCCCATGCCCGTTTTGCTTCTCGTGGCACCACTTCGCATTTCACCCTGCCTTATAAATAGGTTAGCTGGACCCCATGTCCTATTTCCACTCTTCTTCTTCATCGCACCCCTTATTCATAGCCAGAACTCGAGGACTATGACGAAGCTTTTGATACGCACCGCCCGCATCATCAGACTCCTTTTGCTGTTGCCGGAGGAGACGCAATCTGTGACATCCCAAGTGATGTCCCTTCCTTTTATGGCTTGTAACCAGATGTATGAACCTTATGTCATGTCTTATGAGTGGAGTTGCACCTTGATCCTTATGTGTTGGTGGCATTCTTGCATCTTCATCATCATCATCATCATCATCATCATCATCATTTCATCATGCATCTCTGTTTCTTCTTGCTTGTCATTTGCTTGTTGTGTCTTGTGTTGGTTGTGGTGTGAATGTCATGAGTGTTGATGTGATTGTTGTGTGGTGTGGGAGTATAGGATGGGTCCTTCTTCTCTTCTTCTTGTTCTCTTCTCTTATCTTGCAAAACCCCTCTTATATGCTTCTAAAACCCTATGTGTTTTATGGTCAGATCTAAGTGTTGTTAAAAATCTTTAAAAATGTTCATGAGGGGGCCCTATTAATCTTATGAAATATTGGGGGTGTAGTTCTTGATATTTGCATGTGATTTAATTTTGTAATCTAATAAAAATAGGGTTGTTAATCATTTTATAAATAAAATAAGTTGCTACAAAAACCTTTCAAGTATTTTATTTAATAGGGGCATAATGTCTTCTTCTCTAAATAATTTGGTTAGGTCAAAAACCCTTTTTCTATTTTCCAGAAGATTTTGTTTGTGGCTGTTTTGGTTTTTAAAGAAAAACAAAGGCTAGTGATTATTCTTGTGAACGAGAGAGAGAGTCAGGGAGCTGGCCCGCTTGGCCCATAGCGCCAGTGACGGTCACCTGCTCCGTTCCCCTCTCCGTCAGAGAGGTTTAGTGACAGGGCAGCGTCGCCGTCGCCTTTCCGTCGGCCGTCGTCGTTAGCCGCGCGTATTTAAGCCTCCCTCGGCATGCATGCCGCTTCCCCCTAGGGTTCCTCTTCCTCCTAGCGCCACCGCCGCTCCCCTTCCCCCTCTCGTCCTCCTCCTATATTCTCCCTCCCGCAGGTAAGTTTCGGGTTTAGAGAGAGATTCGGAGAGCTGCTCGTCGCCGTCGCCGCCTCCGGCGACCTGCTCGCCGCCATCCAAGATGGTGGGGCGGTTCCTGGTGCTGTCGCCGTTTCATTCTCGGGGCTAGGGAGGACCTAGCTCCCCCGCAGCGATGCCCTGCTGTCGCCGTCAACCGCAGCAGAGCTCTGTCGCCGCCATCTTCTTCCCCTGCGTCCCCTTCGTCGCGTCCCCGAGCTCTTCGTCCCCTCCGTCGAGCCCCTGTCGCCGTCGTCTCCCCTCGGTGAGCAGCCCGTCCTCGCGGTCCCTTCCTGTCGCCGGTATTCATCTCTATGTTGCCGTGGCCGTTGTCTGGCGCCGCCGTTGCCTGTGTCGCCGCCGGTAGATAGGAGAGCACCTACTGTTCGTGTTCCTCCCCCTCGTTGCAAGACAAGCTCGGGAATGGAACCACTGGTCCTGTGCGCGCATGTAGGTGTAACTGGGATCGCCAGAGATGGCCTCTGTCGCCGGAATTTCACCGCCGATCCCCCCTGTCGCCGTGCCCCTGTCAAGTTCAGTTTCGTCAGAGTATAGAGTGTGTGTGTGTATTAGATCGCTAGCTCCCTCCCTCTAGTGTCGATCGGGTTTGTAGCATAGTGGTGGCTGGTTCGATCTGTGCCAGGGAGGTCCGGGGTTCGACCCCCTCTTCCCCCCTTTTTTTTCTGGTTATTTTCTTTTTCTGTTTTTTTTGTTTTCTTTTCCCTTTTGTTTTCTTTCTTTTGCTGCAGAGTATATATGTGCATGTGTGTGCCCTAGGGTGAGTTAGAGTGTAGTGTGTGTTGTGTGAGAGGATGTGTGTGTGTAAGTTTGCACACACACTTGAGGTTATAGTGTGTGTAGGTATGTGTCTTTTGTATGTATGTATGTATTTTGTGATGCACTTGTGTGTATGTGTGTGAGGTGTAGAGAGTATGTGTGTGTATATGCACCTATGTGCATATACCCACATGCATGGTTGTGTGTGTAGTGTGTGTGTGCCAAGTGCACCTACATACTTGAGTGTGTGTGTTGGTGTGTGTATGCCCTATGTGCATACACACACATGGTTGCTTGTGTAGGTGTGTGTATTAATACACCTAGTGCATATATATACACTTGTGAGTGTGGTGTAGTTTTGAGTGTGTGTGTGTGCATGGTTGCACATACATTTGCACTTGTGTGTGTGTGTGTGTATGCACCATGTGCATACACACCCTTGCTTGTGGATATGGGTGGATGTATGAGAGTGAGTGTATGTGTGTTAGAAACTAGAGTGTATGTGTGGAAATGCTTGTGTGTGCATGTGTTCTTATGATAAGAGTGCATGAGTAGAATCCATGTGTAGGTTTCTCCCTATTTGATCACATGGGCTTGTTACCTCTCTAGCTAGTTTCACCTGGTTTCTTGTTGCCATGCCATGCTAACATGTCCCTAGGTTGTTATTTGTGCATTTCCAACTTGTATGCATAGGTCCCATGTCATTTCTTTAGCTTTTCATCAAGTAACTTAAGTGTCATAAGTCATACATGGGAGTAAGGGTCAAATTTCGATCTAGCTTTTCTCCCTCATGTTCCATGAAAGCATATAGGTATGAGTAATGATTTTGGGGTGTTTTCAACCCCTCTATGCACCTGTGAAGTCAGATTTGACTTTGGGGCAACTTGATAAAAGTGCATCTTTATGCTGTGGTGCCCTTTTGTCTTTTTCATATGAATTAATCTGTGCATGCTTTGGGGTAGTTGTCAACATGAGTTTGATAGTCAAAGTTGTGGTGAACATCACAGTATTTTTTTTATTCATGATAAGTTTCCAGATCAGTGGGAACCATGCTGTTTAGTTGCCTACTTTCTGTTTCTGTCCAGCTAGTCTGAAAATGGCTAAGTCTGGAGATTCTGCTGTTATAAAGTTGCTGTGTAGAGTGGCTTGTAGTTAGTGCTTTGGTTGGAATATGCTCATGCTCAGTGTTAGTTATTTTAATTATATGTTATCATATTCCATCATGTAAATTTTCATGCCATTTGGATCTTCCTAGAATATTTAACCACTGCTGTTAACTTGCTACTTTATTAACCCAGATTCCAGAAAACTGGAATTTTCACCAAGTCCTTAAAAATCTGCTTCTTCATGCCTACTTGCCAGCTCCATGCATAGTGATGTGTTGCTCTTTTGTTGATTGTATAGTTGAATGAATTTATGTGGGTGTTGAGTAGAACCTGTTCATATCTTGTTTGTGGCTGTAGAGTTCCTGTAGCAATAGTTGTGAGCTTTTCAAAATGCTATGTTGCTGTTTGTGGCAGACTTGAGTGAAATATTGTTTTGTGTGTTGTGGGAGCTATACTCCATGGAATTAATTGATTATTGAGCCTAATATGAGTGATTTTTCACCACCTGTCCAGTGGCTACCTTGGTATGCCAAGATTTAGTCCAGATCTTTGATGATCTTGTGTTTTGCCTCCGTTTCTTGTCGTGAGCGTATCTCGAGAACCGTAGCTCCGTTTCTCGCGATCTTTATGTGCATTTCCATCAATTTTTCATGATTCATACATATTTTCCATGTTCATGCATGTCTAAATAACTTAACATGGGGTTCTGTCCAGATTCATTAATCCACCACCTTGCATGTGAAACTTGACTAGAATTGGATTGCCATGTTAAAACTCATTAAAATGATCATGCATCATTTTGTTTGTGCATTGTACCTTGTTTGGTTATTTATTTGCTGTTTCTCTTGGGTATACGCGAGTGTCGAATCTGAGTTCGAGGAACCTGGAGAGTACCACTACGAGGATCCCGCTACTTGTTCCGCTAAAGAACCAACAGGCAAGATGATCGTACCCGGATCCCAATACTATCTTTGCTTGCTAGTTTCTCGTTCTTATCATTACAATTGTGCTACCTACCTCATGATATCAGCCCCCATGTTACCATGACAGCCTCTAACCTTCACATCCCAGCAAACTGTTGATTGGCTAAGTTACCGCTACTCAGCCCCTCTTATAGCGTTCTTAGTTGCAGGTTGTTCCATGTGATAACATGGATTGTATATCGCAATAAATTCTGCTATTTAAATCAATGCACCTATATATCTGGTATTGGTGGAAGGCTTGGCCTTTTGCTAAGTGTTTTGTTCCGCTCGTACCGCCACTAGATTCTTGTTACCGGTGTTATGTTTTCCATATTTTGCGCTCCTAACACGCTTGGGATTGTTATGGGGACCCCCTTGTTTGTTCGGTTGAGATTAAAACTTGTCCGCCAAGACCCAACATTGGTACTATATTTGCTAATAACTTAATGAACCTGCATAGGGCTTTGCAACCCCGTGGATAATTTAATCAACCCCCGGGCCAGTGCTCCGCATGAGTGTTGGTCCAACCCTGTCAACCACCGGTGGCCACCAGGGGCAACTCTGTGTTTGGCCTATCGGAAGTTTGGACAATCCGTCGTGTCCTGAGACTGAGATACGCGGCTCTTATCGGGTTCGTCAACACGTCGGGAGGTCTTGCTGGATTTGTTTTACCTTTATCGAATGTCTTGCGTGTGGACTCTGACTTTCTTCGGGTTTACTCGAGGTGTTGGAAATCCTTTGGAATTACCGATGAAGATCACGAGACCCGTGGTCGAGGAATTTCCGCGGAGTGTGGTTATTTGTGATGGACTAGTTAGAGCACCCCTGCAGGGTTAAATCTTTCGAAAAGCCGTGCCCGCGGTTATGTGGGAACTTGGATATTTGTTTAACACCCGGTTCTAGTTAACTTGAAGTAAACTCTAACTAAAATACACCAACTGTGTGAGTAACTGTGACTGTCTCTGCTCGTGAACATGAACCGAGAGAGAACATGGTGGGGTTATGATTGACGTAAGCTGGTGTTCAGGATCTCTTAGAGATTATGTTAAAAAAATCGACCGATTATTGTAGACCACTCATTCTATATCTTGCTACGTAAGTTAGCCACCATACATGCTTAGAGCTGTTGCAACCTTAAACATCACCATGCCCAACCTAAAGTAATGATAGTCTTGGCACCCGGGTTACTTGATTGTTGAGTCCTTCGTGGCTCACAGTTTACTACAACAATCCAGGTACAGGTACAGATGACTGTGTTCAGGATGATCTTACGCAGCTGCAATGGGAATATGATGAAGAGAGAGGACGTATGTATGTGACATACCCCGACAAGTAGAGCACTTGGTCGTGATCCTAGCAGCTAGATGATATCATCGCATTGTCTTTTTCTCGTTTGTTTTTGTCCGTAGACGGACCCTGTCATAAACTTGATGTATTGACTTGTGTGAACTTGTAAGCTAGCATGTGGCGAGTGTAAGCCAATTCCCTATTCCTATCCTTTTCTGTATGTATGATGTGATGATATCGATCTTGCTAACGGCAAGATGCGCATCTATCCGATGCGAGGCCCTCGTGCCTTAATTGGATAGGCGCGCATCTTGGGCGTGACACAATCATCCTCATCTTCTTATTCAACGAGATCTAGTACTTCCTCTTCCTCCCTTAGGGTCTCGGTGTTCACGGATGTTCATCATTCATCTCACCTCAAATGACCACCATAGATCTGAGGTTTCCAAGTCCCTCTACTGACAGTTGGTTTAATCTGATTAGCGTGATTCATTTTTTCACGAAGTAGATCTAGCATACCTCTTGTATAGGGTCTTTGCAGAGCTTCTGTTTCGGTTCCTTCGTAGACTTAGAACATATTTAGCATCATTTCCATGTACATATTAGATCCGGATGATTCTCCATCTCCTACAGAAAGTTGTTTGTCCATAGGAGATTTTAGCCAAGTCCTCCCAAACATTTTACTACCCTTTTACTTTCTCGTATTAAGGCAAGCTTAGCTTTACTGCTTGTTTAGCCCGTTATTCCACCGGCTCAATGTACAACACCGTCTTATTGATTGATGGCCTAAGTCCATATTACGAACTTGAATACCGTCTTAATTTGAAGGAATCTCTTCGGTCATCCATACCTTTAGGCTTCAGTCGAAATTAGTGTCCTTGAAAACGCCAGAGATGCCGGCTTGCTTGAGTCGCCTTTGTTTATTTTGACCTTCATTCAAAACCAATCTTACTGCATTATAAACCGGGTTAAATCCTGATTCATCAAAGTTTCCCCCTTTTTGTGTTGTAGTTCAAACTAGAAAACGCTACAACGCCTCCCAAGACTAGCAAAGCATGTGGCTGGGTCAGGTCTCACAAGTCGGTACTCACCCTAGAGAACCTCGTAACCCAGGGCATGTTGCCGGCTCAAAATGAGATAAGTTGGCAAGCACCTGAAGAAGAACCGGCCCCACAACCCGGCGTGGTGGAAGTCATATGCTTTACTCATCATGTACAAAGGGGTTTCCGATCGCCCGGGTCTAAGCTCTATAGAGACTTCCTTGATTTATTCAAGCTTTGACCACAAGATATCGGCCCTAACTCAGTGACCAGCCTCTGCCAGTTTCAAGTACTATGCGAGGTCTATCTTCAGATCGAGCCGTCCTTGACTCTTTTCAGAGAGCTTTTCTATTTGAACCACCAAATAGAGACCAAGGACGGCCCTATCGTGGAACTTGGCGGCGTCTCTATACAGAAGAGGAAGAATACCCTAAGACCAAGTTGGCGAGTTATCCGAAAGGGTGGAACAAAACTTGGTTTTATCGTAAAAATACTGCCCCCAAAGTCTAGGCCCCATTGCCGGGTTTCAGACTAGACCGACTTCGCATCATCGAGTTTCCGGGTTGGCCATCTGATGAAGGGAGGAAACTGCTGGCCCCCGTAGTAGTAAGGTTGAAGGCCCTCAATGCCAATGGCCTCATCGGGATTGATCTGATTCGATGCTGGATAATCTAGGGGATTCAACCCGTTAGCGTGAGCGGTGATTTGATGTATAATTATTCTGGCAGGTCAAAAGATGTGCAGAGCTTCAACACCAAAAATCTGAGGGAGGCCACCATGAATAAGCCGACCAAAAAATTCTTTTCCCACTCCAAGAAAAAGTGTAAACTGACCGACTTGGCCCCATTCAACCTGAAGAACCCAGTCCCTCCAGTATGTACTGTGCAAACTTGAATATCAATTTCTCTTTTACTTTGATTTGAAGCTCCATGTTTATTAACCAACTTGTTTTTCTCCAGGCTAACTCCGACTTCTGGAAGGCTACTTCAAAAGCTGCCGCTCCTTCTTCAAGCCGGGTGAATGAGACGGCCCCATAGGCGGCTCAAGAGACGGCTCAAGATTCGTCTTCAAGAGCGGAGTCTGAGGTAGGACTTAAACTTACTTGGTCGTCCGTTTATTGAAATTTTTGACATGCCTTTTTATCAGGATGACTCGGAGTCTAGTGAAGCCGACGATGTTGAGGTAATTCCAATTTCCTCGAGTTCCACAGAAACGTTTATCCCAAGAATACCAAGGCAAGTCGTCCGGAAGGTTAAGTTTTCACATCCAGATGCTTACTTAGATCCCAATTTTATTTGAGAAGGCTCAGTTAGACGGTCAATGAAAATGTAAGACCCGAAGCAATTCAGACGACTTAGACCCCGATCGGTCGCATGCATCGCCGCCTCCTAGACCATGTATCGAGGTGTCACATAGTCCAACCACCTCTCGTCCTAGATATGGTCTCTTTAAGAAACCACTTACTCCTTCAACTCACTTTATCAGGAATCTCCTCCATCTTTGGGTGACTCAATAGGAACACAACTCCCTGCTTTCAACGTCAATCGCAGGTAAGTCTTGAACTTGTGTCGACTTGTGTATTTTAACTTTGAACTATATTTTTCCATAGTGTAATGCTTAACTTCTGGAAATCATAGGGCCAAAGCTATTTTGTCGAAGCTTGTTGCCGGGTCATCTTCAGGTGCTGCTGCTCAATATATTCTAAACCCTCCACCGGAGGAGAGAACCACACAGGTTGATCCTTCTAGAGAGGATGAGCCAGAAACTAGGGTTGAGCCGGCGATCGATGTTGATATGTCCTTACCGAACGAGCTAGTTTTTGCGAACACGCCAATGGAGATACAAGGCGTGTCAACAGAGCCGTCTTCGCGACCGCCAAGTCCATCTCATCCATCCAATCCAGGGACTTGTGTGAATGACACCATTCCGTTGGCTGCCGAGAATGTTCTAGAGGTTTCTATTGCCAAGGAGAGCTTCTAGGATCATTTTGTCTGCACCACCTTGGCCAAGGTTGTAACTAAGGATGATACGGTAATCTTGGACTAAGGGAAAGCCAAATTGGAACTCCCAAATCTATCTGCGCTTGAGGCTGAGGACGTTTTACCAACAGTATTTGGCCTGGCTCAATGAGAGCCGGGAAATTGAGATCAACTTAATCTATGCTCTGAAAGAAAAGTAGGAGGTAAAATTCTTGCTTAACTGTCTTGTCTTGTATAGTTTGTCTTCGCCCCCCAAGGGCCAGCTTAGTATGAAAATGGTAAGATGGCTCTTCAACATATTTATGCTAGAAGTATTTGTAGCCCCCAAGGATCGAATCATTATGATAATAATGACTTGGTACTTATGCTTGAGTAGAAAAAAGGTCAATGATCTAGCCCCAAGGGCCGACTTATCTCAGTGAGTCAGCCGGATCTTCTTTCATAAAAAGTAGATGTTCGTCTCGTAAGCTTGAAATCCCGTAGCCCTTAGGGTCCGGCTATTTTCTGTGAAATAGTGGGGTCTTTTGTATAGGTGAAAAATTGGCACATTAGCACCCAAGTGCAATGTAGATTGTTCACAACTGCACGGGACTTCCTTGATTTTTTTTGAAATGTCATAGCCACCAAGGGTCGAGTCGTCTTCTGTAGGAGGCTTGAGACTTTGTAGACATAGGTGTTGATAACATGTGTATGCTTGTGAGGGATATTTAGGTTATGCTGAAACTGCTACTGCAAAACTGCACAAACGTCTGAAACAAGAGAAGAAACTGAAATCTGAGGCTGAACTCGCGGTGAATCGTTTTGAAAACTCTGCGCGGCATACGAATGACCTTTTGGAGAAAACCAAGAAGATATTTGAGGAGGAAAAGGCCTCCCTCTTAAAACATGCTGAAAAGGTAGAGGGAAATCTTGGTCCCTCGAAGGAAAATTATTCCACTCTTGTGAAGCAAATCAATGAGATGCTAACTGTCATCTTTGGTAAGTACTCGCAACTCTTGTTCTTTGAATTTCCGGTTATTTTGATAAGGAGGCTCATTACCTTACTTGTATTTGTATGCAGGCCAAAAGGAACAGAGCCTTGTAATGCTGCCCATTGTGAAGTTGAAAGCAATATTCACTTACATGGAGCAACTATTCACCGGGTCTGTTTTTGTAGAGGAACGTCGCATGTGAAATAGAAAATATCCTACGCTTCACCAAGATCAATCTAGGAGATGAGCATATATGAGAGGAGAGATTGGATCCACATACCCTTGTAGATCGCTAAGCGGAAGCGTTAAAGAACGCGGTTGAAGTAGTCGTATGTCTTCGCAATCCAAATCGCAAGCCATCCCACGAACTCCCAATCAAGTGCCGAACAGACGTCACCTCCGCGTTCAGCACACATGCAGCTCGATGACAATACTAGCCTTCTTGATCCAGCAAGAGGGAGAAGAGAGGTAGATGGGTTCGCTGGCAGCACAACAGCATGGCGGTGGTGGTGGTGGAGTTGATCCGGCAGAGCTTCGCTAAGTGGCGCCGAATCAATCTACTAGAGGAGAGGCTATCAGAGAGGAAGGAAGGGCTGCATCGTGGCTTTAGGTGCGGCTGCCCTCCTCCCTCTCACATATATAGGGGGAGGGGTGGGGCGCCCAACCCCTAGGGTTTCCCCTTTGGGGCGGCAACCAAGGGTGAAGGCGCCCTAGGGTGGCTTGCCACCCAAGGCAAGGTGGTGCCAGCCGTAGGGTTGCCCCTCCCACTAACCCCCAGCTGCATGGGCCCTTGTGGGTAGTGCGGCCAGACCACCAGGGGCTGGTGCACCCTCTGTCACAACCCATGTGGCCCTTTGGGGTTGGTGGCCCCTTTCGGTGGACCCTCGGGACCCTTCCGGCACCCGCGATACATTACTGGTGACTCTCGAACTTTTCCCGGTGACCAACACGGAACATCCTATATACGAATCTTCACCTCCGGACCATTCTGAAGCTCCTCGTGATGTAGAGGTTCGACCGACACTCTCGGAGATACCTGTAGAGCACCTTTATAGTCACCCAGTTACGTTGCAACATTTGATACACACAAGGCACTCCTCTAGTGTCAGTGAGTTGCATGATCTTATGGTCATAGGAACAGATACTTGACCTGTAGAAAATTGTAGCAATAAACTGAGACGATCAAATGCTACGTTTATAGTTTGGGTCTTGTCCATCACACCATTCTCCTAATTATGTGATCCCATTATCAAATGACATCTTCATGTCAATGGCTAGGAAACCTTGACCATCTTTGATCAACAAGCTAGTCTACTAGGGGCAGACTAGGGACAAAGTGTTGTCTATTCATCCACACATGCAATGTTTTTTTAGTCAATACAATTATAGCATGGATAATAAAAAATTATCATGAAGAAAGAAATATAATAATAACCATTTTATTATTGCCTCTAGGGCATATTTCCAACAGTTTCCCACTTGCACTAGAGTCAATAATCTAGCTCACATCACTATGTGATTTACATTGTAATGAATCGAACACCCATACAGTTCTGGTGTCGATCATGTTTAGCCCTTAGAAGAGGTTTAGTCAACGGGTCTATAACATTCAAATCCGTGTGCACTTTGCAAATATTTATGTCCTCCTGCTTGATGTACTCGCGGATGGAATTGAAGCATTGCTTTATGTATCCGGCCCTCTTGTGAAACCTTGGTTCCTTGGCGAGGGCAATGGCACTAGTGTTATCACAGAACAAATCAAATGGATTCAGTGCACTAGGCACTACTCCAAGATCTGTCATGAACTCCTTCATCTAGACACCTTCCTTCGCTGCCTCCGAGGCTGCAATGTACTCCGCCTCACATGTATAATCAGCCACCACGCTCTGCTTGGAACTGCACTAGCTTACCATCCCCCATTGGAAATAAATATGTATCCGGTTTGCAACTTAGAGTCATCCGGATCAGTGTCAAAGCTTGCATCAATGTAACCCTTTACGACGAGCTCTTGATCTCCTCCATAAACGAGAAACATTTCCTTAGTCCTTTTCAGGTACTTAAGGATATTATTGACCGCTGTCTAGTGCTCCATTCCAGGATCACTTTGAAACCTTCCAGCCACACTTATGGCAAGGCCGACATCAGGTCTTGTGCACAACATCTCATACATGATAGAGCCTATGGCTGAAGCATAGGGGATGTCACTCATCTTCTCTCTATCTTCTACAGTCATTGGGCATTGAGTCTTACTCAACTTCCCACCTTGTAACACAAGCAAGAACCCCTTGTTGGACTGATCCATTTTGAACTTCTTCAAAACTTTATTAAGGTATGTGCTTTGTGAAAGTGCTATCAAGCGTCTTGATCTATCTCTATAGATCTTAATGCCTAATATGAAAGCAACTTCTCCTAGGTCCTTCATTGAAAAACTCTTGTTCAAATATTCCTTCACGCCTTCCAACATTTCTATATTGTTTCTAATCAGCACTATGTCATCCACATATAATATTAGAAACGCCATAGAGCTCCCACTCACTTTCTTGTAAATACAAGCTTCTCCATAAACTTGTATAAACCCAAACGCTTTGATCACCTCATCAAAGCGCTTATTCCAACTCCGAGATGCCTGCACCAGTCCATAAATGGATCGCTGGAGTTTGCAAACTTTGTCAGCATTCTCTGAATTGACAAAACTTTCTGGTTGCATCATATACAACTCTTCCTCAAGGAAACCGTTGAGGAACGCTGTTTTGACATCCATCTGCCAAATTTCATAGTCGAAATATGCAACTATTGCTAACATGATTCTGACAGACTTAAGCATCGCTACAGGTGAGAAGGTCTCATCATAGTCAACTCCTAGCTTTTGAAAAACCCTTTGCCACCAATCGAGCTTTATAGACGGTGACATTACCGTTCGCGTTTGTCTTCTTCTTAAAGATCCATTTGTTCTGAATGGCCTTTCGCCCTTCAGGTAATACTTCTAAAGTCCATACTTTGTTTTCATACATGGATCCCATCTCGGATTTCATGGCCTCTAACCATTTCTTGGAATCCGGGCCCATCATCGCTCCTCCATAGCTCGTAGGTTCATCGTTGTCTAACAACACGACCTCCAAGACAGGGTTGCCGTACCACTCAGGAGTAGTACGCGCCCTTGTCGACCTACGAGGTTCAATAGTAACTTGATCCGAAGTTTCATGATCATCATCATTAACTTCCTCTTCAACCGTTCTTGGCTCCACAGAAAACTCTTTCTATGTTGCAATACTCTCTGGTTGAAGTAAAGGTTCAATAACCTCATCAAGTTCTATTTTCCTTCCACTCAATTCTTTCGAGAGAAACTCTTTCTCAAGAAATGTTCCATTCTTAGCGACAAACACTTTGCCTTCAGATCTGAGATAGAAGGTATACCCAACTGTCTCTTTTGGGTATCCTATGAAGACGCATTTCTTCGCTTTGGGTTCCAGCTTTTTAGTTGAAGCCTTTTGACATAAGCATCACATCCCCAAACTTTAAGAAACGACAATTTTGGCTTCTTGACAAACCAATATTCATACGGCGTCGTCTCAACGGATTTTGATGGTGCCATATGAATGCAGCTATCTCTAATGCATAACCCGAGAACGATGGTGGCAAATCGGCAAGAGACATCATAGAACGCACCATATCTAATAAGGTTCGATTACGATGTTCGGATACACCATTACACTGTGGTGTTCTAGGCGGTGTCAATTGTGAAACAATTCCACACTGTCTTAAGTGACTGCCAAACTCATAACTCAGACATTCACCTCCTTGATCAGATCGCGGGAATTTAATTTTCTTGTTATGATGATTCTCAACTTCACTCTGAAATTGTTTGAACTTTTCAAATGTTTCAGACTTGTGTTTCACTAAGTAAATATACCCATATCTACTTAAGTCATCAGTGAAGGTGAGAAAATAATGATATCCACCACGCACTGCGACGTTCATTGGACCGTACACATCAGTATGTATGATTTCCAGTAAGTCACTTGCCTGTTCCATTGTTCCAGAGAACGACGTTTTAGTCATCTTGCCCATGAGTCATGGTTCACATGTGTCAAGTGATTCAAAATCAAGTGACTCCAAAAGTCCATCAGCATGGAGCTTATTCATGCATCTTACACCAATATGACCCAAACAACAGTGTCACAAGAAAGTGGTACTATCATCATCAACTCTACATCTTTTGGCATCAATGTTATGAACATGTGTATCATCACTATCAAGATTCAATATGAATAAACCCCTCACATTGGGTGCATGAACATAAAAGATATTACTCATATAAATATAACAACCATTATTCTCAGATTTAAATGAGTAACCGTCTCGCAATAAATAAGATCCAGATATAATGTTCATGCTTAACACAGACACTAAATAACAATTATTCAGGTTCATCACTAATCCCGATGGTAGTCAAAGAGCGAGCGTGCCGAAGGTGATCACATCAACCTTGGAACCATTTCCCACGCGCATGGTCACTTCATCCTTAGCCACCCTCTGTCTATTCCGTAGTTCCTGCTTTGA
Source organism: Hordeum marinum (assembly GCA_022496015.1). Taxonomy (NCBI): domain Eukaryota; kingdom Viridiplantae; phylum Streptophyta; class Magnoliopsida; order Poales; family Poaceae; genus Hordeum; species Hordeum marinum. Next base: position 157,521,064 of record CM039677.1, read on the forward strand.
GTTGCAAATGTGAGCAACCGAACCGATATCAAATACCCAGGCACTACAACGATAGCTAGTAAGGTACACATCAATAACATGTATATCATATATACCTTGTTTGTTGTTGGCCACCTTCTTGTCAGCCAGATACTTGGGGCAGTTCCGCTTCCAGTGACCAGTTCCCTTGCAATGAAAGCACTCAGTTTCTGGCTTGGGTCCAACCTTGGGTTTCTTCACGGGAGGAGCAACTACTTTGCCACCCTTCTTGGAGTTACCCTTCTTGCCCTTGCCATTATTCTTGAAAGTAGTGGTTTTATTGACGATCAACACTTGATGTTCTTTCTGGATTTCAAACTCAGCGACTTTCAGCATCGCAAACAGCTCGGCGACTGACTTGTTCATCCCGTGCATGTTATAGTTCAACATGAAGCTCTTGTAGCTTGGTGGAAATGATTGAAGAACTATGTCAGTGATCGCCTCTGTCGGAAGGGGCATCCCTAACTCCGCCAGACGGGTCGAATACCCAGACATTCTAAGTATATGTTCACTGATAGACCCATTGTCCTCCATTTTGTAAGCATAGAACTTATCGGAGGTCTCATACCTCTCGATCTGGGCATTCTTCTTAAAGATAAACTCCAACTCCTAGAACATCTCATATGCTCCATGACGTTCAAAACGTCTTTGAAGTCCCGGTTCTAAGCCATACAATATTACACACTAAACTATTGAGTAATCTCCAGAACGTGTCTCCCAAGTGTTCTTAACGTCTTCGGTTGACATGTCTACGGGTCGGTTATCAAGCGGTGCATCAAGGACATATGCCTTCTGGGAAGCCGTGAGGATAATCCTCAGATTACGGGCCCAACCCACAAAGTTACTTCCATCATCTTTCAACTTAGCTTTCTCTAGGAACACATTAAAATTTAGGGGTGCTACTGCGCGAGCCATTGATCTACAACATAAATAAGCAAAGGTTACTACGACTATTGTTCAAGATAATGAGTTTAGTTAATCAAATTACTAAATCTCCCACTCAAATTGACTTCCCTCGGGTCATCTGAGTGATACATGATCCATATTCACCAACTCAAGTCCGATCATCACGTGAGTTAAGATGGTTTCAATGGTGAACATCATGATGTTGATCATATCTACTATATGAGTCATGCTCGAACTTTCGGGCTCTTGTGTTCCGAGGCCAAGTCTGTACATGCTAGGCTCGTCAAGTTTAACCCGAGTGTTCTGCATGTGCAACACTGGCTTGCACCCGTTGTATGCGAACGTAGAGTCTATCACACGTGATCATCACGTGGTGTCTCGACACGACGAACTTTCGTAACGGTGCACACTTGGGGAGAACACAATTCATCTTGAAATTTAAGTGAGGGATCACCTTATAATGCTACCATCATTCTAAGCAAAAAAAGGTGCATAAAAGGATTAACATCACATGCAAATCATAAGTGACATGATATGGCCATGAACTTGTGCTTTTGATCTCCATCTCTCAAAGCACCGTCATGATCTCCAGCGTCACCAGCATAACACCATGATCCCCATCATCATGATCTCCATCATTTTGTCGCCATCGTGCTTGTCGCGCCCACCATGCTCATACTACTATTGCTACCACTTAGCGATAAAGTAAAGCATTACATAGCGCTTAAAAATTGACACGTAGGTCATACAATAATCAAAGACAAACCTATGGCTCCTGCCGGTTGCCGTACTCATCGACATGCAAGTCGTGATATTCTATACAACACATGATCATCTCATACATCACATATATCTCATCATTTAATTGGCCATATCAAATCACAACATACCCTGTAAAAACAAGTTAGACGTCCTCTAATTGTTGTTGCATGTTTTACGTGGCTGCTATGGGTATCTAGCAAGAACGATTCTTACCTACACAAAATCACAACGATGATATGAAGATTGCTTTTCAACCTTTACAAGTACCGCCTTAATCAAATCTGATCCAACTAAAGTGGGAGAGATAGACACCCGCCAGCCATCTTTATGCAACAAAGTCACATGCCAGTCGATGGAACACGGTCTCTCGTAAGCGTACGAGTAAAGTTGGTCCAAGCCGCTTCATCCCACAATACTGCTGAACCAAGAAAAGACTAAGGGAGGAAGGAATCTGAATATCAACACCCACAAACTCCTTTGTGTTCTACTCAAGATCTCATCTACGCATAGACCTAGCTCATGATGCCACTGTAGAGGAACGTTGCATGGTAAACAAAAAATTTCCTATGCTTCACCAAGATCAATATAGTAGATGAGCATCTATGAGCGGAGAGATTGGATCCACATACCCTTGTAGATCGCTAAGCGTAAGCGTTAAAGAACGTGGTTGAAGTAGTTGTACGTCTCCGTGATCCAAATCGCAAGCCGTCCCACGAACTCCCGATCAAGTGCCGACCGGATGGCACCTCCGCATTCAGCACACGTGCAGCTCGATGACGATCTCCGCCTTCTTGATCCAGCAAGAGGGAGTGAAGAGGTAGATGGGTTCGCCGGCAGCACGATGGTGTGGCAGCGGCGATGGTGGAGTTGATCCGATAGAGCTTCGCTAAGCGGCGCCGAATCAATCTACTAGAGGAGAGGCTATCAGAGAGTGAGGAAGGGGGCGCCCAAACCCTAGGGTTTCCCCCTTGGGGAGGTGGCCAAGGGTGGAGGTGCCCTAGGGTGGCTTGCCACCCAAGGCAAGGTGGCGCCAGCCCTAGGGTTGGCCCTCCCACCAATCCCCAGCCACATGGGCCCTTGTGGGAGGTGCGGACAGCCCACGAGGGGCTGGTGCGCCCTCTCTCATAGCCCATGTGAGGGATCACTAGAAGAGTGTCTAGAGGGAGGGGGGAATAAACTACTAGCAGAAATTTAAAACCTAACCTTTTCCCAAGTTAATTGGTTGGCAGATTTTAACAGTTTTAGCAAAGCTAGCAAGTCTAACAGCTCTACACATGCATGTCAATAAATATGGTAGCGGAAAGTAAAGACATTGCATATGAAGTAAAGAGTTGAGATAGGTAGATCAAACGCAGTTGAAGACACGATGATTTTTCTCGTGGTTCCGATAGGTGGCGCTATCGTACATCCACATTTATGGAGTCTTCAACCCACGGAGGGTAACAGTCGCAAGAGTCCACGGAGGGCTCCATCCAAACGGGTCCATGAAGTAGAAACCTTGACTATTCCATACGGCTTCCGTCCACGAAGGACTAGCCTCACTATGGGGTAGATCTTCATGAAGTAGGCGATCTCCTTGCCCTTACAAACTTCTTGGTTCACTCCACAACACGAAGTAGGAGGCTCCCAAGCGACACCTAACCAATCTAGGAGGCACCACCCTCCAAAAGGTAATAGGCTCGGTAATGATGATGAACTCCTTGCTCTTGTGCTTCAAGATGATAGACTCCTCAACACACAATCTCTCTCTCACGGGTTTGGCTTGGTAGAAGAGATAGGATTGGTGGAAAGCAACTTGGGGAGGCTAGAAATTAAGATCCATATGATTGGAGTGGAAGATCTTTACCTCAACACAAGGGTAGGTGGTTCTCTCTCAGAAAATTTCATATGATAGGTATGGAATAATTCCGAGTGCTTCTATTTCGAGTGAGTGGTGGTGAAGGGGTATATATAGGCATCCCCAAAAATCCAACCATTACACACAAAATGACCAACTCGGTGACACCTATGTGTTAATCTCGGTGGTACCGAAGTGACCAAAAGGTGGCAACTTTTGAATCTCGGAGGGACCGATATACAATTCTCGGTTGCACCGATAAGGTGACCAACGGTCAGATTTCCAATCTCGGTGACGCCGATACAACATTCTCGGTTGAACCAAAAATGTGAATTTGCGTAACAGAAAGTTGGCAACCTAAACTCGGTGGCACCGGTATGGAATCGGTTGCACCAAAGTGGCTAGGGTTTGGCAGAGTCTGTCTAGGTACTGGAATCGGTGGCACCGAAGTGGGATAGTTGGTTGCACCGATTTTGAGTGTTGGGTATAGAAAAGACTTTGGTGGGAGAGTTTTGTGGGTGTTTTTGGTAACTATCACTTGTGCACGTTTGAGCATATTGTTCATCAACAAAACCTTACCCCCTTTTAATAGTATTGGCTTTCCTATGGACTCAAAGTGATTTCTCACAAGTATAAAATGTAGAGTCCTCTTGCTTGAAGCTTGGCCAACCTATTTCCTTGCATCTTGGGGTTTCTCCACAATCTCCTTTTTGCCAATCCTCCCATTCAACATTTCTTGAAATATATTTAGTGGAAACATTAGTTCAAGAGATAATGTATGTTGTCATGAATTATCAAAACCACCAAAGGAGCATGTTGTGCTTTCAATCTCCCCCTTTTTGGTAATTGATGACAACATACAATCAAAGCTTAAAATAAAGATATGCATGGTTATACTGAAGACTTTGAGAGACACATGACTTAGACTTGCTCCCCCTAAATGTGTGCAGCTCTTTAAAGGATAGTTGCTTTTGAATGCATGAACACACGTAAGGTAGAAGGGATATAACAGGTCATGCGTATCTTGGCTATATGCATCAAATATATATGAATGAGATCTATCTTTGTTCAAGACATCACTCTTGCAAACAATATGTGCAAGAAGCAAGAGATCATCTTGACCAAGGATATGATGCATATACTTACCTTGAGTTCTTGAGCATCCTGGTAATAGAAACACACTTGAGAAAATAATGTTAGGAAACACAAGAGTATTCTACCAAATAGCAAGACAATAGAACTCAAAATTTCCAAGATATGGAGGACATAAAAAAATAGTATTCCTTAGAATTGATATGTCTCCAAAATCATTGAGAAATTTCTCATGTAGATATGAAAATGGATTATCCTCTCCCCTTGAAACTTAGCATGTAGATATTAGGATTGGATAAGGTGAGAAAGGTCAACAATTTTCTTCTCCCCCTACTTTGATATTCTCCCCCTGTTTATAAAGATATGAGTATTGATGTTGGCTCTCCCCCTTGATCATATCTCCCCCTTTGCATAAGCATGTATCTCCCCTTTAGCATGAAGCTTTGGTCTTCTCCCGAAATGGTTGAAGCTTTGATATTCTCCCCCTTTGACATTAATTTCCAAAAAGCAAGGGCGAAGAACAAAAACAGGGATAGATACAGGGATCATTAACTGAGAAGGGATCCTTGAGAACAAGGGTCATCGAAATGTAGGATTCATAGAAATGAAAACTGACAGTGTCATGAAAAATGATTTGTTCTTCTCCTCCTTTATTCATTGAAGATAGGGATCCTTGAAGAGAGAAATTCTGTCCTCAAGACTAACTTTAGTTCTTGTCCCCCTAAGCAATACAAGGTTTTTTTTTGATGAGGGATCATCGAAGTAATAGAAGTATTACAAGACAGTTTACTAAGAAAACACAGAATTGCAAAAATGAATTCAAATGAACCAGAATGAAAATTGGTGACTCTGAGATAGATAGATCGGTGGTACGGAGATGTTGTAGTGTAGCTTGTCTGCAATTTTGGTAGAACCGAGATATTTGGGTTGGTGGCTGTGAAAGAGAAACCAAGTTTCTGTTTTCATAGAGTCAAGAGAAACATTTTCAATGAAATATACAAGGAACATCAACTAGAGAAGATTTGAGTGGTTATGAAAAATCATGCAATAGAGAGCAAACCACACTAGATTCTTAACTAGATGATGGGCGGTGATTAGGTCACCTATATCAGAGTATATCGACTTAGGAGCCAAGCAAGAATACTTGATCATAGGTCATACTCTATGCTAAGCTCAGAATGGGGTTACCATTTTTCGATTAAGTGTCTTAATGTCTTCATGTCGCTTGAGTTGCTTTAGCTCATTTCTTGGAGTAAAGCCTTTTCAAGGACATGAGTTCATACCTTTGAGTGATGTTGATGACGTAGCTTGTAGATGAACTTGTTGAGGATGCTCGAGGTTGATTAAGATCATCTTGTGTTTTGAGAAATCCTTCTTGTTCTAGTTTACTGGTTACCTACAAAGATTAGTCATGCAAGGAAGAACAATAGATATATCCAATTGACATGATACAAATTGAGAGTGTGCAATTTTGATCAAGTATATGTCAAGGATATGGTTCAGTGGCCTTCTTCCTTCCATCATCAAGAGGGGTTGTGGATACTTGGTAATGACAAGATTGCTTATGATTGGAGTTGATGGCAATCTTGTGGAATGAAGTTTTTCCAAGTACCTACAAGAGATTAGATGCAATACAAGGGATCATAGAATTCCATGGCATAAGATGAAATGTTAAGATACATGGAAATATCAAGAAAGCTCATGCCCTTGCATGCAACCGAGTGAGTCTAGCTCAAGTTTGAAGCATCGATGATGTTCAACTCACTCCTCAAGTGACAAAATGTCTTCTCATCAATTGGCTTAGTAAAGATATCGACCAATTGCTTGTTAGTGCAAACATGCTTAAGATTAATATCTCCTTTTGCAACATGGTCACGAATGAAATGATGTCGAAGTTGAATATGCTTAGTTCGAGAATGTTGCACAGGATTATGCCCAATTTTAATAGCACTTTCATTGTCACAAAGTAATGGAACATTTTTAACATGAATTCCATAATCCTTAAGTGTTTGTGTCATCCAAAGAAGTTGCGCACAACAAGATCCAACAGCAATATACCCAGCTTCGGCAGTCGATAGAGATACCGAGTTTTGTTTCTTAAAGGACCAAGATACAAGAGATCTGCCCAAAAATTGCAAGTAACCGAGGTGGATTTTCTATCAACCTTGTGACCGACATAGTCCGAATCAGAATAGCCAACAAGGTCAAAATAATATCCCTTGGGATGCCAAATGCCAAAATTTGACGTTTGTATCAAGTATCTCACAATGCGTTTAACAGCTTAAAGATGACATTCTTTTGGTGCAGCTTGATATCTAGCGCACATGCAAACACTCAGCATAATATCAGGACGAGATGCACATAGATATAAAAGTGAACCAATCATAGATCGATAAACTTTCTGATCAACTGGCTCATCCTCTCTGGTAAGATCAACATGTCCACTAGTAGGCATAGGGGTTTTCATACCTTTGCATTCCTGCATGTTGAACTTTTTGATCAAGTCGTCGGTATACTTAGTTTGAGAGATGAAAGTTCCTTCTTTCGATTGTTTTATTTGCAACCCAAAAAAGAATTTCAGCTCACACATCATAGACATCTCATACTTCTCAGACATCAACCTTCCAAACCTTTCACTAAATTGAGGGTTAGTGGAACCAAAGATAATATCATCCACATAAATTTGGCACACAAATAGTTCACCATTAACTCTCTTAGTGAATAAGATTGCATCAATTTTACCAATTTCAAAACCTTTTTCGATAAGAAACTTCGTTAAACATTTGTACCAAGCACGAGGAGCTTGCTTAAGTCCATAAAGAGCTTTACGAAGCTTGTAAACATGATTAGGTTTCTTAGGATTAACAAAGTCGGGTGGTTGCTTAACATAAACCTCTTCTTCAATCTCACCATTTAAAAATGCACTTTTAATATCCATTTGATAAAGCGTGATATCATGGTGGTTGGCATAAGCAAGAATAATGTGAATAGCTTCAAGTCTAGCGACAGGGGCGTAGGTCTCATCGTAGTCCATACCTTCGACTTGCATATATCCTTGAGCTACGAGGCGAGTCTTGTTGTAGACGACTTAACCGTCTTCGCTTGCTTGTTTCAAAAAACGCATTTGGTTCCGATGATGTTGTGTTCATCCTTGGGCTTCTCCATGAGTGTCCACACTTTGTTCATTTCGAAGTTGTGAAGCTCTTCATGCATAGCGTTCACCCAATCTGCATCTTCAAGAGCTTGTTATACCTTCAAAGTGTCAATGCTAGAAATGAAAGAATAATGCTCACAGAAGTTTGCTAGACGAGTTTTAAAGCGAGTGATTCTCCCTGTTTGTATATCACCAAAGATTTTATTTAGGGGATGGTTCTTGGTTACTTGTGCTCGAACTCGAGTCAGCTTCCAATTGTTGGTTGATGGAGCTTCTTCTTCATCATCATCTCCTTCATCTTCGTTGTTGTTGAAGGTGTCATTCCTTGAGGTGGTGGTGAAGGAGGTTGTGGTGGATCTTCATGATGTACTTCCTCCTCTTCATCATCTTGCCGTGTACCGCTTGTGGATGCCTCCATGTCATGTTGTGGTTCACCTTGTCGTGAGGTAGGGGCTTCCACTTGAGTTGATGAAGTACTTTCCTTCACCTCCATGGGACGAATCTTGTTGATGGGTAAATCTAGGATAGCTTCCGAAGGGTTCTTATCACCTAAATCATTTGGCAATTGTTCGACTTGCGAACCATTAGATTCATCGAACTTCACATCTACCGTCTCGTCAACTTTTCGAGTGAAGTTGTTGTAGACACGGTAAGTGTGAGAGTTCGATCCATAACCAAGTAGGAAACCTTCATGAGATTTAGGAGCAAATTTAGTATGATGATGCTTATCAAGAATGTAGCACTTAGAGCCAAATACCCAAAAGTATCCAACTTGGGGTTTGTTGCCGGTGAGTATCTCGTATGCCGTTTTATCGAGAAGCTTGTGCAAGTAGAGTCGGTTTGTGGCATGACATGCTGTTTCCACGGCTTCTGCCCAAAAGTGCTTTGGCGTCTTGTATTCGTCAAGCATTGTTCTTGCCATCTCAATGAGTGTCCGGTTCTTCCTCTCAACAACTCCATTTTGTTGAGGTGTGTACGTAGTCGAGAACTCATGTGAGATACCTTCTTCGTCAAGAAAGGTATCCACATGGGTGTTCTTGAACTCAGATCCATTATCGCTTCGAACCTTCTTGATCTTCACTTCAAACTGATTTTGCGCTTTGCGAGTGAAGTTCTTGAAGATCTTTTGAACCTGCAACTTATCATCAAGAAAGAATACCCACGTAAATCTTGAAAAATCATCAACTATAACTAGACCATAGGAATTTCCACCGAGACTCTTGTAAGCATTAGGACCAAAGAGATCCATGTGAAGTAACTTGAGTGGTCTCCTAGTAGTCATGATATTCTTAACAGGATGACCTCCACCTACTTGCTTTCCAGCTTGACAAGCACTACAAAGTCTATCTTTGTCAAAGATAACATCTTTAACACCAAGTATATGATCACCTTTGATAAGTTTGTCTAAATTACACATACCAACATGTCCTAATCTTCTTTGCCAAAGCCACCCTTTAGAAGATTTAGCAATTAAACAAGTGCGAGGTTTGGATCTTTTAGTGAAATCGACAATGTATAGATCACCTCTACGGATACTGGTAAAGACAATTTTATGATTATCTTGACGAAACACTTGGCAATCTACTTTCTGAATAGAACATTGAAACCGAACTCAGCAAGTCTAGACACAGAATGAAGATTGTAACCAAGAGATTCGACAAGCATAACATTTTGAATAGAACTATCATGGGATATGGCCACCTTACCAAGGCCAAGTACCTTACCCTTAGAGTTGTCTCCAAAAGTCACGTACCGTCGAGGACCTTGATTAGGCGTGATCTCTTGGAACATGTCTTTATCACCAGTCATATGATCTGTACATCCGCTGTCGAGAATCCACTCTTTTCCTCCGGACATGTAATCCTTAAGGTTTGCCATAAGACTCACATTCTTCATGATCTTCTCATACTCGATGTCAAACAACTCATCTTCTTCATAGTAGCCATGTTCCACATTGTCATCATCAAGTGGGAAATCCTCATCATAAAGAACAAGAGATTCGTTAGAATAGTGACCATGACAATGTTCAAGTTTATGAGTGCGAATGGCTTCAAAGATAATGTTGTTGATAGTGGTGACGTCTCCTTTAGCACGCATAAGATCACGGAGTTCAAATAGCCATTTATCAAAGTTTGGATCACTAGGCTTCATTTTGTGAAAAGCAATGGCTTTATGAAGAATTTCATCTGGATTCCCTAAGGAAAGATTTGGATATCGTTTCTCCAAATCAGTCCATAAGGTATATGCACATGCAAAATTCTTCATTTGAGAAAGCACGAATCTTGGTAAACCTCTAACGATAAGATTGACAGTTCTTAGGTTACCAAGCATGTTGATTTCCTCTTCGTGTGTGGGATGCAATTCATCAGTAGGAGGCTCATAGGGGCGCATAACATATTTGCTCAATTGAAATTCATTAAACAGCTCAAGCATCAAAGACTTCCATTGACTATAGTATTCTCCATCAAGAATGGGCACTCTACAACTCAAACTGCCTATATTAGACACATCCATCTTCCTCCTTGGTGATTAAACTGAAGCAATGGAGACCAATGCTCTAATGCCAATTGAGGGATCACTAGAAGAGTGTCTAGAGGTGGGTGAATAGACTACTACAGAAATTTCAAACCTAACCTTTTCCCAAGTTAATTGGTTGGCAGATTTTAACAGTTTTAGCAAAGCTAGCAAGTCCAATAGACCTACACATGCATGTCAATAAATATGGCAGCAGAAAGTAAAGACATTGCATATGAAGTAAAGAGTTGAGATAGGTAGATCAAACGCAGTTGAAGACACGATGATTTTTCCCATGGTTCCGATAGGTGGCGCTATCGTACATCCACGTTTATGGAGTCTTCAACCCACAGAGGGTAATGGTCGCGAGAGTCCACGGAGGGCTCCACCCAAAAGGGTCCACGAAGTAGCAACCTTGACTATTCCATACGGCTTCCGTCCACGAAGGACTAGCCTCACTATGGGGTAGATCTTCATGAAGTAGGCGATCTCCTTGCCCTTACAAACTTCTTGGTTCACTCCACAAAACGAAGTAGGAGGCTCCCAAGCGACACCTAACCAATCTAGGAGGCACCACCCTCCAAAAGGTAATAGGCTCGGTAATTATTATGAAATCCTTCTCTTGTGCTTCAAGATGATAGACTCCTCAACACACAATCTCTCTCTCACGGGTTTGGCTTGGTAGAAGAGATAGGATTGGTGGAAAGCAACTTGAGGAGGCTAGAAATCAAGATCCATATGATTGGAGTGGAAGATCTTGACCTCAACACAAGGGTAGGTGGTTCTCTCTCAAAAAATCTGATAGGATAGGTATGGAATAGTTCTGAGTGCTTCTATTTCGAGTGAGTGGTGGTTAAGGGGTATATATAGGCATCCCCAAAAATCCAACCGTTACACACAAAATGACCCACTCGGTGACACCGATGTGTTAATCTCGATGGTACCGAAGTGACCAAAAGGTGGCAACTTTTGAATCTCGAAGGGACATATATACAATTCTCGGTTGCACTGATAAGGTGACCAACGGTCAGATTTCCAATCTCGATGACGTCGATACAACATTCTCGGTGGAACCAAAAATGTGAATTTGCGTAATAGAAAGTTAGCAACCTAAACTTGGTGGCATCGGTATGGAATCGGTTGCATCGAAGTGCCTAGGGTTTGGCAGAGTCTGTCTAGGTACTGGAATCGGTGGCACCAAAGTGAGATAGTTGGTTGCACCGATTTTGAGTGTTGGGTATAGAATAGACTTTGGTGGGAGAGTTTTGTGAATGTTTTTGGCAACTATCACTTGTGCACGTTTGAGCATATTGTTCATCAACAAAACCTTACCCCCTTTTAATAGTATTGGCTTTCCTATGGACTCAAAGTGATTTCTCACAAGTATAAAATGTAGAGTCCTCTTGCTTGAAGCTTGGCCAACCTATTTCCTTGCATCTTGGGGTTTCTCCACAATCTCCTTTTTGCCAATCCTCCCATTGAACATTTCCTGAAATATACTTAGTGGAAACATTAGTTCAAGAGACAATGTATGTTGTCATGAATTATCAAAACCACCAAGGGAGCATGTTGTGCTTTCACCATGTGGCCCTTCTGGGCTGGTGGCCCCTTCCGGTGGACCCCCGGGACCCTTCTAGCACCCCCGGTACGTTACCGGTGATGCCCAAACTTTTCCAGATGACCAACACAGAACATCCTATATATGAATCTTCACCTCTAGACCATTCCGGAGCTCCTCATGATGTCCGAGATCTCATCCAGGACTCCGAACAACCTTCGATCACCAACATACATAACTCATCTATTCCGAAACGTCACCCAACCTTAAGTGTGCAGACCCTGCTGGTTCGAGAACTATGTAGACTTGACGGAGACACCTCTACGGTCAATAACCAATAGCGGGACCTGGATGCCCATATTGGTTCCTACATATTCTATGAAGACCTTTATCGGTCGAACCTCTATGTCAAGGATTCATTTAATCTCGTATGTCGTTCCCTTTGATCTTCGGTATGTTACTTGCCCGAGATTCGATCGTTGATATCTGTTTACCTAGTTCAATCTCGTTTTTGGCAAGTCTATTTACTCGTTCCGTAATACAACATATCGTGGCTAACACTTATTCACATTGCTTGCAAGGCTTGTTGTGATGATGTATTACCGAGTGGGCCCTAAGATACCTCTCCGTCACACGGAGTAACAAATCCCAGTCTTGATCCATACCCACTCAACAGACACTCTTGAAGATACCTGTAGATCACCTTTATAGTCACCCAATTATGTTGCGATGTTTGATACACACAAGGCACTCCTATAGTGTCAGTGATTTGCATGAGCTCATGGTCATAAGAACAGATACTTGACATGCAAAAAACTGTAGCAATAAACTGACACGATCAAATGCTACGTTTATAGTTTGGGTCTTGTCCATCACATCATTTCCTAATGATGTGATCCCATTATCAAATGACATCTTCATGTCAATGGCTAGGAAACCTTGACCATCTTTGATCAACGAGCTAGTCTATTAGAGGCACACTAGGGACAAAGTGTTGTCTATTCATCCACACATGCAATGTGTTTCCAGTCAATACAATTATAGCATGGATAATAAACAATTATCATGAACAAAGAAATATAATAATAACCATTTTATTATTGCCTCTAGGGCATATTTCCAACAATTTTTTCCATTATGTCCGTGAAGAACTTATAGTACCCGCCCAGGAATACCAAGGACATGCTAAAGAAACTATCAACTGTGCCTCAATGGGTCCTCAAGACCCGGAAATCAGCGGCTCGGGCTGGAGTGAATTTGGCTCTCACGAGCAAAGTCGTACTTACCTAAGCTTGATCTTGCGGCTTTAAGAGATGGATTCCCTGAGTATAAATTGGATGGCTCAGAATTCACACATGACAACTTTGCTAGCTTGATGAAGGAGACCCGACCATTGGTGGCTCTTCTAGCTGAAGAGGTTGAATTGTCGCATTATCATTATGTGTATACCATTGAAAATGAACGCATCAATATGCCCAAAGATGAGCCCTTTGAGCTGGTGCCACCTAGAAGTAAGAAAACTTTTGCCCCTGATGTTGATGCATCAGCTATTGTTGTGGGGACTTCAAATTTTGAATCGATGAAATCAATGCAGTGGCTCTAGGAGGGCTAGCAGCTTGACGATGATGATGAGCCGGAGGAGTCAGACCCTGAAGCAGACAGTGGCGAAGAAGAGTGAAGGCAAGTCTTTCTCGAAGGTAGATAAGCCGCCAAGCAAAAAGTAGCCCCCAAGTGTTGGTCAAAAACTTTGATTATTTTGTGGCTCCTGTTGTGAGCCTGTAATAGGGGTAGCACAAACTTTGAGATGTTCTGTCATGCCATCGTGCATGTTTGCACTTGTTTCATTGCAACTAAGTCATCATTGAGCTTTTGAACTTCCAGCCAATTGCCAAAAAATGAATGTGTTTTTCCCTTTTGTCCTTGAATACTTCTGCTGCCTTTGCTCAATGACCTACTATTTGAATCAATATGGGCGGGCCAATAATATGACAGTTTGTGGAGGAAATATGAACTGGTCATAATATGACAATAGTTTTTTTTGTAATTTGGACGTCCACTTAAGAGCTGGTGATCAAAAACATTTTTTTACCTGAAAAAGTCATGAGGTAATAAAATGTCGTAATAGTTATTTTTTTGTTAATAAGTAGGCTTAGTGAGACTTGGTAAAGAGACTCGCTTTTGAGGCTCAAGTCTTGCTTCAATGAAGTGGTGTGATAACCCATTGTTTATCCTAGGTCTCTGTATGTCGGCTATCACATGACCCAGTCCGGTGTTTTAACCTTGATAAGTTCAGGGTCCAAATGGATTAACTTGTCAAGAGTACACGGGGTCACCTCGTCAGGGTATCATCAAGCAAACAGGCAGGTTTAACCATATTTTATTGGCTTATAGCCCATTCAAGAGGGCTATTAAAGGCTAACTCGTTGAGTTGGAAGCCCCCAAGTGAGTTATGTCCATAATATAAAGACTCATGCTCAATTTGATAGGCTGAAACGACAAAGACCCCGAGTTTTGGGGGTGCCGACTTTATTATATTTAAACATAAAGAAGTATGTACAAAAATGGGGGGGTACAAAAGGGAATGAGCCAGTGGCTCTAAGTATAATAAGGCCGAAGATGAGCAATGTTCCAAGGCCAGGTTGTTTCCTCTTCAGAGGTGTATGGCCCTTCTCGTAAATCTATCAGGTAATATGAACCATTATTGAGGTTCCTACTAAGGACGAAAGGGCCTTCCCAAGGTGGTGAAAGTTTGTGCATTCCTGTTTGATCTTGAATCAGACGGAGAACTAAGTCGCCCTCTTGAAAAGTACAACTCCAGACTCTATGACTGTGATAGCAATGTAGGTCCTACTGATATATAGCAGATCTGGCTGCTGCTAAATCACGTTCTTCTTCCAAGGCACCTAGGGAATCTTGACGTGCTTGCTCATTGTCTGCCTCGATGTAAGCAGTAACTGCAGACGAGTCATGGCGAATATCGCTTGGTAATACCTCCTCAACTCCATAAACCAAGAAGAATGGTGTACATCCAGCGAATATGTTTGCAGTTGTGTGAATACTCCAAAGTATTATGGGGGAGTTCCTCAACCCAACTGCATGGAGTGCGCTGGAGTGGAACCATAAGCCATGATTTGATCCCTCTGAGAATCTCTTGATTAGCCCGTTTGTCCTGTCCATTGGATTGTGGATGTGCAACTACCGCCAAGTCAAGCCGGATATGTTCACGCTGACAAAACTGCTCCATAGTTCCTTTGGATAAATCAGTATCGTTATCAATGATAATGCTATGAGGATAGCCAAAATGGAAAATCAGTTTTTTCAAAAAAAATGACTGTTGTCTTCACATCATAGTTGCTAACAGGTTGCACCTCGACCCACTTGGTGAATTTATCAACCACCACCAATAGGTGGGGTTTATTGTCAAAAGACGGCTTGAACGGTTCGACCATGTCGAGCCCTGATAACCCACAAGTATAGGGGACCGCAATAGTTTTTGAGGGTAGAGTATTCAACCCAAATTTATTGATTCGACACAAGGGGAGCCAAAGAATATTATCGAGTATTAGCAGCTGAGTTGTCAATTCAACCCCACCTGAAAGACTTAATATCTGCAGCAAAGTATTCAATAGCAAAGTTGTATGGAAGTAGCGGTAACAATGGCAAAAGTGACAGTAGCAGTTTTGTGGTGATTGTAACAGTAGCAACGGAAAAGCAACTTAGCCAGAATAAATATGTGAAAAGCTCATAGACAATGGATCAGTGATGGATAATTATGTCGGGTGTCATTCATCATGCAACAGTTATAACATAGGGTGACACAGAACTAGCTCCAATTCATCAATGTAATGTAGGCATGTATTCCACATATAGTCATACGTGCTTAAGGAAAAGAACTTGCATGACATCTTTTGTCCTACCTTCTCGTGTCAGCGGGGTCCTAACGGAAACTAAGGGATATTAATGCCTCCTTTTAATAGAGATCCGGACCAAAGCATTAGCACTTAGTGAATACATGAACTCCTCAAATTACTGTAATCACCGGAAAGAATCCCAGTTATTGTCACCCTGGGGGATGTGGATCATAACTCGTAATAGGTGTCTACAACTTGCAAGATAGGATCAAGAACACATATATATTCACGAAAACATAATAGGTTAAAATCCGAAATCATGGCACTCGGGCCCTAGTGACAAGCATTAAGCATAGCAAAGTCATAGCAACATCAATCTCAGAACATAGTGGATACTAGGGATCAAACCCTAACAAAACGAACTTGATTACATGGTAAATATCATCCAACCCATCACCGTCCAGCAAGCCTACGATGGAATTACTCACGAACGGCGGAGAGCATCATGAAATTTGTGATGAAGGATGGTTGGTGATGACGATGACGTCGATTTCCCCTCTCTGGAGCCCAAAACAGACTCCAGATCTGGCCTCCCGAGGAAGAACAGGAGGTGGCGACGGCTCTATATCGTGAAACGCAGCAGACTCTTCTCTCTGATTTTTTTCTTCGTGGATGTGAATATATGGAGTTGGAATTGAGGTCGGTGGAGCTCTAGGGGGCCCACAAGCCTGCTAGGCACATCTAGGGGTGGCGGCACCCCTGGCTTGTGGCCAATGGGTGCCCCCTCTGGTTGATTCTTTTGCCGGTATTTTTTATTAATTCCAAAAATAATCTTTGTAAATTTTCAGGTCAATCCGAGAACTTTTATTTCTGCACAAAAATAACACCAAGGCAATTCTGCTGAAAACAGTGTCAGTCCGGGTTAGTTCCATTCAAATCATGCAAATTAGGGTCCAAAAGAAGGGCAAAAGAGTTTGGAAAAGTGGATATGACAGAGACGTATCAACTCCCCCAAGCTTAATCCATTGCTTGTCCTCAAGCAATTCAGTTGATAAACTGAAAGTGATAAAGAAAAACTTTTGCAAACTCAGTTTGATCTTGTTGTTGTAAATATGTCTAACTGATGTTCAGATTTTCAGCAAAGATTATAGAGTAACCACGTTCACAATAACATTTAGGTCTCACATTTATTCATATCAATGGCATAATCAACTAGCAAGCAATAATAATAACTCTTGGATGACAACACTTTTATCAAAACAATCATGATACAATATGATATAATGGTATCCCGCTAGCCCTTTCCGAGACCGAAAAATATAAATGCAGAGCACCCCTGAAGAACAAGGACTGACTGGGCATTGTAATTCATGGTAAAAGAGATCCAGTCACACTCATACTCAATATCACTTAATAGCAAAGCATACAAATGACAGTGGTGCTCTCTAACTGGTGCCATTTATAAGAGGAGGATGAATCAACAGTAAAGTAAAATAGATAGGCCCTTCGCAGAGGGAGCATTGATTTGCAGAGGTGCCAGAGCTCGAGCTTTTAAAATAGGGATGAATAATAATTTTGAGCGGTATGCTTTCATTGCTGACATAATGACCAAGAGATTTCACCATCTTCCATGCTAGATACATTATAGGCGGTTCCCAAACAGAATGATAAAGTTTTTAATCCCCCTCCACCAATCAAACACACTCCACGGCTCGCCGAATCCACGGGTACCGTCCATACAAATAGAGTCATGGGGGAGTTTTGTTTCATTATATTTTGATTTGATTTTGAGCATGGGAATGGGCTTCACAACCACTTTCTCATGAATGATAGTGAATCAACACATATCATGAGAATAACCCACCCAGCATGGAAGATACATACCACCCCTAGCCGCTACATGAGCAATTCTGGCATACAAAAGAGAATATTATTTGAAGGTTTAGAGTTTGGCACATGCAAATTTACTTGGAATGGCAGGTGAATACCACATATAGGTAGGTATGGTGGACTTAGATGGAACAACTTGGGTTTAAGGAAGTGGATGCACAAGCAGTATTCCTGCTTAGTACAAGTGAAGGCTAGCAGAAGACTGGGGAGCGACCAACTAGAGAGCGACAATAATCATCAACATGCTTTGAGATTACCCAACATTGAATGCAAGCACGAGTAGGATATAAATCACCATGACCATAAATATCGTGGAGGCTATGTTGATTTTGTTTCAACTACATGCATGAACATGTGCGAAGTCAAGCCACTTGAATCATTCAAAGGATGATACCATCCTATCATACTACATCACAACCATTTTAATATGTATGTGGGCACTCAAGACAAACCATTATCCACTCTTAGCTAATTAAGCATGGAATGAGTTACTATAATCTCTAATTGTCATTGCAAATATGTTTCACCCATAATGAGCTAAATTCAGAACGATGAGCTAATCATATGTACAAAAGAAAAATAGGTCGAGTTTGTACCAGCTTTTCTCCATCTCAATCTTTTCATTATATATCGTCATTATTTCCTTTCACTTGCAAGACCAAACGGTGTGAATAATAATAAGAGTGCACGTGCATTGGACTAAGCTAGAATCTGCAAACAATAACTCAAAGGAGAAGGCAAGGTAATATGGGCTCTCAGATAGATAACAATAATGCATATGAGAGTCACTCAACATTTTCATTGTGGTCTTCTCCTTATGACCCAAAGAAAGAAAATTCAAAACAATAACAAGAAAACTATTTACACGGGAAAGCTCCCAACAAGCAAAAGAAGAACGAAAAATCTTTTTGGGTTCTCTTTTAATGCTACAACTAAACAGACTAGAAGTTAAAGCTATCACTATTTTTTTTGGATTTTCTCAAGGTTAACTAAGCACACAAGAAGAAAGCGGAAAGAAGAAATAAACTACCATGGATGGTACAATGAAAAAGTATGAGCACCGACTACCAAGATGAGTGTGTGAACATGAATGTAATGTCGGTGATAAATACGTACTCCCCCAAGTTTAGGCTTTTGTCCTAAGTTGGTCTAGGTCCATGGCTAAAAATAACCATCTCCTGGATACTCCGGAGGGTCGTGAGGGTTCAACTGGTTGGCGAGCTCCTGTGGCTCCCACTAAAAAACTGGATCCGGATACAGATCAAGGGTTGGTGCCGGCTCAGGTGCTGGGGGTTGCGATAGACCCCAATATCTGTAGATGTCCTCAAGCATAATGGTGTACGTGCCAGAATGAATATCGAACAAAGAAGAAGCAGGCAGAACAATAATATCACAAGTACCTTGACTAAACACTAAGTTGTAAAGCAGCCTCCTACCATTATCATTTCTAATAAAAACATGTGTTACCATACTGTCATAGTCTAAATATCTTATAGGTAGCAACATTTCCCCTTCCTCGTCAAGCCTAATGGGTATCTTAAAGTGTGTGGCTAGACGAGATGCATAGATACCTCCGAATATGGGCCCCTTTGAACGGTTTAAGTTCAACCGTTGGGCCACCATAGCGCCCAGACTAAAAGTTCTATCGGCAAGTAAAGCATGGCGCAGAATGGCAAGGTCGGGAGCACTAAGGCCTCCACTCTCCCCACGACCAACTAAACATCTCCCCGCAAAATATTGAATAATAGCGTATAATAGGAAAATGCAAACTAGTTGCTCTTGCCTTTGACACCCCTCTCTCTTCCCCCACAGTGGTTGCGGCAATAAAGTCCTCCATGTCTCTAGGATGTGGTTCACTAATTCTTCCCTCATAAGATATTTTGCAAACATTGCAAAAAGCGTAAACTGTCATCTTCTTGGGCACATCATACAAGTTAAACTCTACCATGGGAGGATCCTCCCTAGGATAAAAGTGAAAGTTTTGCACAAAGATATTAGTGAGTAAGAGGTACTGGTCACACTTATCGTTGAGGAAGTTGGTGATGCCTGCATTCTCTGCCAAATAATAGAAATCTTCATAAATTCGGTCCGGCCTGAAGAATGCATTACTTGTCCATTCACATGGTTGAACTTCTGCGACACGAGGAAGATTGTATTTGGACTTCTTCTTCACCTCATTTTCATCTTCTTTAGATCCCCGGCTCGAAGAGCCTCTTAACAATCTCCTCATCATTTCTTTCTCTGAAAAATTTCTAAAATTTTTAGTGTCTCAAAATGAAGGAGAACAAAACTCAACAAAACTTATAACAACTACTCTCCCAAGTGCCAAGAGGCTATATCATGCATCAAAACTACTTGGGACCATACAAAGTTGACATGCAAGCTCAAGAACAAGGTCACCACATCAACAAAAATTTGCAACAAATAAATCACTAGAACAAAAACTAATTGGACCATTGGAGGAGTCACATACCGAAGATCAATCACCCAAAACAGTTTTGCAATTGGAGCTTTGCACAAGGATATCGAAAATGGCAGCAAAATGAGCTGGAACACGGGTTTGATCAATGGTGGGATTTTTTCTGGAGGAAGACGAAGTCGATGGTTGCTGGAATAAGTGAGGGGTCCTACATGGGACCCACAAGCCACCTGGGTGCGACGAGGGGGGGGGGTGGTGGCCGCGCTTTGTGAGATTGTGGCCCACTGGTGCAGCCCCCTGCTATGTGCTCAGTGCCAGAAATTCTTAAATATTCCAGAAAAAATCATACTACATTTTCAGGGCATTTAGAGGACTTTTATTTTTAGTTCATTTTTTTATTGCACAGAAAACTCAGAAAATAGAAAAATAATATCATTTTTACTTTATTTAATCTAAACAACAGAAAGTAAAAGTTGGGTACAGAAGGTTGTGCTGTCTAAATTCATCCATTTCATGCTCATCAAAAAGAATCCGTCAATAAGGTTGATCAATTCTTATTGACAAGCTTTTTTTGAATGACATGGAATCGGAGAATTTTCTAATAACACTAGGTTACCTCAATGGGTATATGCATGTCCCCAACAATAAGTATATCATATTTCTTCTTGACAGTAGGGATAGGGAATTCAAAATCTCCAATAATAATCATTGAATTTTTTCCAATGGAGTTGATACTATGAACTCGAGGTTGTTTCTTTGGAAATTGTACCGTATGCTCATTACCATTAACATGAAAAGTGACATTGCCCTTGTTGCAATCAATAACAGCCCTTGCAGTATTGAGAAAGGGTCTACCAAGGATGATCGACATACTGTCGTCCTCGTGAATATCAAGGATAACAAAGTCCATTAGGATAGTAACATTTGCAACTACGACAGACACATCCTCACAAATACGATGGGTAAAGCAATTGATTTATCAGCCATTTGCAAAGAGATTTCAGTAGGTGTCAGCTTATTCAAATCAAGTCTATGATACAAAGAGAAAGGCATAACACTAACACCGGCTCCAAGGTCACATAAAGCAGTTTTAACATAATTTCTTTTAATAGAGCATGGTTTAGTAGGTACTCTGGGATCTCCGAGTTTCTTTGGTATTCCACCCTTAAAGGTATAATTAGCAAGTATGGTGGAAATCTCAGCTTTCGGTATCTTTCTTTTATTTGTCACAATATCTTTCATATACTTAGCATAAGGAGACATTTTTAGAATATCAGTCAAACGCATACGCAAAAAAGACTGGTCTAAGCATTTCAACAAAACGCTCAAAGTCCTCATCATCCTTTTTCTTGGATGGTTTAGGAGGAAAGGGCATGGGTTTCTGAACCCATGATTCTCTTTATTTACCATGCTTCCTAGCAACAAAGTCTCATTTGTCATATCTTTTATTCTTAGGTTGTGGGTTATCAAGATCAACAACAGGTTCAATCTCCACATCATTATCATTACTAGGTTGAGCATCAACATGAACATCATCATTAATATTATCAGTAGGCTTATGTTCATCACCAGATTGTGTCTCAGCATCAGAAACAGAAATATCATTTGGGTTTTCAGGTGTATCTATAACAGGTTCACTAGCAGCATGCAAGGTCCTATCATCATTCTTTTTTCCTTTTATTACTGGAACGACTAGGGGTATCAACATTAATTCCCTAAAAATCTTGCTCAATTCTCTTAGGATGGCCCTCAGGATACGAAGGTTCCTGAGTCATTTTACCACCTCTAGTCACAACTCTAACATAATGATCATTGCTCTTACTATTCATCTCATTAAGAAAATCATTTTGTGCCTTAAGTACTTGTTCTACTTAAGTAGTTACCATGGAAGCATGTTTACTAATAAGCTTAAGATTGTTAACAGCTCTACTCATATAATCACCTAAGCGATCAAGCATGTAAGCATTATGTTCCAATTGTCTACTAACATAAGCGTTGAAATTTTCTTGCTTAACAACAAAGTTATCAAACTCATCCAAGCATTGGCTAGCATACTTATTATAAGGAATATCACCTTTATCAAATCTACAGAGAGAATTTACCTCTACTACCTGTGTCGGGTTATCAAGACCATGTATTTCCTCAATAGGTGGTAGATTCTTAACATCTTCAGCTTTAATACCTTTTTCTTTCATAGATTTCTTTGCCTCTTGCATATCTTCAAGACTGAGAAATAGAATACCTCTTTTCTTCGGAGTGGGCTTTGGAGGTGGTTCAGGAATAGTCCAATCATTATCATTGCTCAATATATTATTCAATAGTAGTTCAGCTTGTTCAACAGTTTGTTCCCTGAAAACACAACCAACACAACCATCTAGGTGGTCCCTAGAAGCATCGGTTAGTCCATTATAAAAGATATCAAGTATTTCGTTTTTCTTGAGAGGATGATCAGGCAAAGCATTAAGTAATTGGAGAAGCCTCCCAAGTTGGTGGGAGACTCTCTTCTTTAATTTGCACAAAGTTAAATATTTCCTGCAAGGCAGCTTGTTTCTTATGGGCAGGAAAATATTTTCCAGAGAAGTAATATATCATATCCTGGGGACTACGCACACAACCAGGAGCAAGAGAATTAAACCATATCTTAGCATCACCCTTTAATCAGAAAGGAAACGACTTAAGAATATAGTAATAACAATTTTTCCTCATGAGTAAATAGGGTGGCTATATCATTCAATTTAGTAAGATGTGCCACAATAGTTTCAGATTCATAACCATGGAAAGGATCAGATTCAACCAAAGTAATTAACTCAGGATCAACAGAGAATTCATAATCCTTATCAGTAATAAAGATAGGTGAAGTAGCCAACTTAGGATCATATTGCATTCTAGCATTCAAAGATTTTTCCTTCCACTTGCATAGCATTTTCTTAAGATCATCTCTATCCTTACAAGCAAGAAAGTCCCTAGATACCTATCCTTCCATAACATAACCCTTAGGTATATTAAGAAATTCATATCTAGGAGAGCTAGGTCTAGCAGGTGTCTCATAGAGTTCAATTTCAATAATTTCATCAGTTTCAGAAGTATCATCAGTTTCAACATTGAATCTATCAATTTGTTCACCAAGAAATTCACCCAGTGGCACTGTATTATCTAGCAAAGTATTATCATAAGCATCATGCATAGAAGAAGTGGCATCATCAATTACTTGCGACATTTCAGAATCAATAGCAGGTGGTGGTGTCGCAAATTTACTCATAACAGAAGGTGAATCAAGTGCAGAGCTAGATGGCAGTTCCTTACCTCCCCTCGTAGTAGAGGGATAGATCTTGGTTTTTGGGTCTTTCAGATTCTTCATAGTGATCAACAGATATAAATCCCAAGTGACTCAGAGAATAGAGCTATGCTCCCCAGCAATGGCGCTAGAAAAAGGTCTTGATAACCCACAAGTATAGGGGATCATAGAGGGTAGAGTATTCAACCCAAATTTATTGATTCTACACAAGGGGAGCCAAAGAATATTCCCGAGTATTAGTTGCTGAGTTGTAAATTCAACCACACCTGGAAGACTTAGTATCTACAACAAAGTATTTAGTAGCAAAGTAGTATGGAAGTAGCGGTAACGATGGCAAAAGTGGCAGTAGCAGTTTTGTGGTGATTGTAATAGTAGCAACGGAGAAGTAACTTAACAAGGATCAATATGTGAAAAGATCGTAGGCA
Source organism: Hordeum marinum (assembly GCA_022496015.1). Taxonomy (NCBI): domain Eukaryota; kingdom Viridiplantae; phylum Streptophyta; class Magnoliopsida; order Poales; family Poaceae; genus Hordeum; species Hordeum marinum. Next base: position 157,544,785 of record CM039677.1, read on the forward strand.
ATGGATCAATGACGGATAATTATGTCGGATGGCATTCATCATGCAACAATTATAACATAGGGTGACACAGAACTAGCTCCAATTCATCAATGTAATGTAGGCATGTATTCCATATATAGTCATACATGCTTATGGAAAAGAACTTGCATGACATCTTTTGTCCGACTCTCATGTGGCAGTGGGATCCTAATGGAAACTAAGGGATATTAAGGCCTCCTTTTAATAGAGAATCATACCAAAGCATTAGCACTTAGTGAATACATGAACTCCTCAAAGTACGGTAATCACCGGAAGGAATCCCAGTTATTGTCACCCTGGGGGATGCGGATCATTACTCGTAATAGGTGTCTACAACTTGCAAGATAGGATCAAGAACACATATATATTCATGAAATCATAATAGGTTCAGATCTAAAATCATGGCACTCGGGCCCTAGTGACAAGCATTAGCATAGCAAAGTCATAGCAACATCAATCGGAGAACATGGTGGATACTAGGGATCAAACCCTAACAAAACTAACTCGATTACATGGTAAATCTCATCCAACCCATCACCGTCCAGCAAGCTTATGATGGAATTACTCACGAACGGTGGAGATCATCATGAAATTGGTGATGAAGGATGGTTGGTGATGACGACGGCGTCGATTTCCCCTCTCCGGAGCCCAAAACGGACTCCAGATCTGGCCTCCCAAGGAAGAACAGGAGGTGGCAACAGCTTCGTATCGTGAAACACGATGAACTCTTCTCTCAGAATTTTTTCTCCGCGGATGTGAATATATGGAGTTGGAATTGAGGTCGGTGGAGCTCCAGGGGGCCCACAAGCCTGTTAGGCGTGGCCAGGGGGTGGCCGTGCCCCGTGTCTTGTGGTCAATGGGTGTGCCCCTGCGATTGATTCTTTCGCTACTATTTTTTATTAATTCCAAAAATAAGCTCCATAAATTTTCGTGTCAATTCGAGAACTTTTATTTCTGCAGAAAAATAACACCAAGGCAATTCTACTAAAAACAGTGTTAGTCTGGGTTAGTTCCATTCAAATCATGCAAATTAGAGTCCGAAACAAGGGCAAAAGAGTTTGGAAAAGTGGATACGATGGAGATGTATCAAGCCTCGAGACCACAAAAGTCCAAGTAATCGGGAACATGCGCAATTCTTGAGCCGACACATGAGCTTGTCAAGCAAACTTTTGACATCCATCACACTTGCGGGCAATGTCCTCTGCATCTGCATGAGTGTCAACCAATAGAACCCGTGCTGAAAACCTTTCGCCACAGGGATAGTGAGCTGGCGTGATGTACACAATCTCTAGCATGAATTTCGTTGAGTATCTCTTGTCCTTCCTTAGGGGAAACACAAAGTTGGAAAATACTAGTATTGCTCTGCCTGTGTAACTCACGATTAACTATAGTCATGGACTTGGACCGCTGAATTATCTATCGAGCGATGATTTCCTCAGCTGTGAGCTCATCTCAAGTCAGATAAGCCAACTATGGTACTGTCCAATTAGGAGTAGCATGGAGAGGCACCACCAGGTGTGCCTCTGGGTCAAGAATAGTTATGTCTTCCTCAGATGACAACTTAACCGAAGGGTTGTGGAGTACGTCCAAAAATACGTTAGGAGGGACCAACTTGCACTGAGAGCCAAGTCATGATAGAGCAAATCCGCCTCGTTGAGCCGGAGATCAATGTGATCAACTTGGTAGCCTTGAAAATGACCCGCCACATCGGTTACTGCCAATTGAGAAGCTGCCATCAAGGGGTCCTTAGAATCCCAAGTCCCTGAAACTTGTTGAGCCACCAAATCTGAGTCGCCTAGACACCTGACCTAGCTAAGATTCATTTGCTTAGCCATCTTGAGCCCATGCAAGGGGGCCTCATTCCAACTGGATTGTTAGTACACAGGAACATGAGCCGTAAAACATAACAAAACTTGTCACCTCATGGGGAAGAGAAAATAACTCCATCCCCTGAGCCTTCCAATTGTCTAGACCCATCAAAATGTATAGTCCAATACGTGTTGTGTGGCCTATCTTTTCGGATTTGCAATTTAGTCTAATCATTGATGAAGTCCACTAGAGCCTGGGATTTGATAGGTGGGAAAGGCACATATTTTACCTGGCGAGGACCAAGCTCAATTTCCCACTTAGCGATTCGGCCAGTGGCTTCCCGATTTTGTATGATGTCTCCGAGGGGTGCTGAACTGACCACAGTAATTGGATGCTCCTGAAAGTAGTGTTTTAAATTCTTACTTGGCATGAAAACGCCAAAAACCAATTTTTCCCAATGCGGATATCGCTGCTTGGACAAAGTCAATACTTCACTGACAGCGTTGACCGGACATTGTACTGGATACTCATTCACTTCCTCCTTTCGCTCGATGACAAGTACACCACTTACCGCCTTTGAATTGGCAGCAGTGTACATGAGCATGGGCTCTTTGTCAATTGGGGTGGCTAAGACGGTCGACACAACTAGCTGCTTCTTAAGTGCTTCAAAGGCCTCGTTAGCTACGTCAGTCCAAACGAAATTATCTGTCTTCATCAGTAATTGATAAAGAGGAATCGCCTTTTCTCCGGGGCGGCTTATAAACTCGCTCAATGCTGCTATGCTGCCAGCCATGAGCTGGACTTGATTTATATTGTTCGGCTTACCAAGCGAAGTCACGGGCTTGATTTTATCTGGATTGGCTTTGATGCCTCGTTCGGAGGACGAAAAACCCAGTAGCTTGCCTGCAGGAACACCAAAAATAAATCTTGCCAAGTTGAGCTTCATCTGATAATCTCAAAGGTTATCAAAAGTGTCCTTAAGGTCATCCAAGAGCGTCTCCTTCTTCTGAGATTTCACCACGATATCATCAACATAGGCATGAATGTTGCGCCCAATCTACGGGTGAAGCGAGTTCTAAACACAAAACTGGTACGTCACCCCTGCACTCTTAAGCCCCAAAGGCATAAAGACATAGCAGAAGGTGCCGAAGGGAGTTATAAAAGTCGTCTTCTCCTGATCCTCAATGGCCATCTTGACTTGATGGTAACCAGAATATGCATCTGAAAAGCATAAGCGCTCACAACAAGCTGTAGAATCAATAATCTGATCGATGCGTGGGAGAGCGAAAGGATCTCTGGGACAAGCTTTGTTGAGATCTATGTAATCAACACACATACGCCAAGTGTCATTCTTTTTCAGAATGAGCACCGGGTTAGCCAACCACTCGGGGTGAAAACCTTTGATGATAAACCCGACATCTAGGATCCGGGCTACTTCTTCCCCAATAGCTTTGCGTCTCCTCATTAAAACGACAGAGGTATTGCCGTACCAATTTCATTTTTGGATCCACACTAAGGTGGTGCTCAGCAAGTTCCCTCGGTACTCCAGGCATGTCAGAAGGTTTCCATGCAAAGATGTCCCGATTCTCATGGATGAACTTGATGAGCGTGCTTTCCTATTTGGGGTCCAAGCCGGTCCCAGTGGTGAACTGCTGGGATGAGTCGCCTTGCATGAAGTCAACCTTCTTCGTGTCCTTTTCTGGCGTGAATTTCAGCAAAGACTCAGACTCAGAGGTGGGTTTCTTGAGGGGGCTCATATCAGCCGGGTCAATGTTGGCCGTATAGAACTTTAATTCTTCAGCTGCGTAGGCCGACCCAGCGTAGGTTGGATCCCCTTACTTGCACTCCTGAGCAATCTTCCTGCTACCTCTCATAGTTATGGTACCATTCGGACCCGACATCTTAAGGTTGAGGTAAACATAGCAGGTCGAGCCATGAAGAGGGCATAAGCCGACCGCCCAAAGAGGGCATGGTAAGGGCTCTTGATCTTTACCACCTCAAAAGTTAAAGGCTTGCATCTGAAGTTGAACTCCGAAAGCGACGTCAAGCTTAATCCGCCCAATTGGGTGTGCTCACTTCCTGGGAACGATACCATGAAAAGTTATGCTTGAAGTTTGTAATCTGCTTTCATGGAGATTCATCGACCGAAAGGTGTCGTAATACAAAATGTTGTTGCTGCTACCCCCGTCCATGAGGAACTTTGTGAGAGTATAGCCACCAACCCGAGGCAACACCACCAATGCCAGACCACCTGGGTTATCAATTGGGGGGGTGATCCTCTCTACTCCAGGTGATTGGTTGCTGAGACCAATTAAGATACCTGGGAACAGCCGGCTCAACCATGTTGATGGCTCTTTGTTTGAGTTTGCTATCTCGCCTACACGTACTAGTGGTGAAAACATGGTACTGACCACTATTCAATTTCTTAGGGTTACTCTGAAACCCATTTGATTATTGTGTTGCTGATTGCCTTGGCCAAAACGCTGCCCATTGCCATTGTTTCCTTGATGCTGAAATCCCGATACAGAGTCACCCTATCCATGAAAGCCTGACCCTGAAAATCCACCAGATGAGCCGCCATTTGACCCGCCAGGACCATGCTGGCTCGGATGTCCTCCACCATTGCCTCCTTGGTGACTTTGGAAAGCTTGGTTATGGAACTCCTACATGATATAATAGTTTTCCCATGAATGGGTAGCTGGCTTGTATAGGGTACTATACTTGGGACAAGGCGCCTTGAGCGCTTCCTTGTAGTTGGGCGGTTTATTCCCATTATAAGCCCCACTGGGGTGGTTGTTGTGGTGCTGGTTCTTGAAACCAGTGTTGGTGTTAGCAACAAAGTTTGACCCGCCTTCGGGATGCTTTCGTTTGCTGATATTGCCTTGACCCCATGTGTCGGGGATATACCCCGCGGTATGACCCACCCTGGCGACTCATAGGAGACCCGGCCGAAGACATGACATTCTATTAAGACCCGGTAGGCGAGTCACAGCATGACCAAGCCCAAGACCCAGCGGGTGAGCCGGTGCCAGGCGGCTCACGGGATAAGACCTGGTGGGTGAGCCGGCGCCAGGCGGCTCACAAGAGAAGGCCCACAAGAGAAGGCCCAAAGAGAGAAGGATTCCATTAAAGGAAATAAGACCCGGAGTAGGATTCATGATGAGTCCTAATCCTACTCCTAGTAGGACTCTATTTGTAAGCCTACCCTCTCCACTTATATAAGGAGGGGTAGAGCACCCCTAGAGGGACAGATTCAGAAGAGGCACAAGTCCACAAGTTTAGACAACACAATTAGAGATAGACAGATTAGAGGCTCTCGTGATTAGAGGTAGCAACTAGCACCCTTGTAACCGAGAGATCTTCATTATCATCAATACCAGACAAGTAGGACGTAGGCTTTTACCTCGACTTGAGGGGCCGAACCTGGGTAAACTCGTGTCCTTCGTCTCGATCAACCCCTTTGAGTCCACTACCATGGCGATGGCTCCGAACTCAAGTCTGCTAACCCGGACATCTGCCGTGAAAAAACCACGACAGTTGGCGCCCACCATGGGGCCCGTGCATGATGGTTTGTTTTCTTGAAGGAAGCTCATCAGGGACTGAGAAGATAGCGATCCACTAGAGGAAAGAGAGTCGGCGAGCAAAGGATCTACGTCGTTCGTGAGTATTCGGAGCAGCATACTGTGATCAAGATCTAGAGAAATTAGGGTTACATCCGGACGTGGCTACATCCCGCGATCCGCCAGGACGGACAGAAGACCAAACAATTTCCATCAATCGGAATAAGCTTATCAAAAACAGTCCGCATCCAGATCAATTCAACCCAGCCTACCATGTTGAAAACAACCATCAATTAAAGTGATTCCTACATGTTTAGGGTCAAAAGAAAATTCGGGATGCATCATCGAAGAGGGTAGCACCGATCCGCCGAGATCTATCACGATAAGGTAATACATATACGCTACAATCTGGAAGACAGACTCCATACAAACTGCCACGATCCGGAAGCAGATTGTCCATGAATCAACCATCTCTGTCCTGGCCTCGACTCTGCTGCATGCTGCTTCCATGGGTAGCCGGGCTCATCACCCTGCCGCTGCGTTGCCGCTGTCGCAGCTCGTCTCCTGCCGCCACTGCGAGCTGCCGCGTTTTCTCTTTGCCGCGACCGTCAACCGCCACACGCGGAGCCGTCGTGGTGTCGGCCGACAACACGCTCCCTATGCTTTCGCCTCCGCATCAAGATTCGGACGAGGGTACATCCCCCATCGGTGATATGGAGGAGAGTACAGATTCGGCCTATGCCTACATCCAACACCGACGCTTCGCTGAGTCGTCTCCGGCTCCGTCTCGACTCCGGCTTGTCCCCGCGCTCCAGCCGAGCCCGGATTCCTCTAGCCTCGTCTCGCCTCATTCCGGGCCTGCCCTGTCTCGGTTGTGCCGGGGCCTTGCTTGCCTGCATACAAGACACCGCCCGCATCCAAGCTGGAATCAAGCTTCCTCGCCGGTCGTCGTTTCCGGATTCGAGCCGGATTCACCTGTTTCTGCTAGCGCATCGCCCGAGCCGCTCTCGCTGTAGCCCAGCTCTGCTCCAGCCCGCATGCGCGTGTGTCCGTGCCAGCTGTGGCCCGAGGCCTCCTAGCTGCCTTACCATGCCAAGCCACCGGCCCTCGTGGCCTCTTGCCGCTCGCACGCACCCGGCCGGCTCCAGTTCAGCCCCGCCTCACCGCCTCGAGCCATCGCACCCCGTGTCGCTGCAGAGCCGCCCGGGCCGAGCCGCCGCCGTTGCCGCGCCTTGAGCCGCTCCACCATCCACGTCCGAGCCGCCCGGCCGCTGTGGCCCTCGCCTCCTCCTCGCTCCTCTGCCGCGGGCCGGCGTTGCCGAGCCGCCCGGGCCGAACCGGTGCTGCTTCTGAGTGCTCTGGCGCCGCTTCTCTTGCCGGCCTCTGCTGCACGCCGAGCTGCCCCGCCTCTACACACCCCCTCCCCGGCCGGCATGCCCCCACAGCTCCCCCCTGCGTGCCTAGTTCTCCCTGGCAGGGATGCCCCTTGCTTCCATCCCGTGCGGCCGGTTGGGGACTAGTAAAGTAAGAAGATAGAGGTGCGGTGTAAAAAAAATCAGAGGTGAGGCCTATTTTGGACAAGGACATCCGTTTCATCAGTTACGTCTGTCCGTGCACAGATTATCGGCAATTTCTGCAAGAATCATCAGGTGGTATTTTTCGAATTATTATTTCATTAAAATATCACCGAACGGTTTGACTTTGAGCTATGCTATTATATGCAGGTTAGTCAAAAATCATGTCCAGAATATGATCCGAGCCTCGCGCGCCTTCTTCAGGGGCCACGTCTGCATATGTAAGAAGATAGAGGTGCGGCTCACAATGACCTCACCGTCTCTCATCATCCGTGCCGGCTTACAACGCTGTGGCGTCTTTCACAAACATCATCGGTTTACAATGCCACGTGCTCATTGATAGGAGCCGCCCGACGGACAGGCACGCAAGTCGCCACTACAATATGGTTCAGTTCAAACAATTAACCGGAACGAATCATCGACCGGATCATTAAAGCGATTCATACGGGATCATTTATAACCTGCCACGGCCAACCTCAACTTTTGATGAAGATTCTCAAGCCGTCTCTTCAAGTCAATTTGAGACTCGGGGGCTACAGACATGGCAAGACACATTTGGTCGTTTTCAATTAGAAGCCCGGGTTTTTGCCAAGATGAAAGCTTCCGGCTCAACAAGTTTAAGTCAAAGTGGTTTGTGACCCGCCGAAAGCTCTTACCAGTCAATCTCGCTTTAGAGACCCTGAGCCGGTTCACAAAGTTGATGGCCAATCTCGCTCTAGAGACCCTGAACTACTGTAAGTTAAACAATTAAGCTCTTATCAGTCAATATCACGTTAGAGACCCTGAGCCGGCTCACAGAGTTGACGGCCAATCTCGCTTTAGAGACCCTGAACTGGTATGATGCGCAATTGGCTTTGTGCCTAGTTTGAGTACATTAAGCGCTGTTGTTGATGGAGGCTTCTTACCTTTGGTATAGCTTAAAAAATTCCCCTAAGGCAACAGCGTGTACATCAAATTTCAGTTGCTTATCAACTGCGGCCATCGAAGGGGGCTTCTTACCGACGGGTATCGCTTATCTCACCCTAATGGTCGGCTTTATGCCACTTCCGGTTACTTATTAACCGCGGTTGTCGAAGGGGGCTTCTTACCGACGGGTTCGCTTATCTCACCCTAACAACCGGCATTTACGCCAAAAATAGTTGCGGAAGGAGGCTTCTTGCCCTTGGGTATAGCTTACATAAGCCCTTCACGCAGCCGGCTAGTACAATTACTAGTCGCGGCTGTCGAATGGATGCTTATTGCCATAAGGTATAGCTTACATAATACCATCAGCAGCCGTCCCTATACAACATTGGCTGATTGGAGGAGGCTTCTTACCTTCGGGTATAGCTTACATCACCCTCCCACAGCAGGCTTTTTTGAGCTGCGGTTGTCAGTAGAGGCTTCTTACCTTTGGTATAGCTTACATAAACCTATTGACAACTGGTGTTGGAATACAATGGATAAGTATTGCTGTTACAAGGAGGTTTTTTACCATCATGGCACAATTTACATCACCCTTCATGCAGCCGGCTGTAGGCCGTAGCCACGGTTGTTAATGGAGACTTCTTACATTGGAGTACAATTCATATTACCCTACGACAACCGATCATCAACAGAGCTCATAAGACTCGGAGTCATGCTACTCCGGTTGACATCTCATAGGTGGATTATTCAAGGGGGGCTTCCCACCTCCAAATAAACATGCCGGCTTATAAAAACCGGATCAGAGCAAGATTATGAGAAAGGAGCAATGTTATGAAAACTATAAACATCTCCGGGTTGAGCTTCTTCAAGCCGCCCTTACAACAATGCAGAATATATTCTGTCTTGCTTATTTTTTGCAGGTATTATCTCTTAAAAATGAGCCGCCATTAAATATTTGGCAAGACCAAATGGATCTTTTAATAGCCAACATGGTTGGATCTTCATGGTTATCATAACCAGTGTTAAATGATTGGGGTTTTTAAGCCAGCTCGGAGAAGTTTATTATTTTTCAAGAGTCGCCCTATCAGATATAATGCCGTGTCATCTAATTGACCGACTCTCGGATTTTTTCACATGTGCTCTGTAGTAATCTACAACACTCATGGATTTCTCAAAACTTATATTTGCCGGGTTGCACCGCAACCACGAGCAGGAATTTCATATCAGAGACAAAGGAATTATTTCAGGATATTCATTCCGGGTTATATTACAACCGCGGTCAAAGATTCATTAAACAAATTATGGTGAGTCATATTACTCTCACATAGTCCCGAGTCACCGCAGGCAGACGACCCGACACTTGGGGGCTACACTATTCAAAGTCCAGTTTATATCAATTATGCAAGTCCCATGTTGCTGCAAGCATGCACCACGGCACTTAGGGGCTAATGCAAGCCGGCTTTTTCAAAATTATTACATTGTCAAGCAAGACCCTATTATCTCAAATTGAAGACCCGGTCCTTCTATATTTTCTCAAGAATATGAGTCAGCCTTTCCATATTTTTATAAGTCCCAGCCCAGTAAATTCTTACTGACCCGGCACTTGGGGGCTACACCGCTCAGATCAAAATTTTCTAAAGTCCCAAGTCGCCGCAGGCGTGCGACCCGACACTTGGGGGCTACAGTATTCAGCCGTTTAAACAGATTATAAGGTTCTAAATTGAAGACCCGACACATCATATTCTGATGAGCCGGCCCTTGGGGGCTATAGCCGCCGAAGCTTTCTGGTGAGCCGGCCCTTGGGGGCTATAGCCGCCAAAGAAGTATAAGGTATAAAACAATTATCAGTCCCAGGTTGCTGCAAGCAGGACAACCCGGCACTTAGGGGCTACACAATCCGAAATGTTATTTGCAAAGCACCAAGTTATCATGGATAATCTTGGAGCTTGGGGCCTACAGGTAATATGGACATATCAAAAACTTTTGAGAACAATTTTCAAGATTTTAATTATGAAGTTGAGCTATTAGACCCGGAGTCTTCAACACTTATGACCCGGTGTTATCAAAAGGTCATAACCCGTCAGATTTTATAAGCCGCCTTGTTTTACAACAATGGAAGTCCGGCTTTACACCAGATGGATTTTCATCCCAATATTTTTATCAAATCATCTGGATTCTACTTATTTAAACCCGGAGTCACCAACGATAATGACCCGGCATCATCAATGATTATAACCCGGCGGAGATCACCCGCTAAAGAGCATTGGAAGCCAGCTCAATGGCATATGGGTATTCTATTCTCAATATTTTTCAAAAGGACATTGACAATCAAGATTATCAAGTAGGTTCATTCATATACAGAAAAGACCCGGATTTCTAAGGAGTCATTTTATAAGCCGGCCAAAGGAGCAAGCCGACCACTTAACATATTTGCTATTCCTATTTCAGGAGGTTACCATGAATAAATTCAAGCTAACCTGGGGGCTAATGTCAGGGATATACCCCGCGGTATGACCCGCCCTGGCGACTCACAGGAGACTTAGCCAAAGACATGACATTCTATTAACACCCGGCAGGCGAGTCACAGCATGACCAAGCCCAAGACCCGGCGGGTGAGCCGGCGCCAGGCAGCTCACGGGATAAGACCTGGTGGGTGAGCTGGCGCCAGGCGGCTCACAAGAGAAGGCCCACAAGAGAAGGCCCGAAGAGAGAAGGATTCCATTAAAGGAAATAAGACCCGGAGTAGGATTCGTGATGAGTCCTAATCCTACTCCTAGTAGGACTCTATTTGTAAGCCTACCCTCTCCACTTATATAAGGAGCGGTAGAGCACCCCTAGAGGGACATATTCAGAAGAGGCACAAGTCCACAAGTTTAGACAACACAATTAGAGATAGACAGATTAGAGGCTCTCGTGATTAGAGGTAGCAACTAGCACCCTTGTAACCGAGAGATCTTCATCATCATCAATACCAGACAAGCAGGATGTAGGCTTTTACCTTGACTTGAGGGGCCGAACCTGGGTAAACTCGTGTCCTTCATCTCGATCAACCCCTTTGAGTCCACTACCATGGCGATGGCTCCGAACTCAAGTCTGGTAACCCGGACATCTGCCGTGACAAAACCACGACACCATGCGTTTGCATTGTGCCATGGTTCTGCTGGTGTCCCTTACCACCTTCGCCTTTCTTATTCTTGCTGGTTTTGTCCTCATCTGAGTCGGGATCCTTCATGCTAGCTGACTCGGGGTACCTGGTAAGTACGTCCATCAAGTCACCCATATCCTGCACCTTTTGTTTCAACGACCAAGCTTCTGGACAAGTGGCTGAAAATGGGAATTTTTTTCCAAGATTAGGATGGCTTGAGCACCCGTGATGTTATCCGACGAGTGGATGATTTCCGCAACCCGACGAGTCCAATGATGAGCCGACTTGTCCCAGCGGTGGATGCAATGTTGAAGATCCACAATCGTCATTGGCCGTTTGCACGTTCCCTGGAAATTCTTGATAAATCGCTCCTTCAGATCTGCCCAACTGTTGATGGAGTTAGGAGGAAGGTTCTTTAACCACGTTCGAGCTGGCCCTTCTTGGATCATCGTCAAGTACTTTGCGCATACAGCGTCGGTGACATCAAGCATATTCATATGTAACTCGTAACTTTCGATCCATGCCGCCAGCTCGAGATCTGTTCTGTAATTGGGTACTTTATGAGGCCCCTTAAAGTCCTTGGGCATGCGCTCACTGCAAAGAGCTAGGAACAAACAGGGGATGCCAATCGTCCTACTGTTGACCCTAGGCCCCAAAGCCACATGTTGGGATTGGGGGGAGAGGCTGCTGACCCACCCTTGCGGACGCTGCGTCTGCCTTCGCCTGCCATATCGCCCGAGCCGCGTCGACCACGACTCGTGCTTCTGCCAAATTTGGCCTTACGGGGGAGTTGGGCGGGCTACTTTCATCCACTGCTAGAGACCACCGGGGATGCCGCATGCCGCCTCTTACTACGAATGGCGTAGGGTGTTGAATGCACCCGATCATGGTTGTAGGAGTATTGTGCTTGCTGAGTCACTGCAGTCCTCAACATCTTGATGGCGTTTCTTGCCTCCACCTCAATCGGCGTGTCTCCCTGGATGGGAAGTGCTTCCAGATTCTGGATCGCCACTAACATGTTGTCCACCGGGTTGGAGAAGTGTCCTAGGGTCATATGGAAACGTTGAGGCGATGTCTGAGCCGGCGTTTGGTAGCAAGGTTCTCCCGGGTGATCCGGATGTGGCCCGCCCGCCGCCGACGTAGTTTGAGGCATGGCAAACGAGCATGGAGGTTGCAGGTCAATGGGAAGCCGCCTCGAATGCCTTCAGTAATGAACTGCATTTGAAGCATCCTGGCGGAGACCAAGCCCCTGCCTTTAGGCGTTCGGCTTTGCCCTAGATATTAGCTAGAAGCTCTGCCAGGCGAGTATTTTCAGCATCAATCTCCTCCTGAATCTTGGCCATCTACGTGCAAAGTGTTGTCAACGTGGTATTGCGCTCCGCTTGATTTTCCGCGGTGACTGGCGATTCCAGGAGTTTGGTCATCTCTACCATCAAGTCCATCATAGCCTGAGCCGACGTTTTGCTAGTCCCGGTGGATCCTATAGCCGGGTCTATTTCGGCAGCCGCCCTAGCCGTTGCCAAAGTGTGAGCCGCCATCGTGCCTGCCATGAACATGACGACTTGATGTGGTGACTTGTAGGACTCCCTAGTGAGCTCCTCTTCAGAGCAGCCCCCAAGCCCGCCATCGGAAAGTGGACAGATTGAGTCGGTCTCACCCGCTGAAGAGTAACCATCTGAGTTGTTGAAGGTGTCTCAGCTGTTTGGCGCATCATGTCCAAGGTGGACCCCTTGTGTGAAACCAACAAAGATGTGACACTGGCCGATAAGCCAGGCGCCGGGTTTCCCGCACTAAGCCGACTCGATGATGTCGGTGCAGCTGTCCGGCTCGGGTCCAGGTGCGCCGGTCTTGTCGATGAAGACGTGGATGTTGCTGAAGGGGACCCGGTGCCCGTACTCGATTGAGCTGGCCTCAGGGACCCAACCCGAATCATCGATGTAGAGCTTATCACGGTGACTCTTGGTCATCTAACCAACCACGTATTCCCCAAATCCTGGAAGGGCTCCCTTTGAGACCTCAACTCGACCGGGTGAGAGCCCCACGGTGGGTGCCCACTGTCATGGTTTTGTCACGGTAGATTTCTCATAGTAGAACTTAAGTGTGAGGCCATCACTGCTAGGTGGCAACTGAAAGGGGTTGATCGGGAACGAGAGACGAGTTTACCCAGGCTCGGCCCCTCTTGATGGAGGTAATAGCCTATGTCCTGTTTTGTGTATATTGATGATGATCTTGATTACAAGGGTGCAGAATCGCTAACCTAGCTCTCGACGGTTTGCTTCTTTCTTACTTGATCTTTCTAACTCAAGGGCTCCCCTTTATATATAGGTGGAGGCCTTTAGTTTACAACAGAGTCTGGATCGTAAAACAACCTGTGACCTAATCTAACTCTTCCTTCCCTTGCTCCTCAAGGAAAAGAGGATTCCTTATGCCTTCATGTTAAGCCGGCCGTAGCGACGATGTCATCAAGACGGTCTTGAGTTGAGCCGACTTTTGGGCCTTGGGCCTTGTGTCTTTTGTGTGCATCGTCGTATGAGCTGCATCGTTACGCCGGGTTATATTTTGGCGAGTCATACCCGTGAGGTATATCCCCGACACACCCGCTCGCCGCTGATGTCCCCACGCGGGCCAATGCAAAAAGCCGCCTCATCCCCCGCCAGCGGACATCGACCATGTCACCTCCTTTGACTGTAGTGCCGCAACCAACCACCGCCGCACTGTTGCTAACTTACTGGCGCTACCAATGCGTAGATGAGATGGCAACGCTTGCACGTGTAGCTCGAGAGGCTTTCGGGTCCTCACCCGCGTGCTAGGACTAGGAGGGCGCCAACTGTCGCCTAGAAAATGATTTGGGTCGTGGAAGTGTTCCCATGTGTGGAGTCATTGCATGTGAGGACGGATCCCGAGGCGGCCCCACGATTTCATGTGTCCCCCTCTGCTGCTCACACGCCTGTTCTATGAGCCCCACCTTCTCCCACTGGTCACCCATGGATCCCAAGCCAACTCTCTGTTGCGGCCACCCCTTCTAAGTATTATTTTTACTAAATTCCCCCTTGAGGATCTTATGTCGTGCACTGACCCCCCCTAAAAATTTATTTCTTCACTTGATCCCCGACATTCGCGCCTTCCGGCTATGCATTTTACTTGCACGTATGCACATCTTATACCTGAGCGCCTTTGACTGTGCCCGACAATCGTCTGCCAGCGTGACAATCATGGAACACGCCAACCAGGTCGGCATGGCTATCCTAACACGCCATATTGTTTAGCATTTTCCTATGTTCCCTTGTAATGCCTTTTATTATGTCATGTTTACCTGACCTGTTGTAGCACATACTCAATTGGCATATACAGGGCACAGATGAAGACGCCAGATCAGAAGGCGTGCCACCAGCATGTGCCGCCTTGCTGTTAGTCACTTTGGAGGCCTAAATTTGCCTTCAACCGTAAGAACTTGAAGGCGGGTATTAAGTTGGCGTGACTAGCGTGGCAAACGAATCTTCGACTGCACGCAAGAGAGAAAGAAAACACATTGTGTTCGCTTCGGTCTTTCCACGCGGCCCCCACGAAGGCAGGGAGACGCCTGGTTGTTTGTCGCTATAGCTGCATGAGAAGAGACAAAATAAAACATGCTGCTCTTCCCCCATCCACCCCACATTCGTACCCTCTGCTACGGTATCCCACACTAACCCCACCCCACCCCCAGCACCCCACCACATCACGTGCTTGGTTTCCCCATTCCATGGGCAAGCACCTGGCGAAGGATGCAGAGTGCCTCAAAAAAGAGCTCCTCTTGACGAAGAAAGCGGAGCTTCTGACAAAGGATGCCGAGATCGCGGCGAAGGATGTTGAGCTCCATGCCAAGGACGGCGAGGTCCTCCGTCAGTAGAGAGAGTCGGCATTGCTTCAGAATCTACTTGAGTCAAATACCAATTCCCTTGAGGCCGCAAAGTCATTCTACGATTAGACGACCGATGCGCTAGGAAACCAGATGTCCCTTGTATTGAGCCAGGTAGAGAGCGAGCAGTCCGACAAGGAGGAGGCCTAGGATCGCCTGAATCGTTTGCTAGACGAAGTTGCTTCGCAAGTGTTGCGGCTATGCGATGTGTACCGTTGTGTAGGCGCCATCTTGCCGGTCATGGGGATAACTCCTTACAACCACCCCGTTGACTTCAACGAGCTACGGCTTCCGGACCTTATCTATTTTTTCACCTACATGGCCAACGAGCTGAACCGTGTTGGCTCGAATGTGCGGATGTTGATGCACATGGACGCTGTCTTCGAGGAGCTGGCTCTCGTCGACCGGGAGCGGGAGCTGCATCGGTGTCATCCTACATCTATGGCGTCGTTGCACTGGAGAAGGAGAGGGACTTCCGTCCTCTTTAGGCATCATCCTGCTTGTGTTGTTAGCTTTTTTGTTCTCAATCTGAACTTCTATGATGTTACAAGCTCCTTTTGCGTTGAAGTTATGCAAACTGCTTTTGTAACCATGAACTTGTGTTGGCCCTCCTTTTGTGTTCTGAATATGTTAATTTCGAGTGTTTGCACTGCTTTCATGTTGTCAATTTTGAGTTGGGATGTTATTAATACTAGAATTGTCAACTGTGGGAACTACGAACCACATATAGGGCATGAAAGAACCTAATGCATAGTCCGAAGTTTGACTAACTAATGTTGGAAATGCCACATGCGGCAAGTTCGGAAACACAGACGCAAAAGAAGGAGGAAAGACACGAATCGGTGGTGCCCTTAGAGTCTACTTACTCTTCAGCAATCTTTGTCAGATTGGCTTTATTGAGACGAGTGGCGATGAGCTCTTTCACCTCCTGAAGGCCTTGGTTGAGCTTGCTTTTCTCGAGGCGAGCGGCGATGAGATCTGTCTTGTCTTGCCGACCTTCCTTTAGAAGAACAGGCGATCCGTCCATCAGCCGGTCCTGCTAGTTTCTGAGCTTGGCATTGTCATCCCTGAGTAAGACGATGATGGTGGACAAGATCTCCACCGATGCCTTTCTCTTCTCGTGCAGCTTCGTCCAATAGGCCATGTGCTCATTAAGCATATCGCACTCGATGCAGAGCTTCTCCTTGTCATCCATAAGTTCTACCATGAGAGCTGTGGCCTTTTTCAGTGAGGCATTAGTCTCCTCGTGCAGCTTCGCCCAGCCTGCGAGGTCGTCCTTCAACTTCTGTACTTCAGCCGACATGTCGTCATCGGCAACCTCCTCCTTCAGCTTGCTTGCTCCTCCACCGCGAATGCGCTTCCGAGAGGCCTCGCTTGAGCCCGAGGCCACCGCGGTCTGATGGGCCTTCTCTGCTACTTCCGTTGCGTTGGTCAATCGTCCCTGTTTATTTCTGGAACTTGAGCTCCCCCCATGAGCCATTGTGGCAGGCAGAAGCAAGGAACTAGTAAGAAAAGAAAGGGGGTTGTTCTTCTGTTGACAGGTGTGGAGGTCGAGCACGAGCTTTTTGTAGACGCCTGGACGATCGGCGGCTATAGGAACGAGATGTCACGTCATGGTCATTAAACATCGATGTGTTTGGCGTGTTTGACCAATCATTTTTACTAGGCTCCGCGTGCCAGCGCATCGTATTTTCACTGGGTGCATACCAACAACAAGATGGATCACGATGATGACATGCCTGGCCTGTTGGCGGTTCGCATGTCAGCGCAACATATTTTAACTGGGCGCGTGTACCAACAAGAATACACATCATGATTGATGACGCGCCTAGGCTGTTGGCGTGCTTCACCCATTTACTACGAGGAGTGGAAAAACAAACATGGCGAGAGGTTTGTGCCATTTAAGTACAAATGTCTCGATAGTGCCAAACGTTACACAAAAACATAAAGTAAGTTATCGTCTAAATTTGAACGTGGGCACTGGCAAAGCTAACGACAGTTTCATACAACAACACATAAACATTTGTCTATTTACATAATGATCACCTTCATGGTTCATTTCTTGGATATTTTGGAATAACGCCTTATGAGTGGCCACGAAAGATCATGCATGAATATCGCCTTCACGGTGCCAGTCCCAGTTGTTTCTCATAGATGGTACAATCCATAGTGGTGGGTAGCAAGTATATCTCTCGCATCTGCTTAGTTTCATACCCCATGAAGAAGTCCCATCAAAGCTGAAGCGACATAAATCATGCAGTTGTCAGTCCCAGATAGCTATCCGATGGTTGATTGTAAATATGCACCCATGATACATGAACGACCAGCTAAGGGCATCATAGATGGAAGGTGGCATCCTTCTTACTATTGGGTAGTTGCCACCAACGAAATAAGAGTGTTGTCCAAGAGTGTTTGCAAGCTCCCAAATAGCAACACGAAGGTCTAGCGTGTTGCCGTCCATCTAATATAGCTCACATTGCAGACCTAAACACATAAGGTAAAATGCATGTGGTGAAGGTGAGGTTGATTTGACTACATATTTCTGTAAGTGCATCTAGTGCCACCCTTGTTTGATTTTGGAGTATTGAAGACAAAAGTGGTTGAGGGACTAATGTGTTTGTGAGTGTTCATAGGTTAATATAGATAGAAGTCCCTGGAGTTTCGGTTTAGCCGTCGAAGATGACCCCCAAAAATTTCCGAAGACATTGATGACGGCTAAAGCCATTGGCGATATGCGAATACATTCGTCCGAAGACAATGACACGCGAAGACGAAGTCTTTTGGTAGTTTCATTTCTTCTTTCCTGAGTCATAGGAACCGTCGTACTATTAAGTGGGGTCGATGTGATTGAAGTCAGATGTTGACATGATGCTCAACCCATACCTATGTCTTCTAGAGTTGGTTGAGTCAGCTTTACTTGTAGCCCAAGTAAAGTTGTCGCGTGCGTCCAAATATGACCGTTGTGACACGTGTCGGTTGGCCATTGACCCAGGGTCATTTTGGTCATATCAGGCCGGGTTGCCTCCTAGCTATAAATAGCCCACCCTCTCCACCATGAGAAGGTGGATGCTCAGAGAGAGATACAGTTGTTGTCGTTTTGGAGGAACCCACCTCAAATACATTGAGCGAGACACATCCTGCGAGGATACACCTAAACACCTAGAGCTAGAGTTTTTGAGCATCACCGTAGACTTTCTGTTCTGAAAGAATTGAATCCTTATTACACTTGAAGACTCTGATCTTCGAGACGGTTAGGTGTCTGGGTCTAGAGCATCCAAGAGTCATTATGGACTGCCGGGTGACCAAGTTTGTACGGGTTTCGGAAGTCTCCCCTGAAGACTTACCTGAGTGATTGGGCGCTGTCTAAGTGACTTCGGCTCAAGGGGAATAAGGTGAAGATGAGGTCTTCTGAGTTCAATCTCAGCCTCCCTAACCAGACGTACAGTTGTCACAATAACTGGAACTGGTCCAACAAATCTTGTGTCTTCGTCAAGCAACTGGTTCTATCCTTCACTCTCTTGATTTACTATTCTGAATTTTGAAGTCATTGCTTGCATGTTGCTTGAAGACTTTCTCCTAAGACATTGATATCCACTGTCTATCTTCATACTGTGTAAGTTTGTCTTCGACTCATCTTAGTATGCATGATTTGTCTTTATGTCTTCACTGTGTTGCATGCCTAGACTAGACTCTACTATCCCTACCTGCCTTGTTACGTTTCCGCATTTTTTGAATACATTCATTGTTTCGAACAGTTTCATAAAAATCGCCTATTCAACCCCCCTCTAGTCGATAACTAGCACTTTCAATTGGTATCAAAGCAAGGTACTCCCTTGTTCTGTGTTTCTGTTTAATGATCGTGGAGTTTTAGCTATGTCGATGATACGTCTCCAACGTATCTATAATTTATGAAGTATTCATGCCATGTTTACAATAATTCTTTATGATTTTGGCATGATTTTATTAGAACTAACCTCGACTGACGTTGTTTTTAGCAGAACTACCATGGTGTCGTTTTTGTGTAGAAGTAAAAGTTCTCAGAATGGGCTGATAATTTAGTATTATTTTTTATGGACCAAAAGAGACCCCCGAAGCATTGGAGTTGGGCCAGAAGATCCACGAGGAGGCGACAAGCCACCTAGGCGCAACTAGGGGGGGGTGGTCGCGCCTGGTAGGCTTGTGACTTCCTTGTGCCCCCCCCCCTTGACGTGAGATCGACGCCAAAAATTCCTATAAATATAGAAACCTTTCAAAAGAAACCTAGATCAGGATTTCCGCAGCCCCAAACCTCTAGAGCCATGAAAAACCAATCTTGGCCCTCTCCAGCACCCTGCCGGAGGGGGTCACCATCACCGGAGGCCATCTTCATCATCCCGGAGGGGCCATCAACACCATGGAGGCGAAGGACCAGAGGGAGATCCTCTCCCCACTGAGGGGGAGGCCATGGAGGAGGAAGAACAAGGGCGAGACCCTCTCCCCTTTCTCCCGGTGGTGCCGGATTGCCACCGGGGGAACCATTGCCACGGTGATCGTCTTCATCAACATCACCTTCTTCATCACCATCATCTCCTTTTAGCAGTCCACTCCCCCGCACCCCGCTGTAATCCCCTACTTGAACATGGTGCTTTATGCCACATATTATGATCCAATGATGTGTTGCCATCCTATGATGTTTTGAGTAGATTGCTTTTGTCCTTTGGGTTGATTGATGATCTAGATTGGTTTGAGTTGTATGTTTATTTTGGTGCTGTCCTATGGTGCCTTGCATTGTTGGGAGACATAGTAGTAAATCAAAATTTTCCTACGATCACCAAGATCTATCCATGGAGAAATCAGCAACGAGTGGGGAGAGATTGCATCTTCATACCTTTGAAGATTGCTAAGCGGAAGCGTTACAAGAACGCGGTTGGTGGAGTCATACTCGCAGCGATTCAGATCGCGGTGGATTCCGATCTCAGCACCGAACAACGACGCCTCCGCGTTCAACACACGTGCAGCCCAATGACGTCTCCTACGCCTTGATCCAGCAAGGAGGAAGGAGAAGTTGAGGGAGAGCTCCGGCAGCTCGACGGCATGGTGACGGTGGAGCTACGTGGACTCCGGCAGGGCTTCGCCAAGCGCTACGGAGAACGAGGAAGAGGAAGGGTAGGGCTGCGTCGAGAGAGAGAGAGAAGTCGTGTCTCAAATCAGCCCAAACCCTTGCATATATATAGGAGGAGGGAGATGGAGGGCTGCCTTGGCCCCTCCTCCAAGGAGGAGAGCTTCGGCCGAAGTAGGGGGAGAGTCCACCTCCCACAAGGGAGGTGGATCTCCTCTTTTAAAACCCTTTTGCCCTTTATCTCTTGATCCCAGCCGCATGGGTCTTTCTAGAAGGTCTTGGCCAACCCAATAAGGGCTGGTACACCTCCTATAAGGGCCCACAAAGTCCTATGGTCGTCACACCCCTCCTGGGGTCCTCCGGCACCCTCCCGGCACTCCCGGTACACTACCGATGAGCCCGAAAACTTTCCGGTGACCAAAACTGGACTTCCTATATATCAATCTTTACCTCCGGACCATTCCGGAGCTCCTCGTGACGTTCGGATCTCATCCGGGACTCGGAACAACCTTCGGTAATCACGTATACCATTTCCCTATAACCCTAGCGTCATCGAACCTTAAGTGTGTAGACCCTACGGGTTCGGGAGACATGTAGACATGACCGAGACACCTCTCTGGTCAATAACCAACAGAGGGATCTGTATACCCATGTTGGATCCCACATGCTGCACGATGATCTCATCTGATGAATCACGATGTCGGGGATTCAATCAATCCCATATACAATTCCCTTTGTCTATCGGTATGATACTTGCCCGAGATTCGATCGTCGGTATCTCTATACCTTGTTCAATCTCGTTACCGGCAAGTCTCTTTACTCATTCCATAACACATCATCCCGTGGCTAACTCCTTAGTCACATTGAGCTCATTATGATGATGTCTTACCGAGTGGGCCCAGAGATACCTCTCCGTCACACGGAGTGACAAATCCCAGTCTCGATTCGTGCCAACCAAACAGACACCTTCGGAGATACCCGTAGTGCACCTTTATAGCCACCCAGTTACGTTGTGATGTTTGGCACACCCAAAGCATTCCTACGGTATCCAGGAGTTGCACAATCTCATGGTCTAAGGAAACGATACTTGACATTGAAAAGCTTTAGCAGACGAACTACACGATCTTGTGCTATGCTTAGGACTGGGTCTTGTCCATCACATCATTCTCCTAATGATGTGATCCCGTTATCAACGACATCCAGTGTCCATGGTCATGAAACCGTGACCATCTATTGATCAACGAGCAAGTCAACTAGAGGCTCACTAGGGACATGTTGTGGTCTATGTATTCACACATGTATTACGGTTTCCGGTTAACACAATTATAGCATCAACAACAGACAATTATCATGACCTAGGAAATACAACAATAACCATTTTATTACTGACTCTAGGTCATATTTCCAACAGTCTCCCACTTGCAATAGAGTCAATAATCTAGTTACATTGTGATGAATCGTACACCCATAGCATTCTGGTGTGGATCATGTTTTCCTCGTGAGAGAGGTTTAGTCAACGGATCTGTGACATTCAGATCCGTATGCACCTTGCAAATATCTATATCCCCCTCCTGAATGTAATCACGGATGGAGTTGAAGTGGCGCTTGACGTGTCTTGTCTTCTTGTGAAACCTGGGCTCCTTCGCAAGGGCAATAGCTCCAGTGTTGTCACAAAATAGAGTCATCGGGCCCGACGCACTTGGAGTTACTCCTAGGTCGGTGATGAACTCCTTCATCCAGACTCCTTCTTTTGCTGCTTCCGAAGCAGCTATGTACTCCGCTTCACATGTAGATGCCGCCACGACGCTTTGCTTGCTGCTGCAACAGCTGACTGCCCCTCCGTTCAAAATATACACGTATCCGGTTTGCGACTTGGAGTCGTCCGGATCTGTGTCGAAGCTAGCATCGACATAACCCTTTACGATGAGCTCTTCGACACCTCCATATACGAGAAACATGTCCTTTGTACTTTTCAAGTACTTCAGGATATTCTTGACCGCTGTCCAGTGTTCCGCTCCGGGATCACTTTGGTACCTCCCTACCAAACTCATGGCAAGGTTCACATCAGGTCTGGTACACATCATGGCATACATAATAGAGCCTATGGTTGAAGCATAGGGGATGACACTCATCTCTTCTCTATCCTTTGCCGTGGTCGGGCATTGAGTCGTACTCAATCTCACACCTTGTAACACAGGCAAGAACCCCTTCTTGGGCTGATCCATATTAAACTTCTTCAATATCTTTTCAAGGTATGTGCTTTGTGAAAGACCGATGAGGCGTCTCGATCTATCTCTATAGATCTTAATACCTATATGTAAGCAGCTTCTCCAAGGTCCTTCATTGAAAAACACTTATTCAAGTAGGCCTTTATACTTTCCAAGAGTTCTATATCATTTCCCATTATCAGTATGTCATCCACATATAATATAAGAAATGCTATAGAGCTCGCACTCACTTTCTTGTATACAGGGTTCTCCATAAACCTGTACAAACCCAAACACTTTAATCACCTCATTAAAGCGAATGTTCCAACTCCGAGATGCTTGCACCAGCCCATAGATGGAGCACTGGAGCTTGCATACCTTGTTAGCATCTTTAGGATCGACAAAACCTTCCGGCTGCATCATATATAGTTCTTCCTTAAGGAAACCATTAAGGAATGTTGTTTTGACGTCCATTTACCAGATCTCATAATCATAAAATGCGGCAATTGCTAACATGATTTGGACAGACTTCAGCATCGCTATGGGTGAGAAAGTCTCATCGTAGTCAATTCCTTGAACTTGTCGATAACCCTTAGCGACAAGCCGAGCCTTATAGACGGTCACATTACCATTCGTGTCAGTCTTCTTCTTAAAGATCCATTTATTTTCAATGGCTCGCTTATCAACAGGCAAGTCCACCAAAGTCCATACTTTGTTCTCATACATGGATCCTATCTCGGATTTCATGGCCTCAAGCCATTTGTTGGAATCCGGGCCCGCCATTGCTTCTTCATAGTTCAAAGGTTCACCGTTGTCCAACAACATGATCTCCAGGACAGGGTTGCCATACCACTCTGGTGCAGAACGTGTCCTAGTGGACCTTCGACATTCAATAGTAACTTGATCTGAAGTTTCATGATCATCATCATTAACTTCTTCTCCAGCCGGTGTAGGCTCCACAGAAACAACTTCCTGTGCTGTGCTACTCTCCGGTTCGAGTGGAGGTACAATTACCTCATCAAGTATTAATTTCCTCCCACTTACTTCTTTTGAGAGAAACTCTTTCTCGAGAAAGGATCCATTCTTGGCAACAAAGACTTTGCCCTCGGATCGTAGGTAGAAGGTATACCCAATAGTCTCTTTGGGATATCCTATGAAGACGCACTTTTCTGCTTTGGGTTCGAGCTTCTTAGGTTGAAGTTTCTTCACATAAGCATCGCATCCCGAAACTTTTAGAAACGACAGCTTAGGTTTCTTTCCAAACCATAATTCATACGGAGTCGTCTCAACGGATTTTTATGGTGCCCTATTTAAAGTGAATGCGGCAGTCTCTAATGCATATCCCCGAAATGATAGCGACAAGTCGGTAAGAGACATCATAGATCGTACCATATGTAATAGAGTGCGATTACGACGTTTAGACACACCATTTCGCTAAGGTGTGCCAGGCGGCGTGAGTTGTGAAACAATTCCACATTTCCTTAGGTGCGTGCCAAACTCGTGACTTAAATATTCTCCACCACGATCAGATCGTACACACTTTATTTTCCTGTCACGTTGATTCTCTACCTCACTCTGAAATTCCTTGAACCTTTCAAAAGTTTTAGACTTATGTTTCATTAAGTAGACATACCCATATCTACTCAAGTCATTAGTGAGGGTGAGAACATAACGGTAGCCACCACGAGCCTCGACACTCATTGGACCACATACATCGGTATGTATTATTTCCAACAAGTCAGTTGCTCGCTCCATTGTTCCGGAGAATGGAGTCTTGGTCATCTTGCCCATGAGGCATGGTTCGCACGTGTCAAATGATTCGAAATCAAGAGACTCCAAAAGTCCATCAGTATGGAGCTTCTTCATGCGTTTGACACCAATATGACCAAGGCGGCAATGCCACATGTAAGTGGGACTATTGTTATCAACCTTACACTTTTTGGTACTCACACTATGGACATGTGTAACATCACGTTCGAGATTCATCAAAAATAAACCATTGACCAGCGGGGCATGACCATAAAACATTTCTGTCATATAAATAGAACAACCATTATTCTCAGATTTAAATGAGTAGCCATCTTGCATTATGCGCGATCCAGATACAATGTTCATGCTCAAAGCTGGTACTAAATAACAATTATTAAGGTTTAACACTAATCCCGAAGGTAGATGTAGAGGTAGCATGTCGACGGCGATCACATCGACCTTGGAACCATTCCCGACGCGCATCGTCACCTCATCCTTTGCCAGCCTCCGCTTATTCCGTAGCTCCTGCTTGGAGTTACAAATGTGAGCAACTACGAGCGCTGGTTAGGTACACATCAATAACAAGTATATCACATATACCTTTAATGTTGTCGTCCTTCTTATCCGCTAAGTACTTGGGGCAGTTCCGCTTCCAGTGACCTGTACCCGTGCAATAAAAACACTCAGTCTCAGGCTTGGGTCCATTCTTCTTCTTCTTCTTCCCGGTAACTTGCTTACCGGGCGCGGCAACAGCTTTGGCGTCCTTTTTGAAGTTCTTCTTACCCTTGCCTTTCTTGAAACTAGTGGTCTTATTCACCATCAACACTTGATGCTCCTTTTTGATCTCGACCTCTGCTGATTTCAGCATCGAGTACAACTCAAGAATGGGCTTCTCCATTCCTTGCATGTTGTAGTTCATCACAAAGCTCTTGTAGCTAGGTGGAAGCGACTGGAGGATTCTGTCAATGACTGAGTCATCCAGGAGATTAACTCCCAGCTGAGTCAAGCGGTTGTGTAGCCCAGGCATCTTGAGGATGTGCTCACTGACAGAACTATTCTCCTCCATCTTACAGCTGAAGAACTTGTCGGAGACGTCATATCTCTCGACCCGGGCATGAGCTTGGAAAACCAGTTTAAGCTCTTGGAACATCTCATATGCTCTGTGTTGCTCAAAACGCCTTTGGAGCCCCGGTTCTAAACTGTAAAGCATGCCACACTGAAAAAGGGAGTAATCATCGCAGCGAGAATGCCAAGCATTCGCAACGTCTTGCTCTGTTGGGAGAAGGGGTGGGTCACCTAGTGGTGCATCAAGGACATACAATTTCTTGGAAGCTATGAGGATGATCCTGAAGCCACGGACCTAGTCCGCATAGTTGCTTCCATCATCTTTCAACTTGGTTTTCTCTAGGAACGCGTTGAAATTGAGGGTGACATTCGCGTTGGCCATTGGATCTACAATATAGATTGTAAAGGCAATTTTAGACTAAGTTCATGGTAATTAAGTTCACATAATCAAATTATTTAATGAATTCCCACTTAGATAGACATCTCTCTAGTCATCCAAGTGACACATGATCCATGTCAACTAGCCCGTGTCCGATCATCACGTGAGACGGACTAGTCATCCATGGTGAACATCTCCATGTTGATCGTATCTTCTATACGACTCATGTTCAACCTTTCGGTCTTTCGTGTTCTGAGGCCATGTCTGTAGATGCTAGACTCGTCAAGTCAACCTAAGTGTTCTGCGTGTGTAAATCTGGCTTACACCCGTTGTATGTGAACGTTAGAGCCTATCACACCCGATCATCACGTGGTGCTTCGGAACAACGATCCTTAGCAACGGTGCACAGTTAGGGTGAACACTTTTCTTGAAATTTTATTGAGAGATCATATTATTTACTACCGTCGTTCTAAGCAAATAAGATGTAAACATGATAAACATCACATGCAATCAATATAGTGACATGATATGGCCAATATCATCTTGCTCCTTTGATCTCCATCTTCGGGGCATCATGATCATCACTGTCACCGGCACGACACCATGATCTCCATCATTGTGTCTTCACGAAGTTGTCTCGCCAACTATTACTTCTACTACTATGGCTAACATTTAGCAATAAAGTAAAGTAATTACATGGCGTTTATGATTGACACGCAGGTCATACAATAAAATAAGACAACTCCTATGGCTCCTGCCGGTTGTCATACTCATCGACATGCAAGTCGTGAATCCTATTACAAGAACATGTTCAATCTCATACATCACAATGCATCACATCACATCCTTTGGCCATATCACATCACAAGGCATATGCCGCAAAAACAAGTTAGACGTCCTCTAATTTGTAGTTGCAAGTTTTTACGTGGATGCTATAGGTTTCTAGCAAGAACGTTTCTTACCTACGCCAAAACCACAATGTGATATGCCAATTTCTATATACCCTTCATAAGGACCCTTTTCATCGAATCCAATCCGACTAAGGTGGGAGAGGCATACACCCGCTAGCCACCTTATGCAACAAGTGCATGTCAGACGGTGGAACCAGTCTCACGTAAGCGTACGTGTAAAGTCGGTCTAGGCTGCTTCATCCCACAATACCGCCGAATCAAGATAAGACTAGTAGTGGTAAGCAAATTAACAAGATCGACGCCCACAACTACTTTGTGTTCTACTCGTGCATAGATTCTACGCATAGACCTAGCTCATGATGCCACTGCTGGGAGACGTAGTAGTAAATCAAAAAATTTCCTATGATCACCAAGATCTATCCATGGAGAAACCAGCAACGAGTGGGGAGAGATTGCATCTTCATACCTTTGAAGATCGCTAAGCGGAAGCGTTACAAGAACGCGATTGGTGGAGTCGTACTCGCAATGATTCAGATCGCGGTGGATTCCGATCTCAGCGCCGAACAATGGCACCTCCGCGTTCAACACACATGCAGCCCGATGACGTCTCCTACACCTTGATCCAGCAAGGAGGAAGGAGAGGTTGAGGGAGAGCTTCGGCAGCACGACGACGTGGTGACGGTGGAGCTACGTGGACTCCGGCAGGGCTTCGCCAAGCGCTACGGAGAACGAGGAAGAGGAAGGGTAGGGCTGCATCGAGAGAGAGAGAGAGAAGTCATGTCTCAAATCAGCCCAAACCCTTGCATATATATAGGAGGAGGGAGAGGGAGGGCTTCCTTGGCCCCTCCTCCAAGGAGGAGAGCTTCGGCCGAAGTAGGGGGAGAGTCCACCTCCCAGAAGGGAGGTGGATCTCCTCTTTTAAAACCCTTTTGCCCTTTATCTCCTGATCCTAGCCGCATGGGCCTTTGTAGAAGGTCTTGGCCAGCCCAATAAGGGCTGGTACACCTCCTATAAGGGCCCACAAAGTCCTATGGTCGTCACACCCCTCCCGGGGTCCTCCGGCACCCTCCCGGCACTCCTGGTACACTACCGATGAGCCCGAAAACTTTCCGGTGACCAACATTGGACTTCCTATATATCAATATTTACCTCCGGACAATTCCGGAGCTCCTCTTGACGTCCGGGATCTCATCCGAGACTCCGAACAACCTTCAGTAATCACGTATACCATTTCCCTATAACCCTAGCGTCATCGAACCTTAAGTGTGTAGACCCTACGGGTTCGGGAGACATGTAGACATGACCGAGACACCTCTCCGGTCAATAACCAACAGCGGGATCTGGATACCCATGTTGGCTCCCACATGCTCCACGATGATCTCATCGGATGAACCATGATGTCGGGGATTCAATCAATCACGTATACAATTCCCTTTGTCTATCGGCATGATACTTGCCTGAGATTCGATCGTCGGTATCTCTATACCTTGTTGAATCTCATTACCGACAAGTCTCTTTACTCATTCCGTAACACATCATCCCGTGGCTAACTCCTTAGTCACATTGAGCTCATTATGATGATGTCTTACCGAGTAGGCCCAGAGATACCTCTTCGTCACATGGAGTGACAAATCCCAGTCTCGATTCGTGCCAACCAAACAGACACCTTCGGAGATACCCGTAGTGCACCTTTATAGCCACCCAGTTACGTTGTGACGTTTGGCACACCCAAAGCATTCCTATGGTATCTGGGAGTTGCACAATCTCATGGTCCAAGGAAACAATACTTGACATTGAAAATCTTTAGCAGACAAACTAAACAATCTTGTGCTATGCTTAGGATTGGGTCGTGTCCATCACATCATTCTCCTAATGAAGTGATCCCATTATGAACGACATCCAATGTCCATGGTCATGAAACCGTGACCATCTATTGATCAACGAGCTAGTCAACTGGAGGCTCACTAGGGACATGTTGTGGTCTATGTATTCACACATGTATTACGGTTTCCGGTTAACACAATTATAGCATCAACAATAGACAATTATCATGAACTAGGAAATACAATAATAACCATTTTATTATTGCCTCTAGGGCATATTTCCAACATGCGTGCAGCGCACACGTGAAGGATTCCCGCTGTAGGGTGTTGCAATATGTTCATGATTCACTTATAGTGGGTTGCTTGAGTGACAGAAGCATAGACCCGAGTAAGGGGGTTGTTGCGTTTGGGATAAAGGGGACTTGATGCTTGAATGCTATGGTTGGGTTTTACCTTAATGATCTTTATTAGTTGCGGATGCTTGCTAGAGTTCCAATCATAAGTGAATATGATCCAAGTAGAGAAAGTATGTTAGCTTATGCCTCTCCCTCATATAAAATTGCAATAATGATTTCCGATCTTGTTAACAATTGCCTAGGATAATTGCGCACACTGACCCATCATTATTCCACACTCGCTATTTGTAATATATTGTCATATATTCTAACTTTATGATAACAGCACCTATTTTGATATTTTAGTTCTCCGATATCATGCAAAGCTATCCTCTTCATACTCACAACGTAGTTTTATTTCTTGTTTCTAGATGGAAGCAAATGTTCGGTGTACGTAGAGTCGTATCAGTGGCAAATAGGACTTGATAGAATATTGATATTACCTTTAGCTCCTTGTGGGTTCGACACTCCATACTTATCACTTCCACCTTTGGAAATTTCTATGATGATTCCTTGCACTTGGGGATTATCAGGCTCTTGTCTCGCGTCGTTGCCGGGGAGCAATAGCGTGGGGTTGATATTCTCGTGTGTGCTTGTTTGCTTTCTTCACCGAGTAGATTTTGTTTTACATTTTTACTTTATTTAGTTGTGGGTGAAACTAACGAAAAAAATAAAAAAAATACAAAAAGAGTTACTTGCCCCTTATGCCTAAGAAGTTTTTCAAAAAGAGAAGTGATTGTAAGGTTGTGCATTGGAGAAGTGAGGGTCGACCTTGAACACTTGTGTTCATGCTCATGGAAACAATGTAGAATTTTTCATGGAAGCTTATGAAAAATAATTATACCCTTGTACTATATCCATTGTACTATAAAAATAATGTGTCAAGATTTGCTTTTAGGATGATTAGATTGCTTGTTTGGTGTGTGCAGTGCAAAAACAGAAACTTTGGCTATAGTGTGTAAATTTACATTTTTTAGTGAAACATCAAAAGTTTTTGAAATTTTTACACAGTACTTCTATGCAAATTTTTTAATTTTTCCTAAATTTTCAGAATTTTTTGAGTTATATAAGTATACAAAGTTTCCATATTACTACAGACTGTCCTCTTTTTGACAGATTCTGTTTTCTATGCATTGTTCTCTTATTTTGATGAATCTGTGGGTTGTATTGGGGGGTATGAACCATGGTGAAGTTGTACTATAGTAGATATAATTCTAATATTAATTTGGAATGAGTTCACAACAGTACTTAAAGTAGTATTTTGCTTTATTATACTAACAGATCTCACGAGGGTTTTGTTAAGTTTTGTGTGAATGAAGTGTTCGAAGATCGAGGAGGTATCGATATAAGAAGAATACAAAGAGACAAGAGTTCAAGCATGTGTATGCACAAGGCACCCCAAGTAAATATTTCAAGGAGACTCAAGCATCCAAGCTTGGGGATGCCCCGGAAGGCATCCCATCTTTATTCTTCAACAACTATCGATATACCTCGGTTTTTGTTTTGTTCACATGATATGCGTCTTTAGTGTTTTTGTTTTCCTTTATGCACCCTTCTAGTACGAGTCAGTCCTTCATTTATTTATAGAATGCTTCATGCGCTTCACTTAAATCTTTTGAGTATGGCTTTGTAGAATGCTCTTTGTGCTTCACTTAAATCTTTTGAGTATGGCTTTATAGAATGCTTAGTGTGATTCACGTATATATATTGAGCTTGGATATTGGTTAATATATATTAATTGTAGAATTCTATATGAAATTCACTTATATCTTTTAGAGTATGAATAAAATGATCATCGGAATTTGGCTTGGAAGAGTATCATTAAAATGCCATGCCTAGCTAAAAAGGCATTAAAGAAAAACGTTTGTTGGGAGACAACCCAACACTTTTACTTTCTGTTTTGATGTGCTCACATGATTAATATACTGTAGTAATCATTTCTTGTGCCTTTTATTTCAATAAAGCGCCAAGTAAAGCCTTTGGGATAGTGTGGATACTTGCTTGTTTGATTCTGTGCAAAAATTGAAAGTTTTGTGTCCAGTATATGAATTATCTGATTTTACTAGAGAGCCACAATTTTTTGAGATTTTTACACAAATTTCTATGGAAATTCTGTGATATTTACTAATTGTTCCGAATTTTTAGAGTTAAGGAAGTTTGGTGATCATTCAGATCTTTAGAGACTGTTCTGTTTTTGTTAGATTCTGTTTTGCATGCATAATTTGCTCGTTTCAAGTGTTCCTATAGCGTATATTGAGTAATATAAAATATGGGAATGATGAAATACATTAGGTATCATGTGGGAACAATTATGAATCTTGTATGGACAATACCTAAGTGAATGATTTATCTTTATTACACTAACCCTTCTCACGAAGTTCCGTTACGTTTTGTGTGATTGAAGTTTTCAAGTTTTGGTGAGATACCGATATGAGGGGAATAAGGAGTGACGAGAACCCAAGATTGGGGATTCTCAAGGCACCCCCGAGGTAATATTCAAGGAATACTCAAGCGTCTAATTTTGGGGATGCCTCAGAAGGCATCCCCTCTTTTGTCTTCAACACTATCGGTATATCTTACTTGGAGCTATATTTTTATTCGTCACATAATATGAGTTTTGCTTGGATCGTCAGTTTATTTTTTACCTATTAGGTGTTATTTATAATCTTTTTTTTCAATAAAAATTTCCAAGAATTGCCTTAGGATGCTTGCATTGCATGTTTGATGTGTGCTGTGTAAAAAGCAGAAACTTTTGCTGTAGTGTTTGATTTTTCATATTTTACTGGAATGTGGAAAGTTTCTGAAAGTTTTACAAAGTTTTTTAACATTAATTCCTTAGTATGTACTTAAATTTCAAAAAAATTAGAGTTACATAGGTATGATGGTTTAATAAATTCCTATAGACTATTCTGTTTAGACAGATTGCTATCATAGTTTTATTATCTACTTATCCTGTAGTTTCCATAGCCTATATTGGTAGATATAAATTGTCCAAGTGATAGTATACATTACCTAATGTTTGAAAATTATTGTGAAACTTGTCTTGGCAGTACATGAAGTGTTGATTTGTTCTTATGTGTACTAACCTATCTCACGAGTTCTTTTTGAGTTTTTTTGTGGATGAAGTTTTTGAGAATAGGTGAAACCAGGATATGAGAGGATTGAACAAGGTAAAAAAGCTCAATATTGGGGATTCCCAAGGCACCCCAAGTAAATATTTCAAAAAGTCTCAAGTATCTAAGCTTGGGCATGCTACGCATCCCACCTCTCTTCATCAACAATTATCGGTTAGCCTATGTTGAGTCTAAATTTTTATTCGTTCACATGAGACATGCTATTCTTGGAGTGAATTTCTTATTTTGTTTTTTTGTTTGAATAAAATCATTGGATCTGAAATTCTTATATCAGAGAGTCCTCACATAGTTATTGGCTACTCATTGGTCTTCACTTATATCATTTTGGAGTAGTTTGTCATTTACTCTCGTGCTTCACTTATATCCTTTGAGTAAATGGTTGAATTAATTGAATATCATAAATCTGAAATTAAAAATTATTCATATACTTATCCCATGGGGAGTAATGACTTCACACATAATAGGTATAGGTGGTAAAATTTATTGAAAGTTAGCAAACACCGCATTGGTCACTTGAACAATTCATGAAAGAATATTGAAGGAAGAGAGAGTTAACATATAAATATACTATCTTAGACATCTTCTATGATTGTGAGCCCCATTAATTATTTTCAAACTTGAGAAAATTAGTTGAAGTTGAACAAGGAAGACAACGTAATGAGTTATGCTTGGGTATATTTGTATAGAAGTTATATTGTTATGGATCCTCCAACATGTGGTGCTTGCTTCCACCTCATACTAGCCAAATCTTCTGCAACAAGTAGAAATACTACTTGTGCATCCAAACACCCTTAAACCAATTTTTCCATGAGAGTACATTATACCCACCTATGGATTGAATAAGATACTTAAAGTAAGTTTTCATTGGTGCAAAAAGCAATAAAAATTGCTCCTAAATATGTAAGATCTTTTATTGTAAGGGAAAATAAGCGTTGTACGAACTTGTGATGGTAAAGAAATAAAAGCGACAGACTACATAATAAAGGTTGCTATCACAAAGGGCAATACAACGTGACGTTCCTTTGCATTAAGAGTTTGCACATCCAAAAACAAAAAACGCACGACAACCTCTGCTTCCTTCTACGAAGGGCCTATCTTTTACTTTCTAGTACTTACCTTTATACAAGAGTCATGGTGATCTTCACCACTTCCTATATTTCGCCTTTTTCTCTTGGCAAGCATCATGTGGTGGGGAATGATCTAGGTATATATGGCCATTCAAATATATTTGATCATGAATTATTATTGTTGACAATTATCTATATGATAAATAAGTTGGGAGGCAAAACTTTAGGCCCCTATCTTTCTCTGTGTTCGACGGATGCCATTTTCTCTAAAAATATGCTTTGAGATTTAGCAATCATGGAAGACTATATGATAGTTGAGTATGTGGAATTTGTTGAATCAAAGATCTTACATAGACCCTTCCTGAAAATAAGATGAATTGCAATTGTTTGCTGACTGAAAGCATAGTTTGTTAGTTTTCAAGAAAGTTTATGGTCTATATTTTAACATGTGGATATCTTGTTACCTCATCATGAGAAGATTTATGAGATGAGCTACTTTTTATGATACATATTGATGCTAGAAAAGGTGATTGGAATTATCATTGATCAAACTTGTGCACTTGCTAGCATTCACACTTCATAAATTATTTCTTTTATCATTTACCTACTCGAGGATGAGCAGGAATTAAGCTTGGGGATGCTGATACGTCTCCAACGTATCTATAATTTATGAAGTATCCATGCCATGTTTACAATAATTCTTTATGATTTTGGTATGATTTTATTAGAACAAACCCAGACTGACGCTGTTTTCAGCAGAACTACCATGGTGTCGTTTTTGTGCAGATATAAAAGTTCTTGGAATGGGCTGAAAATTTAGTATGATTATTATGGACCAAAAGAGACCCCTGAAGCATTGGAGTTGGTCTAAAAGAGACATGGGGAGGCGACAAGCCACCTAGGCGCGACCAGGGGGGTGGTCGCGCCTGGCTGGCTTGTGACTTCAATTCCATATTTTTTTGTAGTTTTCCTTTATAGACTAAACTAGTGATAAACCAACAAACTAAAAGATTCAATTACAAGATCTAAATATATACCTTCAAGCACTCACCTCCCTGACAACGGCGCCAGAAAAGAGCTTGATGTTTACTATGCAACCTTCTTCTTGTAGACTCGTGTTGGGCCTCCAAGCACAGAGTTTTGTAGGACAGTAGCAAATTTCCCTCAAGTGACCTAAGGTTTATCAATCCGTGGGAGGCGTAGGATGAAGATGGTCTCTCTCAAACAACCCTACAACCAAACAACAAAGAGTCTCTTGTGTCTCCAACACACCCAATACAATCGTAAGTTGTATAGGTGCACTAGTTCGGCGAAGAGATGGTGATACAAGTGTAATATGGATGGTAGATATAGGTTTTTGTAATCTGAAAATATAAAAACAGCATGATAACTAATGATAAAAGTGAGCACAAACGGTACTGCAATGCTTAGAAACAAGGCTAGGGTTCGTACTTTCACTACTGCAATTTCTCTCAACAATACTAACATAGTTGAATCATATGTAAATATCCCACGCGCGACAAAGAGTTCACTCCAAAGTCACAAATAGCAGAGAACAAACGAAGAAATTCTTTTAGGGTACGAAACCACCTCAAAGTTATCTTTTTCGGTCAATCTTATGAGCTATCCCTATAAGTGTCACGAACATCCCTAGAGTTCGTACTAAAATAACACCTTAAGATACACATCAATCAAAATGCTAATGTCACCTAGATACTCCAATGTCACCATGAATATCCATGGGCTTGATTATACAATATGCATCACACAATTTCAGATTCGTCATGTTCAATCCAACACAAAGAACTTTAAAGAGTGCCCCAAAGTTTCTATCGGAGAGTCAAAACGAAAACGTGTGCCAACCCCTATGCATAGATTCCCAAGGTCACCGAACCCGCAAGTTGATCACCAAAACATACATCAAGTGGATCAATAGAACATCCCATTGTCACCACAGATATCCCATCACAAGACATACATCAATTGTTCTCAAATCCTTTAAAGACTCAATCCGATAAGAAAACTTCAAAGGGAAAACTCAATTCATCACAAGAAGATAGAGAGGGGAAAACTCCATATGATTCATCTATATCAATAAAGCTCGTGGTACATCAAGATCGTGTCATCTCAAGAACACGAGAGAGAGAGAGAGAGAGAGAGATCAAACACATAGCTACTGGTACATACCCTCAACCCTGATGGAGAACTAATCGCTTCTCATCATGGAGACCTCCAAGAGGATGAAGATGGCCTCCGGTGATGGTTTCCCCCTCCGACAGGGTGCCAGAACGGGCCCTCAATTGGTTTTTCGTGGCTATAGAGGCCTGCGGCGGCGGAACTCCCGATCTAGGTTTCTTTTGTTGGAAATATGACCTAGAGGAAATAATAAGATGGTTATTATTATATTTCCTTGTTCATGATAATTGTTTATTATCCATGATATAATTGTATTGACTGGAGACACATTGCATGTGTGGATGCATAGACAAAACTTTGTCCCTAGTATGCCTCTAGTAGACTAGCTCGTTGATCGAAGATGGTCAAGGTTTCCTAGTGTCACGGGAAATGACACCTATGGGATTAGAGGTACCCCTTTACGGTTTGGCAAGGAAGAAGGCTCGCACAGAGAGCAGATCTGACGAACAACACGCGGGATTTTCCCCAGGTTCGGACCGCAAAGATGTGTAAAACCTTACTCCTGCTTGGTTGTATTGGGTGAGTTCTAGCTCAGGTTCTGGGAGCGCTACAATATACAAATGCTACTCATGTAGAATGGGCTAGAGGAGCTCCACAAGTCTTGAAGTCCGAAAAGATCGAAAAGTCCTCTACCGTAACACCCCGAGCCTCCTTTTATACTCTAGAAGGGGTCACCCACAGTGGCGTACAATACGTACACGGGATGTGCAAAGCTACAGTGCTATGATTCCTAACACTGACGAAGTAGGACAAGCGCATTTAATGCACCGTCAGGCATCTCTGACTATCTACAGGACGGGATAGGAGCCCATCCCATCGGCACCGCTTAGCCCCTCCATCGTTGGCGCCGCGACACGTGCCCAAGCGGGGTGACACCTGGCCTGTGCACTGGGGGGCCTTGCCGGGTCTTCGCCTTGCCGAGTCCTGTCAGGGCTTTGCCTTGCCGAGGGATTGAAGGCCATCCCGGCAAGGTCTTTACTTTGGTCTTGATTCTACTGTATTTGTATCTAGCAGCTCCCTGTCGGGCCTTGTCTCCAGGGTGGCTACTACTACCCATGCACGAGTAAGGGGCACGGGAGAGCCCAAAACTCTAGTGCACCGACACCAAGCCATTGACATGAGATGTCATTTGATAACGGGATAACATCATTGGGAGAATGATGTGATGGACAAGACCCAAACTATAAACATAGCATATGATCATGGTAGTTTATTGCTATAGTTTTATGCATCTCAAGTAGCTGTTCCTATGACCATAAGATCATGCAACTCACTGACATTGGAGGAGTGCCTTGTGTGTATGAAATGTCGCAACATAACTGGGTGACTATAAAGGTGCTCTATAGGTATCTTCGAGAGTGTGTGTTGAGTGGGTATAGATCAGGACTGGATTTGTTACTCCGTGTGACTGAGAGGTATCTCAGGGCCCACTCGGTAATACAACATCACAACAAGACTTGCAAGCAATGTGACTAAAGTGTTAGCCACGTGATCTTATATTAAGTAATGCGTAAAGAGACTTGTTGGTAACGAGATTGAACTAGGTATAGAGATACCGACGATCGAATCTTGGGCAAGTAACATACCGAAGAACAAAGGGAACAATGTACGAGATTACTTGAATCCTTAACATAGAGGTTCAACCGATAAAGATCTTCGTAGAATATGTAGGAACCAATATGGGAATCTAGGTCCCGCTATTGGTTATTGACCATAGAGGTGTCTCGGTCATGTCTACATAGTTCTCGAACCCGCAGGGTCTGCACACTTAAGGTTTTGTGACGTTTCGGTTGTATAGAGTTATGTATGGTGGTGACCGGATGTTGTTTAGAGTCCTGAATGAGATCCCGGATGTCACGAGGAGCTCTGGAATGGTCCGGAGGTAAAGATTGATATATAGGAACTCCTATTTTGGTCACCAAAAAAGTTTCGGGCTCATCGATAGTGTATTGGGAGTGCCGGGAGGGTACCGGGGGAGCATCGGGGGAGGTGTCTCGACCCAAGGGGCCACATGGGCTGTGGGAAGAGGTAAACCAGCCCCTAGTTGTCTGGCCAAATCCCCACTAAAGGCGCATGCGGCTGGGGTGGAAAAAACCCAAGGTGGAAAGAGTTTCCAAGTGGGAAGGAGGAGTCCTAATCCTACTAGGATTGGAGGAGGACTCCTCCTCTCCTCCTTGCGACCGAGGCAAAGGGGACAGCCCTAGGGAGCCGGACGCCTCCCTCCTTCCTCCTATATATACTAAAGGTTTTGGGACACATATATCAGCCATGTGCTTCCTATTCCTCTAGATCGTAGTTCTTCCTCTAGATTATTTCAGCAGTGCTTAGGTGAAGCCCTGCTAGAATAATTCCACCACCGTCGCCGCCACGCCGTCGCGCTGCTAGAGAACTCATCTACATCTCCAGTCCCTCTTGCTGGATCAAGAAGGCAGAGATCGTCATCGAGTTGTACGTGTGCTGAACACGGAGGTGCCGTCCGTTCGGCGCTAGATCGGGACGGATCATGATTGGATCGCGGGACGCTTGGCGATTTGGATTGCGAAGACGTTCGACTACATCAACCGCATTTCTTAACGCTTCCTTCTTAGAGATCTACAAGGGTATGTAGATCCACTCCCCCCTCGTAGATGCTCATCACCATGGATAGATCTTGTGTGTGTGTAGGATGTTTTTTGTTTCACATGCAACATTCTCCAAAGTGGCATCATGAGCTAGGTCTATGTGTAGATGAGATCACGACTAGAACACAAAGGAGTTTGTGGGAGTTGGTTCTTAGATTGCTTCCTCCGTTGGTCGTGTTTTGATTCGATGGTATTATGGGATGAAGCGGCCCGGACCAACCTTACTCGTACGCTTACGAGAGACCGGTTCCCTCGACTCACTTGTAACTTTGTTGCACAAAGATGGCTGGCCGGTGTCTGTCTCTCCTACTCTAGTTGGATCGGATTCGACAAAAGTCAGTCCTTGAGAAGGTTGAATAGCAATTTGTGTATCGTCGTTGTGGCTTATGCGTAGGTGAGAATTGTTCTTGCTGATACCCGTAGTAGCCACATAAAACTTGCAACAACAATTAGAGGACGTCTAACTTGTTTTTGCAGCGTATGTTGTGATGTGATATGGCCAATTACATGATGATATATATGTGATGTATGAGATGATCATGTTTTGTATAGAACATCACGACTTGCATGTCGATGAGTACAATAACCGACAGGAGCCATATGGTTGTCTTTAATTATTTTCGCCATTTTTGCTTTACTTTATCGCTATGAGTTAGCAATAGTCATGGAAGCAACTATCGGCGCGGCAACCCCGATGGCGACACGTTGATGGAGATCAAGATGATGGAGGTCATGGTGTCATGCCGGTGACGATGGAGATCATGCTGGTGCTTTCAAGATGAAGATCAAAAGCACAAGTTCATGGCCGTATCATGTCACTTATGATTGGCATGTGATGTTAATCCTTTTATGCACCTTGTTTTTCTTAGGACGATGGTAGCATTATAAGGTGATCCCTCACTTAAATTTCAAGATGAATTGTGTTCTCCCGAAGTGTGCACCATTGTGAGAGTTCGTTGTGTCGAGACACCACGTGATGATCGGGTGTGATAGACTCTACATCCACATACAACGGGTGCAAGCCAGTGTTGCACGTGCGGAACACTCGGGTTAAACTTGACGAGCCTAGCATGTACAGACATGGCCTCGGAACACAAGAGACCATAAGTTCGAACATGAGTCATATAGTAGATATGATCAACATGATGATGTTCACCATTGAAACCACCTCAACTCACATGATGATCGGACTTGAGTTGGTGAATTTGGATCATGTATCACTTAGATGACCTGAGGGATGTCAATTTGAGTAGGAGCTTTAGTAATTTGATTAACTAAACTCATTATCTTGAACAATAGTATTAGTAACCTTTCCATATTTATGTTGTAGATTAATGGCTCGCGCAATAGCACCCCTGAATTTTAATGCGTTCCTAGAGAAAGCTAAGTTGAAAGATGATGGAAGTAACTTTGTGGACTGGGCCCGTAATCTGATGATTATCCTCACCACTTCCCAGAAGGCTTATGTCCTTGATGCACCACTTGGTGACCCACCCTCTCCCATGTCATCCGAAGACGTTAAGAACGCTTGGGAGGCACGCTCTGGAGATTACTCGATAGTTCAATGTGTAATGTTGTATGTCTTAGAACTAGGACTTCAAAGACATTTTGAATGCCATGGAGCATATGAGATGTTCCAGGAGTTGAAGTTTATCTTTGAAAAGAATGCCCGGATCGACAGGTATGAGACCTCCGATAAATTCTATGCTCGCAAGATGGAGGAGAATGAGTGTGTCAGTGAACATATACTCAGAATGTCTGGGTATTTGACTCATCTGGCTTAGTTGGGAATTGTTCTTCCACCAGAGGCAATCACTGACAGAGTTCTTCAATCATTGTCACCTAGCTACAAGAGATGCATGGTGAACTATAACATGCAAGGCATGAACAAGTCAGCTGCCGAGGTGTTTGCGATGCCGAAAGTCGCTGAGTCTGAAATCCAAAAGGAGCATCAAGTGTTGATGGTCAATAAAACCACTAGTTTCAATAAGAATGGCAAGGGCAAGAAGGGTAACTCTAAGAAGAGTGGCAAAGCAGTTGCCCCTCCCATGAAGAAATCCAAGGCTGGACCCAAGCCAGAAACTGAGTGCTTTCATTGCAAGGGAACTGGTCACTTGAAGTGGAACTGCCCCAAGTATCTGGCCGACAAGAAGGCGGCCAACTCCAAACAAGGTATATATGATATACATGTTATTGATGTGTAACTTACCAACTCTCGTTGTAGTGCTTGGGTATTTGATACCAGTTCGATTGCTCGCATTTGCAACTCAAAGAGCTACAGAATAGACGAAGGCTGGCAAAGGAAGAAGTGACGATGATCATGGGAAATGGTTCCAAGGTTGATGCGATCACTGTCGGCACACTCGCTCTTCGATTACCATCAGGCTTAGTGATGAACCTGAATAATTGTTATTTAGTGCCTGCGTTAATCATGAACATTATATCTGGATCTTGTTTATTGCGAGACGGCTACTCATTTAAATCAGAGAATAATGGTTGTTCTATTTATACGAGTAA
Source organism: Hordeum marinum (assembly GCA_022496015.1). Classification (NCBI taxonomy): domain Eukaryota; kingdom Viridiplantae; phylum Streptophyta; class Magnoliopsida; order Poales; family Poaceae; genus Hordeum; species Hordeum marinum. The sequence continues at coordinate 157,584,854 of CM039677.1, forward strand.
TATCTTTTATGGTCATGCACCCAATGTGAGGGGTTTATTCATTTTGAATCTTGATAGTGATGATACACATGTTCATAACATTGATGCCAAAAGATGTAGAGTTAACAATGATAGTACCACTTTCTTGTGGCACTACCGTTTATGTCATATTGGTGTAAAACGCATGAAGAAGCTCCATGCTGATGGACTTTTGGAGTCACTTTATTTTGAATCACTTGACACATGTGAACCATGCCTCTTTGGCAAGATGACTAAAACGCCATTCTCTGGAACAATGGAACGGGCAAGTGACTTGTTGGAAATCATACATACTGATGTGTGCGGTCCAATGAGCATTGAGGCGCGTGGTGGATATCATTATTTTCTCACCTTCACTAATGACTTAAGTAGATATGGGTATATTTACTTAATGAAACACAAGTCTGAAACATTTGAAAAGTTCAGCATTTTCAGAGTGAAGTTGAGAATCATCGTAACAAGAATATTAAATTCCTACAATCTGATCGAGGAGGAGAATATATGAGTTATGAGTCTGGCAGTCACTTAATACAGTGTGGAATTGTTTTACAATTGACACCGCGTGGAACAGCACAGCGTAATGGTGTGTCCGAACGTCGTAATCGAACCTTATAAGATATCATGCGTTCTATGATGTCTCTTGCCGATTTGCCACTATCGTTTTGGGGTTATGCATTAGAGACAGATGCATTCACTTTAAATAGGGCACCATCGAAATCCGTTGAGACGACGCCATATGAACTATGGTTTGGCAAGAAACCAAAGTTGTCGTTTCTTAAAGTTTGGGGATGTGATGCTTATGTCAAAAAGCTTCAGCCTAAAAATCTCCCAAAGCGGAGAAATGCGTCTTCATAGGATACCCAAAAGAGACAGTTGGGTATACCTTCTATATCAGATCCGAAGGCAAAGTGTTTGTCGCTAAGAATGGAACATTTCTTGAGAAAGAGTTTCTCTCAAAAGAATTGAGTGGGAGGAAGATAAAACTTGATGAGGTTGTTGAACCTTTGCTCCAACCACAGAGTAGTGAAACACATAAAGATGTTTCCTTGGAGCCTACGGCAGTTGAAGAGGAAGTTAATGATGATGATCATGAAGCTTCAGATCAAGTTACTATTGAACCTTGTAGGTCGACAAGGGCGTGTACTGCTCCTGAGTGGTATGTCAACCCTGTCTTGGAGGTCATGTTGTTAGACAAAGATGAACCTACGAGCTATGGAGAAGTAATAATGGGCCCAGATTCTGAGAAATGGTTAGAGGCCATGAAATCCAAGATGGGATCCATCTATGAAAACAAAGTATGGACTTTGGAAGTATTACCTGAAGGGCGAATGGCCATTCAGAACAAATGGATCTTTAAGAGGAAGACAGACGCGAACGGTAATGCCACCGTCTATTAAGCTCGACTTGTGGCAAAGAGTTTTTCACAAGTTCAAGGAGTTGACTATGATGAGACCTTCTCACCCGTAGCGATGCATAAGTCCGTCGGAATCTTGTTAGCAATAGCTGCATATTTCGACTATGAAATTTGGCAGATGGATGTCAAAATAGCGTTCCTTAACGGATTCCTTAAGGAAGAGTTGTATATGATACAACCAGAAGGTTTTGTCGATCCAGAGAATGCTGACAAAGTTTGCAAACTCCAGTGATCCATTTATGGACTAGTGCAAGCATCTCGGAGCTGGAATCTGCGCTTTGATGAGGTGATCAATGCGTTAGGGTTTATACAAGTTTACAGAGAAGCTTGTATTTACAAGAAAGTGAGTGGGAGCTATATAGAGTTTCTAATATTATATGTGGATGACATATTACTGATTGGAAACAATATAGCAATGCTGGAAAGAGTAAAGGAATATTTGAACAAGAGGTTTTCAATGAAGGAACTAGGAGAAGCTGTTTTCATATTAGGCATTAAGATCTACAGAGATAGATCAATATGCTTAATAGGACTTTCACAAAGAACATACCTTGATAAAGTTTTGAAGAAGTTCAAAATGGATCAGTCCAAGAAGGGGTTCTTGCCCGTGTTACAAGGTGTGAAGTTGAGTAATACTCAATGCCCAGTGAATGTAGAGGATAGAGAAAAGATGAGTGTCATCCCCTATGCTTCAGCTATAGGCTCTATCATGTATGCAATGTTGTGCACAAGACCCGATGTCAGCCTTGCCATATGTATGGCTGAAAGGTATCAAAGTGATCCAGGAATGGAGCACTGGACGGCGGTCAAGAATATCCTTAAGTACCTGAAAAGAACTAAGGAAATGTTTCTCGTTTATGGAGGTGATCAAGAGCTCGTCATAACGGGTTACATCGATGCAAGTTTTGACACTGATCCCAATGACTCTAAGTCGCAAACCAGATACATATTTATTCTCAATGGGGGAGCAGTAAGCTGGTGCAGTTCCAAGCAGAGGGTGGTAGCCGATTCTACATGCAAAGCGGAGTACATCGCAGCCTCGGAGGCGGCGAAGGAAGGTGTCTGGATGAAGGAGTTCATGACAGATCTTGGAGTAGTGCCAAGTGTACTGAATCAAGTGGATCTATTCTGTGATAACACTAGTGCCATTGCCCTGGCCAAGGAACCAAGGTTTCACAAGAGGACCAAACACATAAAGCGACACTTCAATTCCATCCGCGAGTACATCAAGGAGGAGGACATAAATATTTGTAAAGTGCACACGGATCCGTATGTTGCAGACCTATTGACTAAACCTCTTCCAAGGTCTAAACATGATCAACACCAAAACTGCATGGGTGTTCGATTCATTACAATGTAAATCACATAGTGATGTGAGCTAGATTATTGACTCTAGTGCAAGTGGGAGACTATTGGAATATGACCTAGAGGCAATAATAAGATGGTTATTATTATATTTCCTTGTTCATGATAATTATTTATTATCCACGCTATAATTGTAGTGACTGGAAACACATTGCATGTGTGGATACATAGACAACACTTTGTCCCTATTATGCCTCTAGTAGACTAGCTCGTTGATCAAAGATGGTCATGGTTTCCTAGACATTGACATGAGATGTCATGTGATAATGGGATCACATCATTGGGAGAATGATGTGATGGACAAGACCCAAACTATAAACATAGCATATGATCGTGTCAGTTTATTGCTATAGTTTTCTGTATGTCAAGTATTTGTTCCTATGACCATGAGATCATGCAACTCACTGACACTGGAGGAGTGCCTTGTGTGTATGAAACGTCGCAACGTAACTTGGTGACTATAAAGGTGCTATACAGGTATCTCTGAGAGTGTCTGTTGAGTGGGTATGAATCAAGACTGGGATTTGTTACTCCGTGTGTTGGAGAGGTATCTCAGGGCCCACTCAGTAATACAACATCACAACAAGCCTTGCAAGAAATGTGACTAAAGTGTTAGCCACGGGATCTTGTATTACAGAACAATCAAAGAGACTTGTCGGTAAAGAGATTGAACTAGGTATAGAGATACCGACGATCAAATCTCAGGCAAGTACCATACCAAAGAACAAAGGGAACAATGTACAGGATTAACTGAATCCTTGACATAGAGGTTCAACCGATAAAGATCTTTGTAGAATATGTAGGAAAAAATATGTGAATCTAGGTCCCGCTATTGGTTATTGACAATAGAGGTGTCTCAGTCATGTCTACATAATTCTCGAACCTGCAGGGTCTGCACACTTAAGGTTCGGTGACGTTTCGATAGTATAGAGTTATGTATGGTGGTGAACGAAGGTTGTTTGGAGTCCTGGATGAGATCCCGGACGTCACGGGGAGCTTTGTAATGGTCCGGAGGTAAAGATTGATATATAGGAAGTCTTGTTTTGGTCACCTGAAAAGTTTTGGGCTCATTGGTAGTGTACCGGGAGTGCCGCGAGGGTGTTGGGGGACCATCGGGGGAGGTGTCTCGACCCAAGGGGCCACATGGGCTGTGGGAAGAGGTAAACCAGCCCCTAGTGGGATGGCCAAAGCCCACTAAAGGCCCATGCGGCTGGGGTAGAAAAACCCTAGGTGGAAAGAGTTTCCAAGTGGGAAGGAGGAGTCCTAATTCTACTAGGATTGGAGGAGGACTCCTCCTCTCCTCCTTGCGGCTGAGGCAAAGGGGCCAACCCTGGACATAGAAATTAGCCGCGTGCTCCCTCTTCCTCTAGATCGTAGTTCTTCCTCTAGATTGTTTCAGCAGTGCTCACGGGAAGCCCTGCTGGAATAGTTCCACCATCATCGCCACCACGCCGTCGCGCTGCCAGAGAACTCATCTACCTCTCTGCTCCCTCTTGCTGGATCAAGAAGGTGGAGATCGTCATTGAGCTATACGTGGGCTGAATGCGGAGGTGTCTTCCGTTCGGCGCTAGATGGGGACGGATCGTGATCGGATCGTGGGACGCTCGGCGATTTGGATCGTGAAGACGTTTGACTACATCAACCGCGTTTCTTAACGCTTCCTGCTTAGCGATCTACAAGGGTATGTAGATCCACTCTCCCCCTCATAGATGCTCATCACCATGGATAGATCTTGTGTGTGCATAGGAAATTTGTTGTTTCCCATGCAACGTTCCCCAACATCTTTCTATTTTTTTGGTATTTATAGGAATTTTTGGCGTCGGTCTCACGTCAAGGGGGTGCTCGAGGAGTCCACAAGCCACAGGGGCGCGACCTAGGAGGGGGCGCCTAACAGGCTTGTGGCCTCCTCGTCCACTTGCTAGACCAACTATTGTGCTTGGGGGGTTTCTTTTGGTCCATAAAAATCACCGTAAATTTTCAGCCCATTCCGAGAACTTTTATTTCCACACAAAAAACGACACCATAGTAGTTCTGCCGAAAACAACATCAGTCCGGATTACTTCTAATAAAATTATTCCAAAATCATATAAAATCATTGTAAACATGGCATGAATACTTCATAAATTATAGATACGTTGGAGACGTATCATACGTCCTTCTCCACGCCTTGGAAGCTAAACACCATGCAATGCAACCCCGTGTGTTCATACAACCTATCAACATCGAACAAAGGATGATGATGAAGTTAGATAGCATGGCATAATGGTTGTTTCGAGGAAGGATGGGACCTATGTAGATAGTTAGTGTCCGATCAAGGTAAGGCTTATGTACTTCTCGCCCAGGGACCTCACCGAAAGTGACGACCATGTCGATGTTGCCTGGCCATGTCGATTCGTCCCTCACAAGGTTCCATGTGAGTCCTACGGGAGGTGGAACTTCTTGCCATGGCGAACTGATTTTCAAAGGGGATGTGTCATCCTTGATAAAGTATATAACATGAGTTTCTACACGCCAGCAGTGCTAAGATGTGATCTCTTACCATAGGTGCCCGTATGCCACATGAAGCAACTCCCATCGTTTGTCAACACGTAGAGCCGGTCGCCGAGTCGCATTGTGCTACTTCTTGAGCTTGCATTGGTTTTCCCTTGAAGATGAAAGGGTGATGCAGTAAAGTAGATAAGTATTTCCCTCGGTTGTTGAGAACCAAGGTATCAATCCAGTAGGAGGAACAAGCAATTCACCAATAGATGCACCTACACAAACAATCAAACACTTGCACCCAACGCTATAAAGAGGTTGTCAATCCCTACACGGTTACTTGCAAGGATTAGATCTGATAGAGATAGATGGGAAAGATTGCGAGAAGTAAAAAGGTAAATAAATTGTAGCAAGGTATTTTTGGTATATAGATCTGGAAATATAATAGGGAAAATAGACCCGGGGCCATAGGTTTCACTAGAGGCTTCTCTCTTGAATGAAAATAACACGGAGGGTGAACAAATTACTGTCGAGCAATTGATAGAAAAGTGCATAGTTATGATGATATCTGATACGTCTCCATCGTATCCACTTTTCCAAACCCTTTTGCCCTTGTTTTGGACTCTAATTTACATGATTTGAATGGAACTAACCCGGACTGACGCTGTTTTCAGCAGAATTTCCTTGGTGTTATTTTTGTGCAGAAATAAAAGTTCTCGGATCATCCTGAAAATCTACGGAGAATATTTTTGGAATTAAAAAAAATACCGGCACAAGAAGTAACCAGAGGGGGGCCACTTGCAGGCCACAAGCCTGCTAGGCACGGTCACCCACCCTGGCCGCGCCTAGCAGGCTTGTGGGGCCCTCGTGGCACCTTCGACCTACTCTCGAGCTTCATATAACCCTATTCGCGGAGAAAAAAAATCAGAGAGAAGAGTTCCTCGGGTTTCACGATACGGAGCCGCCGCCACCTCCGTTTCTTCCTCGGGAGACCAGATCTGGAGTCCGTTTTGGGCTCCGGAGAGGGGAAATCGACGCCATCGTCATCACCAACCATCCTTCATCACCAATTCCATGATGCTCTCCACCGTTCATGAGTAATCCCATCGTAGGCTTACTGGACGGTGATGGGTTGGATGAGATTTATCTTGTAATCGAGTTAGTTTGGTTAGGATTTGATCCCTAGTATCCACTATGTTATAAGATTGATGTTGCTATGACTTTACTATGCTTAATGCTTGTCACTAGGGCCTGAGTGCCATGATTTCAGATCTGAACCTACTATGATTTCATGAATATATATGTGTTCTTGATCCTATCTTGCAAGTTGTAGACACCTATTATGAGTTATGATCCGCATCCCCCAGGGTGATAATAACTGGGATTCTTTCCGGTGATTACCGTAGTTTGAGGAGTTCATGTATTCACTAAGTGCTAATGCTTTGGTCCGGTTCTCTATTAAAAGGAAGCCTTAATATCCCTTAGTTTCCATTAGGAACCGGCTGCCATGGGAGGGTAGGAAAAAAGACATCATGCAAGTTCTTTTCCATAAGCACGTATGACTATATATGGAATACATGCCTACATTACATTGATGAATAGGAGCTAGTTCTGTGTCACCCTATGCTATAACTGTTGCATGATGAATTACATCCAGCATAATTATCCATCACCGATCTATTGCCTATGAAATTTCCACATATTGATCCTTGCTAAGTTACTTCTCCGCTGCTACTGTTACAATTACTACAAAACTGCTACTGTTACAAGCACAACAACACTTCTACTGTTACTTTTGCTACCGTTACCGTTACTTCCATACTACTTTTCTAGTGAATACTTTGCTACAGATATTAAGTCTTTCTGGTGTTGTTGAATTGACAACTCAGCTGCTAATACTCGAGAATATTCTTTGGCTCCCCTTGTGTCGAATCAATAAATTTGGGTTGAATACTCTACCCGCAAAAACTATTTTGATCCCCTATACTTGTGGCTTGTGGGTTATCAAGACCTTTTTCTGGCGCCATTGCCGGGGAGCATATCTCTATTCTCTGAGTCACTAGGGATTTATATCTGTTGATCACTATGAAGAATATGAAAGATCCAAAACCCAAGATTTATCCCTCTACTACGTGGGGAGGTAAGGAACTGCTATCTAGCTCTGCACTTGATTCACCTTCTGTTACTAGTAAGTTTGTGACACCACCACCTGCTAGTAACTCTGATATGTCGCAAGTAATTGATGATGCCACTTCTTCAATGCATGATGCTTATGACGATACTTTGCTTGATAATACTGTGCCACTGGGTGAATTTCTTGATGAACAAATTGCTAGAGTCAATGCTGAAAATTATTATACTTCTGAAACTGATGAAATTATTGAAACTGGACACTTTGAGACACCTGCTAGACCTATCTCTCCTGGATATGAATTGCCTGATATTCCTGAGGATTATGTTAGGGAAGGAGAGGTAGCTACGGACTTTCTTGCTTGTAATGATAGAGATGATCTTAAGAAATTACTATGCAAGTGGAAAGAAAAATCTTTGAATGGTAGAATGAAATATGATCCCAAGTTTGCTACTTCACTTATCTTTGTTACTGATAAAGATTATGAATTCTCTGTCGATCCTGAGTAAATCACTTTGGTTGAATCTGATCCTTTCCATGATTATGAATCTGAAACTGTTGTGGCACATCTCACTAAATTGAATGATATAGCCACCCTATTTACTCATGAGGAAAAACTTCGTTATTACTATATCCTTAAGTTGTTTCCTTTCACGTTAAAGGTTGATGCTAAGATATGATTTAATTCTCTTGCTCTTGGTTGTGTGCGTAGCCCCCCAGGATATGATTTATCACTTCTCTAAAAAATATTTTCCTGCCCATAAGAAACAAGCTGCCTTGCAGGAAATATTTAACTTTGTGCAAATTAAAGGAGAGAGTCTCCCACAAGCTTGGGGCAAGGGGCTTCTCCAATTACTTAATGCTTTTCCTGACCATCCTCTGAAGAAAAATGAAATACTTGATATCTTTTATAATGGACTAACCGATGCTTCTAGGGACCACCTAGATAGTTGTGCTGGTTGTGTTTTTAGGGAACGAACTGTTGAACAAGCTGAAATACTATTGAATAATATATTGAGCAACGATAATGATTGGACTATTCCCGAACCACCTCCAAAGCCAACTCCGAAGAAAAGAGGTATTTTATTTCTATGTCCTGAAGATATGCAAGAGGCAAAGAAAGCTATGAAAGAGAAAGGTAATAAAGCTGAAGATGTTAAGAATCTACCACCTATTGAAGAAATACACAGTCTTGATAACCCGACACAGGTAGTAGAGGTAAATTCTCTTCGTAGATTTGATGAAAGCGATATTACTTATAATAATTCCGCTAGCCAATTCTTGAATGAATTTGATAATTTTGTTGTTAAGCAAGAAAATTTTAATGGTTATGTTAGTAGACAATTGAAACATAATGCTTTCATGTTTGATCGCTTAGGTGATTATATGAGTAGAACTATCAATGATCTTAAACTGATTAGTAAACATGCTTCCATGGTAACTACTCAAGTAGAACAAGTACTTAAGGCACATAATGATTTTCTTAATGAAATGCATAGTAAGAACAATGATCATTCTGTTTAAGTTGTGACTAGAGGTGGAAGAATGACTCAGGAACCTTTCTATCGTGAGGGCCATCCTAAGAGAATTGAACAAGATTCTCAAAGGCGTAATATTGATGCACCTAGTCATTCCAATAATAAGAGGAACAAGGATGATGATAGAACTTTGCATGCTACTAGTGAACCTGTTATAGATACACCTGAAAACCCAAATGATATTTCAGTTTCTGATGCTCAGACACAATCTGGTGATGAACATGAGCCGAGTGATAATATAAATGATGATGTTCATGTTGATACTCAACCTAGTAATGATAATGATGTGGATATTGAACCTGCTATTGATCTTGATAACCCATTGAGGGAGTCCTTTATTAGGGGGTCCTCGGATAGCCGACCTGTTGTATGGGCCAGACTGTATGGATCACTCGCCGAACACCACATGACCTGAAGGCCCAGTTACGAGGATGGAAGCTTCGTGGACCGTGACTTGCGCTCCATGTCTGATGTAGTATCTGGCATGTTTATCTCTTCGGCATATAACCGACCATGTGTAAACCCTAGGCCTCCTCGGCATCTATATAAGCCAGAGGGTTTTAGGGTATAGAGACAGAACAACTCATATAGGGTTAGATATACGATCTCGAGGTAGATCAACTTTGTAACCTCTTACACCATCAATACAATCAAGTAGGACGCAGGGTATTACCTCCATAGGAGGGCCCGAACCTGGCTAAACTCGTGTCCCCTTCGTCCCCTGTTACCGTCGATCCTAGTCTCACACTTCAGGACCCCTACCTAAGATCCGCCGGTTTTGACACCGATATTGGTGCTTTCATTGAGAGTTCCTCTATGAGCGAGATGGGATCGAGGCCTCGCCTTTTCATCAACGAAGAGTCCCACAACATGGACGTTTTCATCCCTGGGAAGATCTTCGCCTTCGACAGCGTCGTGCTGCATGCTGGTTCCATTGGTCATCTAGGCCGCGTTGAGAGCCTCACCCCCGACCAGGAAGTTAGATTTGGAAACCTAGAGTTTTCTGTCAACTCTCGGGATGACTTGTCACTAATCGGGCTCACGACTTTGCCCGTAACCCCTGAGGGCTGTGAGGCCTTAACCTCGAGCCCCACTGTCGGACACGCCAATGGGGTCATCCATGGCGGCATTCTGATCTATAACCCCGGCCTGGCCATCAAGATGCATGATCGGACCTGTGTTCCTACCGAACACTCCCCAAGGGTGGGCTTCATGGGGGTTGACTCCATGCGTTCTAGACAGCTGGATTCAATCGGGCCCTTAATGGTCGACGAGGCCTTGGATCAATTCTCATCGTTGAAAATCACTGACGATCCAGCCCCGATCTATGTCCGGCCCGGTTACAGTCCGGGAAGGGACGAATTTTTCGACCCACCCACCACCCACTTGATAGCCACCATCGAAGACTTAACCGACATGCTAGACTATGCCTCCGAGGAGGCAGAATACATGGACGAAGAGGAGCATGCTCCCACCCCCGTTAACACCGGGAGTTGGACCGCCACTTCTACGTATGATGTTTACATGGTGGATAGTCCTGCCACCAATGGCGACAACATGCCTCACAATGACGATGACAAATCGGGCGACGCGCCATCAAGACGCCGGAAATCGCATAAGCGGTCCAAAAGCAAAAAGGGAAGACAAATTATTATCAACAACAGGGATGGTAACGTCCCTGCTGATCATGATCATCCCGATGTGCCCAAGCACCCGTTCGAGGGTCCGGACGAACCTGCGGACCAAAACAACCCCGATACCATCAAGGACCCCGAGGACGTCGATTACTTTCCCCCTGTCGAGGAGGAATACCTACCAGAAGCCGATGACTTGTACATCCCCAATAACCTCAAGGACCAGGAAGAAATTAGGCAGCGGCTCATAGCAACGTTTAAATCGTAGCATGAAGGCGAAAGAGCGGCAACTCAAAGTCAAATAGGCCAACCTCACTGGTCGATGGACGAAAGTCCTCTCAGCCGAACAAGCAACAACACTGGTTTGTCAAACCAGTCCAAAATCTACCCTCGGAGCTGGCTGCTGCCACAATTCGACAATGAGCTCATGGACACTCCATCTCCGCATCATACCGCATACGATGAGCCGGACCGCCCTCCTCGTGGGCGTGATAGAGCGGCCAACAACACCGGTTACATACCAGCGATGCCCAGAATACGGGGTAAGGAGCCATTCCAAATCAAGGACAGGTTCGACCTGCGCGATGACTTAGATCACAGAGCAGGCCGTACTAGATCCATCTATGGATCCAAGGATTACTCACCGGATAGACGTGGAGAGTATAGACCTTGGTTCGGCCAAAATCATAGAGCCCGGAAGCACAGCCGGCTCCATACAAATGCCGACTACAGGCATGACATCGCTCGGGTCAGGGGCGCCGCTCACCCACTATGTTTCACAGACGAGGTAATGCGACATCAATTCCCCGAAGGTTTTTAACCTGTCAATATAGAACACTATGACGAGACCACTGACCCAACCACCTGGATCAAGGATTTCCTCCTCCATATCCATATGGCACGTGGAGATGATATCCACACCATTAAATACCTACCTTTCAAGATTAAAGGCCCAACTCGGCACTGGTTAAACAACCTCCCCAAAAACTCCACAAGATGCTAGGAAGACCTAGAAGATGCATTTCGCTCTAACTTCCAAGGGACCTATGTCCGCCCGCTGGACTCTTCCGACCTCAGCAATGTCATGCATAAGCCCGGCGAGTCCGCCCGACAATTCTAGAATCAGTTCTTGACTAAGAAGAACCAAATCGTCAACTATCCGGATGCCGAGGCTAATGCCTCTTTCCGGCACAATATTAGGGACGAATGGCTGACCCGCCAGCTAGGTCAGGACAAACCTCAGACTATGTCCGCCCTTACCTCCCTCATGACCCACTTTTGTGCGGGCGAAGATAATTGGATGGCTAGACGCAGCCATAATTCTGAGGATTCAGCGGCACCTGAAGCCCAGGACGACAACTCAAAGCTGAAACATAATAAGAACAAGCGTCGTCATCATGGTAACGACACCAATGACACGGCAGTCAATGTCGGATTACGCAACTCCCGACCCGGACAGCGGAAGAAGCCCCCTAAAGGCAATCGTGATGGACCCACTCAGCTCGAGAAGATCATGGACATGACTTGCTAAATCCATGGAACTCCGGAGAAGCCAGCCAATCACACACACTATAACTGTTGGGTGTTTAAACAGGCCGGCAAAATACAATGTAAAGACCAGGGCAAGAGCTCACGCAGTGAGGACGAAGAAGAGCCTTGGGGTCCAATAGGTGGCAGTCAGAAGAAATTCCCTCCCGAAGTCAAATCGGTGAATATGATACACGCCACCCACATACCTAAGAAGGAGAGGAAGCGGGGCCTTCAGGAGGTCTACGTTGTGGAGCCCATAGCTCCAAAATATAACGCATGGTCGGCTTACCCGATCTCCTTCAATTTGCACAACCATCTGACCAGCGTCCATCATGGGGGCTTGGATGCCCTCGTCCTAGACCCCATTATAGATGGGTATCGCCTCACCAAAGTCCTAATGGATGGAGGAAGTAGCCTCAATCTTATTTACTCAGACACGGTGAAAAAGATGGGTATACATCCGTCAAGGATCAAGTCCAGTAGCACTACCTTCAAAGGAGTGATACCAGGGGTTGAGGCCTGATGCACGGGCTCTATAACCCTAGAAGTCATGTTCGTCTCTCCCAATAACTTTCGCAGCGAAGACTTGATCTTCGACATTATGCCCTTCCGCAGCGGCTATCACGCGTTGCTCGGTCAGACCGCGTTTGCTCGGCTCAACGCAGTCCCACATTACGCATACCTCAAGCTCAAGATGCCGGGCCCCAAGGGGGTCATTACTGTCAATGGAAATACAGATGGGTCCCTTAGAAAAGAGGAACACGCATTGGCGCTCGCGGCCAAATTTAGCTATAAAGACGATTGGCAAGCTTCGGCATTCGCCTTAAAGCCACGAAAGGCTTGGAAGCAAGTTCAGATTCGGACCGAAAACTCTGATCCTCCTTCCTCCCCTCAATAGGGACTCGCCCCCACCGCACAACCCTAGGATCAGCAAAGCACGTGCCAAAGAGGCACAACTTTGCACTTAAGATTCCATGGGTGGCGGTGGGGAACTCCCGATGGGTGTTCGATTGATCCGAACTGTAACCATCAACACATCTTCAGACCAGACGCATGCAGTCCTAAAAGAGCCTACCTGTAGCGTAAAGCCCATCTACATAATCGACGACTTCTCAAGACCTAGTTTGCGAGGTCCATTCGCCAAACACTATCACCTATCAAGGTATATCCAAAGGCAGGAGTCACCAAGCGACAGGGTATAACAAAGACGTTTAGTCAACAATTGAAGACCCCTGGTACAACAACTCCTTTAGGCCTTTCTATTTTCTATTTTTTACATACCTGTAAACAGTTGCTTCGTCAATCCGAGTTAGAAGAGTTGGTTGAGGAAATATGAAGTTGCCTAGCGCAAGTATGCCTCAATTGTTTTGTTTTTGGCACATACCAATTTTTTCCCTCCCTCTTCTGGTGAATGTGTTCGGTATGGCTTGACTTCACCGACTATTAGACCGGGGGCTCGTCTTCAAACTCAAACCGCCTTAACCATGATGTGCTCAGTGTCTTGGCGTTTGCTTTACGTGCATCAGTTCCGAACTGTGTCTTTGGTCATTAAGTTGGGTTTCTCGGCTCCTGTGCTTGCCCCTTTATGTTCCGCTCGTTCAGCTAAAAGGGGAAAGGGAGCACCCCTGCGATTGTGCTTCCGGATAGTCCGGTCAAGCGCCTCAGGGGAGAAAGCCGATAACGGACTGTCATAGTATGCACGAGCCGATCTATGAATCCCATGTTAGAAGTATTATACTTCAACCTTCGTAAGCGGTTATTCCGTGTTATATGAAGTATTTGCCCTTTGAGAAAACACTACGATGTCGGCTTCGGCCTTGGCTCGTCCGAACATCGCAAAAACCTCGGTGGCTAATCGTACGCCTCCTGTAGTCCTTTTTGCGCCCCTTCGGTTAAGTGAAAGAAATAAAGCATAATAGTATGATTTCCTAGTCTACTGCACTAAATCGCCTTCGGGTTCCTATACTTCGGCTAAGGAACACAGTGCATTGGTATAGACACCCCATGTAGTATCTACGCGGGGGCTGAAGCCGATGACTCACATCTTTAAGTATTAAGCAACCATACATGAGTTATAAAGGAAGGCAAAAACATATGAGAGCGGATACTATTATCATTAAAAAACGATATCGCAAGTCTTCGGACACATTACAATCTCATTCAAAAATTCTTTCGCCCGAACACTGTGGCACAATCACCCGCGCACTTTCCATGACTCCATCGAAGTACAACTTGGGGCGTTGGTGCGACTTTTTGGGTGGTGGTGAGTCGGTGGCAACCTTCATCGCATTGAGCCTCGACTAGTGCACTTTGGCCTTGGCAAGGGCCAGACTCCTTCAATGTAGGAGGAACGCTTGACGGCGTCAAGGCGGGGCGCAACATCAATCAGCCGTTGCACCAGGCCGAAGTAGCTACTTGGGAGTTGCTCATTGGGCCATAGGCGGATGTATAGGTCCTTGATGGCCGGCTCCGCCATACGGTGCATCTCCATCAGCTGTTTCAACTGCTCCAGCAGAAGAGGAGGACGCTCGGGGGCTCCGAACTGCGCCCAGAACATCCGAGCTTCGTATTCCTCCTCCTGCGTGGCAAGCAACCGATTGGCATCTACGATGCTCTTTTGGAGATCGGTGGCCACGCCTAAGGATCGCTACACCTGGGTCTTCGGGAGAGGCGCTTGATAGAGCCTCCCCCATCGCTGACCACTCAATGTTCGGCGGCGCCGGGGATGATCGGATTTCCCGATCGCCCACTGGGGTTTCGACCGATGCCTCCGGAGGCACCATGTGCTCCGGAGACGTTCTCGGAGGGGACTGATTACCCGCCCGTCAGGTCTCCTCGGTGTCCGGACAGGGGATCGTCCCCTGTTCTTCGGTGGTCGAAGCGTTAGCTTCTACCATGAGGGTATCCTCCGCACCCCCTGTGTCCGCCTCCATTGGAGTGTGCTGGGATGACACCTCCATGGCGTCCTTCATAGCGCCAGGAGTGGGGGGGTGCGAGGCGTCCCTTCTCTCTACCAGTTTAGCAAGCGGTGTCTCCCCATCCGATATAACCTCGGTGGGCATGACACGTAGAGGGATGTTGAACCAACAACCTGCATATTAGCAAACTCTGAGCCTAGTGGCGACAGAAAGAAGGGTTGTCATATCCTAACCTGGATGGAGCAGGCTTGACCCTGAGGCTCCTTCGGGGAACCTCCTCGGCATCTTTGGACGCAGAGCTCGAGTCCGAATTTCATCGTACAAGACCATCCGCACCTGCCGCGCCTTCTTTGGGGAAGGAGAGTCTGCCTGCCCTAGGAAGTCCGAAGACGGTGCTCTCTTCTTGGTATGAGGGGGATTGCCTCCCCCTCGCTCTCGACCTCCTCCTCTTCCTCTTATTCCTCTTCGGCCTCCTCCAAATTTGAGGAGGCGGGTGTGTCTTCGGAAGCATCATCAGGCTGATCCCTGATGTGGATACCAGCCTGACCTGGTTTCTTCTTCTTCTCCTTCTTCGCGGGAGGCTTGTAAGGCCTCTCTACGAGCATCTTGGCTAATACCCCGGTCCTCTGGTCCTCGGGCTGAGGGGCCAGACTGTTGATGTTGTTGGCTTTCTTTACCCACCTCTGCACAAGCATATCGGATACAGGGTTATGGACCGTCTATGTAATAAAACCGATCAAGCTAGGATGTGGCATACCTCGGAGTCCGGCTTTGCGACATGTAGGCTTTTGTCCTCCTCCTCAGCTGGCCAGATCTTCATGGATTTGAAGAAAGCTTTCCACAGCTTCTTCCGCGTAGTGCGGAAGAGTTTTTGGACTATGGGCTTGGCGTCGATTTCCCGAGCCCACAGGGGGGTGTCTCGATGCTGGTAGGAGAGGATGCGTCTTCAGAGCATTACCTAAACCACATCGGCCAGCTTGACGCCGTTCTCGACCAAGGATCGGATCCGCTTTTGCAGACCAGCGACCTCCTTGCTCGACCCCCAGACGAGACCCTTTTTGATACATGAAGCTAGTCTAGTGGGAGGACTGGATCTAAATACGGCGGAGGGGTGCATACCTTGTTCCTGTGGTTCAGTGATGTAGAACCACTCCTTTTGCCACCCCTTGATGGTGTCGATGAGGGTACCCGCCAGCCGGTTGATGCGCGTGAGTTTGCCGATGATGGCACCACCGCAGTCAGCATGCTTACCACCGACACACTTCGATTTGATGTTGAAGACGTACAGCCAGAGCCCGAAGTTTGGCTCGACATGCAGGAATGCCTCGTAGAGGAGGATGAAGGAACAGAGGTGCATGAAATACTTATGAAGTTTTGAAACTGACAGTCAAACCATCAAAGGGCAAAAGCACTAGACAAGCAAAGTGATGTGGGCATGACCGCGTGTTTTCCAAAACTAGGGGTATTCCTGTCGACGGTGACACAACTAAGGGCACAAATACAATTATTCCTTTACTTTATTGTTGAGTCATCATCTTCTTATAAAAGGCACCAGTTAGAGAGCACCACCATCATTTGTATGCTTGTTGTTAATTGATATTGAGTATGAGCATGACTGGATCTCTCTCACCGTGAATTACAATGTTTAGTCAACCCTTGTTGTTTAGAGGTGCTCTGCATTTATGTTTTGCGGTCTCAGAAAGGGCTAGCGAGATACCATTTTGTCATATTATATCATGATTGTTTTGAAAAAGTGTTGTCATCCGAGACTTATTATTATTGCTCGCTAGTTGATTATGTCATTGGTATGAGTAAATGTGAGACATAAATGTTATTATGACCGTGGTTAGTCCATGATCTTTGCTAAAAATCTGAACTTTAGTTGGACATATTTACAACAACAAGATCAAACAAAGTTTGTAAACGTTTTTCTTTATCACTTTCAGTTTATCAACTGAATTGCTTGAGGACAAGCAATATGTTAAGCTTGGGGGAGTTGATACGTCTCCATCGTATCCACTTTTCCAAACCCTTTTGCCCTTGTTTTAGACTCTAATTTGCATGATTTGAATGGAACTAACCCGGACTACCCCTGTTTTCAGTAGAATTGCCTTCGTGTTATTTTCGTGCAGAAATAAAAGTTCTCGGACCATCCTGGAAATTTACGAAGAATATTTTTGGAATTAATAAAAAATACTGGCACAAGTAGTAACCAGAGGGGGGTCACATGCAGGACAAAAGCCTGCTAGGCGCGACCACCCCCTGGCCGCGCCTAGCAGGCTTGTGGGGCCTTTGTTGCTCCTCCAACATCCTCTCCAGCATCATATAACCCTATTTGCAGAGAAAAAGCAAAGAGAAGAGTGCATCACGTTTCACGATACGGAGCCACCGCCACCTCCTGTTCTTCCTTGGGAGACCAGATCCGGTGTCCGTATTGGCCTCCGGAGAGGGGAAATCGACGCCATCATCATCACCAACCATCCTTCATCACCAATTCAATGATGTTGTCCGCCATTCATGAGTAATCCGATCATCGGCTCGCTAGACGGTGATGGGTTGGATGATATTTATCATGTAATCGAGTTAGTTTGGTTAGGGTTTGATCCCTAGTATCCACTATGTTCTGAGATTGATGTTGCTATGACTTTGCTATGCTTAATGCTTGTCATTAGGGCACGAGTGCCATGATGTCAGATCTGAACCTATTATGGTTTCATAAGTGTTCTTGACCCTATCTTGCAAGTTGTAGACACCTATTACGAGTTATGATCTCCATCCCCCAGGGTGACAATAACTGGGATTCTTTCCGGTGATTACCGTAGTTTGAGGAGTTCATGTATTCACTAAGTGCTAATGCTTTGGTCCGGTTCTCTATTAAAAGGTGGCCTTAATATACCTTAGTTTCCATTAGGACCCTGCTGCCACGGGAGGGTAGGACAAAAGATGTCATGCAAGTTCTGTTCCATAAGCATGTATTGCTATATATGGAATACATGCCTACATTACATTGATGAATTGGAGCTAGTTCTGTGTCACCCTATGTTATAATTGTTGCATGATGAATTACATCCAGCATAATTATCCATCACCGATCCATTGCCTACGAACTTTCCACATATTGATCCTTTCTAAGTTACTTCTCTCCTGCTACTGTTACAATTACTACAAAACTGCTACTATTACAATCACTACAAAACTACTACTGTTACAATCACTACAAAACTACTACTATTAATTTTGCTACCGTTACTCTTACTTCCATACTACTTTGCTACTGCATACTTTGCTGCAGATATTAAGTCTTTTAGGAGTGGTTGAATTGACAACTCAGCTGCTAATACTCAAGAATATTCTTTGGCTCCCCTTGTGTCGAATCAATAAATTTGGGTTGAATACTCCACCCTCGAAAACTATTGTGATCCCCTGTACTTGTAGGTTATAAATATCCAAGGCAATGATTATGCATATAGGCATCATGTCCATGTCAAGTAGACCGAAACAATTCTGCATCTACTACTATTACTCCACACATCGACTGACTCCTGCCTGTATCTAGAGTATTACGTTCCTGAAGATGAGAGTAACACATTAAGTAAGATGACATGATGTAGAGGGATAAACTCAAGCAATATGATGAAAACCCCATCTTTTTACCCTTGATGGCAACAACACAATACGTGCCTCGCTACCCCTACTTTGTCATTGGGTGAGGACCCTACAAGATTGAACCCAAAACTAAGCACTTCTCCCATTGCACGATTTACCAATCTGTTTGGCGAAACCAAACCAATAACTCGAAGAGACTTGCCAAGATATGAAATCATGCATATAAGAATTCAAAGAAGAACCAAGTCTGGTAGATGTCTTCTAGCCCAAGAAAAATCATCGCGAAGATTTTATTCCGTTTGGACTCCGTTTAATATTACTTATCTACAATACTCAAAAACAAGGAAAAAACAGAAACTGACACCAGGCTCTAGGTTAATAGGTTAGTACCAATAATAATATAAAATATGATATTAACTCATATAAAACATCCAAAACAGATAATATAATAGCATGGCAATTCAAAATTATAGATATGTTGGAGACATATAAGCATCCCCAAGCTTAATTCTTGCTCGTCCTCGAGTAGGTAAGTGATAAAAACAGAATTTTTGATGTGGAATGCTATCTAACATATATATCCATATAATATCCTTTATTGTGGCATGAATGTTCAGATACATAAGACTCAAAACAAAAGCTTAATGTTCACATAAAAACAATAATATTTCAAGCATACTAACAAAGCAATTGCGTCTCTTCAAAATATAATGGCAAAAGAAAGTTATCCCTACAAAATCATATAGTCTGGCTATGCTCCATCTTCCCCACACAAAGTGTTTATATCATGCACAATCCTAATGACAAGTCAAGCAATTGTTTGACACCTTTTATGTTCTCAATTTTTTTCAACTCCCACTCAAATACATGAGCATGAGCCATGGATATATCACTATAGGTGGAATAGAATATGGTGGAGGTTGTGAAGAAAAAGGTGAAGATAGTCTCACATCAACTAGCCATATCAATGGTCTATGAAGATGCCCATTAATAGATATCAATGTGAGTGAGTAGGGATTACCATGCAACGGATGCACTAGAGTTATAAGTGTATGAAAGCTCAAAAAGAAACTAAGTGGGTGTGCATCCAACTTGCTTGCTCATGAAGACCTAGGGCAATTTGAGGAAGCCCATCATTGGAATATACAAGCCAACTTATATAATGAAAAATTCCCACTAGTATATGAAAATGACAAAATAGGAGACTCTCTATCATGAAGTTCATGGTGCTACCTTGAAGCACAAGAGTGGAAAAAAGATAGTAGCACTGTCCCTTCTCTCTTTTTTATCTCTCTTTTTTTATTTTGGTGGGCATCAATGGCCTCTTTTTTTATTCAGGCTTCGCTGGCCTCATTTATTTTTTAGAAAGTCCGGAGTCTCATCCCAACTTGTGAGGGAATCATCGATTCAGTCATCCTTTCCTCACATGGGACAATGCTCTAATAATGATGGTCATCACACTTTATTTACTTACAACTCAAGAATTACAACTCGATATCTAGAACAAAATATGACTCTATATGAATGCCTCCGATGGTGTACCGGGACGTTTAATGATCTAGCATAGCAAATGACATCAAAAAATGACAAGCCATGAAAACATCATGCTAGCTATCTTACGATCATGCAATGCAATATGAAAATGATGGTGCGCGTCATAATAAACAGAATGGTGGAAGTTGCTTGGAAATATACCTCAGAATGGCTATGGAAATGCCATAATAGGTAGGTATGGTGGCTGTTTTGAGGAAGTACATATGGTGGGTTTAATGCACCGGCAAAAGTTGCGTGGTACTAGAGAGGCTAACAAAAGTGGAAGGGTGAGAGTGCGTATAATCCATGGACTCACATTTGTCATAAACAACTCACATACGTATTGCAGAAGTCTATTAGTCATCAAAGAAAAGTATTAGACGCATGCTCCTAGGGGAGATGTTGGTAGGAGTAAACCATCGCGCGGTCCCGACCCTCACACAAAGGTTGACAATCAATAAACAAATCATGCTCCGACTTCCTTACATAATGGTTCACCATACATGCATGCTACGGGAATCACAAACATTTACACAAGTATTTATACCAATCCACAATTACTTCCTAACATGACTCTAATATCACCATCTTTATATCTCAAAACTTTATGCAAGGAATCAAACTTCTCATAATATTCAATGCACTTTATATGAAAGTTTTTATTATATCCCTCTTGGATGCATATTGTATTAGGACTAAATTCATAACCTTAACCAATTACCATGTTGTTTAAAGAATCTCAAAATAATATAAGTGAGGTATGAGAGTTCAATTATTTCTATAAAATAAAACACCACCGTGCTCTAAAAAGATATAAGTGAAGCACTAGAGCAAAATTGCCTAGCTCAAAAGATATAAGTGAAGCACATAGAGTATTCTAATAAATACATGATTCATGCCTGTCTCTCTCAAAATATGTGTTCAACAAGTATGATTGTGGCAAACTAAAAATAAAAGACTCATATCATACAAGACGCTCAAAGCATAACACATATCATGTGGTGAATAAAAATATAGCCTCAAGTAAATTTACCGATGGATTGAAGACGAAAGAGGGGATGCCTTATGGGGCATCCCCAAGCTTAGGATGTTGGCATACTTGATTCCTTGGGGTGCCTTGTGAATCCCCAAGCTTAGTCTCTTGCCATTCCTTATTCCATAGTCCATCAAATCTTTACCCAAAACTTGAAAACTTCACAACACAAAACTCAACAGAAAACTCGTGAGCTCTGTTAGTATAAGAAAATAAATCACCACCTTAGGTACTGTTGTGAACTCATTATTTATTTATATTGGTGTAATATCTATTGTATTCCAACTTCTCCATGGTTTATACCCCCCAATACGACCCATAGATACATCAAAATAGGTAAACAACACAAAGAAAACAGAATCTATCAAAAACAGAACAGTCTGTAGTAATTTAGAAATTTCATATATGTCTGTAACTCCAAAAATTCTGAAAATTTAGGAATAACTGGGAAATTTGTATATAAATCTTTTTTAAAAATTGGAGACTCATTTGACGCTCCGATAAATTTATAAAATTGCTGGACTTGGCGCAAAAGTTTATGTTTTTCAACAAGATCACATCAACAATCACCATAGACCCCCAAAAGGTCTTACTTGGCTCAAACACTAATTAAAACACCAAAACACTATTACTACAGAGGTAATAATGTGTGAAACACTCAAAAACATAAGCAAATAAACGGAACATAAAAATAAAATTGGGTTGCCTCCCAGCAAGTGCTATTGTTTAACGCCCCTAGCTAGGCATAACACAATAGATCTAGGTATTGTCATCTTTGGTATTAGCAACTTTTGTGAGGGCCTTTTCGAATCCGGGGGGCACTTTCCTCTTCCCTGGGTTTTCAGGCAAAGGAACCATATTAAGATCCAAAATATCCAAACGCTTATTGCAAAGGGTAATCAAAGTGTTCAAGCGACTGAGATTCCCATTAATGTGTGTGAGGGGTTCGTGATATTTTTGTAACTCGACTAAGTGTTTATGTAAGTCACCCAATGCGTCGATAATTTGAACTCCCTCTTGTGAAAAGGCAGGCCCCTTTTTTTGTGGGGAACCCCCAAAATCTCTTCCAAAACTTTATAACCGGCACATGCATCAAGTTAAAATTGCCCTCTCAGGCAAAATCCAAAAGCTTTCTATGATGCAAAGCCAATCCAATGTATAAATTTCTAAGCAAAACTTTTGTATCTCCTTTTAGATTGGAAATACGATGGGATTCCATTAGCCTATACCAGGCATCTTTCAGATTTTCCCCTTGGCTTTTTCTTGAAGTATAGAACTTCAAAGTCTGGTGATAAAGGGGAGGTAGTAACGCTAGTCATAGTAACAAGCAAAAAATCCAACAAGAGAAAGGGCAAATGAATAAAAGAGAAGGCAAATAAAACGGAAAATTGGTGAAGTGGGGGAGAGGAAAACGAGAGGCAAAAGGCAAATAATGTAAATGCAAGAGATGAGTTTGTGATGGCTACTTGGTAGTCTTGATGTGTATCCTCCCCGGCAACGGTGCCAGAAATCCTTCTTGCTACTTCTTGAGCTTGCGTTGGTTTTCCCTCGAAGAGGAAAGGGTGATGCAAAGAAGTAGAAAAGTATTTCCCTCAGTTGTTGAGAACCAAGGTATCAATCGAGTAGGAGGAACAATCAAGTCACCAATTGTTGCACCTACATAACAATGAAACACTTGCACCCAACGCTATAAAGGGGTTGTCAATCCCTTCACGGTTACTTGGAAGGATTAGATCTGATAGAGATAGATGGGAAAGATTGGGAGAAGTAAAAAAGGTAAATAAATTGCAGCAAGGTATTTTTGGTATATAGATCTGAAAATATAATATGGAAAATAGACCCGGGGGCCATAGGTTTCACTAGAGGCTTCTTTCTTGAAGGAAAATAACACGATGGGTGAACAAATTATTGTCGAGCAATTGATAGAAAAGTGCATAGTTATGACGATATCCAAGGAAATGATTATGCATATAGGCATCACGTCCGTGTCAAGTAGACCGAAACGATTCTGCATCAACTACTATTACTCCACACATCGATCGACTCCTGCCTATATCTAGAGTATTAAGTTCATGAAGAACAAAGTAACGCATTAAGTAAGATGACATGATGTAGAGGTATAAACTCAAGCAATATGATGAAAACCCCATCTTTGTACCCTTGATGGCAACAATACAATACGTGCCTCACTACCCCTACTTTGTCATTGGGTGAGGACACAACAAGATTGAACCCAAAACTAAGCACTTCTCCCATTACAAGATTTACCAATCTAGTTGGCCAAACCAAACCAATAACTTGAAGAGACTTGCAAAGATATGAAATCATGCATATAATAATTCAGAAAAGAACCAAATAATATTCATAGATAAGGTGATCATAAACCCACAATTCATCGGATCTCGACAAACACACCACAAAAGAGTATTACATCGGATAGATCCCCATGAAGATCATGGTGACCATGGTATTGAAGCACAAAGAGAGAGAAGAAGCCATCTAGCTACTAGCTATGGACCCGTAGATCTATGGTGGACTACTCACGCATCATCGGAGGGGCAATGGAGTTGATGTAGATGCCCTCCATGATCGAATACCCCTCGACAGATTACCGGAAAAGGCTACAACATTGGATCTCTCAGGAACGGAGGCTTCCGGTGGTGGAAAAGTATTATCGTTTCTCTTTTGGTATTGGGGGAATATTTATGAATTAATAGGCCGAAGATTAGGGTTAGAGGACCTCCGAGGGGGTCACAAGCGAGGGGGTGCCCCCTAGCCGCACCAGGGTGGGTTGTGACCTCCTGGTAGGTCTCGTGCTGTCCTCTCCAAGTCTGGTAGATGTCTTCTGGTCCAAGAAAAATCATCGCAAAGATTTTATTCCTTTTGGACTCCATTTAGTATTTCTTATCTACAATACTCAAAAACAAGGAAACAATAGAAACTGGCACTAGGGTCTAGGTTAATAGGTTAGTCCCAAAAATAATATAAAATAACATATTAATGCATATAAAATATCCAAAACAAATAATATAATAGCATGGAACAATCAAAAATTATAGATATGTTGGAGACATATCACATTGCATCTTCAAATTTTGCAGGGCACAACTTGGCAGGAGCCAGAGTGCTCCATTCGTCCCCATAGATGTCCATGGTAACCATCGCTATGTTGAATACTACGATGAGATCCTTGTCGCTGTACCCGCAATATCTTGTTAGTGGAGAGTGAATCACAACCTTTTCCAATGCTGCTTCAGCATGATCGTATTTCATTATACGTCGTTCATCAGAATCTGTAATGCCAATACCAATTTTTGATAGAGGTTCCACATCCATGGTCACACCCGTGTACACATTGTGTAACTTGATTTCGGTATTTGATGACCCACAAGTATATGGGGTCAATAGTAGTCCTTACTATAAGTAAGTGTGTTGAACCCAATGAGGAGCAGAAGGAAATGATAGGCAGTTTTCAGCAAGGTATTCTCTTGAAGTGATGTGAGTAGCAGTAGTAGATAGTTTTGTAGCAAGATAATTCGTAACAAGTAATAAGTGGCAATAGTAACAAAGGTGCAGCAAGGTAGCCCAATCCTTTTTGTAGAAAAGGACAGTCCTAAAAGTACTCTTATATTAAGCAAGTGCTCCCGAGGACACATGGGAATTTCCGTCTAGTCATGTTCATCATGTTGAGTTGATTCACGTTCGCTACTTTGATAATTTGATATGTGGGTGGACTAGTGCTAAGGTGCTGATCTTACTTGAAATAACAACCTACTTATGATTACCCCTTCTGGCAATCATCCACAACTATGAAAGAAGAATTAAGATAAATATAACCATAGCATGGAACATGAGGATCCAAATCAGCCCCTTATGAAGCAACGCATAAATTGGGGTTTTAGCTTTTGTCACTCTCGAAACCCATCATATACTTGTTACTCCACAATGACTTCCCTTGGGCCCATAGCATGGTGAAGTGACATGTAGTCATTGTTCACATAACACAACTAAGAGAAGTAACAACATACATATCATCAAAATATCGAATGCATACCAACTTCACAAGATTACTTATAACAAGACTTTTCCCATGTCCTCAAGAACAATAGTAAGTACTCACACATCATCAATATGTTCAATACCAGAGGTATAATAATGATAATAAATGATCTGAACATAATCTGTTCCACCAAGTAATCCAACAAGCATCAACTACAAGATGTAATCAACACAACTAGTAACCCACAAGCACCAATCTAAGGTTTTGGGACAAAGATTGAATACAAGAGATGAACTAGGGTTGGATATGATATGGTGTTGGTGAAAATGTTAATGAAGATTGGTCCTCTCACGTAGGAGGAAGTGTTGGTGATGACGATGGCTTCGATCTCCCCCTCCCGGAGAGGGATTTCCTTGGCAGAATCTAACCGCCGGAGTGCAAAAGGGCCTCTGCCCAGGTTTTCTCCTCGAGACGGCAACGCTTCATCCCGAAAGGTTGCCTATGATTGTTTCTAGGGTAAAATGCACCATACAGGGGAAGAGGGGTGTCGGAGAGAGAACACGGGGTCCACAAGCTATCAGGGCACGCCCTAGGGGGGCGCCCTGTTGGCTTGTGCCCTGCTGGCAGCCCCCTCTATTATATTTTTTCTCTAGAAATTCTTAAATATTCCAAAAAAATTCTTCTTGAAGTTTCAGGTCATTTGGATTCTGGTGATTTTTTTGCCTTTTTCTCGGTTTTCTGGTCCAGAATTCGAGTTCCAGATATTTCCCTCCTTGTGATGTACCTTGCATATTTAGACAGAAAAGGCATACAAATTTTATAATAATGTAGAATAATGGACAAGAATGAAGTAAATAGTAATAAGAATTCATGATGCAAAATGGACATATCAACTCCCCAAGCTTAGACTCACTTGTCCTCAAGCAAAAGCCAAACTCTAAAATAATGACCACATAATTTGAGAGAGAGGTGTCGATAAAAACAGAATACGGACATGGGAGCATCATGTATATCATCATATCAACAAGCTTTTCATTATATAACTTCTCATAAACAAGTAACAATCCATTCACAACTGAAGAAATATGAAGCATAATCTTTATTGAGAACCAACAAGCAATGCAATTAGTCTTTGAGATAACCATAGCTTTTGTAATCGAGAGAAGAGTCGATGTAAGAGATTTCTATTTCTACCAAGTTCACCTATTAAAGTATAATGTAGCCTTCTATGATTGTTAACACACATTGTATATTTTTGAAACAAGTGATTCCGTGGGACATATAGGAAGATGGGGGCCTTATTGTTCATGCGACCCAACTTATTTACCTCAAGGATAATGTCAACAATAATGGAGCACGATCATCTACATTCAACTACACATATTTGTTTAAATCTTTCCTTAACGCATAATGGTTGCCACTAAAGAGTTGTAGAATAGGAACAAGGGGAAATATTATTGACTCCTGCATGAAAAATAAAATTTTGTAAGAATATAAAAGATAGTCCCTTCGCAGAGGGAAGCAGAAGTTGTCATGAGCTTTTATTTATTTGATATTTTCAATCCCTTATTTCAAAAGAACATCACTTTATATTGCCTCTTGTGATAGTGAACTTTATTATGCTCTCCGTTGCTTTTTTTTGTTAACCATCACAAGATCTTACAAACTTACTCTCCCTTACAATAAAAAATCTTACATGATTAGAGGCAAGTTATATTGCCTATTGCAGCACTGACAACTTACTTGAAGGATCTTATTCAATCCATAGGTAGTTATGGTGGACTCTCATGGTAAAAAACTGAGTTAATGGTTTATGGATTCACAAGTAGTATCCCTACTTAGTGTGAATCTTTGGGCTAGCAAAGGATCATAAGCAAGCATCACATGGTAAGGGATCCAATACCATATAACTTCTATGGAAATATAAACAACCATGATCATTATGTTGTCTTCCATGTCCCACTTCAACACCTAGTCATTATGTAATATTTTCATGGAAGCTCGCAATCATAGAAGTTGTTCAAGATAGTATATTTATATGTAAATCTCTTGTTCTCTACCATACTTTTGCATAGATCATACCATTGCTAACATTGTGTTTGTTGGTTTTCAACACTTTTCATTGCTTATACATCTTTTATATGTGAAGTCATTACCTCTCATGAGATAAGCATATGATCCTTTTTTACTCTTTTTATTGTCATGCTAAGATTATGGGTGCAAGTGAGGGTGAGGCACACAAACTCAACTAACTTTATTGTATAACTCTCACACTCGGTTACAAGGATAGGTAGAACTGAAAGCAAAAACTCTAAACAAAGAAAATATGAAATTCCAACTCTCTAAATCGTGAAAAACTAAATATCAAACTAAGATAGGTAAATGGTGATAAAAAGTGATGGTGATACAATATCGGGGCACCTCTCCCAAGCTTGGAACAAGCAAAGGATGATGCACATACCCATGTACTCAAGTGTTCTTCAGTGATGGCGGTGGTGTGCGGTGATCCTCCATCTTCCAAGGCAAAGGTTCCCCATCAAATAAAGAAGCTCTTGTCTCCGGAATCCTAAAATCGGCAGCGAGGCTCATCCTTTTAAACCTAGATTCATACTCATAGTTTTGGAGTTGGAGTTCATATAGTTGATCTAGGAGGTGCTCGATCCGCCCTTGAAGCTTGGAGAGAGCCTCCCCATGCTCTTTGTGTCCATCTTGTATTCACGGATGAATTTCGTGATCATAGAGTGATTATCACGCAGACCATGTTCAACCATCCCTTGACACTTGAAGATCTATTGCTCCACTTCTACAAGCCTGGCCTTCTCGCTTCCCTCCTTCTTGGTTCCTTGAACATCCCAGATGTGGAGCACCCCCTCATGCATCTCAATGGCTTGAGGGTGCTTCATCACCTCCGGCAAGTAGGGGTTGATGAACTTCTCGACGAACTTGTCCTTGGATGGCTTAGGGGAAGTCATGATGATCTAGATCTGTTCGGAAAATAGCCCGAAACAAGAAAAAAGGAGAAACTCGCGATGCGGTGGTCAAAACATAGAGAGTATATATAATGATGTTTTCTAGGTCATAATACGTGTTTTGGAAGAAATTAGAGTCCGGAGGGGACACGAGGGCCTCACAAGCCACCAGGGCACGCCCCAGTGGGGGCCTATTGGCTTGTGCCTCCCTCGTGGTCCTCCTGACTCCATTTTATTTTTGTAGTTTTTTTAAAATACATAGAAATTATTTTTTGAAATTTTTCGAGTCGGTTTACTTACCGTACCATATACCTACCCTTTTTTAGGTTCCTAGAGTGTTCCGGAAGGCCTCCTTGATGTGTTCTTCCGGTGTGATAACTTGGATGACATTTGTTTCTTCGTTAATGGCTCCAACTGAAATATAGTGCTTGATTCTGATCCCATTCACCACTCTTAGGTTTTTGGCTTTGAATTTATTGATTTTTATTGCAACGGAGCCATAAAGCTCCTCAACAACGTATGGGCCTTGACATTTGGAGAGAAGTTTTCCTGCAAAAAATCTGAAATGAGAGTTGTACAAAAGCACCAAATCTCCTACATTGAATTCTCATTTTTTAATCCTTTTTTCATGCCATATTTTAATGTTTTCTTTAAACAATTTAGTATTTTCATAGGCTTCCGTTCTCCATTTATCAAGTGACCTAATGTCAAATACCTATTTTTGTCGGCAAGTTTAAAATCAGAGTTAAGTTCTTTAATTTCCCAATAAGCTTTATGTTCTAGCTCGAGAAGTAAGTTAAACTCCTTTCCTTAGACATTTTGTACGGAGACATACCCATAGGATTCCTATAAGCAGTTCTATGAGCCCAGAGCGCACCATCTAGTTTCTTAGACCAATTCTTCCTAGATCTATTAATAGTCTTTTGCAAGATTAATTTTATCTCTTGATTACTCAATTCAACTCTACCACTAGAGCGAGGATGGTAAGGGGATGGAATCCTACGGTTAACATCATATTTATCTAAAAGTTTACAGAAAGCACCATGAATAAAATGTGAATCACCATCAGTCATTAAGTACCTAGGGACTCCAAACCTCGGGAAAATGATGTCTTTAAGCATTTTAATAGAGGTGTTATGATCAACACTACTAGTTAGAATAGCCTCTACCCACTTAGTAACATAATCAACAACAACTAAAATATGAGTATACCCATTTGAGGAAGGAAAAGGTCCCATAAAGTCAAAACCCCAAGCATCGAATGGTTCAATAGCAAGTGAATAGTTCATAGGAATTTCCTGACACTTACCGATGTTAGCAACTCTCTGGCATTCATTGCATGAAAGCACATACTTACGAGCATATTTGAAAAGAGAAGGCCAATAGAAACCAGATTGTAATACCTTGCGTGGAGTTCTGTCATCGGCATGGTGTCCTCCGTAAGCTTCAGAGTGCTACTTCTAAAGAATTTATTCCTGTTCATGCTCAGGTATACATCGTCTAATAATACCATCCACTCCCTCTTTGTAAAGATGTGGGTCATCCCAAAAGTAATTTCATAAATCAGAAGAGAATTTTTTTTCTTTTGTTTATAGGTGAGCTAGGTGGGATGTACTTAGCAACAATATAATTAGCGTAATTAGCATATCAAGGAGCACTTCATGAAGTGTTTATTGCAGCAAATTGCTCATCAGGAAAACTATCATTGATAGGAAGTGGGTCATCAAGAACATTTTCCATACAAGACAAGTTATCTGTATGGGGTTTTCAGCTCCTCTTTGATAATTGATATGCAAATCAAGCTCTGGAAGTAAAAGCACCTACCTAATGGGTCTAGGTTTAGCATCTTTATTTTCCGTAAGGTATTTAATAGAAGCATGATCAGTGTGAATAGTTACTTTGGAATCAACAATGTAAGGTCTAAACTTATCACAAGCAAAAACAATTGCGAAAAATTCTTTTCAAGTGGTAGCATAATTCCTTTGAACATAGTCTAGAGTTTTACTAGCATAATGAATAAGATTTAATTTTTGTCTACTCTTTTCCTAGAACAGTGCCAACAACATAATCACTAGCATCACACATAATTTCAAAAGGTAGGTTCCAATCAGCTGGTTGAACAATAGGTGCAGAAACTAAAGCCTTCTTAAGTATTTCAAAAGCTTGGATGCAATCATCATCAAAAACAAAAGGAACATCTTTTTGAAAAAGATTAGTTAACGACCTTGAAATCTTTGAGAAAGCTTTGATGAAACGCCTATAAAAACCAGCATGACCAAGAAACTTCTTATACCTTTCGTATCTCTCGGGCATGGCATTTTCTCTATTGCATCAATTGTAGCTTTGTCCACCTCAATGCCTCATTCAGAAATTTTGTGCCCATGCACTATACCTTCATTTACCATAAAGTGGCACTTTTCCCAATTCAAGACAAGAGTATTTTCTTCACATCTCCACAAAACTCGATCAAGATTGCTCAAGCAATCATCAAAAGAAGTCCCGTAAATGGAAAAATCATCCATGAAAAACCTCAACATTATTTTCACAAAAATCAGAGAATATAGCAGTCATACATCTTTGAAATGTAGCAGGTGCATTGCATAAACCAAAAGGCATAAACCTATAAGCATAAGTTCTGAAAGGGCATGTAAAGGTAGTTTTCTCTTGATCTTCTTTCGACACATGTATTTGAGAAAATCTAGAATATCCATCAAGAAAGCAATAATGTGTGTGCTTAGATAATCTTATAACATTTGATCAATAAAAGGCAAGGGGTAATGGTCTTTCTTAGTAGCTTTATTTAATTTCCTAAAATCAATTACCATCCTATAACCGGTTACGATTCCTTGTGGAATAAGCTCATATTTATCATTAGGGACAACAGTAATACCACCTTTTTAGGAACACAATGAACAAGGCTTACTGTTGGTGTCAAAATCGGTGGATCTCGGGTAGGGGCCCCCGAACTGTGAGACTAGGATCGATGGTAACAAGATACGAAGGGGACACGAGTTTACCTAGGTTCGGGCCCTCCAATGGAGGTAATACCCTACGTCCTGCTTGACTGTATTGATGGTGTAAGGTGTTAGAGAGTTGATCTACCTCGATATCGTATGTCTAACCCTAGATGAGTTGTTCTATATCGATACCCTAAAACCGTCCGGCTTATGTAGATGCCGAAGAGGCCTAGGGTTTACACATGGTTGGTTACATGCCAAAGAGATAAACATGCCTATTTACTACATCAAACATGGAGCGCAAGATGTGCTCCTCGAAGCTTCCATCCTGGAAACTGGCCTTCATATCATCCAGTGTTCATCAAGTAACCCATACAGTCCGGCCCATAAACAACAGGTCGGCTATCCGAGGACCCCTTAATCCGGGACTCCCTCAGTAGCCCCGGAACTTGCCTCTAACACCAAGGGTCTTCTGCTCCAATTGCTTCTCGAACAGAGTCCTCGTCTTACGAGGTGAGTTCCTTCCCGCCAAACCACACTTTGGCCTCCGATGATAAGTAGTTTTTCCACATAGTGGCACGTCCGAATTCTATGAATTAAGTTGGCTTTGAAAGCCAAGCGTGAGGAAAAAAAGGTAAGGTTCCCTGACAACCTTTATCCGAAAGGTCACAGCCCTCCACGATCGATAGGCTAGTTATAGGTACTCAATGCGCGGTTCGAGGCTGTTCCATCCACATGATCCATCAATATGTCGACCGTGTCCCGTTTTATACGGGATATACTTAATTACGTGCTCAAAACGGCTCACGAGTCTCGAGAAGTGGAGGGATTCACGGCGCAACAGGGGAAGCCTGAATCGGCAGACCTCATAAAAGGAGAATGAAAACCCCAAGGGCAGTTAAACGGTCACCAATCAAGACATAATCGACCTCAAGAAGTCCAGTTACCTACCCACCAACATCCCTCATCGCGCAGCAGAGGAGGGCCAAGTAATCTCCACCCCCAAGCCAGGCAAGCGGGTGGTGTTCATCCCCCACTTTATCAGGGGGTTGAGCTTCCCCCTCCACCCCTTCGTCAGGGGGTTAATGTTCTTCTATGGCCTCGACTTCCATGACCTCCCGCTAAACTCCATCATGCACCTCTCATCCTTCATCCTCGTCTACGAGGCCTTCCTACATGTCGAGCCGCATTTCGGGCTCTGGCTACAGGTTTTCAACATCAAGCCAAAGTGCGTCGGCGGGAAGCACGTCGACTGTGGCAGGGCCGTTATCGGCAAACTCACCCGCGTTGGGTGGCTGTCAGGCACCCTCATCGACACCATCAAGGGGTGGCAGAAGGAGTGGTTCTATGTCACCGAACCACAAGAAGGTGGTCAGGTCCCTACCGCCGCATTCAGATCCGGTCCCCCGACCCGATTGGCTTCCTGGCTCGAAAAGGGCCTCGCCTGGGGGTCGAGCAAGGAGGTGACCAATCTGCAGAAGCGCATGCGTTCCCTGGTCGAGGACGGCACCACGCTACTCGATGTGGTCCAGGTGATGCTCCGAAGACGCATCCTTCCCTGCCAGCGTCGGGACACTCCCCTGTGGGCTTGGAAACTCGAAGCCGAGCCCACAGTCCGGAACCTCTTCCAAACTACGCGGGAGAAGCTATGGAAGGCGTTCTTCAAATCCATGATGATCTGGCCGGCCAAGGAGGAGGACATGGGCCTGTACGCCACCAAGCCAAATTCTGAGGTATGATACACCCTAGCTTGGTCGGCCTTATTACATACAAGATATATAGCCCTGTGTCCGATCTGTTTATGCAGAGATGGCTAAAGAAAGCCATCAACATCAGCAGTATGGCTCCTCTGCCCGAAGACGAGAGGACCGGGCTGCTAGCCAGGATGCTCGTGAAGAAGCCTTACGAGGCTCCCACGAAGAAGGAGAAGAAGAAGAAACCAGGTCAGGCTAGCCTTCGCATCAATGACCAGCCTGATGCTGCATCCGAAAACACCCTCGCCTCCTCAAATTAGGAGGAGGCCGAAGAGAAGGAAGAGGAGGAGGAGGTCGAGAGCGAGGGGGAGGTAACTTCCCCCACGCTAAGAAGTGAGCAGCGTCTTTGGATGCCCCGGGGCAGGGAGTTTCTCCTGCCCTGAAGAGGGCGCGGCAAGTGCGGATGATCCTGTCCGACGACAGCTCGGACTCGAGCTCCACATCCGAAGACCCCAAGGAGGTTCCACGAAGGAGCCTAAGGGTCAAGCCCCCTCCATCCAGGTTAGGATCCTAAGACCCTCCTTCCTATAACTAGTAAATTCAGAGTTTGCTAACACGCATGTTATTGGTCGTACAGCCCCCCGCGCGTCATCCCCACCGAGGTGGTATCGGATGGGCAGACCCTGTCTGCCGAACTAGCGGAGAGCGGGGACGCCTCGCACCCCACCACTCCAGGCATTACGAAGGACGCCGTGGAGGTGTCATCCCAGCCTTCTCCAATGGAGGCGGACCCAAGGGGCGAGGGAGATATCACCATGGCCGAGCCTAATGCTTCGGCCACCAAAGAACAGGGGACAATCCCTCACTCGGACACCGATGAGGCCGGCCGGACGGGCAATCAGTCCCCTCCAAGGACATCTTCGGAGTGCATTGTGCCTCTGGAGGCACCGGTCCAATCCCCGGTAGGTGATGGGAAATCCGATTATACTCGGCACCACCGACCAACAGGTGGTCGGCCATGGAGGATGCTCTATCAAGCGCCTCCATCCCCGAGGATCACCGCACCCATATGGGTGTGGTACTACAAAGCGTCCAGACCGTTGATAATGGACTGAAGGAGGCGTTCAAAGTTCTCCTTGTGGGCTTTCAAGTAAGACGCCCGATATTTTCGTCAAGATTTTTATTTATTCGCATTGTATACATGACATCCCCCGAGCCCTAGGTGAGATGGACAAGATCACCTAGGGGTCATATCTTTAATTTCGAGAAGTAAGTGCCAATGTGATGTATGTATTGTGTGTGTAATGTAGGCTCCATCATTAGCGGCGGCCAAAAATGGTGCCGAGATGGACGAGCTACATTGGAAGCTCAAGCGCTCTAAGGATGAGGTGGAAGCCCTTAACAAGAGGTTTGACGAGGCATAGGGTAAGTCTGAACTAAATTTGGATACTTTCTCCCAAATACTATCAATGCATATTCCTGTTGAATAAAGTCGCATCGTGTTGCAGCTTCGTCAAAAGAGATCGAAAAGCTCAAGGCCGATCTTCAACGTGCCAAAGATGAAGCAACAGTTTAAAAGGCAGTGGCCAAAGAAGCGGCCACCATGCTCTCCGCCCTACGAGCCACCAATTATAAACACCAGGCACGTGTGGTGGAGATACAGGATGAGCTCAAGGATGCTAGCAACAAGTGCGAGTCCTTGGAGCAAAAGAATACGGCAATCTCGGTCGAACTGTCCACCATGAAGTCCAATCTCAAAAAGGAGGGGTGGACAGACGGTTCTTCGAGGAACAAGTTCACCAAGCCAAGGGGATAGCCCATGGTAAGCCATACTCCCTAAAGTGCGTGTTCGGAGATACCAAATTTGAATTGCTGATCCGGGTGTGGCGATCCTCAGGCGCATCCACCAATCTCCAGAAGAGCATGGAAGACGCCAATCAGCTGCTTGCCTCAGAGCCCCCGAGCATCCTCCTCTTCTAGTGGAGCAGCTAAAATAGCTGATGGAGATGCACCAGATGGCGGAGCCGGCCATCAAGGACCTTTGCATCCGCTTATGTCCCGGCGAGCCACTCCCAGGCAGCTACTTCGGCCTGGTGCATTGATTGATTGCTGCCACGCCCCGCCTCGACGCTGTCAAGTGCTCCTCCTCCATCGAAGGAGTCCGGATGGCCCTTGCCAAGGCCAAAGTTCACTAGCCGGGGCTCAATCCGATGAAGGTCTCCACCGACCCATCGCCACGTGGAAAGGAGCACTGACGCCTCGAGCTGTACTTCGATGGAGTGATGGAGAGTGCGCGGGTCATAGCATCAGAGTGTTTGGGCGAAAAATTATTTGAATGAGTTTGTAATGTGTCTGAAGACTTGTGATAACTTTCAATGATAGTACTATCCGCTCTTATATGTTTTTGCATTCCTTTATAATCCATGTATGGTTGTTTAATACTGAAAGATGCGAGTCGTTGGCTTCAACCCCCACGTAGATACTACATGGGGTGTCTATGACAATGCACTGTGTCCCTTAGCCAAATTATACGAACTCAAAGGCGGTTTAGTGTGGTAGACTAGGCAATCGGACTATTATGCTTTATTTCTTTCACTTAACCGAAGGGGCACGAAAAGGACTGCGGGAAGCGTACGAGTAGCCACCGGATTTTTTGCGATGTTCAGATGAGCCGAGGCTGAAGCCGACATCATATTATTTGCACAAAGGGCAAATTCCTCGTATAACACAAAATAACCGCTTACGAGGGTTGAAGTATAATACTTCTAACTTGGGGTTCACAGATTGGATCGCACATTCTATGACAGTCCGTTTTTGGCTTTCTCCGTTGAAGTGCTTGACTGGACTATCCGGAAGCACAATCGCAAAGGTGCTCCCTTTGCCCTTTTAGCCGAACTAGCAGAACATAAAGGGGCAAGCACAGGAGCCGGGTAACCCAACTTAATGACCAAAGACATAGTTCAGAACTGATGCATATAAATCGAATGCCAAGACGCCGAACAAACAATAGTTAGGGCGATTTGTGTTTGAAATTGAGCCCCGGTCTATTAGCCGATGACCTCGAGTCATACTGAACAGGTTCACGAGAAGAGGGAGGGAAGAAAAAAGTATGTGCCGAAAATAGGACAAATGAGGCGTACGT
Source organism: Hordeum marinum (assembly GCA_022496015.1). Classification (NCBI taxonomy): domain Eukaryota; kingdom Viridiplantae; phylum Streptophyta; class Magnoliopsida; order Poales; family Poaceae; genus Hordeum; species Hordeum marinum. The sequence continues at coordinate 157,620,814 of CM039677.1, forward strand.
GCGGCATGCAATTTCGCATTTCCTCAACAGCTCTTATAACTCGGATTGCCGACGCAACTATTTACAGGTATGTGATAAGAAATAAAGTCCTCCAAGAGCTGTTGTACCAGACATCTTCGATATGCCCTATTGCTAGTTGACTCCTACTTTTAGACGCACCTTGATGGGTGTTAGTGCGGGTGGTCTTGGGAACAAAATCTTGAGAGCCCACAGTGTTAAAGGTGACCTTTACGCCGTGGGCAGGCTCTTTTAGGAGCGCCTGCATCTTGTCTGAAGACGTGTTGGTGGTAACAGTTCGGGACAACCGAACCCCCATCATAACTTCCCCACCGATACCCATGGAATGTTAAGTGCAAAGTTGTGCCTCCTCGGCACGTACTTCGCTGGTCCTGAGGTTGTGCGGTGAGGGGCAAGTCCCTATTGAGGGGAGGAAGGAGGGTCGGAGTTTTCAGTCTGAATCGAAACTTGCTTCCCAGCCTTTCGTGCCTTTACAACGAATGCCGAAGCTTGCCGGTCGTCTTTGTAGCTGAATTCGTCCGCCAGTGCCAGTGCATGTTCCTCTGTTCTAAGGGACCGCTCTGTATTGCCATTGATAGTAATGACCCCCTTGGGGCCCGGCATTTTGAGCTTGAGGTATGCATAATGCGGGACTGTGTTGAACCGGGCAAATGTCGTCCGGTCGAGCAGCGCATGATAGCCTCTGCGGAAGGGCACAATGTCGAAGATCAAGTCCTCGTTGCGGAAGTTATCGGGCAAGCCAAACACAACCTCCAGGGTTATAGAGCCCGTACATCGGGCCTCAACACTTGGGATCACTCCCTTCATGGTGGTGCTACTGGGTTTGATCCTTGACGGATCTATACACATCTTTTTCACTGTGTCTGAGTAAATTAGATTGAGGCTACTTCCTCTGTCCATTAGGACTTTAGTGAGGGGATACCCATCTATAATGGGATCTAGGACGAGGGAGCCGAGCCCCCATGACGGATACTGGTCGAATGGTCGCGTCGGTCAAAGGTGATCGGGTATGCTGACTATGGGTTATACTTCGGAGCTACAGGCTCCATAGCATAGACCTCCGGAAAGGCCCGCTTCCTCTCCTTCTTAGGTATGTGGGTGGCGTTTACCATATTCACCGTTTTGACTTCAGGAGGGAATTTCTTCTGGCCGCCACCCATTGGACCCCAAGGCTCATCTTCGTCCTCGCTGCGTGAGCTTTTGCCCTGGTCTTCGAGTTGTATCTTGCCGACCAGTTTAAACACCTAGCAGTTGCGGTGTGTGTGATTGGCTAGCTTTTTCGAAGTTCCATGGATTTGGCAAGTCCTGTCCATGATCTTCTCGAGTTGAGTGGGTCCATCACGATTGCCTTTAGGGGGCTTCTTCCGCTGCCCGGGTCGGGAGTTGCGGAATCCGGCATTAAACGCCATGTCATAGGCATTGTTTCCATTTTGCCGGCATTTGTTCTTATTGCGCTTCGGCTTTCAGTTGCCGTCCTGGGCTTTAGGAGCCACTGGATCTTTAGAATTTTGGTTGCGTCTTACCAGCTAGTTATCTTCGCCCGCACAAAAGTGGGTCATGAGGGAGGTAAGGGCGGACATAGTCCGAGGCTTGTCCTGGCCTAGCTCACGGGTTAGCCATTCGTCCCGAATATTGTGCCGGAAGGAGGCTATAGCCTCAACATCCGGATAGTCGACAATTTGGTTCTTCTTAGTCAAGAACCGATTCCAGAACTACCGGGTAGACTCGCCGGGCTTCTGGATAATGTTGCTGCCGTGAGAAGAGCCCGGCGGGCGGACATAGGTCCCTTGGAAGTTAGAGCGAAATGCCTCTTCCAAGTGTTCCCAGCATCCTATGGAGTTTTCGGGGAGGCTGTTTAACCAGTGTCGAGATGGCCCCTTAAGCTTAAGAGGTAGGTATTTGATGGCATGGAGATCATCTCCTCGTGCCATATGGATATGGAGGAGTAAGTCCTCGATGCATACAGTTGGGTCAGTGGTCCCGTCATACTGTTCTATATTTACGGGTTTAAACCCTTCGGGGAATTGATGCCGCATTATTTCATCTGTGAAGCATAGTGGGTGAGCGGCACCTTTGACCCGAGCTATGTCCCTCCTATAATTGGCATCTGTATGGCAACGATTGTGTTCCCGGGCTCTATGGTTTTGGTCGAACCATGGTCTATACTCTTCCCGTCTATCCGGTGAGTAATCTCTGGATCCGTTGATGGATCTTGTACGGCCTGCTCTGTGATCTAAGTCATCGCGCAGGTCAAACCTGTCATTGGGTTCGAATGGCTCCTTACCCCGTCTTCGGGGCATCGTCCGTACATAATCGATGTCATTAGCCTCTCTATCATGCCCATGAGGAGGGCGGTCCGGCTTGTCATATGGGGTATGATGCGGAGACGGAGTGTCAGTGAGCTCATCGTCAAATTGTGGCAACAGCCTTCTCTGAGGGTAGCTTTTGGGATGGTTTGACAGACCAGTGCCGTATACTTCCTCGGCTGAGAGGAATTTCATCCGTCGATCAGTGAGGTTGGCTTGTTCGGCTTTAAGTTGTCGCTCTTTGTTCTTTAGGCTGCAAGCTGTTGTACGAGTTGTTGCCTGATTTCTTCCTGATCCTCGAGGTTATCAGGGATGTACAAGTCATTGTCTTCTAGTATGTCTTCCTCCTCGACGGGGGGAAGGTAATCATCGCCTTCAGGGTCATTGATGGTATCGGGGTCGTTTTGGTCCTCAGGTTCGTCCAGACCGTCTAACGGGTGCTCAGGGACATAGGAATTGTCATGATTGGCGGGGGTGTTACCGTCCCCGCTGCTGATAATAGCTCTTCTTCCCTTTTTGGCTTTTGGATTGCTTATGCGATTTCCGATGCCTTGATGGCGCATCGCCGGATTTGTCGCCGTCGTTGGGAGGCATATTGTCGCTGTTGGTGGTAGGAGTATCCAACATGTAGATGTCATATGTAGAAGTGGCGGTCCAATTCCCGGTGTTGATGGGAGTGGGAGCACGGTCCTCTTCATCCATGTATTCTGCCTCTTCGGAGGCACAGTCCAGCATGTCGGTTAAGGCTTCAACGGTGGCTATCAAGTGGGTGGTGGGTGGGTCAAAAAATCCATCCCTACCGGAGCTGTAACCAGGTCGGGCGTAGATCGGGGTCGGATTGCCGGTGATCCTCATCGACGAGAGTTGTTCCAAGGCCTCATCGACCGTTGAGGGCCTGGTCTGATCCAGATGTTCGGAACTCGCGGGGTTCACCCCCATGAAGTCCACCCATGGAGATTGTTTGGAAAGAACGTATATCCGGTTGTTTGGTTTGATAGCCAGACCGGGATGAGAGATCGGACTATCGCCATGGGCGACCCCATCGGCATGTCCGAAGAAGGGGTTCGAGGTTAAAGCCCCAAAGCCCTCAGGGGCTACGGGCGAAGCCGCAAGCCTAGTTAGTGACAAGTCGCCCCGAGAGTCGACGGAAAACTCTAGGTTTCTAAATCTGACTTCTTGATCGGGGGCGAAGTTCTCCACGTGGCCTAGATAGCCGGTGGAATCAGCATGCAGCACAACGCCGCCGAAGGCGAAGTCTGCCCAGGGACAAAAATGTCCATGTTGCAGACCTCTTTGTTGATGACAAGGCGAGGTGTCGATCCCATCTCACTCACAGAGGAACTCTCAATGAAAGCACCAATGTCAGTGTCAAAACCGGCGGATCTCGGGTAGGGGGTCTCGAACTATGGGACTAGGATCGATGGTAACAGGATACAAAGGGGACACGAGTTTACCCAGTTTCGGACCCTCCAATGGAGGTAATACCCTACGTGCTGCTTGATTGTATTGATGGTGTAAGGGGTTACAGAGTTGATCTACCTCGAGATCGTATGTCTAACCCTAGATGAGTTGTTCTATATCTATACCCTAAAACCCTCCGGCTTATATAGACGCCGAAGAGGCCTAGGGCTTACACATGGTCGGTTACATGCCAAAGAGATAAACATGTCTATTTACTACATCAAACGTGGAGCGCAAGCCATGCTCCTTGAAGCTTCCAACCTGGAAACTGGGCCTCTAGATCATCCAGTGTTCGGCAAGTAGCCCATACAGTATGGCCCATAAACAACAAGTCGGCTATCCGAGGACCCCTAATCCGGGACTCCCTCACTTACCCACCTACTATCAGTAATAGGATAGATTATACGTGCATCTGGTTCTTACCACTTCCTTCATCTTGGGATTTAAGCGACGTTGGTGGTTAACAACAGATTTAGCATCTGGTTCCATATTAATCTTGTGCTGGCATAGAGCGGGGCTTATGCTCCTTAGATCATCGAGAGTATAACCAATAGCAGCCCTGTGCTTCCTCGGAGTTTTAAGTAATCAACTTTCTTCATACTTTGAATGGTTAGCACTCATAATAACAGGATATATCTTATTTTCATCAAGATAAGCATATTTCAGAGTATCAGGTAATGTATTTAGTTGAAATGCGGGATCTCCCCTGGGTGGAGGAGGATCCCCTAAAATATCAACTGGTAAGTTGTGTTTAAGAATAGGTGTTTGTTTAAGGAATATGCCATGCATTTCATTCCTAGAAGCTTCCAACAATGTTCCATGATATGTTATCCAATATGCGGAATATGTCATCCATTATTCCTTACAAACCATGATAACAATGTTCTTCAATTTTAACTGTAACAACATGCATGTCAACCACTGGTTTATTTTTTTCTAACTCATCATGTTTGTTTCTAGCAGGTTTCGCAATCCTAGAAGGTTCCCCACAAAAATAAACAACCGAACCCTCAACATTATTATCTAAAAGATCTTTAACCATGTCAGCCTTAGGCTCATCATTTATTTGTTCAGAAGGTATGGGTGTCCCGATATGACTTTTATTAACCATAGTTGTAGTTTTAGCACGTTCCCTGATTCTAACAGGAAAAGGAGGTTTCTCAATGTAAGCAGTGGGAACAATTGGATCAATATGACTAACAATTATTTCTTCCATCTTAGTTTTAATAGGTTCCTCTAATGGTGATTCAATGGGAGGATGTTATTTAAACCACTTGTCTTTGGGAAGATCAACATGAGTTGCAAACGATTCACAGAAAGTAGCTACTATTTTAGAGTCAAGACCATATTTATTGCTAAACTCATGGAAGGTATCACTTTCCATAAAAGATTTAACACAATCAAAATTAAGTTTAATTCCTGACTCTTTACCTTCTTAGAGTTCCCAATCTTCAGATTTGCATTTAATTCTTTCCAGAAGATCCCATTTTAATTCAATAGTTTCATTCGTATATGAGCGAAAAGAAGAAGAATCCAGAAATAATCGATCATCATGAGAAAGCCGAGCATAATTTTTGACAATCATTTCTATTGAGAGCTCAAGGTTGGGGTAGGTGTGTATCATAGATTTAAGCCTCCCCAAGCTTGATTGATGCTTTCTCCTTCACGAGGATAGAGATTAAATTCTAGCGGTTCTTTCCTTACTTTCGTCAATAGAAATTCGCATAGCTTTTAACTACTCATTAATACCATGCTTGGGTGGATTAGATCTTACTTTCAAAGAATCAATCTCAAGAGAAATTCTATCAACACTCCTATCCAAATCATCAATCTTGAGCACTTTTTCTTCAATCGTAGCATTAAAAACTTTTTGTGAACCAATAGATTCTTTAACAATATTCTCGAGATCAGAGGGTATCTTATTATAATTTCCATAAGAATTGTTGTTGGAATTACCATAATTATTAGAGGAATTACTAGGAAATGGCCTAGGGTTAAAATTGCCTCTATACGCGTTATTACCAAAATTGTTCCTACCACCAAAATTCACATCCATAGATTCATTATTATTTCCAATCAAAGAAGACAAAGGCATATCATTGTGATCAATAGGAGCACTATTACTAGCAAACAATTTCATCAATTCATCCATCTTTTCACTCAAAGTATTTATTTCTTCAACAACATGCACCTTTTTAGTAGTAGGAGATCTTTCGGTATGCCATTGAGAGTAGTTTGTCATAATGTTATCTAGGAGTTTAGTAGCTTGTCCTAATGTGATTTCCATAAAAGTACCACCCGCGGGTGAATCTAACATATTCCTAGAAGCAAAATTCAATCCCGCATAAAAAAATTGTATAATCATCCATAAACTCAAACCATGTGCGTGACAATTCCTAATCATTAATTTCATCCTCTCCCAAGATTGTGCAACACGCTCATGATCAAGTTGGTTATAATTTATTATATCATTCCTAAGGGAGATGGTCTTAGCGGGCGGAAAGTACTTGGAGATAAAATCATCTTTACACTTATTCCATGAATCAATACTATTTTTAGGTAAAGATGAAAACCAAGTGTTAGCATGATCTCATAGTGAGAACGGAAATAGATTCAATTTAACAATATCGTTATCCACATCTTTCTTCTTTTGCATGTCACACAACTCAATGAAAGTATTTAGATGGGATGCGGAATCTTCACTAGGAAGGCCAGAAAATTGTTCTTTCATAACAAGATTAAGCAAAGCAGCATTGATCTCATAATATTCCTCACTAGTGGCAGGAGCAATCAGAGTACTAATAAAGTCATTATTATTATTGGAAAAGTCACACAACTTGGTATTCTCAGACATCGTGACAAATCAAGCAATCAAGCACACAAGCAAACGAAAGGCAAACGAAAGAAGGGCAAATAAAAAGGCAAATCTTGTTGGTATTTTCTAAAAATCATTTTAGAGGTGGGGGAGAGGAAAACGAGAGGCAAATGCAAATAATATAAATGCAAGAGATGAGTTTGTGATGGGTACTTAGTAGGCTTGATGTAGATCTATCCCAGGAACGCTGCCAGAATTGGCAAGTTGACGGGAAAGTTCTTGTCTTGACTTGCTATGTATCCTCCCCGGCAACGGCACCAGAAATCCTTCTTGCTACCTCTTGAGATTGCATTGGTTTTCCCTTGAAGAGGAAAGGGTGATGTAGCAAAGTAGATAAGTATTTCCCTCAGTTGATGAGAACCAAGGTATCAATCCAATAGGAGGAACAAGCAAGTCACCAGTGGATGTACCTACAGAAACAATCAAACTCTTGCACCCAACGCTATAAAGTGGTTGTCAATCCCTTCACGGTTATTTGCAAGGATTAGATCTAATAGAGATAGATGTAAATGAGTATGGAAAGTAAAAGGTAAATAAATTGCAGCAAAGTATTTTTGGTTTATAGATCTGAAAATATATTATGGAAAGTAGACCTGGGGGCCATAGGTTTCACTAGAGGCTTCTCTCTTGAAGGAAAATATCATGGTGGATAAAAAAATTACTGTCAAGCAATTGATAGAAAAGTGAATAATTGCGTAGTTATCTAAGGCAATGATCATGTGTATAGGCATCACGTCCGTGTCAAGTAGAACGAAATGATTCTGCATCTACTACTATTACTCCACACATCGACCGACTCTTGCCTGCATCTAGAGTATTAAGTTCATGAAGAATAGAGTAACGCATTAAGTAAGATGACATGATGTAGAGCATAAAGTCAAGCAATATGATTAAAATCTCATCTTGTTACCCTTGATGCCAATAATACAATACATGCCTTGCTACCCCTACTATGTCACTGGGTGAGGACACCGCAATATTGAACCGAAAACCAAGCACTTCTCCCATTGCAAGAATTACCAATCTAGTTGGCCAAACCAAACCAATAACTCGAAGAGACTTACAAGGATATGAAATCATTCATATAAGAATCCAGAGAAGATTCAAATAAGACTCATGGATAATCTGAACATAAACCCACAATTCATCGGATCTTGACAAACACACCACAAAAGAGTATTACATCGGACAGATGTCCATGAAGATCATGAAGAACATGGTATTGAAGATCAAAGAGAGATAATAAGCCATCTAGCTACTAGCTATGGACCCGTAGGTCTGTGGTTGTGCCGGTGCAAGATACTTATGTGACCGTGAGGATCCCTTTGTGGTTCGGCAGGGAGAAGGTATGCACAAAGCGCAGATCAAATGAAAGGAGCGAGGGGAGATTTTTACCCAAGGTTCGGGCCGCTGTGGAGCGTAAAACCCTGCTCCCGCGTCAATGTATTATTGGTTTTTTTAGGGTTCCAGCTACAGGAGCACTATCCATGACTGCTACGCGTGTGAGCTAGAAGGTGGTAACCAAAATCCCCCTCTCTTAATGCCTTGGGACTCCTTTTATATGACCAAGGGGATCACAACAGTGGCATACAGTCCGCGCACGGGGTGCACAGTGCTATAGTGTTATCATACCTAACACTGATGGAGGGAGACAGATGCATTTAATGCTCCGTCATGCGTCGCTGACCTTCTACGGGATGGGACAGGAGCCCGTCCCATCCGCATCGCTTAGCCTCTCTATCGCCAGCGCCTTGACATGTATCCTAGGGGTCAACACCTAGCCTTCGCGCTAGCAAGGTGGAGAGTCCTTGCCGGGGCTCCGTAGGCTACCCTAGGCAAGATCTTGCCGTGGTTCCAGCCCTTGGACTTTGGTCTTGTGTTTCTTGACTTGAGTGTTCCTTTAACATCTTCGTGCTTGCTTCTAGTAGTCCTCTGGCGGGCCTTGCCGTGGGCGCGGCTACAACTGCCCATGCACAAGTAAGGGGTACTAATAGACCCTTGGCCATGGCTGGGCGGCGAAGGTGACCTCTGTCCTCCGCCTGTTCGGCGAGGAGTTCTCATCAGGATCATGCCACCGCTTCATCCACGGAGGCGGAGGGTGGCTCGAGAGCGTGTGGTGGAAGGGGCGCAAGGGGTTATGGTCGGCATGGAGGCTGAGGCTGAGGGAGGAGGAGCACCGTTCCACCTCTTCCTCCGATGCCGGACCCCCTCCTTAAACAAACCCATGCTGAGGGGATAGCGTTGGAGTTCGTCCTCGAACTGCGTGGTCCCCTTCGAAGCCATCTGTGCCTCCCTCACCCTTTAGCCAGGCTGATGGAGGTTGACAATCCACCCGTCCTATTGTTGCGGGCATATGGTTATTGTAATGGTGCCATGCGGGTGGATGTCGAGTACCCAGAGCGTCGCGTCATGCTCCTGCACGGTTGGAAAACCTTCGCCCGTGCCCACAGCCTCCAGGATGGGCACGTCCTCCGCTTCAAGATGATGGAGGCCAATCTGCTCTCTATCAAGATTTATGGGCACTCGGGCGTCCGTCTCAGCTGCTGCGAAGAGAGCTCGAGCAGTGTTGGAAGTTCATCCTCGAGGGACAGCAAAGAGGAGGACAGTGGTGAAGACGATGATGACGAGTCCGAGCTCTAGGACGTCAAGTCGGAATACGATAACCTGAGCTCTGACTAGTTGTTGGCCGCACCATCATCGCCAGCTCATGCCTCTCCCCCTCCCGGTGGAGAGACCTTGCCTGGGGTCCTTGTCTCGGGCGCTACCTCATCTTCCAGCTGGATCCTGTTGCAGCCCCGTGGACTTCGACTTGATCCTCTCTTCTGGATGCCCTGCACTCCATGTAGTGCTGGTCCAGAAGGGGTTAGGGTGAGCTTCTGTCGGTGGCCTCTCCCTATCTTTTTCTTCTTGTAATCTGCCCCTAGGGGAGAAAGTCAAATAAAGATGTACTTAGGAAAAGGCATTGTCCCGTGTAAATTTTATTCCCTTTAGATGAATGCATGTTATTATTCTTGTTTGATTATCCTCTGTATGGTGTATTCCCTATGCTTTATCGGAAAACTTGCCGGCGTACGCAACACCGCCGCGAGCGCTTTGAGGAGCGGATCCTTAGCAGCCTGCTAGCGATGCCGCTGACGGCAAGATGTCTTGACACTTTTAGCGCAACCACCTAAACTGTTGAGCGGACCCGAAATAGAGTAAGGGCGCGACCAATTGTGACAAGTTACCTTAGCGTTTTCAGTGCAGCCACTCAAGTTGTTGAGCAGACTAGAAAGAGAACAAGGGCACAACCTATCACAATAAGGTTCCTTCACGTGCAGGTTTTCCATGCAAAAGTTAAAATCATCCAAGGACAAAAATAACCTCATAGTAAAAGTTTACTTAGAGTTTTGCAACTGATCTTTTCGTTGTCATACTCCTTCCCGCAAGGTGCCAACTTCGAATGTCGCCTGTAGGTGTGCATACCACCTTATCCCCCCTGACAACTTGCATGCGAGGGAACCTTCTATCCTTTAAGAAAAGGAAAGAAGATAAAATAGAGGTATGGAACCTTGGTGGTTCGTTAGCACTTGCCGGGCATAAGCGTAATGCAACAACTCAGATAAATATGCATGTAAAGAAAACATGGGAATCGACAAGAGTTGTGAGATGTATGATCTTATTCAACTCTGCACAGGGTCTACGTCTGGCTTTGTACAAAGGATGACATGCCCTGCCGACAAGACTTGTACAAAAGGTGGTTTCTGGGGGGGCCGACAACTGCACCTTATGGATATAACTTACGAAGATGTTCGATGTTCCAGGAGTTGCTCACTGGGATGCCATGTTTAGTCTCCAGGTGGACTGCGCAAAGCCTGGTGACTCGTACTACCCGATAAGGGCCTTCCCACTTTGGTGTCAACTTGTTTAAATTCTTGGTCGACTGAACACAATAAAGAACAAGGTCACCTTCCTCAAGACTATGGGCATGAACTTTGCGCATATGGTAGCGACGCAAAGCTTGCTGGTAGCATGCAGCTCGCACAGCAGCCCGAAGACAATCTTCCTCAAGGAGCGTCATGTCGTTTTGGCGCAACTGATCTTGCTCAAGCTCATCATAAGCAAACACTCGAGGTGACCCGTATATGAGTTTTGTGGGGAGAACTGCCTCCGCCCCGTACACCAGGGAGAAGGGTGTCTGGTCGGTGGCTCGATTTGGCGTCGTTCTGATCGACCAAAGAACAGCCGGCAGCTCATCAATCCAGCGTCTTCCACACTTGTGTAGCCTGTCAAAAGTTCTCATCTTAATCCCTCGCAGAACTTCAGCATTTTCCCTTTCTGCCTGGCGGTTGCTCCTTGGATGAGCGACGGAAGTAAAGCAGATCTTGCCGCCAAGGTCTTGGATGTACTGCATGAAGGCGCGGCTTGTGAACTGTGTGCCATTATCAGTGATGACCCTACTTGGTACACCAAAATGGCAAACTAGTCCTCTGAAGAACTTGACGGCTGATTGTGCTGTCACCTTTCTCACTGCTTCCACTTCTGGCCACTTTGTGAACTTGTCAATTGCGGCGTACAAGTACTCAAAGCCCCCGGTAGCACGGGTAAAGGGGCCCAAGATGTTGAGCTCCCAAACCGAAAATGGCCAGGAAAGAGGGATTCTATGAAGAGCTTGAGCTGGTTGATGTAGCTTCTTCGAATGGAATTGGCACACTTCACACTTGGTTACTAGTGCAGTTGCATCCTGGAGAGAAGTGGGCCAAAAGAAACCTTGCCGGAAGGCCTTCCCGGCAAGAGCTCTTGATCCTATGTGGGAGCCACATATGCCTCCATGTATCTCTGCCAACAGCTCTAGTCCATATTCCCGGGGAAGGCACTTCAATTTCACACCGTTCGATCTCTTTCTGTACATGACATCGTCCACAAACTGGTACATACAAGACTGACGGGCTATTTTCTCCGCTTCTTCCTGTTCCTCCAGGAGTTCTCCTGTTTGAAGGAACTGAACTATGTGAAAGCACATTTGCTCCCTTGGTGGTTTTGGTAATTCATAACAACATATAAGTCATTGAACTAATGTTTCCATCAAGTATATTTCAGAAAAAGTTCAATGATGGGTTGGAAAAGATATTGTGGAACACCCCAAGATGAAAGGAAATGGATTGGCAAAGCTTCAAGCTAGAGGACTCTACATTTTATATTTGTGAGAAATCACCTTGAGTCCATAGGAAAGCCAATACTATTAAAAGGGGGTAAAGTTTTGTTGGTGAACAAAATGCTCATACGTGCACAAGTGATAGTCAGCAAAGACACCCACAAACTCTCCCACCAAATGTCCTAAGCCAAACACTCAAAATCGATGCAACCAACATTTCCATCCAAGTGCCACCGATTCCAAACCCTAGACAGACTCAGCCAAACCCTAACCCTTTGGTAAAGCCAAAAATGCTTTCGGTGCCACCGAGTTAGGCTGCCAACTTTCTATTACGCAAGTTCACTGTTTCGGTCCATCCGAGATTGTTGAATCAGCGTCACTGAGAATGGGCATTCTAACCGTCGATCACCTTATCGGTGCAACCGAGGTTTCTATATCGTTCCCTTCGAGATTCGAACGTTGCCACCTTTTGGTCACTTCGGTACCACCGAGATTATCACATCGGTGTCACTGAGTTGGTCATGTTGTGTGTAACGGTTGGATTTTTGGGGATGCCTATATATACCCCTTCACCACCACCTACTCGATAGAGAAGTACTCAGAACCGTTCCATACCTATCCTATCAGTTTTCTAAGAAAGAACCACCTACCCTTGTGTTGAAGTCAAGATCTTCCACTCCAACCATATGGATCTTGATTTCTAGAATCCCCAAGTTGCTTTCCACCAATCCCATCTCTTCTACCAAGCCATATCCATGAGAGAGTGATTGTGTGTTGAGGAGTCTATCATATTGAAGCACAAGAGCAAGGATTTCATCAACATTGGTGAGCCTATTATGTTTTGGAGGGTGGTGCCTCCTAGATTGGTCAGGTGTCGCTTGGGAGCCTCCTACTTCGTGTTGTGGAGTGAACCAAGAAGTTTGTAAGGGCAGGGAGATCACCTACTTCGTGAAGATCTACCCCGAGTAAGGCTAGTCCTCCGTGGACGTAGGCCGTCATGGTATAGTCAAGGTTGCTTCTTCGTGGAACCCTCCGTGGGTAGAGCCCTCCATGGACTCTCACGACTGTTACCCTTCATGGGTTGAAGACTCCATGAACGTGGATGTATGATAGCGCCACCTATCAGAACCATGGGAAAAATCATCATGTCACCAATTGCGTTTGCTTTCCTTACCTTCTCTTTACTTACATGTGCAATGTCTTTACTTTCCGCTGCTATACTCTTAGATATGCATGTGTAGGGTGTACTTGACATACTATGAATGCTAAAATCTACCAAGAATTAAAATTGCGAAAAAGTAGATTTTTATTTGGTCAAGTAGTCTAATCATCCCCCTCTAGACCTACTTTCAATCCTACACTATGCATTGTGCCCATACTAGAGCATGAGGCTCAATGGCAAGGACTCAAGGCATGTCTTCTTTCACGGGGGTGCTTGTCTCTATGGCAAGGGCTTGAGGACCTACTAGAGCATGTTGCCCCCGACAAGATTGGCATCGATCCCGACAACTTCCTTGCCGATAGCTTCCGTGACCTCTGTCGGGAAGTAATGGCCAGAATTCAACTTCCTCATCTTATTTTGCTTTCCCGGCAGTGATACACATGGCTGATTCAGTTGGAGCACGAAAGTCCCTGGTTCCACAGGTAACTTGAGGGAAGCATGCTTCGACAGCTTGTTAGCAACACTATTCTCTACATGAGGAACGTGCTCTGCTTGCAGGCTGTCAAAGTGCTCCTCCAACTTCCTCACTTCATCTACGTAAAGTTGTCCATCAACGGGCTATGGTAAATCTTATTGACTTGCTTGACGACTAGCTATGAATCTCCTCTGACAACGAGCTTCTTAATCCCAAGATCCACCGCGATTCTGAGGCCGGCAAGTAGCCCCTCATACTCTGCGGTGTTGTTTGTCAACTTCTTCTGGGGAAAGTGCATCTGAATTACATACTTGAGGTGCTCTTCGGTGGGTGCGACAAGCAGCACACCAGCACTGGCTCCCTGCAGGGAGAAAGCTCCGTCAAATTACATAACCCATTCTTGGCTTGTTTCCTTGCCGAGGATGGTCGTTTCTTGGATCTCTTTGTTTGGCATTGGATTCCATTCTGCAATGAATTCTGCCAAAGCTTTGCTCTGGATGGTTGAAGTTCTTTCAAACTTGAGACCAAAGCTTGACAACTCCAAAGCCCACTCCACAATCCTGCCGGTCGCGTTTGGGTTTCGCAAAATCCGTTGCAGCGGGAAGCGAGTGATGATGGTAATTCCATGTGCTTGGAAATAATGGCGCAGCTTCTTTGAGGCCATCAGGAGGCCAAAAAGTAACTTTTGTACATCAGAGTACCTTGACCTGGCCCCTTGCAAAAGGGAGCTGACGAAGTACACTAGGCGCTGCACCATTTTCTTCTTCTGTGTAGCTTCATTTATCTGTGTAGGTCCTGACTTGTCGGCACCAGACCTTGCTGGGGAATATCCCGGTTCGTCGCTTGGCGGTCCTACCCCTATCGCTGCTTCTTCATCGGCTTCTCTCTGTGCCACCAACGCATCACTAGCCACTTGATTCCTTGCCGCCAAGTATATCAACAACGACTCTTGTGGTCTAGGTGCGACTAATATTGGCGGAGAGGAGAGGTACCTCTTCAAATCCTGCAGCGCTGCCTGTACTTCTAGAGCCCACTTCATTGGACCCGCCTTCTTCAAGATTTTGAAAAAGAACAAGGCACGCTCAGCAGACTTTGAGATGAACCTACTCAGAGTCGCGACGCATCCGGCAAGACGGTGCACATCCTTGATGCGTTTTGGTGCTTCAATCTACTCGATTGCTTTGATCTTGTCAGGGTTTGCCTCGGTCCCGTGCTGAGATACAAAGAACCCGAGAAGCTTGCCGGATGGAACACTAAACACACATTTCTTAGGATTGAGATTCAAGTTGATCTTGCATAGATTGGCGAACGTCTCTTCCAGGTCCTGCATGAGCGTTGGTTTGTCCTTGGTTTTGACCACTATGTCATCCATATAGGCTTCCATATTTCTACGTAGCTGGGGCTCAAAACCAATCTGGACTGCTCTTGCAAAAGTCAAACCAGCACTTTTCAACCTGAAAGGCATACGCACAAAGCAATACGTACCACATGGGGTGATAAATGTGGTCTTCTCTTCATATTCCTTGGACATGAAGATTTGGTGGTATCCTGAATAAGCATGGAGGAATGACAGCAAATCACAGCCTGTAGTGGAGTCCACAATCTGGTCGATGCGCAGCAAGGGGAAAGCATCTTTTGGACAGGCTTTGTTAAGATCTGTATAATCCATGCACAACCTCCATTTTCCATTCGCCTTGTGCACCACAACTAGATTGGCTAACCATGTTGGATGAAGCACTCCCCCGACCAAGCCTGCCTCTTCCAATTTCCTGATTTCCTCGACAATTAATTCTTGCCGCTCCAAGGCTTGCTTCCTCACTTTCTGCTTGACAGGCCATGCGTGGGGACATACGGCAAGATGGTGCTCAATTACCTCCCTAGGAACACCAGGGACATCAGATGGTTGACATGAAAACATGAAAGTGTGGTACATCGACTAGAGGGGGTGAATAGGCAATTTTTACAAATTCATCACTTGAGGAATTTCAACTTGAGGAATTTGAAATGTGATGAATAACTAGCTACAGAATAAGTACTCAAGTGCATGAGAGACATAGCAATAGCATAGTCATCGTGATGAAATAAAACATGCACGGATTACAGGTAGCATGATATAGGATAAGCAGGTGAGGAACAAGGTAACTTGAAGAATTTGAGGTGAGGAAATTGTGAAAGTCTTCAGCCAAATTCTTCAAACAGTAAAGATCAATTTCATCAACAGGTATATGAGGAAATGAAAGGGTTGAGGAAATAGAACCAGGTAGGTCGATGAAGACAATGGTTTGATGACCTAGTTCCAACTGCTGCGATAGTCGTCCGTCTGGTTTGGAGCGTCCTGGTATTCAAACCAGAGGACACACAGTCCCAGGACACACAGTCCTTACCGTATTCTCCTTGAGCCAAGGTCACAAAGTCCTCGACCAACACTCGTGGTAAATCTTCAGGGTAGACTTCCAAAATCCTCACAAACTGGTCACCCGACATTTCACAATTGACTATTGGAAACTCTAGACCAGGGTCACTCCGTGATCCCCAATTGACCGCAGGATGCACTAGACCATGACGCCTAACAGCCTGGAAGATACACAATATTCAAAGGTAACAAGCGTCGGTTCCACACAGTAACAATCTCTTCAGTGATGCTCAATCACTTTGGGGTGGTGGTTTGGATTTGGGTTTTTCCTCACTGACGATTTTCTCTCAAAGTCCTCGGAGGATGGGTTGCTCTCAAATGACAAGTGTCAGTTCTCTCTCGGAGCAGCCAACCAACTAGTGGTTGTGGGTGGGTGGCTATTTATAGCCAGGGTGCAACCTGACATGATAAGACATAAATGCCCCCAATGATATGACCATTATCTGGATAGGATGATTTGGGACAGCTGGCGCTTAGCATAGCAATAGTCGGAATTTTGAACTATGAAAGTCCTCAGGCTTATCATGTTCCTCACTTGTAGGCAATTCGTATTGGCGAAATCCTAACTCCTCAGTCAGATCAATTTCCTAAGAGACCAGAAGAACTTCGTCTCTGTCACTAAAGAGCTTGACTGAACTACAAGAGATTTCCAAAAGGCTTCACCCGAAGGATTGGATAGGTTGAGGCATTTGGAGTTAAGCATCAGTTGGAAATTTTCCTTAGTATTACCTTGGCCCCCTTTAACAGTACGGTGTTTCCTATGACTCAAAGAAAGGAAATGAAACTACGAAAACAAAAGTATTCATGCTTCATAGTCCTCGTTCATATCTTCAAGGTCACACCAACTTCTTCAATTTCAAAGTCTTTAGGGAATACCAAAGTCTTTAGCAAAGTCTTCACCAAAATCTTCAGTTGAAGACATAAATTTTTAGGGGTCGATAATCTCCGAATATATCAAACTCCTCAACAACTTATAGAGCATGTGTACACTCACAAACACATTAGTTCCTTAACCTATATGTCTTCAATACACCAAAATCATTAAGGGGCACTAGATGCACTTACAAAACACATCGACGTTCACGCACAGGAAGGCAACGAGCGCGTTTTCCTATTTGCCATCGAGGGTGGAACTTATGGTGAAAGTTCCCCCCATGCCATCCTCCTTGACAGGCACCTTCTTGGTTTCTTGCAGAGCTGCCTTAGATTTCTTTTTCTTGCCGGCAGAGCTCTCTACAATATTGTCGACAGGAGCGTAGCACTCCAAAGAGGCGCATTTGCCGGAGTGTGCACCAAAGGCCTTGCTGGTCTTTTCCCCCCGGGAGCTTCAATGGCAGGAGCAGGTGCCTTGGCGGTAGGTGCTGCAACTGCCTCCCGGTAAAGTTGGTCGACACAGATAAGTGCGTCCTTCTTGTCGGAGTTGATCGTGATGATGCTGATCGGCCGGGCATCTTCAACACATTGTAAGCATAGTGTGTCGCTGCCATAAACTTAGCCAGCGCCGGGCATCCAAGTAGCCCATTATACGGCAAGGGTATCTTGGCAACGTCAAAAACAATCTTCTCTATTCTGAAGTTCATGTCATTGCCAAATGTTACTGGCAATGTGATCTTGCCCTTCGACTGAGTCCTTCCCGGATTGATCCCCTGAAAAGTGCGTATATCCTCGAGATCCCTATTAGGAATTCTTAAATATCTTGATCACATCAGGCGAGATCAGATTCAGACCGGCCCCACCATCACATACCATTTTCGTCACCTCGACATTGCGAATCATTGGCGAAACCAACAATGACAGACACCCGGCTGCTGTTGTGCGATCAGGGTGATCCTCAACATCGAAAATGATAGGCGCATGGGACCATCTCAAGGGTTTCCGGGCTTCAACAGATGGTTCCGTCGCATTAATATCGCTCACCCACTGTTTGAGTTGGCGGTGGGAAGAATGCAATGAGGCGCCTCCATCGATGCACATGACATCTATAGCTTTGTGAAACTCGTGCTCGCTGGACTCATCATCCTCTTCATAGCCATCATCATCATCCTCTTCCTTGTCGCAGCCTCGAGCGGGCCTCTCCTGCTGCTTGGCCTTTCCACGACGACCTCCTTGTCCACCGCGCTTCTTGCTGACCCCTCTGCACCTTCTTGGGCCTTCTCCTTGTCTCGCCTTACGTACTCAGCTTTCTGCCTTTCGGCAAGCTGCTCGACTTGTCGGCAATTTTGGAGGTCGTGGCCCTTGGTGCGATGGATCTTGCAATACTGCTTGTCAGAACCCTCCGACTTGTCCGCAGCCACCAAGGCCTGACAAGAGGTGCACCCGGCAACCTCCTTGCCGGGGTTGTCAACCTTTGTCTTCTTGGCGGCGCTAAGGTTGTCGGACTCCTTGACAGCAAGCACGGCCTTGTCCTTGCACTTCTTGTTCCGCCGTCGGCCTTTCCTTGCCGGGGCGGTAGTGTCTTCGTCAGAGTCGACCCCAACACCGACATCCTCACCGGGGAGTCTACACCCTTCTTCAGCTCATGCGCACCTATCAGCCAGGGCGTAGAGCTCGGCCACATCCTTGACCTTATTCATCGCCAGTTCTTCGCACATCCCGCGGTTATGCATGTTCTGATGAAACACGCTGATAATAGCGATAGGATGAACATCTGGGATGTTGTGGTGTATGCAACTGAATCTCTGAATGTACTTGCACAAGGTTTTGCCTTCCTTTTGGGGGGATGAGATGCAAATCGCTTGCTTGACTAGGAGATTGGTGGCCTCCGGTAAAGGCGCCAACAAACTCGTGGCACAGGTTTGCCCAGGATGAAATGAATTCTCTGGTAGGTGCATCAACCATGACTTGACGTTGGCCTTGAGCACCAACAGGAAGTAGTTGGCGAGTATCTTGTCGTCGTGAGCCCCAGCAGCCTGCACCACAATCGTGTAGATGCTAAAGAACTCCGACGGGTGGGTCTTGCCATCGTACTTCTCCGGGACCTCCGGTTTGAACGTTCGGGAATTGGGCCACTGGACTCGTAGTAGCTCATGGGTGAATGCTGGACGACCTACCTCATAAGGCAGGTCGACAGGGTACCCTGGCACATGTTTGTCTACAGTGTGGCCTCGTGCGCTTATCGGATTGATGACGCGTTTCCTACCGCCGCTCGATGGTGGTCCGTGTGTCCTCCTTGGTACGCTCCCGAAGAACTTGAAGTTGATCATGGCAAGTTTGTGGATCAGACGACGCACTGGAGTCATCACCACCAGCGCCTATTGGCCGAGTCGGTGACCGCCGCTGTCACCACGGAGGGGAGTGCACCGTGGTCATGCCACCTCCGATCTCGTCGCCATTAGAGCGCGCTGACTCGACGGACCGCTGCTATGAAGGCTCCACCCGCTGTGGTCCACCCCTATCAGCGAAGTTGATGAGGCTCTACATAGTAGCTCTCCACTCATCGAGCTTCTCCGCCGCAGGAGGGAAGTTGAGAAGCAGTTTTGCTTGTGCCAATGCTTCCGCCGATGAGGTTGCCGGTGGAATGTGCGATGAATGTGAGGTGCTCTGACTCCTAACCATGTTAGAAGGAGCTCAATCACGGTCCCGCAACCACGCGCCGCCTCTATCAACATTTTGGCACGCATGTTAGTCCTACGCATCTCGAGGGTGATGTGCAAGGGCCTTTCCATGGGGGCGCTGGGAACCACCTTCATCGCGGCGCTGCTCATGGCACGCAACTCGAGAAGGCCATGACGTATGTGCTGGCGTAGGTGTCTTGGAAGGGGCCCCACCATCTCTGGTGTTCGCCGCATCGCCCGCAGGCCGCACGACTTCGTCTTGAGATCCAGCGGCGCATGGATTGCCACCGTCACTACGGACGGCGCCGCTGGCTTGGCCTTGATCTCTAGAACATTGTGGAGGCTCGAGGCCTCTGCCCGTATCCACACCGCCACTCGTATCCACACCACCACCCATGAACGGGTCAACCGCCGTGAAACCCTTCTTCTTGGGGGCCATGGAAATGGAAGAACTAGTGCACAGATCGTGGGATCAGGTTCACACAACTTTCCCCCTACCTGGCACGAAAAAGATGTTGGTGCAGGACTCCTATGGGACTGTGTGGATCCCTTTGTGGTTTGGCGGGGAGAAGGTACACGCAAAGAGCAGATCAAACGAACGGCACGAGGGGAGATTTTTACCTAGGTTCGGGCCGCTATGGAGCATAAAACCCTACTCCTGCTTTGATGTATTATGGGTGTTTTAGGGTTCCAGCTAAAGGAGCGCTATCCATGGCTGCTATGCATGTGAGCTAGAAGGTGGTATCCAAAAGCCCCCTCTCGTAATGCCTTGGGCCTCCTTTTATATGATCAAGGGGACCCCAACAGTGGCGTACAGTGTGCACACGGGTGCACAGTGCTACAGCGTTATCATACCTAACACTAATGGAGTGAGACAAATGCATTTAATGCTCCTTCAGGCGTCCCTGACCTTCTACGGGACGAGACAGGAGCCCGTCCCACCCGCACCGCTTAGCATCTTCATCACCAGCGCCTTGACACGTATCCTGGGGGTCGACACCCGGCCTTCACGCTGGAAAGGTGGCGAGGCCTTGCCAAGTGCCGTCCTTGCCGGGGCTCCGCAGGCTACCCCCGGCAAGATCTCGTCAGGGTTCCAGCCCTTGTCCTTTGGTCTTGTGTTTGTTGACTTGAGTGTTCCTTTGACGTCTTCGTGCTTGCTTCTAGTAGTCCTCTTGTCGGCCTTGCCGCGGGCGCGGCTACAACTGCCCATGCACAAGTAAGGGGTACTAATAGATCCGATCCTTAGTACACCAATAGGTGGACTACTCACGCATCCGGTAGATTATCGGAAAATGCTCCAAGATTGGATCTCTCGGGAATGGAGGCTTATGGCTGTGGAAAAGTATTTGCGTGGCTCCTTCTGGTGTTGGGGGAATATTTAGGTATTTATAGGATGAAGAATAGGGTTAGGAGACCTGCCAAGAGACGGCAAGCCTGCTAGGCACGATAGGGGGGTGACCGCGCCTACCAGGCTTGTGATCTCCTGGTAGATCCCCTAGCGTGCACTCCAAGTCTCGTGGATCTCTTTCCTTCTAGAAAAAATCATTACAAAGATTTTATTCCGTTTGGACTCCGTTTAATATTCCATATCTTCAAAACTCAAAAACAAGGAAAAACAGAAACTTGCACTAGGCTCTAGATTAATAGGTTAGTCCCAAATATAATATAAAATAGCATATTAATGAATATAAAACATCCAGAATAGATACTATAACACTATGCCATCATCAAAAATTATAGATACGTTGGAGACGTATCAAAAATCATGATACAAAATGGACGTATCGGGCTCCCATAAGCTCAGGTGACGTGCTGTAGGGGGGCCCATCGAGGCTTGTGCCCCCTGGACAGCTTCTTACTCCCTGACGAAGCTTCCCAGGTCTCTTATTTTCGATAAAAAATGATCGTAAGTTTTCGTGTCATTTGGACTTTGTTTGGTATGAATTTTCTGAAAAAACAAAAACACGCAAAAAACAACAACTGGCACTGGGCACTAGGTTAATAGGTTACTTCCCAAGAATCATACAAAAGTGCACCAAACCCATATAAAATCATTGTAAACATGGAATTAATACTTCATACATTATAGATATGTTGGAGACGTATCAACATCCCCAACCTTAATTCCCGCTCTTCCTTGAGTAGGCAAATGATGAAAATAACAATTTATAAAGTGCGAATGCTATCATAGTGCATAAGTTTGGTCAACGATAATCCTAATAACTTTTCCTAGTGTCATAAACAACAAATCTTTCTCCTAAAACTCATCATGATAAAGTAGTAATCAATTCACATGTTATGGTTCAAACAATGCATTCTCTTGAAACATAACAACCTATGTTCTTAGTCACCAAACAATTATAATTCATCTTATTTTCAGAAAAGTCTAATTAAGAGTTCCACATGCTCAATTATCATATAGTCTTGTTTGATTGCCAGTACACAAATTGTATTTTTTAGAACTAATAGCATCCATCAAACACAGAGAAAGATAGGGGCTTAATGCTTTGCCTCCCAACTTACTTCTCATAGCGATAATTGTTAATAATAATAACCCATGATCAAATATACTTGACTGGATATATATGCATGGATCTTTCCCCAACACACAATGTTTTCCAAGTGGAGAATACTTGAGGTTGAAATAATAAGTTGACTCAACAAAAACAATTGCAGAAAATGTAAAAGATATGCCCTTCGCAAAGGAAAGCAGCGATTTCTTTATGTGCCCAAGCTCATTGCTTAAAATACATATGAATATATATTGGGTGGTGTGCCTTTCCTATCAATGCCATGTGAAAGGATTATAACATCTTCCATGATAAATGCATTAATGGCGGTTCCTAAACAGAATTGAAATTTTTGCTCCCTCTCAACCATACAAACACATTCCATGGCTAACCGAATCCTCGGGTGCCTTCCAAACAATCGACTTTCTAGGGGAGTTTGTATTGTTAACTTTCTTGTACTAAGCATGATATTCAATTCATTCAACAATTTATTCTTCGAGTATAAGTGAAGCACAAGGGTGAATGAAAAACTACTTCCAAGAGATATAAGTGAAGATCAGTGAGTAGTTAAACAATTAAGTAGATATGCAAAGAATCTCTCCCAATCAAGCATTTTAGATCTAAGAATTATTTAAAATAGAAAACAAAACAAATATACTCCAATAATAGCACATATTATGTGAACATATATAAACTTGGGATCAACCGAGATTAACTGGTGGTTGTTAACGAAGAGAGGTGAGATGCCTATCACGACATCCCCAAGCTTGGATGCTTGAGATTTCTTGTAATCTTTATTTGGTGAGCCTTTCGCATCCACAATATTGAGCTATTATGTCTTGTTAATTCCTCTCCTATCATAGTTTCCCTTAAGTCTCAAAACATCATTCACACAAAACAAGATAAGAACTCATGAGATAGGTTGGTACACATAGGAATAAATCAACACTTCATGTATTGCCAAGACAAGTTGCATAATAAATTTCGAACATTATCTACTATATACTATCATTTCCACAATTTATATCTACCAATATAAGCCATGAAAACCCTAGGATAAGCAGGTAAAAAAACTATGACAACAACCTGTCTAAGGAGAACACTCTATAGAAATTAATTCCAAAAGTACTTATGTAACTCAACAAATTCTTAACATTTAGGACACGATAAGCAAATGTATGGAAGTGTTGTATTAAAAATTTAGAAACTTTCCACGTTCCATTAAAATATGAAAATTCAAACACTACATCAAAAGTTTATCTTTCTGCACAGCACACATCAAACATGCAATTCAAACATCCTAAAGGCAAATGTTGGTACTTTTGTTGAAAAAATGATTATAAATAACATAAGGAAAATCCAAAAAAATAAAATGATTCGCCAATCAAACCACATATTATATGACGAATACAAATATAACTCCAAGTGAGGTGTACTGATAGTGTTGAAGACGAAAGAGGGGATGCCTTCGGGGGCATCCCCAAACTTAGACACTTGACTCTTCCTTGAATATTACCTTGGGGTGCCTGGGGCATCCACAAGCTTAGGGTCTTCCCTCCAATTTTTATCCTTCTATTGTCATATCACCCAAAACATGAAAACTTCATTCACATTGTTGGCGGAAACGACACCTATGGGATCGGAGGGACCCCTTTACAGTTCGGCGGGGAAGAAGGCTCGCACAGAGAGCAGATATGATGAACAACGTGCGGGATTTTACCTAGGTTCGGGCTGTAAAGATGCATAATACCCTACTCCTGCTTGGTTGTATTGGGTGAGTTCAATCTCAGGTTCTGGGAGCGCTACAGTGTACAACTGCTACTTATGCAGAACGGGATAGAGGAGCTCCCCAAGTCTAGGAGTCCGAAAAGATCAAAAGTCCTTCATCGTAACGCCCTGGGTCACCTTTTATACTCTAGAAGGGGTCACCAACAGTGGCATACCTTACGTACACGGGGTGTACAGAGCTACAGTGCTATCATACCGAACACTGACGGAGTAGGACAGGTGCATTTAATGCACTGTCAGGCATCTCTCAGTGTCTATGGTACGTGACAGGAGCCCGTCCCATCGACACCGCTTAGCCCCTCCATCGTTGGCGCCGTGACACATGCCCAGGCGGGGCAACACCTAGCCTATGCGCAAGCGGGGCCTTGTCGGGGCTTTGCGTTGCCAGGTCTTCACCTTGCCGGTTCCTCCCGAGGCTTTGCCTTGCCTGAGGATTTGATGACCATCCCGGCAAGGTCTTGCCAGGGGTCTTGATACTCCTGTACTTGTATCTAGCAGCTCCCTGCCAGGCCTTGTCGCCAGGGTGGCTACTACTGCCAATGCACGAGTAAGGAGCACTAGAGAGCCCAAAACTCTAGTGCACTGGCAGGAGCCCCCGGGCCTGGGCCACACATGGTGCGAAGCGTTGTCGGGTTAGGCCCAAACAATGCACGGGTGCGTGGTTGGGCCTTGCGGTTGTGATCATTGCGCTTACTGCACCAACCCATGATGCCCATTTAATGCGGGACATGGGATACGTGCGTGGCGTGGCCATCAATTTTTCAATTACTGCGTTAGGTCGTGTCCGCCACGTGTGCCGCATGCATAGCGGGAAGCCAGCAATGGGCGCCCGTGACTTAAAGTCCTGGGAGAGGCAGTAACTGCAGCGCCATGGATTGGAGCAACGGGGCGGTTGTTGTTCGCCCCGTGATCAAGGGTGCCACTATTGGAGGAGGTGGGCGGCGACCCTTAGATCGGGGGAGAGCCGGCCCCCATGCTTCCCCTTATAAATTGAGGGGTAGCGAGGGTGGTGCTCATCCATCCTTCCTTCCTCCTCCGAGTGTGAACCTCCATAGGTTGCCCTTCGACATATCCCCTAGGCGAGAAAGTCAAATAAATATGACTTTGGAAAAGGCGACATCTCATGTAAATTTCACCCTACTTTGAATAATTGTATATTATCTTCCTTGTTAGACTGTTTCTTTGCATGGAACTTTCCCTATGCTTTTTCGGAAGAATCTTGCCAGCGTGTGTAGCCCTACCGTGAGCGCTTTGAGGAACGGATCCTTAGTAGCATGCTGGCGGTGCCACTACGCCAAGATACCTTGGTGTTCTCGGTGCAGCCGCTTAAGCTATTGATCATGCTCGAAACAGAATAAGGGCGTGAGCTCAGTCACTTGAGTTGTTGAGCGGACTCGAAACAAAGAAAGAGTGGAGACGAAACCACTTAAGCTCTTGAGTGGACCCGAAACAGAGTGAGGGCATAGCCAATCACGACAAGGTTCCTATGCATGCACGTTTTCCATACAGAAGTCGAAATCGTCCAAGGAAAATAATTTCATAGCAAGAATTCACTTGGGGTTTTTGCAACTTATCTTTTCATTGTCGTACTCCTTCCCGCAAGATTTCTTTTGAACATCGCCCGTAGGTATCCACACCACCATCCCCCCCAACAAAGCTGCACGCGATGTAACCTTCTATCCCTTGAGAAAAAGAAAGAAGAGAAACTATGGATGTGGAACCTTGGCGGTCCGTTAGCCCTTGCC
Source organism: Hordeum marinum (assembly GCA_022496015.1). NCBI lineage: Eukaryota > Viridiplantae > Streptophyta > Magnoliopsida > Poales > Poaceae > Hordeum > Hordeum marinum. Next base: position 157,646,255 of record CM039677.1, read on the forward strand.
GGGAGTAAGTGCAATGCAATATCTCAGACAAACATGCACATAAGTAAACATGAGAATCGACAAGATTTGTGGAACACTTAGCTTTATTCAACTGCGCACAGGGTCTTCGCCTAGCTTTGTACCAAGGATTACATGCTTCAGCGGCAAGACTTGTACAAAAGGTGGTTGCTGGGAGACCCGAAAACCGCGCCTCATGGGTAGAACTTACGAAGATGTTCGATATTCCAGGAGTTGCTCACTGGAATTCATCTTCGGTCTCCAGGTGGACTGCGCCAGGCCTGGTGACTCGCACTACCCGATAAGGGCCTTTCCACTTCGACATCAACTTGTTGGAATTCTTGGTGGATTGAATGCGCCGAAGAACAAGGTCGCCTTCCTCAAAACTTCGGCCATTAACTTTGCGGCTATGATAGCGGCGCAAAGCTTTCTGGTAGCGTGCAGCTCTCACAACATCCTGAAGACGGTCTTCCTCAAGGAGTGTCGCGTCATGTTGCCACAACTGCTCTTGCTCAAGCTCATCATAAGCGAGCACTCGAGGTGACCCATATATGAGTTCCGTGGGGAGAACTGCTTCTACCCCATACACGAGGGAGAAGGGTATCTGGCCGGTAGCTCGATTTGGTGTCGTTCTGATTGACGAAAGAGCCACCGGCAACTCATCAATCTAGCGCCTTCTGCACTTGCGCAGCCTGTCGAAAGTTCTTATCCTGAGGCCTCACAACACTTCAGCATTATCCCTTTCCGCTTGGCCGTTACTCCTTGGGTGGGCAACAGAAGCAAAACAGATTTTGCTGCCAAGGTCTTGGACATACTGCATGAAGGTGCGACTCATGAATTATGTGCCGTTGTCAGTGATGATCCTGTTGGGAACACCAAAGCGGCAGACTACTCCTTTGAAGAACTTGACGGCTGACTATGTTGTCACCTTTCTCACTGCTTCCACTTCCGGCCACTTTGTGAACTTGTCGATTGCAACATACAATACTCAAAGCCCCCGGCAGCACAGGGAAAGGGGCCCAAGATGTCGAGCCCCCAGACCGAAAATGGCTAGGAGAGAGGGATTGTCTAAAGGGCTTGATCTGGTTGATGCAATCTCTTCGAATGAAACCGGAATGCTTCACTCTTGGTTACTAGCATAGTTGCATCCTGGAGGGCAGTGGGCCAAAAGAAACCTTGCCGGAATGCCTTTCTGACAAGTGTTCTTGATCCTATGTGGGAGCCACATATGCCTCCATGTATCTCTGCCAATAGCTCCAATCCATCCTCCCGAGAAATGCACTTGAGTTTCAAACCATTCGGCCTCTTTCTGTACAAGACATTGTCCATGAACTGGTACATATTAGACCGACAGGCTACTTTCTCTGCTTCCTCTTGTTCCTCAAGAAGTTCTCCTGTTTGAAGGAAATTGGCTCGACAACAAGGACTAAAGGCATATCCTCTGTCGGGGAAGCATTTGTCTCAATAGCAAGCTCCCAAGGCCTCGCCAGAGCCTACTGCCCCCCGGCAAGCTTGGCGGGATCGTGTGCTTCCATGGTAGGAGTTTGGGGCTCCGCCGGAGTGTGATGCTTACTGGCAAGCTTGACGTCATCCCCGACAACTTCCTTGCCAGCATCTTCTGGGAGCTCTGTCGGGAAGTACTTGCCGGAACTCAACTTTCTTCTTTTCTCTCATCCGGTCGATGGTGTCACGGATGGTCGAGTCAGTCGGAGCAGAAAAGTTCCTGGTTCCACAGGTAACTTAAGGGCAACACACTTTGATAGGCCGTTAACAATGTTGTTCTCTACACACGGAATGTGCTCCATTTGCAGACCATCAAAACGTTCTTCCAATTTCTCACTTCATCTACATAAGCTTCCATCAATGGACTCTGATAATCCTTGTTCACCTATCTGACAACAAGCTGAGAATCACCCCTAAAAATGAGTTTCTTGATCCCAAGCACTGCCGTGATTGTGAGACCGGCAAGCAGCCCTTCGTACTCAGCAGTATTGTTCATTGATATCTCCCGAGGAAAGTGCATCTGGATCACATATTTTAGGTGCTCTCCCGTGGGTGCGACAGGTATCACTCCGGCACCGGCGCCTTGCAATGAGAAAGCCCCATCAAAATACATGATCCGCTCTTGATTGGTTTCCTTGCCGGGGAGAGTTGACTCTGGAACTTCTGCGTTGGGGTCCATTATGGAATGAAGTCTGCCAAGGCTCTACTCTGAATGGTTGAAGTGCTTTCAAACTTGAGACCAAAGCTTGACAGTTCCAAAGCCCACTCCACAATCCTGCTGGTAGCTTCTGGGTTCCGCAAAATCTGCTGCAGCGGGAAGCGAGTAACAACGGTGATCTCATGTGCTTGGAAGTAATGGCGCAACTCCCTCGAGGCCATAAGGAGGCCGAAGAGAAACTTTTGCATGCCAGAGTATCTTGACCTAGCCCCCTGCAAAAGGGAGCTAACAAAATAGACTAGGTGCGACACCACCTTCTTCTTCTGAATTGTCTCATTCAACTACATAGAGCCTTCCTTTTCGACACCAGACCCTGCCGGGGAATGTCTTGGCTTGTCGCTTGGCGGTCCTGCCAGTGCCGCTGCCTCTTCATCAACTTCTCTTTCAGCCACTAGTGCAGCACTCACCACTTGATTTGTTGCCGCTAGATATAGCAACAACGACTCTTCTGGTTTTGGCACGACTAGGACTGGCAGAGAGGAGAGGTACTTCTTCAAACCCTAAAGCGCTGCCTCCGCTTCCAGAGTCCATGTCATCGGACCCGCCTTCTTCAAGATTTTGAAAAAGGGCAGGGCGCGCTCAGCAGATTTTGAGATGAACCTACTCAGATCAGCAACATAGCTGGCAAGACGACACACATCCTTGACACGTTCTGGTGCTTCAATTTGCTCAATTGCCTCGATCTTGTTGGGATTTGCTTCAATTCCCCATTGAGATACACAGAACCCGAGAAGCTTGCTGGATGGGAAACCAAACACACACTTCTTAGGGTTGAGCTTCATGTTGATCTTGCGTAGATTTGCAAATGTTTCTCCTAAGTCTGATATGAGCGTAGCCTTGTCCTTGGTTTTGACCACTATGTCATCCATATAAGCTTCCATATTTCTATGTAGTTGGGGCTCAAAACCAATCTGAATCGCTCTTGCAAATGTAGAACCAACACTTCTCAACCCGAAAGGCAAACGCAAAAAGCAATACGTACCACATGGGGTGATAATTGTGGTCTTCTCCTCATCTTCCTTGGCCATGAAAATCTGATGATAGCCTGAATAGGCGTCAAGGAAAGACAACAAGTCGTAACCGGGGGTGGAGTGCACAATCTGGTCGATGCGTGGCAAGGGAGAAGGATCTTTGGGGCATGCTTTATTGATGTCTCTAAAGTCAATGCACAACCTCCATTTTCCATTCGCCTTGTGCACTGCGACTGGATTGGCCAACCACGTTGGATGAAGTACTCCTCTGATCAAGCCATCTACTTATAATTTCTTGATCTCTTTGGCAATGAACTGTTGCCACTCCAAAGGATGCTTCTAGACCTTCTGCTTGACGGGCCGCGCGTGTGGATAGACGGCAAGGTGGTGCTCAATCACCTTCCTAGGAACATCGGGGATGTCAGATGGTTGCCATGCAAACACATCGACATTCGCCCACAGGAAGGCAACGAGTGTGCTTCCTATTTGTCATCAAGGGTGGAACTTATGGTGAAAGTTCCTCCCGTGCCATCCTCCTTGGCGGGCACCTTCGTAGTTTCTAGCAGAGCTGCCTTGGACTTCTTCATCTTGCCGATGGAGCTCTTTGGCACATCATCAATGGGAGCCCAGCACCTGGAGGAGGCGCGCTTGCCGGAATGTGCGCCAGAGGCCTTGCTGGTCTTCTTCCCGGGAGCTTCGGCGGTAGGAGCAAGTGCTTTGGCGGCAGGTGCTACAACTGCTACCCGATAGAGTGCTCTTTGGCGGCAGGGGTTGCGAATTGTTGGTGAAACCAACAATGGCTCGCACCCGACTGCAGTTGTGCGATCAGGGTGATCCTCGGTGTCAAAAATGATAGGAGTGTTGGACCACTTTAGAGGTCTCTGGGCACCGATAGACGGCTCGGTCGCATTGACCTCGTGTGCGCACTATTTAAGTTGGCGATGAGAGGAATGCGACGAGGCACCTCCCTCGATGCACATCATCTTTGTAGCCTTCTGGAACTCATGCTTGCTGGACTCGTCATCCCCTTCAACGTCATCATCTTCATCACCCTCTCGCTTGTCGCGGCCACGAGTGGGCCGGTATATTTGTTGTTTGGGCTTGTCGTGGCAACCTCCTCGGCCAACGCACTTCTTGCCAGACCCCTCCGCACCATCCTGGACTTTCTCCTTATCTCGCCTCTCGTAATCGGCTTTTTGCTTCTCAGCAAGTTGCTCAACGTGTTGGCAGTCCTAGAGATCGTGGCCCTTGGTGCGATGGATCTTGCAATACTGCTTGACGGAGCCTTCCGGCTTATCGGCAGCTACCATAGACTGGCAGGAGGCGCACCCGGCAACATCCTTGTTGGGGTCATCAACCTTGCCTTTCTTGGCGGTACCGGGGTTGTCGAATCCCTCAACGGTAAGCATGGGCTTGCCCTTGCGCTGCTTGTTACGCTGCCGGCCCTTCTTTGCCTGGGCGGCGGTGTCCTCATCCTCAGAGTCGACCCCTGTGCCAACGTCTTTGTTGGGGAGCCTCCTCCCTTCTTTAGCCCGAGCACATTTATCTACCAGAGCATAAAGCTCGGCAACATTCCTGACCTTGTTCATTGCCACCTCTTCCCGCATCCTGCGGTTGCGCATGTTTTGATGGAACGCACAGATAAGAACGGCAGGATGAAAATCTAGTATGTTGTGGTGCACGCGGCTGAACCTTTGGATGTACTTGCGCAAAGTATCGCCCTTCTTCTGAGGGATGATGTGCAAATCACTTTCTTGACCAAGAGTTTGGTGGCCTCCGGTGAAGGCGCCAAGAAACTCGTGGCACTGGTCTGCCCAGGAGGTGATGGAATTCTCTGGCAGGTGCATCAACCACGACCTAGCGTTGGGCTTAAGTACCAATGGAAGTAGTTGTCGAGTATCTTGTCATCGCGAGCCTCGGCAGCTTGCACCGCAATGGTGTAGATGCTCAAGAACTCTGACAAGTGAGTATTGCCATTGAACTTCTCCGGGACCTCTGGCTTGAACATGCGGGAATTGGGCCACTGGACTTGCTGCAGCTCACGGGTAAATGTTGGACAACCCACCTAGTAGGGTAGGCTGGCAGGATACCCTGGCACAGGCTTCTCTATAGTGGGTCCTATCCGCCTATCAGATTGATGACGCGCTTCCCATCGCCACTCAATTGTAGTTCGAGCGTCTTCCTTGCTCCGCTCCTGAAGAACTTGACGCTGATCGCGACGTGTAAGTGGATCGGACGACGCCGTCGAGTAACGTCATAAGCGTCGGTTCGTTGATTCGATGACCAACGCTGTTGCTGTGGAGGAGAGTGCACCGTAGTCGCACCGCCTCCGGCCTTCTCGCCACTGGCGCAAGCCGGCTCAATGGATCAAAACTTGTCTACGAGGTTGAGTAGGCTCTGAATGGTAGCTCTCCACTCATCGAACTTCTCCCCAGTAGGAGGGAAGTTCAGGAGTAGTTGTGCCCGTGCCATTGCTTCCTCCGATGTGGTCGGTAGCGAACGGTGCGAGGAACGCGAGGTGCTCTGACTTCTTACTGTGTTAGAAGGAGCTCCGTCGCGGTCCTACGATGGCACGCCACTCCCACTAGCATCCTGGCGAGCATGCTGGTCTCGCGCACCTTGGGAGTGATGTGCAAGAGCTTTTTCGTGGGGATGTTGGGAACCGTGGGCACCGTAGCGCTGCTCTTCGGGCGTGTCTTGGACGGTACCCTTCCGCCCCCGTAGTTCACCGTACCACCCGCAAGCGGTACTGCTCCGTCCTGAGACCTAGCGGTGTGGGGGTTCTCGCCACAGCTATGAGCGTCTCCGCGGAGGGCGTCGCCACTTGCTTGGCCTTGATCACCGGAGCATCGCGAAAGTTCTGAATCTCCGCCTCCTCCCCCAACCGCGTCTACACCATTGCCTGCCTGTGTAGATACAGGGACAACATACGCGGATGGGCCAACTGCCGTCAGGCCCTTCTTCTTGGGGGCCATGGCGATGATGATTATGAAGGAACTGGCGTGCTGATCTCTAGGTCAGGTTCACTCAACCTAAGCCCCTACCTGGCGCGCCAAAGATGTCGGCGGAAACGACACCTATGGGATCGGAAGGACCCCTTTACGGTTCGGCGGGGAAGAAGGCTTGCACGGAGAGCAGATTTGATGAAGAACGTGGGGGATTTCACCCAGGTTCCGGCTGCAAAGATGCATAAAACCCTACTCCTACTTGGTTGTATTGGGTGAGTTCAAGCTCAGGTTCAGGGAGCGCTACAGTGTATATCTTCTACTCATACAGAACGGGCTAGAGGAGCTCCCCAAGTCTAGGAGTCCGAAAAGATCAAAAGGCATTCGTACAATACGTACACGGGGTGTACAGAGCTACAATGTTATCATACCTAACACTGACGGAGTAGGACAGGTGCATTTAATGCACCGTCAAGCATCTCTGACTGTCTACGGGACGGGACAGGAGCCCGTCCCATCGGCACCGCTTAGCCCCTCCATCGCCGGCGCCACGACACGTGCCCACGCGGGGTGACACCTGGCCTACGTGCTGGCGGGGCATTGCCGGGGCTTCGCCTTGCCGGGTCTTCACCTTACTGGATCTTCGCCTTGTCGGGTCCTGTCGGGGCTTTGCCTTGCCTGAGGATTCAATGGCCATCCCGACAAGATCTTGCCGGGGGTCTTGATTCTCCTGTACTTGTATCTAGCAGCTCCCTGCCGGGCCTTGTCGCCAGGGTGGCTACTACTGCCCGTGCACGAGTAAGGGGCACTAGAGAGCCCAAAACTCTAGTGCACCGACAACACAAAACTTAATACAACTCATTAGATGTGTTAGTATAACAAAATAGATAATTCACTTAGGTACTACCAAGAAAATATTATTAATTGTTATCACATAATGCCTACGGTAACCAATCATTCCCATAATTTATATCACTAAATATATGTTTTGGAAACACCAAAACAAGCAAACTATGCATGCAAAATAGGAACTATGAAAAGCAGAACAATCTGTAAATATCTGAACAAAACCAATACTTTCCTATCTCTGAAAATTCCGAACAATTAGAACAACGTAGGAAATTGCAGAGCGATACTGTGTAAAAATTTCAGAATATTTCGACGCTCTAGTAAAATCAGAGAATTCATATACTGGACGCAAAAGTTTCTGTTGTTGCACAAAATTAAATCAACAAGTATCTACACTATCCCCAAGGCTTTATTTGGCACGTTATCGTATATAACTTGAACACTATAAATTGATTTTTCATTAAAATAATAATGTTTGGCAAAATGGTATTCATAATTATGCAAGTTTTGTAAGAGTAATCATTACTAATATTTATAATATAAGTTTTATCACAGTAATCATCATAACTAGCAACTTTGTTCTCATCATAATCAATTGAGATCCTTGGATCCCACCCGCTAGCCATCGAGTCCATGTGCGGAACCATACAAAAAGTCGCTTCGGCTTGGCTAAAAGCTGCCTCATCCCTAGCAGGCAGACATCGACCTTGTCACCTCCTTTGACAGTAGTCCCACAACCAACCATCGCCCCGCTGCTGCTGACCTACTCGCGCCACCAATGGGTAGACAAGATGGTGACGCATGTGTGTGGAGCTCCAGAGGCTTCCGAGTCCCCACCCATGTTCCAGGACAAGAAGGATGCCAGCTGTCGCCCAGACAATGATTTGTGTCGTGGCAGTTGTCCTTGTGTGGGACCGTTGCATGCCAAGACGGATCTTGAGGCAGCCCATCGATCTCCTGTGTCCCCCTCTACTTCTTGTACACCTGCTCCATCATGTCCTACTTGTCACACATGCTGCCCCATCCAACTCTCTGCCGCGGCCGCCCCTTCCCACCTCATGGCCCCATCCAGTTTGGGCCATCCTTGCCTAGTCATGCTAGCAGCGGTTTGAATTCCCTGGACCACGTGTTGTGCGATTACATCCAAGGAATCCAGCTCCGCCCGACGCCTCTGCTACCCACCCAAGGCCCCAAAAGAAAGAGAAAGGAGCTTCCACCCAACTTCACTCCTAGACGAAGCTACCACATCGCCAAGGCTAATCGAGGTCTAGACTTCGAAGTGAAAGACAAACGTGTGATCCTTCTTCGACTCGACATTCTCTGTTAGGGCGAACCCATATCCATGGCTGCCATTGAGTGTTACCAAAAAGTTGTCGCAACCACTCGCCGAAGACGTGGCGCACACCTTCACTGACTACTATAGGTCACGCATCCCCACTAGCATCCTCTCCAGTCAGGCCAGTGATACGTCTCCAATGTATATATAATTTTTTATTGTTCCATGCTATAATATTATCATTCTAGGATACTTTCTAGGCACTTATTTGGCAATTCAAATTATTCTTTAGCACTAACCTATTAACCTAGTGCCTAGTGTCAATTGTTGTTTTTTGCGTGTTTTTGGCTTTTCGGGTTAAAGTACCAAACGAAGTCCAATTGCCACGAAACTTTTTTTATGATTTTTTCTAGACCAAAAGAAGCCTTGGAAGCTTCGGGAGAAGACTAGATGATGCACGAGAGAGGCAGCACACATCAGGGCATGCCTAGGGGGGTGGTCGCGCCCTATTGTGCGCTGGCTCCCCCTGGCACCTCCTGATGCACCTCTCTGGCCTATAAATTCCAATATATCCCAAAAATCCTAGAGAGGCTCCTGAAACACTTCCCCTTTGAAAGTCTTTGTTCCGTCGCGTGCTCATCCGGAGCCCTGTTCTATGCCCTGCCGGAGGGGGGAACGATCAAGGAGGGCCTCTACGTCAAACTTGTTGCTCCCATGGTGATGTGTGAGTAGTCTACCACAGACCTACGGGTCCGTAGTTAGTACCTAGATGGGTATCTCTCCCTCTCTTGATCTTCAACACAAAGTTCACCGCATCTTTGTGGTGATCGATTCGATGTAATCACTTTGTGCGGTGCATTTATTGGGAGCCGATGAATTGTGGGTTTATGTTCGGATTATTCATGAAATTATATTGAGTTCCTTGTTGGTACTTCTTTACATATGCATGATTTTATGATAGCTTTGTAATTCTCTCCGATCTATTGAAATATTTTGGGCAACTAGACTGATATTTCTTCAGTGAGAGAGGTGTGTTGTAGTGAGTTCAATGTGGTGGTGCTCTAAATCCCAGTGACAGAAAGGAACAAGACACATCTTTGCATTGTTGCACTAAGGATAAAATGATGGGGTTCATTAATATTAATTGGATTTACTTTGCCTACATCATGTCAATGTTCTCCAAGCATTACTTTGTTTAATTAATACTCTAGATGCATGCTGGATAGCGGTCGATGGATGGAATAATAGTAGTAGATGCACACAGGAATCATTCTACATGCTTACGGACGTGATGCCTATATTTAATGATCATTTTGATGAACAAATATTGCATAACTATGTGCTTTTCTATCAACTGCCCAACAGTAATTTGTTTACCCACCATATATCTATTTCAGGAGAGATGACACTAGGAAAAACTATGCCCCCGTATCTATTCACTTATATATTTACAAAATCTTTCATTACCTTGCTGCCATTATTTAGTTTTTATTTATTTTGCAATTTACAATTATCAACTATCTGAAAGCACATTTGCTCCCTTGGTGGTTTTGGTAACTAATAACAACATATAAGTCATTGAACTAATGTTTCCACCAAGTATATTTCAGGAAATGTTCAGTGATAGGATTGGCAAAAGGAGATTGTGGAGAAACCCCAAGATTCAAGGAAATAGGTTGGCCAACCTTCAACCAAGAGGACTCTACATTTTATATTTTTGAGAAATCACTTTGAGTCCATAGGAAAGCCAATACTATTAAAAGGGGGTAAGGTTTTGTTGCTGAACAATATGCTCAAACATGCACAAGTGATAGTCGCCAAAAACATCCACAAACTCTCCCACCAAAGTCTGTTGTATACCTAACACTCAAAATCGGTGCAACCAACTTTCCCATACCGGTGCCACCGATTCCAGAACCTAGACAAACTCAAGCAAAACCCTAGCCACTTCGGTGTAACCGATTCCATACCGGTGCCACCAAGTTTAGGTTGCCAACTTTCTGTTACGCAAATTCACATTTTCGGTCCCACCGAGAATGTTAGATCGGCGTCACCGAGATTGGAAATCTGACCGTTGGTCACCTTATTGGTGCAACCGAGTTTCCTATATCGGCTTTACCGAGATTCAAAAGTTGCCACCTTTTGGTCACTTTGGTACCACCGAGATTAATACATCGGTGTCACCGAGTTGGTTATTTTGTGTGTAACGGTTGGATTTTTGGGTATGCCTATATATACCCCTTCACCACCATTTACTCGAAAGAGAAGCACTCAGAACTATTCCATACCTATCCTATCAGATTTTCTGAGAAAGAACTACCTACCCTTGTGTTGAGGTCAAGATCTTCCACTCCAATCATGTGGATCTTGATTTCTACCCTCCCTAAGTAGCTTTCCACCAATCCCATCTCTTCCACCATGCCAAATATGTGAGAGAGTGATTGGGTGCTGAGGAATCTATCATCTTGAAGCATAAGAGCAAGGAGTTCATCATCATTACCGAGCCTATTACCTTTTGGAGGGTGGTGCCTCCTAGATTGGTTAGGTGTCGCTTGGCAGCCTCCTACTTCGTGTTGTGGAGTGAACCAAGAAGTTTGTAAGGGCAAGGCTCTCGCCTACTTTGTGAAGATCTACCCATAGTGAGGCTAGTCCTTCGTGGATGGAAGCCGTTATGGAATAGTCAAGGTTGCTACTTCATAGACCCTTTTGGGTGGAGCCCTCCGTGGACTCTCGCGACCGTTACCCTCCATGGGTTGAAGACTCCATAAGCATGGATGTACGATAGCGCCACCTATCAGAACCACGGGAAAAATCATCATGTCTACAACTGTGTTTGATCTTCCTACCCTATCCCTTCTATACATGCTTGTTGTTACTTTCCGCTGCTATATACTCTTAGACTTGCATGTGTAGGATGTCTTGACTTGCCATGAAATGCTAAAAACTATCAACCCTAAAATTTGGTATAGGCAAACCTTTTATTTGGTCAAGTAGTCTAATCACCCCCCCCTCTAGACATACTTTCGGTCCTACAAGTGGTATCAGAGCTTTGATCTCCATTGCTTAGGTCTCACAACCTAGGAGAAGTATGGCGTCTAGTGAGGGAAATTATCACTATAGAGGTCCGTACTTTGATGGCACTAATTTTGCTAGTTGGAAGCACAAAATGAAAATGCATATTCTTGGTCATAACCCCACCATTTGGGTTGTTGTTCGTGTTGGCTTGCAAGGTGAGTTCTTTGCGGATGGACGGGAACCGGATTGTGAAGCGACCGTGGATGAATTGAAGACGTTGCAATTCAATGCTCAAGCATGCGACATTCTCTTCAACTGCTTATGCCCCGAAGAATTCAACAAAATCAGCTGTCTTGAGAATGCAAAAGAGATTTGGGATACTTTGGTTGATATGCACGAAGGAACCGAGTCCGTGAGAGAATCCAAGTTAGAAGTTCTTCAAGGTCAATTTGACAAGTTCAAGATGAAGGATGGTGAAGGAGTCGTAGAGATGTACTCTAGGATAGCTCTCATCACAAATGAGATTGCCGGCTTAGGAAGCAAAGAAATGACCAAAAAATTCATCATCAAGAAGATACTTAGAGCTTCGGATGAGAGATACGACACCGTGTGCACATTAATCCAAATGATGCCAAACTACAAAGATCTCAAGCCTACGGAAGTCATTGGAAGGGTTGTTGCTCATGAGATGACACTCAAAGATAAAGAAGAACTTCATCACAAGTCTAGCAGTGCTTACAAAGCCACAAGTGATGCTCCCGCAACTTCAAGCAACAACCTTGTCACCAATGAAGAAATAAGCCCCATGGTAAAGAAATTCAACAAGTTCTACAAGAATAGAAGCAAAGAAAGAAACTCCAACTCAAGATATGAAGAGAAGCTTTCGTCAAGTCGTGACCACAATTTTTACAATTGTGGGAAGCCCGAACACTACTCAAATGAGTGCATGGCTCCCTACAAAAGAAGAGAAGAGTAACCTCAAAGACGAAGCTCAAGGAATGAGTCACCACAAAGAGAGAGAGAAGGAGTAGAGATGATCGTTATGAACGAAGACGCTCAAGGAGAAGTAGAGATTCGGAGAAGAAGGACAATTACACCAAGAGCTACACAAGAAGAAAACATCAAGCTCATGTTGGTGAATCGGTTTATGGCTCCGACTCAAATAACAACTCCGAGAGAAGCTAGCACTCCGACTCCGACCATAGTCAAGATGATGGTGTTGTCGGATTGCTCTAGTGACTACCAACTCCTACGATCTATTTGATTCACCAAACAAAGGGAGTGGAAGTTTCTTCATGGACAAAGGCCCCAAGGTATCATACCCCGAGTATCTTGATTTTGATAGTGATGAAGCTGATTTGCTTTGTGATGATGACTTGCTTTGTGATAAAACTAGTGATGTTGATCAAAATGAACTTGATCATTCTCATGCTAGTTAGGATGAGTCATTCGATGATGATAATATGAAAATAGAACAACTAACTAAAGAACTAAACACTCTTAAGTTTGCTCATGAATCTACACTCGAAGATCATAGAGTGCTTGTGAGAACTCATGAGAAGCTACGCTTCAAGAAGCTCAACTTGGATCAAGAGCATGAGTTTCTCAAAGCTATCAATGACAATCTCCGAAAGAAGACTTCATATTATCTAGCAAAATGACTACTCTTGTCTACTTTCATGCCTCAAGTTAAAACTAAGCAATATCAACAAAGGCAAGAAAGGTTCTTCATCTAGTAGCAACAATAAAAATGCTAAACCCAATGATGTTGCTTCTAGTAGTTCTATTGATTCCACTAATGATGATTCTCTTAGCCAAGTTACACTTGATCAAGAAAATTATTTATTGAAAGGAATTATAGAAAAGGGTATCTACAAGAGTCTTGGTGGATGTAAGCAATTTCAGGAAACTATACACACACGAAGGATACCGGAAGAATCATGGTGTTGGCTACTCCAACACTAATGGAGTTGAGTGGGAAGAAGGTCAATATACCAAGCCCAAGTTTGTTCCTTAAAAGGAGAAGTATAAAAATACTCTTCCCAAGGGGACAAACACTCAAGATGACCTTCCACCACAGGACCACAAGCTCAAGGGCAAGAACAAGCTTCAAGAGGACATTGGCTCATATGAAGATGAACCCCTAGCTTTGGTGGAGTGGGTTCCCAAGGCTACCTCAAGCTCAACTACTACAAAGGCCACTTCAACACCAAGGATCCCCATCAACTTGATGTGGGTCCCCAAGAAGAAGAACTAGAAGGTTCTTGAGGGGTGACTCCGCCAATGAAATTCACTCGCATTCATTATTGGAAAGAACTTTTTGCACTCAACATCAACTCAATGCAATAGTTCAAGGAGTCACACATTCCCTCAAAGGTAGGCAAGGGACAAGGTAATCACTAATCAATGGACATCATAACATATGCTTTGCACTCCATGTCCATAGATATCCTTGTATTTGTCTCTTGTATGTTGGGACTAACCTATGTAGGTGAGAAGAGTAAGGAAACAACAAGGATGCTCCCAACTCTTGGTGATCTTCATCAACATTGAGCATCCAAAACTACCTCACCAACATGAAGTCTTCATCGACAAAACCCAAGGTTAGTTTATCCCTCTTATGGGGGGATGTCACATTAAGGGGGAGCTTTACTCTAAGACTTGAGTCAAAGCATCTGTTAGTATGTGACAACATTAAATGCTTTATGTAAAAGTGGTAAACCCACTTGTGCTTAAACAATGAGTATGACCTATGATCAAGTACTCTTACTTGGCTCCTAAGTCAAATACTCATATATAGATGACTTCGTCATCGCCCAAGTGCTTGTTAGACGCTAGTGTGTTTGTGCATGTTTGTCATGATTTCTTTTGACATCTTATTGTGTGAGCATGTTGGTGTGCATTTATTTTCTCATTCGAGGACATCCAGTTGCTGCTATTTGGCTTTTGATTTATATTTTGCCAATTGGATGGACAAGAATGCCTAGGACCACTCTTTAGCTATCTATGCTTTCTCACCACATATTCCATTCGTGCTGCATCACAAAATTTGAACAAGTACTTTTTGATCCCTCTGTGTGTGGAGCACTCGGAGTTTCGTATCGACAAGGACTGACCATTAAAACCTCCCAAGTGCAACTCAGTGGAACCAATCCAAAAAACTCGGTCTCACCGAATGCCTAGGGTTGATCTGGTTTTCAATCTTGGTACTACCGATTTCATATTCTCGGTTACACCAAGTTTCCCTGTCAGCTGACAGTTGTGGAACTTGGTGACACCGAAAACATAAAATCCGTATCACCAACAGTGAAGGGTATATATGTTGTGGACCCCAACGCTTTGAAATTCAATCTTTAACCATCGCGCCTCTAAACCCTAAGTTGCCGCCTCGAGACCCCTGGTCGTCACCCTTGTCCTCCTATGCCCCTCTGCCACTGGGAATCGCCGCCGTCGACAAAATCTACACCATCATCGCCGTCGTAGAGGATCCGCGCCAAGCTAGGGTACGGATTCGATCTCTAGTGTGCTCCCCATCTGATTCTTGCGCATTAGATACTTCATTATCAATCAAGGTTGTCAGAATCACGATTCCGAATCTTATCGGAACTCCGATGGTAGGATCACAAATCGTGGAATCTTTCACTATCAGGATCGTAGAAACATAGATTCTATGAAGTAAAATCATAGAATCATAGGGGTTAATTTGGATCGTAAATTCGTAGAATTGCTTAACAGAATCGCGATTCTGAAAACCTTGTTATCAATCTTTGCACCCTTTGCTTAGATATTCATCCACTTAAAACTGCAAAATCTCGAGTTAGATGGATTTTCTAGGGTTTTGTCGTTCGCCCGATATATCTCGGTGGAACCGAAATGAAAATATCGGTCTCACCGATATGCTTTTCAGTGAGGGCGAGAACTGGCTCGGTGGAACCGAGTAGCTCTTTTTGGTCCTACCGAAAAGGCTGCCAAGTTTCTGTTAAAGAGTTAGTCTGTCTCGGTCTCACAAAAAATTCTTTTCAGCTGCACTGATATGTATTAGACAGATTGCAAAACTTTTGAAAACTCATTGCTGAAATTTCAAAAACCAGCCTCATTTTGTGATAACTCATCTACTTCTGCTCATCTACACTCTATTCACATGGTCAGTATGTCAGGCTGAGAAGATAGTCAGAATGTGCCACAGCAGGGAGTTGATATGAGTTCTGGAACAAGCCCAGAAGACAGTTCTTTCTCAGATCCAGACACCCCTAGTTCTCATGGGTTGCCCAAGGCTGCCACCAGAACTAGGAAGAAGTTGAACTCAGATGAAGAGGATTTAGACTTCGTTCCAGAAGAGATTCTTGCTAAGAAGCAGGAGAAGGCTGCCAAGAAGTCAGCAACTGAAGCTACTTCCTCTCGAAGAGTTGTCAGCAAGATATATGCTCCTGCTTCTAACTTCAAGGCTCATGAGACTGCCAGAGCAACACTATCTGTTGAGGTCCCCAAGAGGGCTATGCCTAAGAAGGCAGGAGAGAAGAAGTCAAGGAAGAGGATCATTCATGTGACTGGCAGTCCCACTTCCATGTATGAGGATCCATAGGAAGCAACTAGTGATGTTGCTGAGGAAGAGGAGATTGAGCCAGCTACAAAGGCTCCTCCCAGGAAGAAGGCAAAGAAACAGATGTCTGATGCTATGCCTAAGACCAGCACATCCAAGAAGTCTGCTGAGAAGCCTAAGAGGACAACTAGGCAGATTCCAGCTTCTAAGAAGAAGAAAAGAACTGCTTCCAGAGTTGATGATGTGGATGACTTGACAACACTGATGAAGCTCATACCACACCTTCTAGTACATAATGCCAGCTACCCACTAGCTGAGGACATGAAGAAGAGGAAGGATTCTAGATTGAGGGCATGGAGGGCTATAGATCCATATGCCTAGAGGAAGAAAACAGTTGTGGACTACAGGTTCTATACCAAGGAGCAACAGGACTTCTATGAGACTGTGCTCTTTGACAAGAGTCCAGCTGTCAGTGATATGCGTTACGTTGATTGGAAGTTCATCAAGGAAAATCAGGACTACTTTCCAAGTGTCCAGGACAACTTCCACTGCATAGGGCTGGATGAGTTCGTTGGCAGAGAATTCACAACGTGGAATGATGAGATGATCATGCGATTCTACTCCACTGCACACTTCTACGGAGATGGTAGAATTGTGTGGATGACTGAAGGTGCAAGATACGAATCAACTATTGAGGAATGGACTGATATCTTAGGAGTTCTTGAAGCACAGGATGGTGACATGGATGCATACTCAGAATCCAAGGTTAACCACAATGCTATGGCTAAAATGTATAAGGAGATCCCTGCTGCAAATGTGAAGTCTCACAGGCTAGGATCCATCTATTTTCTCTAGGCTGGCCTACGCACGATGAACGCCATACTGAGGCATACTTTGATGCCCAAGTCAGGAGATGACAAGATGATACGAGGCCACTCCATCAACATGTTGATCCACCTTGACGGACACACCAGGATCAGAGTCATGGATCTGGTTGTTGAGACAATCCAGAGGGTTGCTGCTGAGCAGAAGCGCTCCTGCTGTTATGCACCCTACATCCAGATGCTCATTAACTCAAGACTGGAGAAGCACATCTTTGCCCTAGATCACCCACATTTGCCCCTACAACCAGATCTCGAGGACAATGTTGTGGCGATGGATGATAATCATCCCACTTCAGCTGCAGCTCAGGAAGCAGCAGAGGCAGTTAGAGCCACTAGTGCTCAGGTCCCTAGATCCAGGGACGAGCAAATGGATCTGCTGATCATCTGTTCAGGGCATGCATAAAGACATTAAGGGGATTCTGGACAACCAGAACAGTCTTGTCAGGATCTTTGAGACCAGAATCAAGACCCTTACTGATAAGCTGGACAGGCTGGCTAAGACTGTCACACAGCATCAGAAGGAAGTTGACTCTGTGCACATCCCTCGGGTCTCTTCTACTTTAGATGACGACGATGATGATGAGGAGGAGGATGAATCACCTCTCAGGCCAGGCACTCAGTTCACTACTCAGGCCAGATCAACCACTATGCCAGCTCCATCAGCTCCATCAACTTCTGCTCCATCAGTTACCTCTCCAGCTCCATCCACGACATCAGCAGAGATCTTTGCCGACGCTGTCATCTCGACTCCTTCATCAACAACCGGAGGAGATATGCCCAAGAACGTTTAGATGATTGCCTTTGAACTTTTTGGTAACTTGTTGCCAAAGGGGGAGAAGTGTATATAGATCTTTAGGCTTCGAGCGAGAGAGCGATTTGGTTTTATTGCTTTTCAAAACATTTGGTTCTTTCGGTTTGATGTGAGATACTTTTGTGATCATGTGTGTTATGCTACTATTTTATGTTGTTATGCGTGATGCAACTATTTCCTATCATCTTAATTCTTATGAGATGATCATTCACCTTTGCTTGTGTGTGTTGTGCCATGTTATTCATTCTAAATTATTCTCGCACACCACCAAGTGTAGGGGAACGTTGCATGGGAAACAAAAAAATTCCTACGCACACGCAAGATCCATCCATGGTGATGAGCATATACAAGAGGGAGAGTGGATCTACATACCCTTGTAGATCTCTAAGCGGGAAGCGTTAAGAAATGCGGTTGGTGTAGTCGAATGTCTTCGCAATCCAAATCGCCGAGCGTCCTGCGATCTCATCACGATCTGTCCCGCGATCCGATCACGATCCGTCCCGCGATCCGATCACGATCCTTCCCATGAACTCGTCACGATCCGTCCCGCGAACTCATCACGATCCGTCCCGCAATTTCATCACGATCTGTCCCATGATCTCATCATGATCCGTCTTGCGATCTTGATCACGGTCCTTCCGATCATGTTCCCTTTGTTCTTCGGTATGTTACTTGCCCGAGATTCGGTTGTCGGTATCTCCATACCTAGTTCAACCTCGTTACCGGCAAGTCTGTTTACTCATTCCGTTATACAAGATCCCACGACTAACAATTAGTCACATTACTTTCAAGGCTTATTGTGATGTTGTATTACCGAGTGGGCCCTGAGATACCTCTCCGTCACATGGAGTAACAAATCCCAGTCTTGATCCATGCCAACTCAACAGAGAACCTCAGAGACACCTGTAGAGCACCTTTATAGTCACCCAGTTACGTTGCGATGTTGATACACACAAGGCACTCTTCCGGTGTCCGTGAGTTGCATGATCTCATGGTCATAGGAACATATACTTGACATGCAGAAAACAGTAGCAATAAACTGACACGATCATATGCTATGTTTGTAGTTTTGGTCTTGTCCATCACATCATTCTCCTAATGATGTGATCCCATTATCAAATGACATCACATGTCAATGGCTAGGAAACCTTGACCATCTTTGACCAACGAGCTAGTTCACTAGAGGCATACTAGGGACAAAGTGTTGTCTATTTACCCACATATGTAATGTGTTTCCAATCAATACAATTATAGCATGGATAATAAAGGATTATCATGGACAAGGAAATATAATAATAAACACTTTATTTATTGCCTCTAGGGCATATTTCCAACAGTCTCCCACTTGCACTAGAGTCAATAATCTAGTTCACATCACCATGTGATCCGCATTGTTATGAATCTAACACCCAATGAGTTCTGGGGCTCGATCATCCTTTGCATGTGAGAGAGGTGTTTTAGTCAACGGGTCTGCGACATTCAGATCTGTGTGTACTTTGCAAATCTCTATGTTAAACTATAAACACTGCTACTACACTCCACTTGGTACTATTCCAAATGGTTGGTCCACTATACGTACCCAGATTGCTACTCTGAGTCATCCGGATTGGTGTTAAAGCTTGCATCGACGTAACTCTTTATGACAAACTCTTTATCACCTCCATAATCGAGAAACATCTCCTTAGTCCTCTGGTTACTAAGGATAATTTTGACCGTTGTCCAGTGATCCACTCCTGGACCACTCTTGTACCCCTTGACAGACTCATGGCAAGGCACACACAGGTGCGGTACACAGCATGGCATAATATAGAGCCTATGGCTAAAGCATAGGGGACGACATTCGTCCTTTCTCTTTCTTCTGCCGTTGTCGAGCTTTGAGTCTCACTCAACTTCACACCTTACAAATCAGGCGAGAACTCTTTCTCTGACTGATCCACTTTGAACTCTTCCAAAATCTTGTCAAGGTATGTACTCATTGAAAGTCTCATCAAGCATCTTGATCAATATCTATAGATCTTGATGCTTAACAATTAGGTAGCTTCATCCAGTTCTTCCTTTGAAAAAGTCTTTTCAAACAACCGTTTATGCTTTCTAGAAATTCTACATCATTTCCGATCAACAATATGTCAACCACATATGCTTACCAAAAACTCTATAGTGCCCCCACTCACTTTATTGCAAATACAAGTTTCTCATAAACTTTGTATAGACTCAAAAACTTTGGTCACCTCATCAAAGTGTATATTCCAACTCCGAGATGCTTGCTTCAGTCCATAGAAGGATCACTGAAGCTTGCTCACCTTTTAGCATCCTTAGGACAGACAAAACCTTCTCGTTGTATCACATACAACCTTTCCTCAAGTAAACCGTTAAGGAAACGATCTTTTGACATCCATCTACCAGATTTCAAAATTGAAAAATGCAGAAACTATTAACATAATTCCAACAGACTTTAGCATCACTACGAGTGAGAAAGTCTCATCGTAGTCAACTCCCTGAACTTGCCGGAAAACTTCTTTGCGACAAGTCGAGCTTTATAAATGGTGACATTCACCATCAGCGTCTGTCTTCATTTTAAAGATCCATTTGTACTCAACGACTTGCCGTCCAATGAGCAAGTCCACCAAAGTCTATACTTGGTTTTCATACAAAGATCCTTTCTCGAATTTCATGGCCTCTAACAATTTGTCAGATTCCGAGCCCATGATCGCTTCTCCATAGCTTGTAGGTTCATCGTTGTCCAACAACATGACCTCTAAGATAGGGTTGTTGTACCACTCAGGAGCAGTACACGTCCTTGTCAACATACGAGGTTCGATAGTAACTTTATCCGAAGCTTCATGATCATCATCATTAACTTCCTCTTCAACTAACGTAGGCTTCATAGAAACATCTTCCTGCGTTGTGCTACTCTCTCGTTGAAACAAAGGTTCAATAACCTCATCAAGATCTATCTTCCTCCCACTCAATTCTTTCGAGAGAAACTTTTTCTCGGGAAAGGACCCGTTTTAGCTACAAACACTTTGCACTTGGATCTGAGATAGAAGGTATACCCAACTGTTCTTACGGTATTCTATGAAGATGCATTTGTCAGCTTTGGGTTCGGGCTCATTAGGTTAAAACCTTTTTCCACATAAGCGTCGCGGCCCCAAACAATAAGAAATGACAGCTTAGGTTTCTATCAAACCATAGTTCAGATGGTGTCATCCCAACGGATTCAGATGGTGCCCTATTTAAAGTGAATGTAGTTGTCTCTAACGCATAACCCCAAAACTATAGTATCAAAACGATAAGAGAAATCATAGCATGCACCATATCCAATAGAGCACGACTATGACGTTCGGACACACCATCACACTATGGTGTTCCCGGTGGCGTGAGTTGTGAAACAATTTTCACATTGTCTAAAGTTGTATGCCAAACTCACAACTCAGATATTCATCTCGACGATCATATCGTAGACATTTTTATCTTCTTGTCACAATGATCTTAAACTTCACTCTGAATTTGCTTGAACCTTTCAAACGATTCAGAGTTGTGTTTCATTACATAAATATACACTATATCTATTCACATCATCAGTGAAGGTAAGAAAATAATGATATCCACCCAACGCCACAAGACTCATTGGATTGCATACGTCAACATGTATCATTTCAAATAAATCACTTGCCCGCTCCATCCATCTGGAAAACGGGGTCCTTCGTCATCTTGCCCAAGAGGCATGGTTCACATGTCTCAACCGATTCGAAATCGAGTGAGTCCAAAGATCCATAAGCATGGAGTTTCTTCATGCGCTTTATACCAATATGACATTTAGCGGCAGTGCCACAAGTATTTGGTACTATCATTATTAACTTTGTATCTTTTGGCATCAATGTTATGAACATGTGTATTACTACGATCAAGATTCAACAAACCATTCTCACTGGGTGCATGACCATTGAAGGTATCATTCATGTAAACCGAATAACCATTATTCTCTAGCTTAAATGAATAACCGTGTTGCAATAAACATGATCTAATCATGTTCATGCTCAACGCAAAACACCAAATAACATTTATTTAGGTTCGTCACTAATCTCGAAGGTAGAGAGAGAGTGCGATGTTGATCACATCAACCTTGGAAATATTTCCAACACACATTGTCACCTCACCCTTAGCTAGTTCTCCGTTTATTCCGTAGCTTTTATTTCGAGTTACTAACATTTAGCAACCGAACCGGTATCCAATACCCAAGTGCTACTAGGAGTACTCGCAAGGTACTCATCATTAACACGTATATCAAATATACTTTTGTCGATGTTGCCAGCCTTCTTATCTACCAAGTATCTAGGGTTGTTCCTCTTAAGCGACCGCTCTCATCATAATCGAAGCACTTAGTCCCGAGTTTGGGTTCAACTTTGGGTTGCTTCACTGGAGCAGCAACTGACTTGCTATCCATGAAGTTTCCTTCCTTGCTCTTGCCCTTCTTGAAACTAGTGGTTTGACTAACCATCAAATCTTGACGCTCCTTCTTGATTTCTACCGTCGCGGTGTCAAACATCGCGAACAGCTCAGGGATCATTATTTCTATCCCTGGCATTTTATAGTTCATCACCAAGTTCTAGTAGCTTAGTGACAGTGACTTGGAGAACAATATCTATCACTATCTTATCTGGAAGATCAACTCCCACTCAATTCAAGCGATTGTGGCACCCAGACAATCTGAGCACATGCTCAACGATTGAGCTATTCTCTTTCATCTTGTAGGCAAAGAATCTTGTTGGAGATCTCATATCTCGCAACATGGGCACAAGCCTGAGATCCTAATTTCAGCTCTTAGAACATCTCATATGTTCAGTGACGTTCAAAACGTTTCGAGGCCTCAATTCTAAGCCGTAATGCATGACGCACTAAACTATCAAGTAGTCATCAGAACGTGCCTGTCAGATGTTCACAACATCTACAGACGACGCTAGTGGGGTTGGCGCACCGAGCAGTGCATTAAGGACATAAGCCTTCTATGCAGCAATGAGGACAATCCTCAGATCATGGACCCAGTCTGCAATATTGCTACCATCATCTTTCAACTCTATTTCTCTAGGAACATACAAAAATTCAAGGGAGCTACAACGCGAGCAAGTAATCTACAACATAATTTGCAAAGACACAACTGACTATGTTCATGATAATGAGTTCAATTAATCATATTACTTTAGAACTCCCACTCAAATTGACATCCCTCTGGTCATTCGAGTGATACATGATCCAAATTCACCAACTCAAGTCCTATCATCACGTGAGTTGAGGTGGTTTCAATGGTGAACATCATCATGTTGATCATATCTACTATATGACTCATGTTCGACCTTTCGGTCTCTTGTGTTCCGAGGCCATGTCTTTACATGCTAGGTTCCTCAAGTTTAACCCGAGTGTTCTGCATGTGCAACATTGACTTGCACCCATTGTATGTGAACGTAGAGTCTATCACACCCGATCATCACGTGGTGTCTCGACACGATGAACTTTCACAATGGTGCACACTCGGGGAGAACACAATTTATCTTGAAATTAAGTGAGGGATCACCTTATAATGCTACCGTCGTCCTAAGAAAAACAAGGTGCATCAAAGGATTAACATCACATGCAAATAATAAGTGACATGATATGGCCATGAGCTTGTGCTTTTGATCTCCATCATGAAAGCACCGCCATGATCTCCATCGACACTGGCATGACACCATGATCTCCATCAT
Source organism: Hordeum marinum (assembly GCA_022496015.1). Taxonomy (NCBI): domain Eukaryota; kingdom Viridiplantae; phylum Streptophyta; class Magnoliopsida; order Poales; family Poaceae; genus Hordeum; species Hordeum marinum. The sequence goes on from CM039677.1 coordinate 157,669,502, forward strand.
CTTGATCTCCATCAACGTGTCTCCATAGGGGTTGTCGCGCCCACCATGCTTCTACTACTATGGCTACCGTTTAGCGATAAAGTAAAACATTACATATCACTTAATGATTGACACGCAGGTCATACAATAATTAAAGACAACCCTATTGCTCCTTCCGGTTGCCATACTCATCAACATGCAAGTCATGATATTCTATACAAAACATGATCATCTCATACATCACATATATCTCATCATGTAATTGGCCATATCACATCACAACATACCATGCAAAAACAAGTTAGACGTCCTCTAATTGTCATTGCATGTTTTACATGGATGCTATGGGTATCTAGCAAGAACAATTCTCACCTACGCATAAACCACAACGGTGATACATAAGTTGCTTTTCAACCTTCTCAAGGACCGCCTTTGTCAAATCCGATCCAACTAAAGTAGGAGAAACTGCCACCCGCCAGCCATCTTTTGCAACAAGTTGCGGTTGAGGGAACCGGTCTCTCGTAAGTTTACGGGTAATGTTGGTCCGAGTTACTTCATCCCACAATAACTCTAAACCAAAACACGACCAAGGGAGGAAGCAATCTAAGCATCAACGCCCACAAACTCTTTGTGTTCTACTCGAGATCTCATCTACACATAGATCTAGCTCATGATGACACTATTGGGGAACGTTGCACGGGAAACAACAATTTCCTACCCACATGCAAGATCTAACCATGGTGATGAGCATCTATGAGAGGGAGAGTGGATCTACATACCCTTGTAGATCGCTAAGCAGGAAGCGTTAAGAAACGCGGTTGGTGTAGTCGAACGTCTTCGCTATCCAAATCGCCGACCGTCCCGCGATCTCATCACGATCCGTCCTGCGATCCGATCACGATCCGTCCCGCGAACTCATCATGATTTGTCCCGCGATTTTATCATGATCCTTCCCGTGATCTCATCATGATCCGTCTCGCGATCTTGATCACGGTCCTTCCGATCTAGCGTCGAACGGACGGCACCTCCGCGTTCAGCACACGTACAGATCGATGACGATCTCCACCTTCTTGATCCAGCAAGAGGGAGTGGAGAGCTAGAAGAGTTCTCCGGCAGCGTGATGACGCTGCGGCGATGCTACTGGAGCAATTCCGGCAGGGCTTCGCCTAAGCACTACAGAAAACCGATCTAGAGGAGAAACTATGCACTAGAGGAACGGGTAGCACGTGGCTGAAAATCTAGTGCCAAAAACCCTAAAACCTCCAGTAGATATAGGAGGATGAGAGGAGCAGGCTTGGCCCTCAAGGGGCCAGCCCTTGGTTCGGCCGAATCAAGGAGGAGAGGAGGACTCCTCCTTCAATCCTAGTAGGACTAGGATTCCTCCCTATTTTGCCTTTTTTCCACATTTTGCTCTTTTGGTTTTCTCTCCCAGCCGCATGGGCCTTGTGTGGGACTTCCACCAGACCACTAAGGGCTCGTATTCACTCTCCCACAGCCCATGTAGCCTCTTGGGTCGAAATACCCCTCCCGATGGTCTCCCGGTACACTACCGGTACAACCGGTACACTACCGATGAGCCCGAAAAAAATTCGGTGACCAAAATAGGACTTCCTATATATCAATCTTTACCTCCGGACCATTCCGGAGCTCCTCGTGACGTCCGAGATCTCATCCAGGACTCCGAACAACCTTCGGTCACCACCATGCATAACTCTATACTACCAAAAGGTCACCAAACCTTAAGTGTGTAGACCCTACGGGTTCGAGAACTATGTAGACATGACCGAGACACCTCTACGGTCAATAACCAATAGCGGGACCTGGATGCCCATATTGGTTCCTACATATTCTACGAAGATCTTTATTGGTCGAACCTCTATGTCAAGGATTCAGTTAATCCCGTATGATGTTCCCTTTGTTCTTCGGTATGTTACTTGCCCGATATTCGATCGTCGGTATCTCCATACCTAGTTCAACCTCGTTACCGGCAAGTCTCTTTACTCGTTCCGTAATACATGATCCCGTGGCTAACAATTAGTCACATTGCTTGCAAGGCTTATTGTGATGTTGTATTACCGAGTGGGCCCTGAGATACCTCTCCGTCACATGGAGTAACAAATCCAAGTCTTGATCCATGCCAACTCAACAGACACCCTCGGAGATACCTGAAGAGCACCTTTACAGTCACCCAGTTATGTTGTGACGTTTGATACACACAAGGCACTCTTCCGGTGTCCGTGAGTTGCATGATCTCATGGTCATAGGAGCATATACTTGACATGCAAAAAACAATAGCAATAAACTGACACGATCATATGCTATGTTTGTAGTTTGGGTCTTGTCCATCACATCATTCTCCTAATGATGTGATCCCGTTATCAAATGACAACACATGTCAATGGCTAGGAAACCTTGACCATCTTTCACCTACGAGCTAGTTCACTAAAGGTACACTAGGGACAAAGAGTTGTCTATTTACCCACACATGTGATGTGTTTCCAATAAATACAATTATAGCATGGATAATAAATGATTATCATGAACAAGGAAATATAATAATAAACACTTTATTTATTGCCTCTAGGGCATATTTCCATCACCAAGTTGTATGTGACATGGAAGAAGTACCCCATATACCTAATCGATTGTGCATTTGCATTCAAACGCAAATTCAAAATAATGCACAAATTTAGGGGGAGCTCTTACTTATCACATACCTCTCAAAGCGACGATTATATTCATTGAATTCATCATATGTCAAAGCTTTGATCTATATGTTGTCATCAATTACCAAAAAGGGGGAACTTGAAAGCACATTTTCTCCCTTGGTGGTTTTGGTAATTAATAACAACATATAAGTCATTGAACAAATGTTTCCACCAAGTATATTTCAGGAAATGTTCAATGATAGGATTGGCAAAAGGAGATTGTGGCGAAACCCCAAGATTCAAGGAAATAGGTTGGCCAAGCTTCAAGCAAGAGGACTCTACATTTTATATTTGTGAGAAATCACTTTGAACCTAACACTCAAAATCGGTTCTATACCTAACACTCAAAATCGGTGCAACCAACTTTCCCATACTGGTGCCACCGATTCCAGAACCTAGACAGACTCAAGCCAAACCCTAGCCACTTCGGTGTAACCGATTCCATACCGGTGCCACCGAGTTTAGGTTGCCAACTTTCTGTTACGCAAATTCACATTTTCGGTCCCTCCGAGAATGTTGGATCGGCGTCACCGATATTGAAAATCTGACCGTTGGTCACCTTATCGGTGCAACCGAGTTTCCTATATCGGCTTTCCGATATTCAAAAGTTGGCACCTGTTGGTCACTTCGGTACCACCGAGATTAACACATCGGTGTCACCGAGTTGGTCATTTTGTGTGTAACGGTTGGATTTTTGGGGATGCCTATATATACCCCTTCACCACCACTTACTCGAAAGAGAAGCACTCAGAACTATTCCATACCTATCCTATCAGATTTTCTGAGAAAGAACCACCTACCCTTGTGTTGAGGTTAGGATCTTCCACTCCAATCATATGGATCTTGATTTCTAGCCTCCCCAAGTAGCTTTCCACCAATACCATCTCTTCCACCATGCCAAATATGTGAGAGAGTGATTGGGTGCTAAGGAATCTATCAGCTTGAAGCACAAGAGCAAGGAGTTCATCGTCATTACCGAGCCTATTACCTTTTGGAGGGTGGTGCCTCCTAGATTGGTTAGGTGTCGCTTGGGAGCCTCCTACTTCGTGTTGTGGAGTGAACCAAGAAGTTTATAAGGGCAAGGAGATTGCCTACTTTGTGAAGATCTACCCATAGTGAGGCTAGTCCTTCGTGGACGAAAGTCGTTATGGAATAGTCAAGGTTGCTACTTCGTGGACCCTTTTGGGTGGAGCCCTCCGTGGACTCTCGTGACCGTTACCCTCCGTGGGTTGAAGACTCCATAAAAGTGGATGTACGATAGCGCCACCTATCGGAGCCACGGGGAAAATCATCGTGTCTACAACTACATTTGATCTTCCTACCCTACCGCTTCTATACATGCTTGTTGTTACTTTCCGCTGCTATATACTCTTAGACTTGCATGTGTAGGGTGTACTTACTTGCCATGAAATGCTAAATACTATCAACCCTAAAATTTGGTATAGGCAAAACTTTTATTTCGTCAAGTAGTCTAATCACCCCCCTCTAGACATACTTTCGGTCCTACACTATCACCTACACACTTCATTTGCTTGCAAGTAACGAGTGCAAGGGGATTGACAACCCTCCTGCCCGAGTTGGGTGCAAGTGTTTCCTTCTTTGTGTATAGTCGCTGAACATGGGGGTTGTGTGCTACTCCTATTGGTTTGATAACCTTGGTTCTCACTGAGAGACATACTTATATGTAATGTGATGCATCACCCGCTCGTGTTTGTAGCAAACCCAACACAGATCACAAGTATGAGGAAGGATTTCTAGCGCTGTTTTCGGGGAGTATCACTAACCTACTATCAAGAACCTTCGCACAAATTATCATTCACTTTTTCTAATTTGTATTTGTTGTTATATTTTTCTTTCTATATATAAAATAAAAGTACAAAAAAATATCTTTACTAGTTTGCTTGTTACTATGTCTAGTTCTCCTCCGGACATGCCCTTTCCTCCTTACTTGGGAGAAGGTTCCAAAGTCCTAGACTTTAAATACTTGGGTGATGAATCTTTAAAAGAAGCTTGGGATAGATTGCTAGTGATACAAATGAGAGCTAATCCGAAGTGTCATATTAAATTAATTCTTACAAGTTTTTATGGGGGCTTACCTCTATTTCATAGACGTGTTGTAGATTCCATGTTTGAAAAGGATCCTCTTGGGACCAATGCTTTTGATGCTTATCAAAAGATGAAAAATGTATTTGGGAAACCAAAGATAGAAACCATTGAACCTACCATATTGGTTTGATACCGTCAAACTGAGCTAATAAAAGAAACTGAGGCCACTATGGAAACCAACCTTGGCGGTTTATACAACATGCTTACAAAAATCAATGGGAACATAGTGCCACAAAACAAGAGATTTGATACTTTAGATCAAAAGATGGAGGCTCTTGGTGTTTTGAAAAATGAAATGAAAATTATCAATGACAAACTGGAACAATTTGTTCACATTATCAATAATGGAAAAGAGAACCGAATGGCTAAAGGTGGCATCACTTGATCATATGCATTATGCATAGTTAGGGGTGTAAAACAATAGCGCTAATTGGGAGGCAACCCAATAGTTATCTTATTTTCTTGGTTTTACTTTCTGTTTTTATTTTTGATAAATGATTAGTGATACTGTATGGATTTTTTTTTATGTTTAAATTAGTGTTTGTGCCAAGTAAAGCCTTTGGGACTTCTTGTATGATGGTATGCTAATGTATGTCTTGTTTGTTTTGATAGATTACCCGGAGTGTGATGCTTCTTATTATGAGTTGTTAGCGTTTCAAGCTCATCAGGAAGGCACGCCACTTTGACCATTGTTTTTACAAATGTTTTATTTTACATTAGTTACCACTTTCCGCCCTGCATGCTGGTAGGTTGCATTGTATTGGTGTTCTTGCAAGTAGTATCATGAGGTGGCAATAACCCCAACTCCCTTGACACCAATGCCTGGGGTTGCGATAAAATTCTAGTTGTGATGCTCTAGTAGACGAGGTTGGTTGAGTGTTTTCCGTGGGAGTTGTGAGAGTTAATTATGATCAAGACCTCAAGATTCAAGGCTTCAAGACTCATGATGCAATGTACCTCTAGGGGGAAATTGGACGAGCGATGCCCTATAGAGGAACCGGTGGTTAGCCTAGGTGTTTCTAGAGTAAGTGCCAATATTCACGTGGAAAGTACCACCTAGGCACGACGATTGGATGGATACTTCACGAATTGAGGCTTACATGCATAACCACAATCCATTATGGGCTCTGGCTTGGTTGGACATTGTAGTGACTCTAGCCGGACGACGCTACGGGATGAAGAAGAACGATAGGACTGGATGGGCATCGATAGTGTCCCAAATGAACTCTTTGGAAGATCATGTTTCGATCATCGGGTTCTCAAACACCATGGAATTCAAGGAATTTAACAGAGGCAATCGAATCTTTTAGGGAAAGTGTGCAAGACTCTGTAGAGTACCAAAATCTAATCAATTAGTCATGTCCCTGTTACGGACAAGTTGATCCTTTGGAACTGAAAATATCAGGAACTCTCGACACAATCAATAATGATGAATTGGATTTATTAATAATTGGGGTATGAGAATTGGTTAGTGGAGCCGTCTCATTAACAAACAGATTTGTAGTAATATTTTTGCTTTTGACCCCTTTGTTGTAGGAAAAATCAGCTTTTCGCTAAAACTTTAATTTATAGGCCCACCAGCCACATTTGCATATAGTGTATATGATTATTTTACCAATTCTCTCTTGTGACTTTGCCGACATAATCAAAATGCTGACCTACACGGCTGCAACTTCTCATGTTGCAGAGGTTTATTTCGACCAGGAGAGAGGCAACATTCTATGCTCGGTGTTATGCCCTTGGAGTCGGATGGACTCGCTATCTTGAACGTCTTTCACAGTAGTTTATCTCATGAGTTGGCCTTTAGCCAATTTATTATTATAATAAAGACTCCATAGGAGATTTCAATGTAATAAAGCAGGTGTCATTCAACTTTGATATATACATTGATGTAATGTGTGTGCCAGCATGATCTTGGGATGGTATAGATACACTGGGGATAGACCATTTCAGGTCGGATCGCTACAGAGCAGAGAACATGCTGACTATAGGACGTAACCACTAGGGTTGGAAAAGCGCTTAGGAAGAAAATCATTTGATTTTATGTTTAATCCCTATATTCTCATTTGTTCATTTCTGAGTCTTCTCCGATTTTCAATATTTTAGATGGCCTCCTTCACCCAAGTCCTCACCACGGAGTTTTGCCAGACTGACAAGAGAATGCCCTTCGACACGCTACTGGTGCATATCATCAAGGAGTTGAGGATTGCTCTGCCTACTATGACCGGGACCCTTGTCATGTGTAACAGCCCAAGTGCCCCCTTGCCATTTTGGTCATGTATCTCTTGGGAACTCCATGTTTACCTTGTGGTTTGAATGAAATAATACTTGCTTCATGCCATTCATGCATCATGCATCATGATCATCATACTGCATAGTATGTTTTGCTTTGTTGCTTGTGTTTGTGGATGTTGTGATGTGAGGTGGTATGTGGTTGAATGCATGTGTGCTTGGTGTGCTGCCCTACTCCCATTTCTTGTCCATAACCCCCTCTCTCATTTCAACTCAAACTCCCTTTTGCTCCTATTTATTTTGTGTCACAATCAACTTGTCCTATAAATGATTTAAAAATGTTATGGTGCTTTGGTTAATTGATTAGGGTGGAGCAGATGAGCTCTTCCATGTGTTGCTGCTTTTTTTTATTAATTTCACTAATAAATCAGCAAGTTTTAATAAATAAAAGTAAGTAATTTAGTTTGTCTAAAAATGGCTAGTTCATTTTCTGTGAATAGGTGGCATTTGTTTGTAGTGCCAAAGTATTTTGGTTTTCCCAAAATCCTTTGTTTTTATTCTGTGGGGCTTATTTGGTTTGGTTTTGTTTTATTTAAAGGAAAACCCCTTTGTTTTCCTGAGTGAGAGAGAGAGCTGGACTCCTAGGCCTCTTTGCTTCCCTCCCCACGGCCCAGCTAGCCCCCCGAGCGGCCTCGGCCCACCTCGTGGGACGGCTACCTGCCTCGTCCCCCTCCTCCGTGAGGCAGTCCAAGAGAAAGCAGAGAGCAGAGCGCGCTGCCGTGAGTTCAAATGTCGAGGAACCGTTCCTCCGGGCCTATTTAACCCCCTCGGTGTGCGTGCCTAGGGTTTCTTCCTCCCTCTAGCCGCCACCACCTCTCTTCCCTCCTCCTCTCTCCCCCTCCGCAGGTAAGCTTCTATAGTTTAGGGAAATTCAGAGAGCTTCGTGAGGTTCAGAGAAGAGCGCCGCTGTAGTCGTCGTCGTCTCATCGCCTCCAGTGGTCTTCTTCCCCCTCCAGCATGGCGAGGTGGTTCCTGGTGCCGGCTGCATTCGGTTCCCAGCGTTAGGAGGACCGGAGTGCCTCCGTACCGTCGGCGTCGTCGCGTCGTCGCCCCGCTTCGCCTCTTCTTCCCCGTCACTGCGCGAGACCGTCTTCGACCCTCTCGGTGAGCAACCGACCGCAGCCCACTCCGGTTCGTAGAGTAGCGTAGCTCACCGTCGCCGTAGTTCCTCACAGTCGCCGTCGGGTAGAACAAGGCGTGGCCTTGAGGGCCTCGCCTCCGTCCCCCTCGTTGCAAGACGAGCAGAGGAACGGGTCCCCCTAGGTCCCCGCAACCCCCCCCCAGGTGGTCTGTGTCG